>CM019065.1:246031198-247231198 GCA_009667805.1 Leptobrachium leishanense
CCACGTGAGCCTTTTAAAACCACTCTTGTGTAATCGGTACACCAGGGTCCGTGTCCCCCCTCCCCCTGTCTCTGTGGAGGGCGAGGAGGAGTTTGAAGTTGAGGCCATTCTGGACGCTAGGGTTTCTAGGGGGGTCCTTCAGTACTTGGTTGACTGGGTGGGCTACGGTCCAGAGGATCGCTCTTGGCTCCCGGCTACTGAGGTTCATGCTCCTCGGTTTGGTGAGGGCTTCTATTTGGCTCATCCCCGCTCCTGGGGGTCGTCCAGTGGCCGCCCGTAGAGGGGGGGGTTCTGTCACGGTGGCCCCCGCACCCCCCGGCGCCTGGCAGCAGCTTCCTCGCTGCTCGCTGGCCAGGCGCCGAGTGATATTGCGGTCGCTTCCGCACACGTGGGACGTCGGGGGGCGGGGCCTGGCGGGGAGACGCGGACCCGCCGGGTTTAAAGCCCAGACTCACAGAGACGCCGATGCCCTGACGTGGTAGTTACTCCCGCAGAGCTCTTGTATATTTTGGCAAACTAACGATTCTGTGTATGACCCTTGGCATTGGCAAACTAACGATTCTGTGTATGACCCTTGGCATTGGCAAACTAACGATTCTGTGTATGACCCCTGGCATTGGCAAACTAACGATTCTGTGTATGACCCTTGGCATTGGCAAACTAACGATTCTGTGTATGACCCTTGGCATTGGCAAATAAACGATTCTGTGCATGACCCTTGGCATTGGCAACTAACGACTCTGTGCATGAACCCTTGGCATTGGCAAACTAACGATTCTGTGTATGACCCCTGGCATTGGCGAACGAACCATTCTGTGCGTAACCCCTGGTATTGGCATTAACTCTTCTATTTCTGGTATTGAGGTCAGTCTGTGTGGCACCCTAGCACACATCAGACTACCCCTTGTGTTGTTAGGGTCTTGGGAAGAGCTAATTATTCTTAAGTCCTTGTGTATCATTCTATGTCCGTCTAGTCGTGCCGACCAATCTAAGGATCGGAAGGGTAGAGAGTGTCCTGCGTCTAGGGACCACTAGTCAGATAAGCAGAGGGATCCGTGACGTCTCTCTTGTATGTGCTCTGTACTGCCATTCTAGTAGTCTGTCTAGTCGTGCCGACCACTCTAAGGATCGGAAGGGTAGAGAGTGTCCTGCGTATAGGGACCACCATTCTAGTATCAGGGGGATCCGTGACAAGTGGTCGGGAACTCAGGTTCATGGAAATCTTTCTCGTGTGTCAAGTAGAAATATCTAAGTTGTGAGTCTATCATGTTTGGTTTGATGTCCAATTGGGGGGATGTGACATGCATACCCCCTCCTGGCAAAGTTTTTATGGTAATCTGTAAAGCATGAATAAAATCCCTGCCTAACAGATTAATTGGACAATCTGGGATAATTGTGAATTTATGGTTTAGCATTATCCTATTGTTATGGTCACGTATTTTTAAAGGTTGCGTGAGGTATGATTTGATGAGAATCCCATTTATTCCCAAAGAGGGTTCTGATTTCTCCAGAGGTCCTTTGTATGTAGCGGCACATAATGTACTGCGGGGGGCGCCAGTATCAACAAGGAATGAGCAAGTTGGTGCCTTCTATACTCAGAAGAATGAATGGTTCGTCACTGCATGTGGTTGTGATCTCTGGAAAAATAGGGACAAGATCCCTCGGGCAGCTTCATGCACGCCTTTGGAAATCCCATTCCAAGGGAAATTGTGGACCCTGATCTTGTGACTGATATTGGGCGTTTGGAGACTGGTGTGGGATGTTTGATTGCAATTCTGATTGTCGTGGTTTACGGGCCATGGGCACTCCCTGGCCCAATGATCCAGCACATCACAATTAAAGCAAGATTGAGGTTTGTGTGGCGTGTACAACGTGTCTGGTGTAGGGTTGGGACCTGCTCCGTTTAGACCTGGGTTGGGTACTTGTCCACCCCCACTACCCCCTCTGTACCCACCCCTAACTTCTCGGCCGCGGCTGCGACCGCGTCCCTGGTACAGTTGCGTTTGGGCAGCGGAGGCGGATTTAGGTTGAGGTTTATCAAAGCAGCCTGCAGCTTCGCGTTGAGCGATGCAGTCTTGGAATTGTGGTAAATCACTCGATGCCCATTCAGGCATCCTCTGTTTCACTGGGGTGATCATGTGTGGTTTTAAATTATTGATAAAAGTGGATATGAGAAGGGTGTGCATATCCCTTTTCTTGGACAGCCCTGCATCATGTTCCCATGCATCACTGAACCTGTTCCAGGATTCTAGGACTGATTCAGTCTGCTTTTGTTTACATGCGAGGGGGAGGAAAGCACGGGGCTGTAAAAGTTTAATCATATATGTGGATAACTGTTCCCACATAAGAGCTTGTCCTTCTGGTCTATTTAGAATATAGTCAGCGGCACTAGTGGTGGTGGTTTGAAGTCTATCTATAATAGGGATATTCGTCCAGTCCCAGACAGCATTGGAACCAACAATGCCGTCAATAATGAGGTGCAAATCCTCCTGTGTGTAGTTTCTCCATTTACAAGCTTTTTTTTAAATAGCCCCAGCTGGCACCATTGCCTATCGTGGGTTTAGGGCAACGTTTGACTACTCTGTCTATATCTTCAATTTCCATTGGTTTTTTTATCAATTCGTTTCCGATTGTTAGGAAAGGATACTGTCTGAGCTCTATCCCTAATCTTTCTGGTTGTGTAGTTACTCTGCCAGTTCTTTTCACTGTTTGTGTCTCACTCGTCGTGCCCTTTGTGTCGTAATCATTGTCCTCTGTGTCTATATTATCTAAATTCAGCGTCGTCTTGACAGAGGGGAGTTGTCTTTCTGGTATGGTTGTTTTGGTTGTTGTCGACAGTTTGGGTTCAGACCAGTATGGGCTACCCAGGACAAGGGTATACAGTTGTTGTTTTGAACTAGGGACACAGTGACTGGGGATGTGTGGCGTCTGACTACCTGTCGTGGTTGATTCCAGAAATTCCATTTTATGTGGACTTTTGTTTTCCAGTTTATGTGACCTTATTGCATGTGTGGATGCCAGGATTTCTAGATCTTCGGCGGTCAGTGAGGGATATAGGGACGTTGGCAGTGGGTACGGGGATGGGGGGCCCTGTTTCATAGGAGTTTTATAAATGGGGGCTTTAGGTAACATTCTTTTTATAGTCTGTTCGATTTTATGCTTGTTTGCGTGACGGGTGACATTCTCGGGTTTGTTAACTTTAACAAAATGTGATTTTAAAGTATCTGTCTTTATTCCTTTGGGGAACCACCCTGGGGCAAATTGTAACCAATTTATTCCGCCTTGTTTTATGTAATCTTTATCCCATTGTGGGTCTGGCGGGAAATAGGGCCAAGCGTCTGTGTCGAGAAGGCACAGACCCTTTATCATATCCATGTGGAACGTGTCATTCCCACCATTGCGTGGAAATGGACTACAACTCCCCATCACCTCAGTCCATCCCACTAGGTGATCAATCCATGGGACCACATAGTATCATTCTGTGTCACTAACTCTACAAACATATGCTTTACAATTTTCTCTCACTAAAGGACCAGGGAGTTTGGATGATGTTTTTCCCATAATTCGTTTCAACATTGAATTCAGCAATACAATCAAATACAAACTTGATAATGTAACAGTGACTGGAGTCAGTTCCTTACCACTCATACCCCACTAAAAGATCACACAAATATATAGACAGAGGAAAGATAGTACAAAAATACTCGATTCTCCTGTTCCTTGGCTATATTATTATCACAATATTCCTAATATTGTCTATTCTGTCTATGTCCCCAGGACATCTGGCCGTATAAAACGTACCAGGTTCGGATTATTTTCCCCACATAAAACAAATGGGTATGGCTACCACCGGAGCAGACAGTAAAGTATGCTGTCGGACAAGACAAACGGACATACTCACCACTCTTAGGCAGCCATCCCGGACGAGCCCCCAATTGTTAGGGTAAATCCGCTTCTCATCTAGATCCCTGATCTAGCCTGTTAGCAGCTTCAGAAGAGGAGACTTCAAGTTACGCTGCAGTGGAGAATAGCCCACGGATGAAGAAATGAAACACAGACAGCAAAGTCGTCAGTGGGCTCTTCTACCACACCCAAGATTTACTGAGGGTTATATAGGATGGTTAGGACCCTTTTGCACAGTCATGCACAGCAATGTAAACATTACAGAACAGCTGGACATATACATATAAGGGCATAGTGTCACCATGCAGAATATACGTTTAAAACTGGTGAAAAACTGTTTGAAGTGGCTAGGTAAATATATCACAGATACAAAACCTTTGGTTAGCCTTGTGGTTACTGTTTCACCATATAGACATAAGTAACTTAGTCAAAGAATAGGGAACAAGGTGCAATACATGGTATGTGACAACTCTATGTGCAGACACAGCTCAATCTGTAAAGGCAAATGTTAACCCTTTCCTTCAGTGACGTCATCGGCAAGCGCACCCCCGCGCCTGCATTGAAAACAAGGAAGTGGAGTGGGCTCGTTTGGAGCCCTCTCTCTCCAACCATGGCACCTAGAAAGATGCTTTTTACACCGCTGGAAAGGGGAGAGTCTCCCCTTTTCAGCAGTGTACAGCATTAACCATTTCGTTGCTGGATCGCAAATCCGTGCTGAGTCGCGATTTAAACCTGGAGGTGGCTGTCATCTTGGATGTCAGCCAAGCCTCCAGGTCAACCCCCACCCACTGACGTCCCCACCATATGTGTGAGTATGTCAATGGGCCAGTTAACCCCCTAGCTGCCAAGGGGAGATAGGGGGATCATTTGGATCCCCTTATCTCCCAATCCGTGGCAGCTAGAGGGTCAGCTAGGCAGCTAGGCTGTCATGGCCTTTCCAATGATACCAAACATGACTAGGTTTGGTGTAAAAAAAATGTAAAAAAAAAAAAAGCTAAGATAAAAATAAATTTTTTTAAAAAATTGGGTTTTTTGAAAAAAAAATTGTTTATTTTTAGTTAAATATGACCTAGGCTGTCATCTAAAAATAATGAGCATAAAACGGTCAGAATGAGCTCAGCGCACATAGGTGAACTTGGCTCAGCAGTGAAGGGGTTAAAAAGCAAAAACATGTAAATATTGTGTATTTCTATTCTCGGGACAAAATTTTTAAACTATTTAGCTTGAGTCTTTTTTGGCGGTTGTAGATTTTGGGGATTAAATTACGAAGAAGTGTGTTTTTTTACCATTTTTTTCATCATATTCCTTTTTTTTTTTTTTTTTTTTACAGTAAATTATAGGATATGATGCAAATAATAGTATTTTTAGAAAGTCCATTTAATGGTGGGGAAAACGGTGTATAATATGTGTGGGTTGCACAAACAAGAAAGAGGAAAATTTGACCTAAACACAAACAGTGCAGAAACGTAAAAACAGCAGCGGGCACTAAAGGACGGATTTGTGTAAGACCGCCTGGTCACTAAGGGGTTAAAACCCACTTCCACCGGATGTAGAATTGAATCCAAAAATTAAAACTACCGCTTATATAAACTGTAACTAGATTGCTTCCGTTTTACAAATAAAACCACCTTAGAAAACACATGTTGTGGATTTTAATTCTTTTTCCTTTTTTACATGCAATTACTTCAAACAAAGTAAGGTTATGATCTGAATTGTAAGTAGATAGAACAGTCGTTTACAAACTGATTTATCAACAGAGCGGGAGCAGCCCGGTAATCAGGGATTAAACCCTCTTTAGAGCAATCTAGCAGTATAAATAGAGAACAGAGGGTTAACAGGCTAATAGTAACAACGCCCGTTAACCCACTAGCCGGGCTAGAAGAGCAAAATGTAACAATATGTACAAATGTAAAAAGGGCCTTCTTTTATTATGCGGACATATCCTTTGGCCCGTATATAAACAATATTGAAGATATAGGAAAAAATTGTATATACATAAAAAATGGGTCACAGATGTAAAGAATACATAAACCTGATGGTACCACACAAGTGCAAATATTGCCAAATGTATCAGACTGTTGGTATCAATATATACATGCGATAGTGTCCATTTGCATTAGGCCAGTCAATCGTCAGTCGCATACATAGCGTGGATCCCGGATAGGGCATACATACAGGGGTGGTGCTTCATCCTACATCACCCTAATTCTCTTGATTTCTACCCTTTCCCTAAGGATCTAGGTATGCATTCAGCCCAACTCTAGCTCTTGAGGAAGCCGTGACTGTATTCGGCGAAACGCGCATCGAGCATGTCCTAGGGAAACAGCTGTCTATGCCTTTTTAACAGTTTTGGGTGTATATTTTTTTTGGCCACCGATTGTTCAGTGTGTGGATATCATCGCCGCTCTGATATACTTAGAGTTGTACATATTGTTACATTTTGCTCTTCTAGCCCGGCTAGTGGGTTAACTGGCATTGTTACTATTAGCCTGTTAACCCTCTGTTCTCTATTTATACTCTTAAGGTTTTGATCTCGTTTTCATTTTGTGTATGTTTCCCATGATGCAACATTTGCCAAAAGCTTTTTGTGGCTGTTTTCTGTTTAATCTATGTTATTTAACCGTTAAGGAGTTGAAGGAGGAAATGTTGGTGATGGGTGATGGGTGGTGGGTTGTTACAGCAGAATGGAATAATGGAGTTCAACCTGTGAGTTTGTGAATCTGATGCTGTGTGGAAGTAGAACAGGGTGATTTAGCAAGAGTGGCCTGGCTGAATCGAAGGTATTTACGACATAGGAAGAGGGGAGGGAGAAGCAGGGTGGATATTCTAACAAAAAGAGAGGGAAAAATAAAAGACAAACTAAACAGCTGGAAATTAATAAATGCAGACATAACATAGAATTGCACGATTAGAACCATCTGGACTAAAGTGGTGGATGGCATGTTGAATCCTGGACACCTTGGTGCTTGTTTCTGGGTGGTGAATTGAATAATGGAGTTCAATCTGTGAGCTTCTGGATCTGATGATTCGAGTCCGTGATCAACCTATAGACTCCATTATATGGAATACAGTAAACCGTTATGTGATTTCATCACCATTATCTGGACTTTTTTTCTGCATTGTTGCATGCTCTTTATAATGATTCATAATTGTAGCACATGTGTAATGTAAGTGTACTCACTGGTATTGCAACCTTGTGCACTATGTCAGATACTTTTTACTGTATTTCATTATCTTTTGGTCAAGATCTTGCTGTTTTTCTTGTGCCTTATTGTATCTTGGGCGGCATTCACATTTATTCATTCATGTGTTTAGTACATACGATATCATCCTCATAATCAGTGGCGTAGCGTGTGGGGGGGGGGCCGTCGCCCCGGGCGCAATTTTCTTAGGGGGTGCAAAATTTCAAAAGAAATTTGAACCACTATTTTCCAGCAGGGATCAGCAAGGTGTCTGCCAGTGTAGCCACGCTGGTGGTGACCTAGCACTCAGCGTCCAGAAGGGAGGACCAGGACAGAAAATTCTAGTCCTGTCCCAACTCCTCCTTAACGCTGACATGAAGCAGCGCAGCATTATTCGATTGACCACCCTGTACCACACTTGTCAGCCCCCCTTGAAGCCCTGTTCCAGCGCCCCCTGCCGCTGGCAGCCCTGTAGCCGCTGAACAGGAAGGAGGGATGGAGGCACCTGCCATGCAGCACACTTAAAATCCGGTCTCCAGTAAGCGCCCTGGACAGCTCCTCCCCCCCGGGGCACCGGCAACTCCATGCAGGTAGGCGACACTGTATGACACCAGAGCAGCGTGACCACCACACAGTGAGGGGGTACGGGGAGAGAAAGACTGGGGATACTGGAAAAGAGTGACTGGGGATACCTAGCTAGAGAGAGTGTGACTGTGGGTACTGGGAGAAAGTGGGGGTACTTGGAGAGAGAAAGTGTAAGAGTGACTGGGGGTACTGGGAGAAAGTGGGGGTACCTGGAGAGAGAGAGTGACTGGGGGTATTGGGAGAAAGTGGGGGTACGGAGAGTGACTGGTTATAGTGTGAGAGTGGAACTATGCTAGGGTATACTGGGACAGGGTTACTGGTAGCCGTGGCATAGTGTGGGGGGGGACGTGTGTTTCATTTTTTTACATCAGTATTTTGTTAATATACAATACATGTGCTTGTGGGGTAAGGGGGTCAATACTCTACTGGTGGAAGGGAATCACGGTGTGTTACCGGGTCCACAGGTTGGGGGGGCGCACAGTTCTCGCCTTGCCCCGGACGCTGACAACCCACGCTACGCCACTGCTCACAATATCAATAATTTTTCACTATCGCGCCTACACTACCCCTATATTTTTAAGACTCCATTATATGGTCAATACCACACAGGACCAAGTGAGGTAAAGATACTGGGGGGGGGCAGTTTACAACACAAAATATCACAAAATGGATGCACCAATGGAACACATTGTTGCACACCACATACACCCCTTCGTGGCAATGGTGTTTCCTAATGGCAGTGGTCTATTTTAGCAGGAAAATGCACCCTGCCACACTGCAAAAATTCTTCAAAAATGGTTTGAGGAACATGACAAAGAGTTCAAGGTGGTGTTTCGGCCTCCAAATT
Source organism: Leptobrachium leishanense (assembly GCA_009667805.1). Lineage (NCBI taxonomy): Eukaryota > Metazoa > Chordata > Amphibia > Anura > Megophryidae > Leptobrachium > Leptobrachium leishanense. Next base: position 246,039,716 of record CM019065.1, read on the forward strand.
CTGCTGATCTCAATCCGATTGAGCATCTGTGGGATTGCTGAGACAACAATCTGATCCATGAAAACTCCACCGCACAACTTTCAGGATTTAAAGCTGAGATCTCAAACATCTTGCCACCCCCCCCCAGATGTTTATTGTCTACAATTCACAGAATTATTTGAATGCAATAAATGGCCAGAGAGTCATAGAAGATATGGTTCAGAAACTTCTGGGGAGCCAGAGTTTGAGAGCCCTGTCTAAGGTTAGGGTCAGACGAAAGCATTTTTCCCCGCGAACGTGAAAAAGTGCGTCCGAACGCATTGACGTATTTTTTCACGGAATGCGCAAAAACGGTCAGACGACGAGCATTGTCGGGTGTGATTTTGTACGGATCGTCAATAAAACTCTTTTTGCGTCTGGACGTTATGTAGGCTGGACATTAGCAGTGTCTGACATCTCCTAATCACGCACAAACACCGCTCTGCCGCAGCTGCGCACTCAGTACGTCAGTACTAGCGGTTCAGCGTTCTCAGAAAAATGCGTTCAAATTCCACTTGCGTTGCACGGCCAGACTTTTGTGCGGCCGTACATCGTATATTGGCCGTCATTGCCTGTCATCTGCTGCTAGTGCGGCCGTAATTATGTGCGCCAGAACGCACGTTAAAAGTGCACTGGTCTGACCCCAGCCTTAAAGGATCTGCTGCTAAAGTCTTGGTGCCAGATACCACAGGGCATGTTCAGAGATCTTGTGGAGTCCATGCCTCCATGCACCAGAGGTGTTTTGGCATCACAAGGGAGACCTACACAATATTAGGCTGGTCATTTTACTGTTTTGTTATGTTTTGATATGTACTAGGGGTTTGCACCCTCTTTATAAGACTCTTGCTGTATTGTGTTACCATTTATATTTTGCTGCTATTCATATAGACTGGCATCTTCCTGGTTTTTGTTTAAAAAATGACACTCTCAGGAAGCCGGGTCATCTGAACCAGAGGGGGATGAGGGGGGGGACAGATACCCCCTCCCCCAGTAATTTAACTGGAGGGGACAACTTCTCTGAAGCCCGCCAGCACTTTGCTGCTGACCGCAGCATCTTCCAATAAGCAGTCAAGCAGTGACTGAATCCCGGAGTGCTGACCACCCACCCTTGATGTTCCAGCATATCGGCATGTGAAACTTCAAACTTAGAATAATTCCAGCATACAACAGTATTCTTCTAATGGTCTTTATTCCATCACCACAGATATAAAACAAGGTTTCGACCAAAACCTGGTCTTTGTCAAGTCTGCTATTCACATACATAGATTCTATTAAATAATCTCCCACACCCTTTCGTGGAGACTCTTTTGTGCATCGCCATTCAGGGCACGGCTATAAGGTAAAATGATAATTTACATGTAATTCCATGTTTGTGGTGTACTTAAGTGCCCCTGTGGGTTGATATACGTGGGAGAGACCACACAAAAAGTTAAGGACTGCTTGTTGAGACATAAATCTAACATCAGGACAAAAAAAAGTGGAGCTTCCAGTTCCCCGTCATTTTTTAGAGACTGGACATGATATCTGACAGCTAAGGTTCAAAGTTATAGATGGGGTCCCAAAATACACAAGAGGGGGTGATAGGGAGAAATTATTAAAAAGGAAAGCGTTGTACTGGATGCATCATTTGAACTCTGTCTCCCTATGGTTTGAATAGAGAAGCTGACTATTCACATTTTTTATAGTATTGTTTTCTCATATCTGATTCCTTGATTGATAATAAAAATCAGTGTATTCTGCAACAAATATAGTTAGCTTTATTGTAGACACGTGTCTCAGTTGGTGTTAATTATGTAAATAATATAGTTGGGTATTGTGACGGATCCCGCTACTCGGGGTGAGTAGATCCGCTGTCAGCGCCGAGTACACCTGGAGGTCGGTAGTGTGGTAGCGAGGTGCCGCTGGTCCTCGTAGTATACCCCGAGGTTGCAGCGTTGTAGAGAGGTCCTTGAAGCGTCCTGGTTCCCAAAGCCCTGTTATCCCCAATTACTAGCCAAGGCAGGAGTAAAGGTTCAAACAAGAGTGATTTATTTTGCATGGGGAACACAGGTGTATTTATGAGGGAAAAAGGCATTGTTCTCCCCTGGCCCGCCCTCAGCCCTCCCGGGGTGATTTCTGCCACTGCCCCGAGCCATTGCCCAATTTCTCTTTGTTAACCTGGGGCCCCCCCGTACTGTGCGCAGCCCTTATCTTGGGGCTCGGCACCAGCTCGTCTAGTGAACTTTCCGGGGGAACGAGCGGGGAACAGGGGAACAACAGGGAAAATCACATTGGGGTACTTATTAAAAGTTCGTTAGCCCTTATTTTTAGAACACACAAATAAATAAACACTTGAACTGTTGTACTGCGCTACAGCGTAGTGGCGGCCGTCCCGTCACAGGTATGTAATAATAAAAGCTATAGGTTTAATTATTATTAAAACCTTGAATTAGAGGTAATGATGGATAATATAGTACTGGATACATGAATTAATAATAATGAGACATGGTAGCAATTTGTCCTTAAAAAGAAATCATCATTTTCTTGATGCAATTATTGTATGCGCTAGGTGGCGTATTGAAGAATACATGTTTAGCACTGCTGTTTGTAATTACTTGTTAATGGTAATATTAAGGGTGTGCGAGATTATTTAAAAGGATGTTGATGGGAATATCAAACTTGACAAAAAACCCTGGTTGGGGTCGAAGTGTTGTTTTGTATCTGCGATGATGGAGTAAAGACCATTAGAGGAATACTGTCATATACTGGAATTATGCTACGTTTGTGGTGATTTTGGGCCTTGGAGTGAGGAGCCACCGATATATTGAGCATGTGAAACATGGTGCAAGGCCATACATACATGCAAACATGCGCACACACACACTTTGTCCTCCTTCACCTTTGAAGTGTCGAGGGGAGAAGAAAGTGTGCATGCAAAGTGTACACGTGGTAAGGCATGTACTGGCCATCGGGACCACCGGGAGATTCCCGGTGGGCCGATAGCTCAGTGGGCCAGCTGAGCCTGGCAGCCGGCCAAGCCTGGGGATCGCCTGGGCCTGGCCGGGATCTTTATAGGCCGCCTGCGGTGTGAGAAGTTTTAAAAGCCAGATTGACTGTGCCTGGCTGTGGAGGAGGTGCTGGGCCTGAAGCAGTTCAGGAAGAACTGAAGGCCCCCACGTTATGATGTGGCAAAATGAGAGGAGTTTAGGGGCCCCATGCGGCTCCAGCCACTCCCAGCATGCCCCTCCTGCCCCCCCAGCATGCCCCTCCAGCCCGGAGAGTGGAGACTCCAATGTCCCTTGCATGGACTATGAACCCATAATAAATATATAAATATCTTTACCAAATAACCGACAGACCCCAATTAACTTTGGCAGAATTGGCCGTAGCTTTTATTTAAGGGTAATTTGGAGGCATAACACTTAAACCATAACACCGAACTTAATAACCTGTTAAACCTTATAACCAGTATTGTAACAATTCCCAAACTGCCCCTGTTCTCAGCCAGCTTGGGAACCCTTCTGCCTCCATCCACCCCAATAAGGGACGACCTCTACCCTTATTAAACAACTACAACAATATATACACAATAAAAGGGAGGAGGGGGGGACGCTGCTGCAGGATCCTATCTCAGAACTCTTTATTTATAAAACCCTGGAACTTGCCTCGTGCTCTCAAACAGCTGATATCCAATCAGCAGTTTGAATTTTCCCACTCTCTAATTGCACGCGCAATGGCTCGTGCTGCTGAACAGTTGATTAACCAATCAGCTGTTCAGATTTTTGCTGCAAAAACCAGCTCAGAAGCAGTTTCAGCTGGCTGAAACCACCCTTGAGCTACCAGACCTGACCTACAATAACCCCAGCCTATGAATTGTCCAGCAAAGGACAATTGCAGCGCCTCCTATGCGATTGTCGCTTTGAAGTCTGCAGAGTCAGCAGACCAAGTCCCGAGTGAATACCCGTCAGAAGAGGCAGCATCACATCAGAAGAGAGCCTGCCTGGTCTCATTTCAGTTTGGTGAGTCAGTAACAAACTACACACACAAACACCTCACTATCACACACTGCTTACTATACATGTAACACACTGCTCATTATACATGTCACGCACTGCTCACTATCACACACTGCTCACTATACATGTCACACACTACTCATTATACATGTCACACACTGCTGTCACACACTGCTCACTATCACACTGCTCACTATACATGTCACACTGCTCACTATACATGTCACACACTGCTCACTGTCACACACTGCTCACCATACATGTCACGCACTGCTCACTATCACACACTGCTCACCATACATGTCACACATTGCTCACTATCACACACTGCTCACCATACATGTCACACATTGCTCACTCACACACTGCTCACCATACGTCACACACTGCTCACTATCACACACTGCTCACCATACATGTCACACATTGCTCACTATCACACACTGCTCACCATACATGTCACACATTGCTCACTATCACACACTGCTCACCATACATGTCACACATTGCTCACTATCACACACTGCTCACCATACATGTCACACACTGCTCACTATCACACACTGCTCACTATACATGTCACACACTGCTCACTGTCACACGTCACACACTGCTCACTGTCACACGTCACGCACTGCTCACTATCACACACTGCTCACTATACATGTCACACACTGCTCACTATACATGTCACAAACTGCTCACTATACATGTCACGCACTGCTCACTGTCACACGTCACGCACTGCTCACTATCACACACTGCTTGTAGGCGGACAAAAACAGATTCACTTTCAAGACGGCGCCGGACCGGACACAAGCAAGGAATGTCTGAACACGAGTCTCTTCAGGAAAGGCAAACTTTATTGTGTCGTCACACAAGTGCTCACACAGGATTGAATCGCAAAGAGTGAGCCCCTTCCCACCCCGTGCAAGGGATCTTATACCCAAAAATACATAATTAGGTACATCCCAATTAGCCCACCTCCCGATGACACTTTATTCCACCCCACGTGGGTTAATACCTCCCATCGTTAGTACAAAGAAATTCCACATTCTAGCTATAAATTGATACACTTCATATTAGTTTGACAGTCCGTGATTTGTTGTGCTGTCTTTCTCAGGGCAGTGCCGTCCTCCCTATAGGCTGTGTTTATTTGAGATAGCTTGGGGCCTGGTCTGTTTTCTACAATCTCTTTGTTTCTCTGCACGTCTCAATGACCTTGCCACATTCATTCATCTTCCTGTCTCTCCGTGCCAAGAACCGGCCGGATTCTGCCTGGTTTTATTGCTAGTTCCCTAATCTACCACACATTCTTTGAATTCTATGTAAGCTTCGTTTCTCACATCTAAATAAAATCTATTCTATTTACTGGTGAACCAATATTCTGAACAAGATGGCTGCCTGGCTCATAGTAGCAACCATCTTTCAGCCTGATTCCACTTCATTCCCCCCTTGGCTCAAGTGTCAGGATCTTTTCCTGGCACTTGTAGCCATTACACTCCACTATTCTGAAACTCCTTATACTGGGGGGGGGGTTCTTTCACTGGGAACATACCCTGTGGAATTATCAGTGGTATCTTCTGTGTTTGTGTGGGTGTCAGTGCTGTCTTGCACAGTGGCCATAGGCATAGCCCCATGCGGTATATCAGTATCCCTATGATCAAGATCACCACTATCATGAGTATCATGGATCCAATCTGTGAGATGAATCTCAAGATGGAACCAAACCATTCTCCCATTGCTCCAAACCCACGGAGCGGATTCCAGCCTCCGGCAGCAATCCTCCTGGCTGCGCCCTGCAACTGTGCTACCTTCTCTTGGTGATCTTGAATTACCTGGTAATAGTCTGGGACTTCATGTGTAGTGTTCCTGATGAAGGTGCAACATTCATAGTGCATTGTCATTTCACACAATCCATTCAAGGCCGCACTGATTTGCTCAAGCGCCATGTCATGTATCATCTGCACCTTTCGCAACTCACGTATTTCCAGATTCAGCAGCTGGATATCCATACTGGTTCTATTCAGAATCTCATCCATCAGATTGACGTAGCTATTCAATCTCCTCATCATCTCCCCTCCCCATCCAGTCCATGCTGGCAACCATGTCCATATTCGATCCATTTCCGCAAACAATTCTCTCTTTGGTCTCTCGAACACCAGTGGGTACCTAGGGTGCAGTTCTGTGTCTGTGTTTGTGTCCTCTCCCCTTAGTCTCTGGATTGGGACCAGCTTAGCCAAATAACACCTTCCCGTTATTGTTGGTGGAACCCATGTGTAACACACTCTGCCACAACACACCTGGTATCACTCTTCTAGCATGAATGGTGATAGGTGTAGTGTTCCCTTTGCTAATTCTAACATCATTCGCCTCATTCGTCTCGTTGTCTCCAGCACACTCTGCTTCCCTCCAGACTCACTTGCAATCACTCCTTCTTGCTCACTTGTGAGTTTTCTGCACTGTATGTATAGAAAATTTGACTGTTCCTTTGTGTCAATTGTGTATATGTATGATGTCCAATTGAATTTGCTTGAATAACACCCTTCCTTTTTATGTGTGTCTCTATCTGGTCCTATTTGGAAACACCACTCTGGGGGATATATGTACCCTATTATGGGGTATCCGGCTTCATACATTTCTGGTTGTTCCCTGGGTGGCCGAAAAGAGTGTATTGTGATATTCCCTGATGCAAACATACTCAGGTTCATAGGAACAGAAGCAAATGGGATATGAATTGTCTCTGGGTGCATTCTGCTGCACACCCAACATGCTTTCTGCCCAGATTTCTTAGCATAGTCATATTTAAATTGCACAAGTAAATGTCCTCTTGGCAATATCTCGGATGATACTTCTCGTTTTTGTCTCCACATGGTACGGTTCTCCATCACCGGGTGCGTACCATTCCAGATGTGGGAAATATCCACTTTCCCCGCGGTGCTTGTACAATTGGGGCATGCTCCACGTGAGAGTCCATAAATCAGATTAGCAAGATATAATATCAGCACCACAAATGCCCCGAATGTCAGAATTCCTTGGGCAATTCTTTTCACAGTCACATAAACCCAATCCCTCCCCACCAGAATTTCAAAAGTAAAGAACATTTCTGGATGATCAAGGGTGGGGGCCGGGCCCCTAAAAAGCACCCTGTGGGTATCCCCCGTTGGCGGGTGGTCAGGACCTGTGCCCATCAAAACACCCACTTGTTGATCCTCTGAATTATCTGGGTTAGGATCATTTAGGTGCTCATGGCTGTGGTCTTTGTCAGCTTCAGCCTCAGCGGGTTGGTCTCGTTGGTAACGACCTTCCATGCTGGTTCAGGACTGGCTGCAGCTGCTTTTACTCTGGAGTGATGTATCCACGGGACCACACTCGGCAACCTTTACTGCTGTAGGGGTTGATAACAGGACAAGATAAGGACCTCTCCATTTTGGACCTAGTGGATCATTTTTCCACTCTTTTACCCATACTGAGTCACCCGGACAATAATTATGCAGTGAAGGATACAGAAAATGCGGTATATTATCCCCCACCCAAGTATTTAATTTCTGCATTGATTTACCCAGCATTACTACCTGATCATTTAGTTTAGTCTCTCCCAATGCCCGAAGGTCCCCCCTCAGTCCATTAATCAGAGGGGTTGGCCGTCCAAACATAAGTTCGTACGGACTTAGCTTCAATTGGGGGGTTGGTCTGCACCTAATGTGCAAAAGGACTATCGGCAGCAAGTCCAACCAGCTCAGTGACGTCTCTTGGCACAGTTTGGACATCAAAGTCTTTAGGGTACGGACCGGTTCATTCTTTCAACTTTTCCCGAACTTTGGGGCCTGTAGGCAGTATGTAGCTTCCAGGTGATGCCCAGTAGCCGGGCAAGTTGTTGTAAACAGTTCTGGATAAATGCAGGGCCATTGTCCGACCCTATTTCAAGTGGAAGTCCGTAACGTGGTATTATTTCTTTCATCAGGCTCTTTACCACTTCTGTAGTCTTTTCAGTTCTCGTTGGGAAGGCTTCCACCCATCCTGTCAAAGTGCACACCATCACTAGTAAATATTTGTATCCTTTGCAGGGTGGTAACACTGTAAAGTCTATTTGTAATGATGCCATTGGGGATAGCCCGATTGGCTGTTCCCTGGGGGTTGAGATGGTCCTGTTCTCAGGTTGTTTTTGGCACATGTTACACACTGCTGAGCTGTTGCTTTGCAGATTGCTGACAATCCTGGTACGTAGAAATGTGGCTCCAACTGTTGCTCCATCATTTCTCTCCTCCATCGGTACTTGCGTGAAGTGCTCTTACGATTTCAGGAGCCAGTGTTGCTGGTAGAACTATTCGTCCATTCTCCATCTGGAACCATCCATCTTCTCCATATCCTCCGGGTTCTTCTGTCAGCCACTTCTTTTCTTTTTCTGAGTACACAGGTGTCCATTCGCTCAGTGGCGCCGGTAGAAGTGCAGCCACCACTGGTTTTGGTTTGTATCGTGCCAATTCTCCATGATTTCCCCAGGTGAATTCTTCTTTTGGGAAATAGTATCGCCATGCGAAAAATAACAAATCTTGTCTGTCTTGTGAATCTCTTACTGCTGGTATGAAAAAGTTCATTGCACTTTTCTTCATTCTTGGCAGTCTGTTCTTGATAAGGATCTCCTTGAGGAAGAACCTCACCAGTGGGACTTGATATTCTTCTGCTCCCAATTCTCCCAGACTGTGCAGTATTCGTGTGATTCGTAGATTATTATGAGGATTGATTGTCAAATTTTCAAAACGTGACGCGAAATTTTCTGCTCGTTCAACTTCAGTTATTTATTTGTCTTCCTCCTCCCCCACTATTTTTACGCCGAAGAATTTCAGCATCATTTTGTAGGCTCTGCGCAGTCTTTGCTGAACTTCTGAGGTGTTAACCATTAGGCGTGTCTCTTGCGGATTTAGAGGAGTAGAGTAGAAATTTCGGCCTTGTGTCCAAGTTGGGAAAAGCCATTGGATGTAATCATGATTGAGTTCTAACAGCTCATAATCATCTTGCCATTTGTGCAATATTATTTCAATGAACTCGCCGTGGGGTTCAAACTTTCTCAAATTCATGTAGAACTCGTAATTTGGCATGGAAGGTTGAGGTTCTTGCTTGCAGATCAGTACTTTAGCTTGATCTTCTGTTGGCGGTGGCGGTTTTGCAGCTGCTTTTGCGGCCTGGTCTGCGCGTCTGTTACCTTTTGGAATTTCATCATGGCCTTTTTGGTGGCCATGGCAGTGCATGATGCTGACAGCACTTGGTTTCCATACCGCTTCCAGGAGGGCCGCGATTTCAGCTGCATATTTAATTTGTTGTCCTGAAGACGTGAGTAGGCCTCTCTCTTTGTAGAGTGCACCATGTGCATGGACAGTCATGAAGGCGTACTTGGAATCCGTATAGATATTTACTCTTTTGCCTTCAGAAATTTCAAGGGCTCTGGTTAGAGCTGTTATTTCAGCCAATTGTGCAGATGTATGGCCTGGCAGTGGCTTTGCTTCGATGACTTCTTCTGTTGAGACTACTGCATAGCCGGAGACTTTCTTCCCATCATCCATGTAGCTGCTACCATCGGTGAATAGCTGTAGATCGTATTTGTCTAGGGGTACGTCTTTCAAATCTGGCCTGCTACTGAACACTTCTTCTAGGAGGCATTCATGATCTGGATCCTCTTCACAGTCAGGCAGTAAAGTAGCAGGATTCAGGGTAGCGATGAGGTCCAAATGAACCCGTGGGTTTTCACACATCATGGCTTGGTACTTCGTCATCCGGCTGTTACTGAACCAGTAACCTCCCTTCACATCCAGCAGGGCCTTGACAGCGTGGGGCACCTTGACATGAAGAACTTGTCCAAGGGTCAGCTTGTCTGCTTCTGCTATCAGCATTGCGGTGGCAGCCACTGCTTTCAGGCATGGGGGTAGGCCGCAGGCCACAGGGTCGAGTTGCTTGGAGAGGTAGGCCACAGGCCTCAGCCATGAGCCAAAGGTCTGGACCAATACTCCTGTTGCTGTTTGATTATGTTCATGCACGAACAACTGGAAGGGCTTGCTGTGATCTGGCAGGCCCAGTGCAGGTGCTTCCATCAGCAGAGTCTTTAATTTCAGGAACGCTGCTGTCTGCTCTTCTTCCCAATGGAAGGGGTCTTGTTCTCCCCCCTTCGTGGCTTGATGAAGCGGCTTGGCAATGTCTGCGAAGTTGGGGATCCACAGGCGCAGAAGCCTGCAGCTCCAGGAACTCACGGACTTGTCTCCTGGTCTTTGGTTGGGGTATGCGGCACACTGCTTCTTTTCTTTCTGCCCCCAGTGCACGTTTGGTACCTGTTAACTGGAATCCCAGGTATTTTACACTCTGTTTGCATATTTGGGCTTTCTTTTTAGAAACTCTGTAACCTGCTTGGCTCAGCAGATGTAGCAGGGCTTTTGTGGCGGATAAACAGTCTTTTTCTGTTGGGGAAGCCAGTAATAAATCATCAACATATTGGAGTAACACTACTTTGTCTGGCTGAGCGTTGAAGGCGAGGAGGTCTTGGCTAAGCGCGCACCCGAAAATCGTGGGCGAATTTTTTGAAACCTTGAGGGAGGCGCGTCCACGTCATTTGATGGCGCGCCCCCGTGGTAGACTCTTCCCACTGAAATACAAAAAGGGGCTGGCTTGCTGGAGCCAGGCGGATGCAAAGGCAAGCGTCTTTTAAATCAAGCACTGTGTAATATTTTGTATCTCCGGGAATTAATGCCAGCAAATTGTATGGATTAGGAACCACAGGGTGTAGTGTTACTGTGGCCTCGTTGACAGCTCGTAAATCTTGGACAGGGCGGTACTCTTGTGTCCCTTCTTTCAGGACTTGCAATAGGGGTGTATTCCATGGTGACACGCAGAATTTTAATATACCGTGATCTTTAAGTCTCTGTAAATGTATCTGTATATTCTGCTTGGCTTTCTGTGGGATATGATATTGTCTTAGGGCCACAGGTGTTGCGCCGGGCTTTAATTCCACGTATACCGGGGGTATATTTATGGCAAGTCCGGGCGGGTTTTCCTCCGCCCATACCCCAGGAATTTCAAGGAGTAGTGCGTGCGGATCCGGCGCGGCAGGCAGAGTAGGTGCTGTGCGCCATTCTTCCTCCCTTGGCATAACTACTGCGATTTTTACAGATTGTGGGTGATTCTGGCTGGCTGGGTTATGCTGCCGAGCAGAGCTGCCACCCTCCGGCAGGTCTAATTGAGCGTGACCCCCGGGAAGGAACGTAATTTGGGCTTGCAATTTGCAAAGAATATCCCGCCCCAGGAGCTGGATGGGACATTCGGGCATATACAAAAATTCATGTTCAACATTATGCCCACCCACGCTACATTTTCTAGAAGCAAGAAAAGGATATTTAGCAGACACCCCCATTGCTCCCATAATATCAACCTCATTTCCCATTGGAGGTGCAATTTGCTTTGTTACAACAGAATATTCGGCACCGGTATCAACCATAAAAATTTCATCTTTATTTCCCACTCTCATTGTGACCGTGGGCTCGTGGTTACCGAGCGGGATGGGCCCATGTCCCCGTCAATATGCATCCTGCCCTTCAAATGATGTCCCCGCCAGTCCCACAAACCCCGCTCCATTCCCCTCATTCCTTTCATACCTTCCATCTGCTACCTGGCCATTAGGGGCTTGGCCTCCCGTCTCCCCAGCTTCACCCTGTCCCCCAAATTTAGCCAAAAATGCAGGACAGTCATTTTTCCAGTGACCTTCACCCCGGCACCACGAGCACTGATTGGGTCCTAGGGGTTCCCTAGGGGCTCCCCTTCCTCTTCCTCTAGCCCCCCTACCCCTTGCCCTCCCTCTGTCTGGGCCACCTCGTCCTCAACCATTCCCCATGTATCCGACCACCCCGGTATGTCCCTTCTGTTTCTTTATCTCCTCTAGATCCTGGTTATGATACACCTTATTAGCGATCTCAACTAATTCACTAATACCTTTCCCCAAAAACCCATCTATTCTCTGTATTTTGTTCCGTATATCCCTCTGTGACTGACCCACAAACGAAGAGTTAATTAACCTCTGATTCTCCACCGCCTCCGGGTCAATAGGACTATACATCCTGTACGCATCCAGCAATCTCTCTAGAAACGCACTTGGGGATTCTTTAACCTCTTGTATCACATCTGCTATTTTTCCCATGTTTGTGGGCTTCTTCCCTCCCGCTTTAACACCCATTATTACTGCTGTTCTGTATGTCTGCAGATGGGCAATTCCTTCAAGTTTGTTGTACGGCCATTTAGGATCTGTTTTGGGGTAATGTTCCTCTGCCCACGCTTCTGGCTGGGGCTTAGCATCTGCTACAGCCTGGGCAAGTAAAATCTTTTGCGTGCTACTATTTATTCGGGCTCTTTCTTCTGTGGTAAACATTGTCAACATTAATTGCTGACAATCTGCCCATGTGGGGTTATGTTTGAGCATAACTGACTCTATCATACTGGCCACTGCTGCGGGATTTGTGGAATACAGTGGTGTGTGTGTTTTCCAGTTAAAAAGATCTGTTGTCGTGAATGGGACGTATGTGTATTGCATTGGCCCCGGTGCCCCATCGGCTAGTGGAGGGCCTGGCACCTCCCGCAAGGGCATCTGCATAGCGCTCTGGTAGGGATTGTGTTGGTACGGATCCCGGGGTTTATGTATATTATTCGCTGCGCGTGTGGTAACTCCCTGTTTCTCATCCTCCTTTTCACTATCACCATCCCCATGGGGCACTAATTTATATATGCTCTCATCGGGCATCTCAATCTTCTCTGGTGGAGCCTCTCTGTCCCCTCCACCCGCTGCACCCTGCTCCTCTTCCGCAATCCCACGGGACGGAGCTGAGGGAGCTGACCGAGACACAGCAGCTGCCCGCTCCCCCCTCTCCGCCCGCGCAACCGCGGCACTCAAAGCTTCTCTGGCTGCCCCATAACATGATGGGTAGGACGGGGGCAAAACATCACTCTCTTCCGGTTGTTCTACTAACACCGGTCTCCCTCTCTCTTCATTATTTAGGGGGTCCTGCTTCTTATTTTTCCCCGCTATCATTATAAAATGACTCTTGTTTTTAATACAATATCTCCATATATCTATATACGGGTACTGTTCAGGATGTCCGTACTGCTCTGTGACTTGGGAATGTACCCTCTGTACCAACTCCGGGTCCATTGACCCCTGCTCTGGCCATCCTGGGACTAATAACGGCCACACAACTGTACACATTACTTTTAACTTCTCTTTTGTCAATTCTACACCATAGTCATGCGTTTTATATAGCGCCTCGAAATTCCGCACCATATATTCTAGGGGCGTCTCACCCTCCTTCACCTTCTTGGGCTTAGATGACCCGTTACCCATTATTACTCCTGAAAACAGTACCCTTTGCAATACAGATATATTATTTCAACAACAGTTAAAATCTACAGTCTGATACTTCAGCCAACAATTCGTTCATGTCTGAGGCGCTTCCCCCGTCAGTAGCCGACTGCAGTCGCCTGAGCCGGAAACGTACGTTAGGGGTCAAAACTCGTATTTGCTTCCTCGCGGAGCGAGTAGGCGCACGTTCACTCACAGCACTCGAGTCAATTCATTCACAGCACATACTGTATCAGATACTTTCAGCACACTTCAAGTCTTTCTACTAGCCGAGGGTACTCAGTCCCTCCTCTGTGGCTCCTTATACCCCGTAATTTGAACTCTAACTCTTGACTGCGTGTGACTATGTGTACCCCGTTCTATATCTATACTCCCGTCTGCAATTCCAATTTGCCTATGAGTAATCCTACCCACCCGGCACCACTATCTCTGCAGCTACCGCTGGCTCCAATATGAGCCCTCTTCACTACACAACGTACACACTAGCACTGACTCAGGCTCTCAGCCCAGTCACAGAAAAACCCTCCTCCTTTCCCTTTTACCCACGTGGCGAAGCTCTGTTTACAAACACTGACTAATATGACTATGCAACTCCACGTGGTTACCTTCTCCCTCTCTTACAGAACTACCCTTTGCCCTTTGGTTGGCATTCAATTCCCCCGAATCCAGACACGCGCTAGCCACTCTGGCTCCTTAGCAATGTCCGTGCTATCAGCGGCGGGCTAGATATGCCAACGGGATGGTGGCCATCGCATCCCCTTATCCGTCTATCTCAGTCGGACGTTTCCCTTAGATACCGGTATCTCCTTTAGACATACAAAACATAGAAGACACGTTACCTATCGCCGGTGCTGCTTGCTGTTTCCTCAGACTCAGTGGTGTCCCAGTTCCCGGGTCAGGAGTCCGTTTGGGACGAGACGAGGTCCACTGAACAGGAAATCCTGCTTGGCGCCTGCAGATGTCAGCTCACCTTCAACGGACACCCAACCAGCGGGATTCTTGCACCTGCAGTCAACCGCCACAGTGTGTTCAGCAGCCGTTACTGTGTGCCCGGAAAGGGCCCGTATCCCGGCTCTCGAGCCCCCAAAAATGTAGGCGGACAAAAACAGATTCACTTTTAAGACGGCGCCGGACCGGACACAAGCAAGGAATGTCTGAACACGAGTCTCTTCAGGAAAGGCAAACTTTATTGTGTCATCACACAAGTGCTCACACAGGATTGAATCGCAAAGAGTGAGCCCCTTCTCCCCCTCCGTGCAAGGGATCTTATACCCAAAAATACGTAATTAGGTACATCCCAATTAGCCCACCTCCCGATGACACTTTATTCCACCCCACGTGGGTTAATACCTCCCATCGTTAGTACAAAGAAATTCCACATTCTAGCTATAAATTGATACACTTCATATTAGTTTGACAGTCCGTGATTTGTTGTTCTGTCTTTCTCAGGGCAGTGCCGTCCTCCCTATAGGCTGTGTTTATTTGAGATAGCTTGGGGCCTGGTCTGTTTTCTACAATCTCTTTGTTTCTCTGCACGTCTCAATGACCTTGCCCCATTCATTCATCTTCCTGTCTCTCCGTGCCAAGAACCGGCCGGATTCTGCCTGGTTTTATTGCTAGTTCCCTAATCTACCACACATTCTTTGAATTCTATGTAAGCTTCGTTTCTCACATCTAAATAAAATCTATTCTATTTACTGGTGAACCAATATTCTGAACAAGATGGCTGCCTGGCTCATAGTAGCAACCATCTTTCAGCCTGATTCCACTTCATGCTCACTATACATGTCACACACTGCTCATCATACATGTCACACACTGCTCACTATCACACACTGCTCACCATACATGTCACACACTGCTCACTATCACACACTGCTCACCATACATGTCACACACTGCTCACTATCACACACTGCTCACTATACATGTCACACACTGCTCATCATGTCACACACTGCTCACTATACATGTCACACACTGCTCACCATCACACACTGCCCTCCATACATTATACACACACGTATGCTGGTGTCTTTAGGGTTTTTTCCATAATGTGTCAGCGCCTTTTGTGTCTGTCTAATGTGTTAGTGTATTAGTCTGTAATTTATTTTATTACATTTTCTTAAGTTAGTTTAATATATTTTAATGTTATTATTAAATTAAATTGTATATTAAAATAAAGCCGGCTGGGTGGAGTAGAGGTAACTTGACTGCTATGCGTGGATAGAGATTGTGGAGTCATGGGTTCGATCCCAGCAAGAGCACCTCTCCAATAAGTGTCGTTGGGCAAGACACCTAACGGTACATACTCGCCACCCAGGACATACTGAAAATGAGAGAAATCTCAATGTATCCTTCCTGGTAAAATCCTTTCTCAAAAAAAAGTATTAAATATATTTGTTTTGCAATTTTACTGCTGTGGCACTCAGTAAAACACTCACTGTAAGGTGTGCACTGTGTACGAGTTTTTCCAATGTGGGATACGATCATACAGACCACACAGTACTGTGAGTTTTATTGCTGTGGAGCTCTGTGTTACACTCGTACACACACCACACATTACTGTATCACAGAGCTGCACAGCAATAAAGCTCAGTAATGTGTGTGGTGTATAAGCGTATCACAGAGCTGCACAGCAATAAAAATCTCATTAATGGGCAGTGTGTAGGAGCGTATCACAGAACTAATAGCAATAAAACTCACAATAATGTGCAGTGTGTGTGAGTTTTATTGCTCTTAGCTCTGTGATACGCAAAATCGAATCGCTGAAGTGTGTCGAAACACAAATCACCGAAATTGCACTCAGTTTAAAATAACATGAAAACATCTTATTTCATTAAATGCCAAAAATTCCAATCAAAATCTTTAACTCCGCCCATAGAGACCTTAATTTGGCCCAGCATGTTTGCATATCGGAGTGGGCTGGTCTGGATGAAGTCCAGGGCTGCTTTTTTCTCCCAGTCCAGCCCTGCACGTGGTCCAGATTAAGGCTGCGGTTACAGGAGCACATTTTTCGTGTCCGTCTGACCGCACTGTTTGCTGTCCGTCGTAGCTTTTCAAAGGAGTCAGAGAACAATACACGAAGCATATGCATATTTTTTTACGCATGCGCAACGTATTTTGCAACGGACATAAAAATGCCATTGACGTGAACAAGCTACAACGGCATAGAGAAACCACTGCATACAGCTTTTGTTTTTTCTTCTTCTTCTCAACATCAGTCCTACCTAATTGATGCTATACAGCCTTTTCAATTCTTTTTCTCAACGTCGGCCAAACCAATTTATGTAACCACAATCTCATCCATTATAAAGTGTATCCATTTCAACGGCTGCACTGTTTGCAACAGTGCGCTCGTGTGACCTCAGCCTAAAATGGCGTGATCAGTTGAGCAGCACAGCAGATGAGGGTCTCTGAAAAAGCAGACAGTAAGCAGATGCAAGGTAGATGTGTTGTTTCTGTCTGGTTAACAAACAAAGGAGGGTCACATAATGAGGATTATTTTGTGAAAACTTTCCTTATGATGTCATTGTTCCAATGTCTTTTGAATTTCCTATTCCTACCTTGTCACCCGGGTTTCTATCGACTCACAATTTAATTCTGGTCCATGTTTTGATTGAGTTTACAGTTCTTGTAGTGTTAAGGTTAGGGTTACTAGCTCTGCTTGTTTTATAATTAGGGTTACTTTTAGGGTTACAGTTACTTTTTTTTTTTGCTGGTTTTATAGCGAGTGCAGTTGCTTTCAGTCATCTGAATCAATCCGATTGTATTTGCACCAGAAAGATTCTTTTTGGGTTGATTTAGATAGCGATAGTATATTCTACAGATTTATTCCCATATTGACAATGCCCAACCAATTTATCATCTGAAATCACTTTTTAAGTACGAGCAACGTATACTTTTCTTCTGATCAGTTATATGTTCATTCCTATATGAACATTCTAAGATCTTCATGTTGGATGATTGCCTTACTTTGATATCTTGGCGTACATGTATACTGCCTGCTATTGTTTGAGAAGTGAACCAGGATTTAGAGGGTTTCTGCCTTGTCATCTTGGAGTTCATGGAAGTATTCCTGGTTGAGCGATGTGGAGGGATAAAGTATTGTGTATGGCAGCTATCCACAGCTATGACTTTGCTCAGACAAGTTTTGTTTAAGTTTGGCTAAGGCTGTTTCTTTCAGGTATTCCACACAGAATCCTTAATAGCATAAACATCACTAATTGGTTGTCTCTGGGTGGCTAATTCCTTAGAAGATCAATTCCATGAGAGCTGCAGATTACGGAGAAACTAATGAGGAATTTATGTTGCTTGTATACCTGTAAATGTATCAAAATGGCACTTAATGCCTTGTCTGTAATCTACCCTCATTTTCTCTAAACACAATCTTCTACCAGCAATGCTACATCCTTATCAATTGTAAAAAAGTGTTTTAAATATGTAGTGTCTCTGTAACATTACCCGTTCCCATTGTACTATGCTGAGCTAGTTCATAAACATCAGAACAATAATGTGCTGATAAAAATCTATATTTAACCCCTTAGTGACCGGGCGGTTTTACACAAATCCGTCTTTTAGTGACCGCTGCTGTTTTTACGTTTCTGCGCTGTTAGTGTTTAGGTCAAATTTTCCTCTTACTCGTTTATTCAACCCACACATATTATACACCCTTTTTCCCGCCATTAAATGGACTTTCTAGAAATACCATTATTTCCATCATATCGAATAATTTACTATAAAAAAAAATATGAAATATGAGGGAAAAAATGGTAAAAACACACTTTTTTGTAATTTAATCCCCAAAATCTACAACCACCCAAAACGACCCCAGCTAAATAGGTTTAAAATTTTGTCCCGAGACTAGAAATACCCAATTTTTAACATGCGTTTGCTTTTTAACCTTTTCACTGCTGAGACAGTTCACCTATGTGCGCTGCGCTCATTCTGACCATTTTGTGCTATTTATTTTTAGATGACAGCCTAGGTCCTATTTAATTAAACTCCCCCCAGACAAAAAAAACTTTTAAAAAAAAAACATTTTTTTATTTTGTTTAATTTTTTTATTATTTTTTTTTATTTAATTTTTTTTAAATTTATTTTTAAAACCAAACCTGGTCATGTTTGGTATCATTTGAAAGGCCATAATCAGGCCTTTCAAATGATGGCAAATATGACCATCTAGCTGCCATGGATCGGGAGATAAAGGGATCATTAGGATCCCCTTATCTCTACATGGCAGCTAGAGGGTTAACTGGCCCACTGACATCCTCACACATATGGTGAGGTTGTCAGTGGGTGGGGGGGGGACCTGGAGGCTTGGCTGACATCCAAGATGTCAGTCCCCTCCAGGTTTGAATCGCGTTTTGGCGCCAATTGGCGCCGCAACGTGATCCGGCGGCGAAATGATTAATGCCATACACCGCTGGAAAGGGGAGGCTCTCCCCTCTCCAGCGGTGCAAACGGCATCTCCCTAGCTTCAATGGTTGGGGAGATAGAGGGCTCCGAAGGAGCCCCCCCTCCCCTCCATTGAAAAGCATGGGGACGCCTGCTGATGACGTCACTATGCAGCGTGGCGATGTCATCAGCCTCGCCTCCCATGTAAATCACATGGGCAGGCTTCCTCCCTGCCAGATCGCCATGGGATCCGGCGAGGGAGGTGAGTATCGGGCGGGAGGGGGATTAGGCGCCGCTGACGTACCCTGTACGTCCGCGGGTCTAAGGGAGACCCGAGTTCAGGACGTACAGGGTACGTCAGAGGTCCTTAAGGGGTTAAATTGTATACTAGAGAAGTGCAGCAGACACATTTACAATCCTTTAGTTTTTCTTTGTCGGAATATTGGTGAAACAGACAAATGTAAAATGTCTCCGACATCCAGTTAAAATAAGGTTACATAGTTACATAGTTATATAGGCTGAAAAAAAGACATGCGTCCATCGGGTTCAGCCTCTCCCACATAACCTACTGCTGTTGATCCAAAAGAAGGCAAAAAACCCAGTCTGAAACATAGAAACATAGAAAAATGTCGGCAGATAAGAACCTTTCGGCCCATCTAGTATGCCCAATTACATGGATACTTTACCTGGATTTATCTTTTGTTTAGGATAGCCTTATGCCTATCCCATGCTTGCTTAAATTCAATTACTGTTTTGGCCTCTACCACTTCTACTGGAAGACTGTTCCATGTATCCACCACCCTCTCAGTAAAATAATGCTTCCTGATGTTACTTTTAAACCTTTGCCCCTCTAATCTAAGACTATGTCCTCTTGTTTTGCTATTTTGTTTCCTTTTAAATATACTCCCTTCCTCTACCTTGTGGATTCCCTTTACGTATTTAAATGTTTCTATCATATCTCCTCTGTCTCGTCTTTTTTCCAAGCTGTACATGTTAAGATCATTAAGCCTTTCCTGGTAACTTTTCTCCTTCAAGCCGTACACCATTTTAGTAGCCCTTCTCTGAACTCTCTCTAAGATGTCTATATCCTTATGGAGATACGGTCTCCAGTACTGCACACAGTAATCCAAGTGAGGTCTCACCAGTGCTCTGTACAGTGGCATGAGCACTTCCCTTTTCCTACTGCTAATACCTCTCCCTACACAACCAAGCATTCTGCTAGCATTTCCTGCTGCTCTATTACATTGACTACTTACCTTTATATCCTCTGAAATAATGACCCCTAAATCCCTTTCCTCAGATGTTGAGGTTAGGACTGTATCAAATATTCTATATACAGCCCTTGGGTTTTTACGTCCCAGGTGCATTATCTTGCACTTATCCACATTAAAACTCAATTGCCACAACTCCGACCATTTTTTTAGTTTACCTAAATCATTTGTCATTTGGCTGATCCCTCCAGGAACGTCAACCCTGTTGCAAATCTTTGTGTCATCAGCAAAAAGACATACTTTTCCATTAATACCTTCTGCAATATCACTAATAAAAATATTAAAGAGAATGGGTCCAAGTACTGACCCCTGAGGTACCCCACTGGTAACAAGACCTTGCGCCAAATAAACTCCATTTACCACAACCCTCTGTTGCCTGTCACTCAGCCACTGCCTAATCCATTCAACAATATTGGAATCCAAGCTCAAAGATTGCAATTTATTGATAAGCCTTCTATGCGGAACAGTAGCAAAAGCCTTACTGAAATCTAAATAAGCAATGTCTACTGCACCACCTGTGTCTATTATTTTTGTTACCCAATCAAAAAAATCAATAAGATTAGTTTGGCATGATCTCCCTGAGGTAAACCCATGTTGTTTCTGATCCTGTAATCTATGTGTTTTTAGATGTTCAACAATCCTTTCCTTTAACATGGTTTCCATTAATTTCCCCACTACTGACGTAAGACTAACTGGCCTATAGTTCCCCGATTCCTCCCTACTACCCTTCTTGTAAATGGGCACAACATTTGCTAATTTCCAACATTTGCTAATTTTGCTAATTTTATGAAATATGCAACATACCGGGAAAAAATTCCTTCTTGACCCCAGAATGGCAGTCAGATTTCTCCTTGGATCAAGAAGCTTTTACCCACATATTAAATATTATAACCCTTAATATTCTGTGTCTGCAGGAAGTCATCCAGTCGTTTTTTAAAAGTCTGTACAGACTCTGACCCAACCACCTCAACAGGCAGAGAATTCCACAGCTTTATTGTTCTCACCGTAAAATAACCCTTCCTATGCTTTAAGCTAAATTTTCTTTCTTCTAGTCTAAATGGATGACACCTTGTCCTATGTATAGACCTGTTAATGAATAGGTTATCAGACAATGGTTGATAATGGCCCCGTATATATTTATATAAGGTTATCAGATCCCCTCTAAGGCGCCGTTTCTCTAAACTAAACAGGTTTAAGCTTGTTAGTCTTTCCTCATAACTTAACCCTTCCATTCCCCTTATTAATTTAGTTGCCCGTCTCTGCACTTTTTCTAACGCTATAATATCTTTTTTTAAGACAGGTGCCCAAAATTGCACGGCATATTCAAGGTGCGGCCTGACCATTGATTTATACAGAGGCAAAATTATCTATTCATCCCGTGAGTGAACTCCCCTTTTAATGCATGCCAATACTTTGCTGGCCTTGGCGGCTGCTGTTTGACATTGCACATTGTTACTTAGTTTGAAGTCTATGATTATTCCCAAATCCTTCTCCTGCTTGGATTTCCCTAACTCCGTACCATTTAGGGTATAAATTACTTGAGTGTTCTTCACTCCAAAGTGCATAACTTTGCATTTATCTAGATTAAATCTCATCTGCCATTTAAGTGCCCAGTCCCCCAATTTATCTAAATCCCTCTGCAGCGAAGTAACATCCTGCGCACATTGTATTACTTTTCCTAGTTTTGTGTCATCTGCAAACACTGATACATGACTTTCAATGCCTATCTCAAGGTCATTTATAAATAAATTGAATAGTATTGGTCCTATAACAGACCCCTGAGGGACACCACTTACCACTGGTGTCCATCTTGAAAATGTACCATTTATGACCACTCTCTGTACCCTATCTTTTAGCCAGTTTTCTATCCAAGAACAAGTATTTTCATCTAGACCAATTTTTCTCAATTTAAATAGTAACCTTTTGTGTGGAACTGTGTCGAAAGCTTTGGCAAAATCTAAGTAAATCACATCCACTGCGACCCCCTGATCTATACTTCTACTTACTTCCTCATAGAACGTAATTAGGATAGTCTGACATGATCTGTGTTTCATGAAACCATGCTGATTTTTGCCAATTACATTCCTGAATATTATCCCTTAGTAACCCCTCAAATACTTTCCCAGCCACAGATGTTAAACACACAGGTCTATAATTCCCAGGCACAAATTTTAAACCTTTCTTAAATATAGGGACCACGTCAGCTTTTCTCCAATCCTCTGGTACTATTCCTGAAAGAAAAGAATCTTGAAAGATTAAGAACAGAGGTTTACATATTTCAACACATAGCTCTCTCAGTACTCGCGGGTGAATTCCATCTGGCCCTGGGGCTTTATTCACATTCACATTGTTTAATTTCTGCAAAACCTGGTGGTAGTGGTCTTTCAGAAAGGCTGCATTCTCCAATTTCAGTGCCATTTTTGTTAAAATCCTTTTTGAAATTTTGGGATGTGAATTCAAACGAATCAATTTGTTATGATGATTTGCACAGGAAAAAAATGATTTCCCTGTCAATTAACCTGTACAGTGCTAAATCTATTGGATTCAGCACCAGAAGCCAATTGACAGCGAAATACAGTGCACTTCAGCGATTTCTCATAGGAATCATTCATTTCAATGTTCTATATGGGGCAATTTTCACTGCTGCCGAAGTGTGTGGGACAGCATTGTATTTCCCTGTCAATTAGCCTGTGGTGCTGAATCTAATACATTCAGCACCACAGGCCAATTGACCAGAATGAATGATGCAGTTCGGCAGCAGCGAAATTGTCCCGTAGAGAAACATTGAAATGAATGATTCCTAAGTGCAGTGAAAAAAATCTCAGGGTCTCTGGGTGAATGTTCAAAGACCCTGAGATTTTGACATTCACCTTCAGACCCTGTGATTCTTAACATTCACACAGAATCTCAGCGTCTCTGGGTGTATGCCTAGATTCTCAGGATCTCTGGGTGAATGTTCAGAATCTCAGGGTCTCTGAACATTCACCCTGAGACCCTCATACTCTGAACATTCACCCTGAGACCCAGAGATGCTGAACATGAGTGTTTAGGCCCGGACCTCCGCACCCATGCCCTATAAACCAGTAAACACACAGAGACCTTAATATTGGAAAGGGCATAGGCCACAGCTTTATTTAAAATAAATACACAGATATAATAATAACAGTACGGGGGCGTGGCTTGGTAGCCGATGAAGACGGCAGCCTGAATCCGGAGCTCCGGCGGTGAGCAACATTAAGGGGTGAATACCCACAGCTGAGACACATAATGGCCCATAAAAAGAAGGGACTGGGGGGCGGGAAGCTCCAGAGCACCCCCAGAACCGCCCGATCTGAGGATATCTCCTCATTTTTCCCGGACCACGCGGCGGTGCAGGGCGATCGGCGCCATTCCAAGATGGCGCCGGCGTCAGACGGCACCCCGGCGTCCTCCCCCTCCTGCAGCCCGGGTCCTCCGGAGACAGAGGAAACCTCAATCAGGGACATTCTGAGGTCCCTACCAACTAAAGAGGACATGGAGGCCCTGATGAGACGCATGGAGACAGCATGGGAATCACGATGGGAGCACATGTCACAGGACGTCCTCCATCTTGGATCCAGAATACAAGGCCTTGAAGACTCTAAGGACCAGCATGATGACAGAGTGCTAGCTCTTGAGAGCAGCAGGTCAGTGCGCATTCTAAATATTTCACCCAGCTGCGCAGAGATCTGGACGATGTAGACAACCGAGGCCGGCGAAACAATTTGCGCATTCGAGGTCTCCCTGAATCTCAGGGCCCCACGGAGGATATTCCGGCCTTACTGCGCTCATTGATTAATCCTCTCCTGCAACGCCCGCTTGATGCACCGTTATTATTTGATCGAGCCCATAGGGCTTTGAAGGCAAAGGGAACCCCGTCCTCAGCTCCCAGGGACATAATCTGCCGACTTCATTATTATGTGGATAAGGAACGAATCCTAATGGCGAGCAGGAATTCGAATTTTCAAGATCGTTTGGGAAACCCGCTACAAGTCTTTCCAGACCTTTCCTGGACCACTTTGCAAGCCCGGAGGGCACTACGCCCGCTCACCCAAATTCTTCAAGACCGTCAGATTAAATATCGCTGGGGATATCCTCTCTCCCTTACCACCATAATTGACGGAGAATCCTTTTTTGTGTCCTCCCCGGAAGATATAACGCCACTGACTTCGGCATTGGGCGTAGCACCTCTAACTATACCAGATTGGTTTGCTGTTCCTAGTGCGACTCCAAATACGGGCCAGATCAGATCACAACGCTCCAGATGGCAGACTCCGGTGAAACGTAGGAAGCCACCCCAAAGATCATCTGACTCTCCACTTCACCCGCTGCCAACTACTCCGTCCTCATGTGGCTAAACGAATTGCAGGGACTTCTCTTCATGCTTGGAGATCTGCCCTTGGGACTTCGCCCACATCTTTATTTTCCTTGGTCATTAGGTGACTTTTTTCACAATTGCTCGCCTGCCCGGCACGAACTCGGAGCCATTTTACTTTTTCTGAACTTGTCTCCGCTTCCCGCGCCCCCGCCAGTAGCGGTGACCGTTATTATGTTTTTTATGTACCCTCGTCTGGGCCCTGGTATGGAGAAGGGGGTCCGGTCGAGGTTTCAATTTATTTCAGTATTGCAATTTCCTCGGGGCCTAAATACCCCTCGAGGAGAAATTTTCACTGCCTCCGTGTATATATGTTCATTACTTTGTTATTGACAGAATTTATCTTTTCTGTTCTGCCTTTTTCCCCTCTCCCCTCAGACGCACTCAGGTTTCCTTCCACAGATTGGTACTTAGGACTGGTCCCTCCCTTGGTTATTAGATGGTGTCCGTACGCTTGATCACAATTAACGCACGGGGACTGAACACCCCTGTAAAACGCCGGATGGCCTTGACAGATGCCCGTAGACAAGGCGGAGACGTCATCTTTCTGCAAGAGACGCACTTTCGAGCCGATTCCGCGCCCACTCTCTCGTCACCACACTATCCTTCTAGCTACGTGAGTAACTACACGGTTTCCAAATCGCGAGGAGTAGCCATATTGTTAGGCAGACACGTCCCATTTGTGTATGACTCACACGTCACTGATCCGGGGGTAGGTTCTTATTTCTTAAAGGGACATTGGGCCTCACTCGTTGTACCCTGGTTAACATTTACCTCCCCAACCGCAACCAATGCCAATCGCTACGTACGATACTTAACAAACTGTCTCGCTTCAGTGAAGGCATAGTGATATGTGGCGGTGACTTCAATGTTCACTTGGATGCCCCCGGGGAAGGCAACCCCGCTTCGTGTAAACCTGACCCCTCCCTCCGAAAACGGTTTCTCCAATTGTTGCATGGCCAACAACTAGTAGATAGCTGGAGGGTACTTCATCCAGCCGGGAGGGACTTTACTTTTTTCTCTAATGCAGCGCGCTCGTACTCCCGGCTAGACACT
Source organism: Leptobrachium leishanense (assembly GCA_009667805.1). Classification (NCBI taxonomy): domain Eukaryota; kingdom Metazoa; phylum Chordata; class Amphibia; order Anura; family Megophryidae; genus Leptobrachium; species Leptobrachium leishanense. Next base: position 246,065,234 of record CM019065.1, read on the forward strand.
TTTTTGGTTTCACACCACGGCCTACACTTACTGCGTTCCACTACTATTAAACCCATCACGTGGTCTGATCATGCCCCAGTCCACTTAGAGCTCACCCTCCCTACGGTGTCAGAGCGCGACAGGACTTGGAGACTTAACGAGACCCTTCTCAAAGACACAATGAACAGGACTGACATCGAGACGGCCATAACTGACTACTTTAGAGAGAACCTGACTCCAGACGTGTCCCTACCCATGGTATGGGAGGCCCACAAGTGTGTTCTAAGGGGCAAACTTATCCAAATTGGTGCCCGGTTGAAGAAATTTCGGACTGGACAGATCACTGACCTCCTACGTAACATTTATACTCTAGAGACGTCACATAAAACACATGGATCATTGGACACGCTCAAAGAGTTGACCCTTCAGAGGGCGACTCTCAATGACCTCCTGACTCATAACACTCTGCGCTCACTCCAAATCACCAAGCTTAAATATTATACCCAGGGAGATCGCTGTGGCCGTTTATTGGCTAATGCAGTTCGCCAACGACACATGGCTACATATATACCGAAGATTCGTTGTGCGGATGGGTCGGTGGCTCATTTGACCCCGGACATCTCCACGGCTTTTCTTTCCTATTATAAGACCCTGTACAATCTGAGTGATACCCCCCCTCCCTCAGAAGTGATTGACCAATATCTGCGCGACTCATACAATTCCACTATCTCGGAGGAGACGAAGGAAGCATTAGACACGCCCTTTACTATGGAGGAACTCGCCTCGGCGGTGAAATCCATGAAATCGGGCAAAAGCCCGGGCCCGGATGGGTTTACTATGGGTTATTATAAGACCTTTCTCTCCTCCTTAGGCCCTCACTTTTTACAAGCCTTTAACTCTCTCGCAGATCATTCTACGATTCCCCAGTCGGCCCTCCTTGCCACAATTACGCTCATACCTAAACCCGATAAAGATCATACTCTAGTACCTAATTATCGCCCAATTTCCTTGATTAATACGGACGTAAAACTGTTTGCCAAATTATTAGCCACCCGCCTAAACCCTTTACTACCCACCCTGATCCACCCAGACCAATCGGGCTTTGTGACTTCTCGAGAAGCACGCGATAACACTATTCGCACTATTAATCTCATTCACCGAGCTCAAGTTCAGGGACACCCTACCATTTTCCTTTCGGTCGATGCCGAAAAGGCATTCGACCGGGTGGACTGGCATTACCTCTTTGGAGTTCTGCGACACATGGGCTTTGGCTCGAAATGGATGACATGGCTGCAGGCCTTGTACTCCTCCCCTACGGCGCAAATTAGGGTTAATGGCACACATTCAACGCCTTTCGGCATTAGAAATGGGACAAGACAGGGATGCCCCCTGTCCCCACTGCTATTTGTCCTGGCCTTAGAGCCCTTTATGCAGAGGATTAGGGATAATGACAATATTCAGGGTTTCTGTCTCCCATTCCACCACTATAAAATATCGGCATATGCAGATGATATTCTCTTTACCCTCACTGACCCCTTAAAATCCCTCCCACATGTCTTAAAAGAATTACGAACCTTCCAGACACTATCGAATTTTTTAATCAACGATACCAAATGTGAGGCCATGGGGGTGGGGGTGACTTCGGAGACTAACCGGGCCCTGACTGACATATGTCCTTTCCAATGGACAAGAAATTCCCTGCGTTATCTGGGTACCACGCTTACTCGCTGTCCCAGAGACTTGTTCGCAGCTAATTACACACCTCTCTTGAACACCACGCTGCACGAGCTTCGGAAATGGCATAAGCCCCATATTTCATGGCTTGGCCGCATTAACTATCTGAAAATGACCGTTTTACCGAAGTTTCTGTATGTGTTTCAGGCGGTCCCGGTTAGGATCCCACGGGCTTATTTTCAAGAACTGAAATCGGGCTTCCTGAAGTTCATATGGGGTTCCACTTGCCCTCGGATATCGTATAAAGATTTAACTCGCCCCAGGGAAAGGGGAGGTTTGGGACTGCCCCACTTTGAATCTTACTACCAAGCAGCCCTACTGACACGGCTTTGTGACTGGTCGGTATCTCCTCCAGCTAAATTATGGGTGGCATTAGAGCAATTTGCCTTTCGGGTACCGATTGCATCTGTACCATGGCAACTTGCCTCCATTCGCACTCTGACGAGGTCCCCGGAGCATCCCACGGCCCCACAGCTACTCCGACTATGGAGGGAAGTGCGCTCTAGACCCGACCTCTCCCCAGATATTTCCCCCCTGTACCCTGTATCGCACAACCCCGACTTCCCCCCGGGAAGACAGCAGTCTTTCCTGGATATAGACACGGATGGGCCCTACCTACATATTGCGCGTTGTTACACTGATAAGGAGTTGTCTCCACTGTCTTCACTAGCACCGAGAAGCGCTTATACGCCCCTTGCATACTTCAAATATAGCCAATTAACTCACTTTGTACGTAGATTGACTTCGACCGCCCCAGTTCGGTTTACTATGACTGTATTTGAGACTCTGTGTACGATGGACCCCCACCAACACATGTCCTCTCGTCTCTGTACTCTTTACTTCTTTCCTCGTCACAACCCAAGGTACCCTCATACGTGTCTAAATGGCAGAGCGAACTCCCTGACCCAATCTCGGAAGATGACTGGGGAAAAATTTTCTCAATTAATAAATACTCCTCCATGAGCCTTTCGGTACAGCTCTCCAACTTTAAGCTCTTATCACGTTGGTACTTGACTCCAGTACGCTTACATCGTATGTTTCCGCAATCTACACCCCAATGTTGGAGATGCCTCGCTGACACTGGTACCTATCTACACCTATGGTGGAGCTGTCCGGTCCTTGCGACTTATTGGTCCGAGATATTAGCACATATCGCTGACATAACGGGGTTTAAGTCGGGGAATTCATATCACCTGATACTTTTTCATCTGGTCCCACTCCCAGTCAACACTTACAAAACCTCCTTATTGTTGCACCTTTTAAACGCGGCCAAATCCCTTATCCCTCGGAAATGGAAACAGACTGCTGCTCCTACTGTGAAGGAGTGGATTGAGGCAGTGGAGCGCATCCGTACCTTAGAGGAACTCCACTACTCATTGGAGAATCAGTATCAAAAATATTTTAAGACATGGTTTTGGTGGTCCGTTTCTCCTTAAACGTTCCCCTCCTCCCCCTATGGGGCGGCGGGTTGCGTCCGGCGTGGACCCCGTGCGGGGTTGCCCCCCCTCCCCTTGGAGATTCACTGGCATAATTTGTGACTTTCTGGTGCTAATTGCTGTGGTTTTGGTACCTAACCTGGTTCTCACAAGTTTCAATATACTTAATAATGCGTCTCCCCTGTTGTTTCCTTTCTTTTGGCTGTTTTATAATATAGATCTACATGCCTAACCTATGAGATTCATAGGAATATTTATTTTCAGTGATGTTTCTTTTTATGTGTTTTACTGTCAACTGTGATACCACTTTATGATGCGCTGTGCCTAGCGCTTGTTCGTGATTTAACTGCATTTGTGACATTTTGGATCTGAAAACAATAAAACAAAGTTTAAACAAAAAAAAATAAAAAAATAATAATAACAGTACCAACCCTGACCCGTCAGCCCCAAACCTGCGGAGGGCAGTTTCAACCATATATTGTCAAGAGCTCGTCGCCCTACCTGACCCCATGCAGGCAGAGTTCGTCTCTCCCAAGGCCCACCTTTTGGCGGCTTATTTTATTCACAAACTGTCGCTGGCAAGGCAAAAAAACGCAGCTGTGACTATACATGGAGAAAGCACAAAACCACAAGAAATAAGCCTTACCATATCAGGGAGGGAGGGTCGGAGAGTGTTCTGCTCCACTACGGTGCCAGGATCCAAAGAGGTAAGCCACTCCCCTTTACCTCACCTTATATACCTGCTATCCACATAGAAGCAGCCAATCAGTTCACTCTCCACTTACCTGTCCGGCCAGTCCCAACAGTCCTGTCTCCCCTTCCTGATTGGTCCAGGGGGACCCTTCACCCAGAATCTCAAGGTCTCTGGGTATATGTTCAGAGTCTCGCGGCCCCTGAAAATTTCCCCGAAGATTCCGAACATACACCCAGACACCCTGAGATTTTGGGTGAATGTTCATAATCTCTGGGTCAGGGCCTCGATAGGTCAGATCTGTGCATGTGCGCAGCTTCGATCCATTGTTCTGCACAGCTGCTACGAGACTTGCATATGTAAAGTTCCCGGGTTGAAGATAAGGACCGTCGTCTTCAATCAAGGTGAAGAGGAGTTACAGCTGTCCCGCCATGTATTTATTTCCTTGATTTTGTTTTTTTTTCCTCCCGGATTTATCCTTGGACTCTTTTTATGGTTCGACCATTTTCCTGGGCTTATGCGGAGAACAAATGGCTTCAATCAAGGTAAAAAGACGTTACAGCCGTCCCACAGTGGATTTATATTCTTGGATTTTTTTTTTTTCTGCCTGTATTTATTCTTGAACTCTTTTTATGGTTGAAACATTTTCCTGGGCTCAAGTTGAGGACTGTTGGCTTCAATCAAGGTGAAGAGGAGTTACAGCCGTCCCACCTTGCATTTATTTCCATAGCGTGAATGGTGAATATGAAAGAAACACTCCACTGATTAGTGGAGTTCCCTCTTTTTTGCATTTAAATAATTGGGTAGAGACTGCTGTCAGCCTCGGCCAAAATATGTTTATTTTATTTTGTCCGATTTTACACACCTGTTGACTCTTGCGGCGACCAGCTTCTCCTCTTCAACTGCAGAACTCGGAAGTCCCTTAGGCTTTTTGCGCTATTTGTGTTTCCTGCGCTACATGGGTAGTAAAGGAAATACAAATTGCGCACCACAACCAGACTTGCAAATTTTACATACTCAAGTCATGTAGAATGATGGATCAGAGCTGCACGATTGCACAGATTTGATCCATCGTGGCCCTGAACCTGAGATTCTGAACATTCACCCACGATCTTGGGGTCTCTGGGTGTGATGCAATAGAGTCAGCACCACAGGCCAATTGACAGCAAAATACAGTGCAATTCGATGCATTTCGGCACACTTCAGCAGCAGCGAAATTGTCCCATGGAGTACCATTTGAAGGATTCCTATGTACAAATCGCTGAAGTGCACCGGAACGGTAATTATTAACCCTAGCTTTTAACCCTCTTCTAACTCTATTCTCACACTAATTAAGCAACTTTCATAGATCTTTTTTTTAAGCCATCCGAATCGAAACGGATCGATCTGAAATAACAAAACAAAACCGTATGTGAACGAATTCAGTTTTGAATGAACAAAATTTCTGCTGGGAAAAAACTTTTTTTGTCATGTACATGTAGCGCTCACTCCCGGAGGAGCCGCTGAAATTGAACCTCGAGTCAGTCTCCCCGCACTAGGGGAATAAATATACTCCAGCACAGTTGTGGATTTTATAAATTATATAGTTTACTAGAATAAATGGCATATAATGAATAACACGGTGTTCGAATATATATTTACAGTACTTCGTAATGCGGGAAACGCGCAGCGGAAAAGAAATACGATGCTTCGTATTTCGAGAAAACGCGCAGCGGCAAAGAAATACAAGGTTTCGTAATTCAAGAAACGCGCAGCGGAAAATAAATACGATGTTTCGTATTTCGAGGAACGCGCAGCGGAAAGAAAACACAATGCTTCATATTTCGAGGAAACGCGCAGCGGAAAAGAAATGGAAAATTATCTTTAACCCCTTTGTGATTGGGGAGTGAGTCCCGCACAGGCTGTGTCCCGGAATGTAAGTGTGTGTGTGTGTGTTATGGTACCCGGGTACACTATTCAACTGGCCAGTGAATTGCTTAAGAGGTATCTTCGACTAGTCAAGTTGGGGCCCTGTGGGTTTTGGAAACAAACAGCAGCGTGCTTTCTTGGTTTTACAACGGCCTAGAAGGCCTCTCACCCATCCGCCAGATACTTGAGGCTCCGCTTGACCCAGGATGTCTCTCCGCTCGATATTGACTGGGGTTCTCTTGGCTTCTGGATCCGCTGTCTGGCTTTCTGCTCCTGCCGCGACTTGTCCAGCTTACCGCCTGCTCTCCCAGTCCGATTGACCTGCGGTACTCCTAACTCGGGGTCTTCTTGCTTCCGCAATAGCAGCTTGGGTAATCTTGTGGATCACTGGGTCTCCCTTTGGGAAGGCTGAGTAACCCGATCTGTAACTCCGTTAGGCCGAACCTGCGCTCCGGCCTGGACACTGTTACGTTCTGCAGCACTGTGTCTTGTCTCTCTCACTCCCTGGCGCTCTCTGCCAGCTCTCTCCACGAGGCTCAGGATGTATCTCTCTGTGTCCCACCCACTTCCTGTGTCCGCTCCCAAAGCATGCCGGGAAATGTAGTCCCAATGCAATGTTCAGTGTCTCACATCATGCTTGTCTCCCTCCGGTGGCCAAAAATAACTACTACCACGGCAGAGAATTAAAACCATCGCTACATACACATCTAGTATTCACCAATATGACCACATGCTAAGTCACTATTAAAAGGAAACTATGCATTTTTAATACATCTAAACAACAGCAAAACATACTATGTAAAACACTAACCTTAATGTATTTTATTTATTTATCTAGATCTTTTTGTAAGCATATACCAATGCTCCAGCCTGTAAAAAGGAAAAAAAATGGGTTTTTTTATCTCCTGTTTCCATTGTGTGGATTTTTCCCAAGACAAAACATTTTCCAAAAATCTGTGCAGAAGTTTTACTTGCATACTATATAAGATAAATCACAGCAATAAACCGTAAGTGGAGTGGAAGAGAGAATGTTTAGATAAGGCTATTGTGATGTCCAGGTTACTTGAGATAAGAGATGGCAGCTGCTTGAGATAAGACAAAGCAGGTTATTTAAAGTGCACTGAAATTTTGCTGCTCTTTCCTTCGGTGCACCTCGATTCTAGTTTGCTGACTCTGAGGTGAATTCACTATTCACTGCAGGGACCCCAAAGTGCACCAAACACAGAGCCGCTGAATGTTGCTATAGATAGACAGCCGATCAGCCCAACAAACTGACCGTCGAACAACACCGAACTGCAGGAAAAAATAAATAACAGAACTCTAGTTTTTAAAAGACGTTTAACCCTTTCACTGCAGAGGCATTTCACGTCTGTGCTGATTTCATTTTTAACGCTTTTGCTTGTCATGTTTAAATGTGATTTGAAGCCACGTTTTATTATATGACCCAGACAAATTATACATCCTTCTTTCTGGCATACTCCGCAGATTCATAATATATCATTATTATATGTATACGTCATGTCCTGCCTTTATATTATAACAAATAATGCAATAAAATTTTAATAGTCTACAGCGTGTAAAGTGTTTTTTGTCACATTTTATCATCTGAGCCTTTGCGGTTATATTTTCTATGGGGTGCGCTTGTTAAAAAAATTAGAAATGTGGGACTCGTTAAATTTTTTAGAGGGGAATTACGTGATTTTTAGCAAACACACCCCATAGAAAAAAATCATTAGTGCAGCATGTCATGGAACTGACATAGCACTCCCCACTTCAAACCCCAAGACCTTTTTTCTTATTTAAAATTTTTATTTTGAAAGTGTGCTTAATGAAGATAACATTAACCAATAAGTAATGGCCATACAAGGCCAGGCAGGGAAAAGCACAGATAGACATATCAAAAGGGCAGGGCTCAAAATTTCCACTCGCCTACTAGCATTTGGCGAGTGGAAATTAAGTGAGGGCGAGTAAAAATGCACCTGCAGGCAGTACAATAAATTATTTTGTCCTGCCTGTGCTGCGTATACCGGCAGCAGCTGTGTTTCTTTTTAGGCCCGGCCACGTCCTGGAGAATCCAAGATGGCGACCAACTGACCGGCTGGCGGTCCCATTTGATAACGTCAGAGATGGCGCGCCAGACGTCTGCCATCCATGCCTGCCCCGTCCTGGTGGTTCTCTTACGAGTCAACGATCCCACACTCTGCTCACACTGGGGTCTGACGTCTGGATATACATGTATCCGGGGCCTGTCTGGATATATATGTAGCTTGAGTTTGATGTCTGGGGTCTGGTGGCTGGGTATTTATGCATTTTGGATCTGATTATCATTATTGTCATATTTTACATAGCACCAACAATTTCTGCAGCACTTTACAGGATCTGATGTCTGGGTATACATGTATCTGGTGTCTGTGACTGGGTACACATGTATCTGGGGTCTGTGGGTGTGCATGTATCTTGGGTCTGATGTCTGGGTATACATGTAGCTGAAGTGATTGTGGTGATGAAAAAAATGCACTGTTTATTAAAAGTTCAGCACTTACACTTAATATTTTTTGCATCACCATTGATGTAAAGTACTTATTTTCCTTTATCTTTACAATGCTTTATGTTAATATTCTTAATGTTATTTATTTTTGTAACTTTATTCTGAATAAAACCTTTAACAGTGTAATTTCATAAGATAATTTAAGAGGGTGTGTTTAGAGGTGGAGTTCAGGGCAGGGTAGGTGGGGCAACTGGTGGCAAGTAACTCTTAAGGCCTGGCTAGTAGCTCGGGACTTGAAATTTTGAGCCCTGAAAAGGGTATAGGTAGGTATCGATGAGGCAAGAAGTCCAGACAAGCACAATTCGGGGTAACCGATCCAGGGGGAAAAAATAAAAAGGGCGGAGGGGAAAAAAGAAAAAAAAAAGTGGGGATGGGGACAGGGCGGGACTGCCCAAGGAATGTGACATACCCGGCTCTCCCCAGCAATCCGCAGAGGACCAGCGGCCATGGTAGTGGCCACTGGGCCGGGAGACCTGGGGCCAAGAGGACGTTTAGAGCCTAGGTAGCCGCCCTAATAGCTAGCCCAAGTTACTACCCTATGTCCCGTTAAAAAAAAAAAAGGGGAGGGGGATACGGAAAGGTCCCGAATACTCAAGGAAACGCAATCAGGGAGGGTAAAACTGTGTGGTCGGAAAGGGGGTAAGGAGGGGTAAGGTCAGAATGGCCATGGGAACCCGCAGGTAGAGTCCATCAGAAAAATAAGTCACATAAAGGGTAACAGAGTATTACTCAAATGGGAAAAACAGCCGAAAGAAGGTCCGGGGAAACTCAGCAATTAACCGGGTCCTGTCGTCGGTCTCCAGGTACCAGCGGCACAGCTACAAGACCCAGCCAAGACACGATAGCTTGCACTTCATCTAAGTTCTGCGCCGTGAGGGTCTCACCAGTGGAGGACACAAGAAGGGAGCCCGAAGACCCCCATCGATATCAGACACCGTGGTGGCGAAGCAAAGCGGTGATCTCCTTGTAACATCTACGGGCGGCCAGCATCAGAAAAGGTAGGTCTCGAAAGACCGTGAGGTCACTGGAGGCATAGGTGACTCAAAGTTGGGTCAACCGCCGTCAGAATCCGGGATTGTGTCAACCGTCCCACGTCCTCAGAAGGACATCTCTGGGGCTTCTGCGGGGGCAGTGGCCACTTTCCGGAGGCACGTGGCCGTCAGTACCAATGGGCCAGCCAAATTCTCAGAGGTTGGTAGGAGGTGTTTTACTAGGCCCTCGGTATATCGGAGGAGCTCTTCACCAGAAATACATTCAGGTATCCCCCTGAGCCGCAGGTTACACAGTCTGTGTCTGGACTCCAGGGCCATCTCCGCCGATCCAAGTCGAACAACCTGGCGTTGAAGGTCTGCAAACACGAGCATCCGTCGCCGTCTGTGCCTTCTGTCGCTGAAGCTCGGGTATCAACCACTTTGATCTTCGCCTGAAGGGTCTCCACCATAGAACAGACCTCTTGTAAGTCTCGCCGCCAAAGGCTATGAAACTCCTCCATAACCTCGACGAAGTGCCAGCTCCGTCAACGGTTGCGCAGCGCTCTGCAGCTGTACCTCGTCCTGGACCGTGGCTGGGGGAGCGGATGCAGAGTGTGAGGATTCCTCCGGGGGCTCCAAGCAGGTAAGTGTCTCCTCCTGCCTGCATTTCTCCCCACCAGTCCAGTTTATGCCCAGTGACTGATGGATGTCCGGGACACGAGGGCCCCCATCGTCCACCTCTTTCTTGCTCTTTTTCCCCATTACCACCGGGACTGGGGCGCCTGTTAAAGCAGCGATCGTATAGGCCTCAAAATGGCCACCGGCAAGAGCAGGCCGCAGGGGAGAGAGCGCACTCCGAAGCTTACTGGTTGCAGCTGTGACCTCAGAACAGCGCCTGTGGAATCCCGGGGTCCTGATTAGAACAGTCCTTCCGAAGAGAGGGTGCCCTGTATCTGTAGCAGGCAGGGTAGAAACACCGGGAATCCGGTGAAGCAGGGCAGAGCTCAGAGAAATGGCGACCGCTCTCCTCGAGGTCCAGACCCAAACGCCAAGACTTTTATTCCCATGGTGAAAACCCCAAAAGACACAGACATTTGCTTTGGTAAAGACTTTATGTTCATTTATATTGTGTGGTGTGATTTTAAATTGCTTGGTTTTAGTTTAAATGTGAATTTAGAGATGTGTTTTGAAGGTGCAGACCTTTCTTTTGTGTAGAATGTAAATAGGTTTGAGTAATGTGTGATTATGCAAGAGGGATTTCTCTTTGTTATCTGTTTGAGGAGTCATAAGTCTGGGGCAGTGTTTGACTGAAAAAGCAATCTGATCTATTGGAACAATAGATTATGTAAATGATGTGTGAATGCTAAGGAATGTTTACTGTTAATATCTAACTGACCTAATGTAATTAGAGTTTTAGTAAATCAATGTTGGTGTTTTGGTATGTAAATGATCCCTGTTGGTCCATATAAATATGGTTTTCTCAGCAAAGCATATAGTTCTTGGTTGATACATTCAGCTTGTCTGGTGTGTTATTTCCACTCCACTCACCATCAGAAGGCACCGAGTGGCCATCTGAAAATCTGACCTAACATCGGGGCTACAGGTCAGGAGATCGAAAGTCTGCAGATCCCCAGAAGCTGCTGCAAACTTTGACCCAGCAATGTCACATATCCTTGCCAGCCAGCCAGCCCAGGTCTCCCAGCAGGCAGAAGCAAGCAGGTCAGGCTGCTCGAGGCGCTGCGGACTGCGTTCCCAGTAGCCAGGCTGACAGCAACGAGGGGGTGTCTGGAGAGCCAAGACAGGCGGAAGAGAGCGGGTTTCTATCACACAGCATCATCGTTCACATTATAATTGAAATGGGAACAATATTGCTGCATTAATAAAAAACGCACCCAATTTTTTTTTTAAAAAAAAATTTACGTTGAACATGGTCATGTTTGGTATCATTTGAAAGGCCATGCTCTGGCCTTTTGAATGATACCAAACATGATTCATCTAGCTGCCTGTGTTCGGGAGATATCCGGGTTCAAAGGAACACCCTATTTCAACCTGGTGATTTCCTTATTATTTATTATTAATCTTTATAAAGCGCCAGCATATTCTGCAGCGCTGTACAATGGGCAAAGTATAGACAGGGTTACGCTAAATTGAACAACATTTGACCAATCAGTACAGGAGGAGATGAGGGCCCTATTTCCGTAACAACTCACAATCTAGAAGGGTTGGAAACAGGAGACGAGGACTGCTAGGTAAGGGTGATGGACTGGCTGCATCAGTGAGTCGGGTGGTATGCTTCCCTAAATAGGAATGTTTAAGGGAGAGTTTGAAGGAAGGGAAACTATGGGAAAGTCTGACCGTACGAGGGAGAGCATTCCAGAGAATGGGGACTGCGCGTGAGCAATCCTGCAGTCTATCATGGGAAGTGGTGATGCAGGTAGAAGATAGGCGCTGGTCAGTGTTTGATATTAGGGAGCGGGCTGGGGTGTATTTGGTGATTAGAGAGGACAGGTAGTGGGGAGCTGAGTTAGTGTGAGCTTTGTAGGTCAGGGTAAGGATTTTGAATGCATTTAATTCTGCAGTAGATGGGGAGCCAATGAAGGGATTCGCAGAGACAGAGTGGCGGGTGAGGTGGTTGAGCCTGGCAGAGGCATTTAGAATGGATTGTAGGGGGAAAGAGGGGAGGCCAGTTAAGAGATTATTACAATAGTCGAGTCAGGAGATTACAAGGGCGTGGATGAGTTGTTTTGTGGCATCGGCAGTAAGAAATGGCTGAATTCTGGAAATATTGCGTAGTTGGTAGTGGCAGGAGGAGGAAAGAGACTGGATGTGGGGGATGAAGGAAAGAGCAGAGTCAAGTGTAACGCCAAGACAGCGAACCTGGTTTGATGATACCCTCCACCATGATAGAAAAGTCAGGAGGTGGGGAGGAATTAGTAGGAGCTCAGTCTTAGACATGTTAATCTTCAGGTGGTGAGAGGCCATCCAGCAGGAGATGCCAGATCAACAGTCACTGACTTTAGAAAGGACAGGAGAGAGATCAGCATAAAGGTGGTAATTAAAGCCAAAGCTGTTAATGATATTGCCCAGGCAGGAGGTGTAGATAAAGAGCAGAGGACCTAGGACAGAGCCATGAGGTACACCAACAGATAGAGGCAATGAAGAGGTGTTACCAGCAAAGGACACCGAGAAGGACCTGTTGGATAGATAGCAGTCAACCCAAGCGAGTGCAGTGTCACAGAGACCAAGAGAGGCTGAGAGTCTGTAGAATGAGGGGGTGGTCGACAGTATCAAAAGCAGCCGAGGGGTCAACCAGGATGAGAATAGAATAGTGGGTGTGTTTTTTTAGCAGTTAGGAGGTCGTTGGTGACTTTGGTGAGGGCAGTTTCGTTTCGGATGAGTTCACACTTCCTACCTGTTAACTTTACTCCATGTTTCTGATACCGTTGCAGTACCAACCGGACATGTTCCACATGTTCTTGGAATGATTTGCTGTGAACCAGGTTATCATCTAGGTATGGCAGACAGATCTCATCAGTCCCATTAGACAGGTTTCCATGCTGCGTTGAAATTCAGCTGGTGCAGAGCTAAGGCCAAAGGGTATTCGGATCCACTCCTATAGACACCAAGGTGTGATGAAGGCCGTCAGTGGTCTACTGGATTCTTCTACAAATCCTTGGTGATAGGCTTTCCCTTGGTCTAGCACCGAAAACCATGAGTTTCCTCCTAGGCTGTGCAGCATGTCTTGAATCCTCGGGATAGGATGGCAGTCAGGGATGGACTTCTGGTTCAACTCTCTATAATCGCAACACAGTCTTAAACTACCGTCCTTCTTTCTCACGCACACAATGGGTTAAGAGTATGATGATTTTGACTCTGCAACCCATCCACGGTTCAACAGATCTTGCAGATATTCTTTCACCTCCTGATGTAGTGGCTTTGGTACGGACATGTAAGTTCTTCTAACCGGTGTATTGTCTTTGAGGCGGAGCTGCAATTGTAGGGAAGGGATGCATCCAACGTCAGAATCATCTTTAGGGAAGGCGTTGCATTCCTCCCTTAGCATTTTCTTGACTATTTGTTGATCTTCCTCCGGTAGATAGTCGATAGGTACTGGTGGATCCCAGTGTTCTCGATGAGCATAGTTTACCAGTGGCTGACTCATGTTCAGATTATCCACTTGACCTTCCGGCCCTGATCTGGATGACTGTGGTCTGTGAGTTACCGAATGAGTGGCCACACTCACTGATTCTTTCAATTTCACCTGAGCTGGGTATGCTGTCTTGATGGGCTCAAGGCACCCAATCCTAGTCTGGCTTGGTAAAATAACGTCTCACATGGTGGCGTTCCAGACAGGGATGGACACCTTGGAAAACTGTCCCTTTTTGAGTGACACTAACATCTCTCCGAGATAGTCCTTCTGGCAAAGAATGAATTTCATCAGGTGTAAACCAGACCATCAGATCCTGCAAAGCCGGCTTGGCATGGGCCCTACATCTGAGATACGTTGCAGTGTTTGCCGGAATTCTTTGACTCTTGGTACCAGTCTTTAGTGCAGTACCCCCAGTTTTTCTCAGGCTGGCTTGTAGTTGACTCACCAGGACTTCTGCTTTGTGGGTTGGCAAATCTAAGGTGGCTCCTAGTATGTCCACAAACCCTGGAATGGTTCTCCTTCCCTGGACAGCTGTCTCCTTGAAGAGTTCTTCTATAACATTATACCCAATTATTGGCGTCTCGGCGACTTTCTCATCTGCTGATACCACAAGTGGCACTGTTATCTGTTTGGTGCTGTTACTTCCCACTGTTGGTTGAAAAACTACCTCAATCCACCCAGAGAAATGAATTTCAGTGTCGTTGGCTGCCTTACCAAAGAGAATTCCTGACCCCAGCAATCCTTCAAAAGATCGGAGCACTGTGTGAGGTAGAACCCGCTGTCTCCAACCTTCATTGATAATGCTGACTTGCGAGCCGGTATCCCATAGAGCTTGGACAGGAATATTTTCTATCTCACAGTTCACCAGGCAGTTCCGAGCAGTTGTTGTTAATTTAACAGAATATTGTCAAGGATTGTTAATCAGACATGAATTTAAGACTAATACAAAAAAATATTTTTTGCCTGTGAGGCTACCAATGTTGATCTAACGGATGGTTGTGACATCCAAGGCTTGAATTCAATATTGACTGTGTTAGCATGGTGTTTATAATTGACTAATCAGCTTTTAAGATAGCTTGGTCTGAATTAATTGAAACCCAGGGGTAGTGAAAACATACCCACAGCAAATTAATGTTGTACACCCAAAACTTCAGAAGTATTAATATGGTGTGAGAGTAAATGTATGCAGTAAACGTTTGGAATAGTGCAGGAATTATTCACAGCGCGTGAGAGACCTCTTCCTACAATTTGATTGAAAACTAAACTGTATGATACTGGTTCAACAGCAGTTTGTTTAAATATTGGCAAGTTGTGGATAACGTCATTCCGATGTGTATGGCGCATACAATTGAGAACTAACAATAAGTTTTTAAAGAAGTTTACCTATTCACAGACTTCTAGGAGGTTTTTTGTATTAAAAGACCAAGCTCACACTGTTTTAATATCGAGACCAAGAAGATATTAATAAGAGCAGTTTGTTGTTAATTTAACAGAATATTGTTAAACACTGTTAATGAGATATGAATTCAAGACCAATACATAAATGTTTTTGCCTGAGAGGCTACCAATGTTGAACCAATGAATGGTTGTGACTTCCAAGGCTTGTATTCAATATTCACGGTGCAACATGGTGTTGTTTCTATTGTCTAAACCAGTGTAAAGATAGCTTGGTCTGAATCATTTGAAGCCCAGCGTGACTAACATACCAACAGTCATTAATGTTGTGCACCCAAACTTTCAGAAGGATCTAGTGTGAGAGTCATACTTATCTAAGTGTATGCAGCAAATGTTTGGAACGACACCGGAATTAAGGCAATTGATCACAGTGAGTGGGGAAAAAAAAAGTTTTTTTTTCTTTTCTCCTATAATCAATTGTAAACTGAACTATATGAAGCCGGTTTAAACAGCAGATTGGTTAGAACACTTGCATAATATTACTATGTCGTGGTTAATACCATTTCGATATGTATGACGTACACAATAGAGAACCATTAAACTGAACCTAATAAGTCTACTAACTCACAGACTTCTGGAAGGCTTCTGTACTAAAGACAAAGCTTACACTGTTGTAATGTCGAGATCAAGAAGGTGTTCATAATTGTCATATGCAGGTCACTATCTGTTTAATTGATGATTATTTTTTATAATTAAAATGGAATGAGTTAATTTTAACTGTATTAAATAGAGTTTAATGTTTTAGTAAAAAGAGGGATTCTTCCTTGTTTAGAGGAATTTTGCTCACCAGGCACCTCTTGCCAATGAGACTCAGCAACTTACTATTTTGTCTCGGCGTCACACTGTCCGCGCGAGTTGGCATTTTCTCAGCCATCTGGGAGGATCTTGGAGTATTGTAGTTGGGCACTCTTTGAAAGGAGTTTGGGTTCACCCTTCCAGTCGTGGCAATGATGGTGGTTTGGGAGCTTGCTGGCTTCTTATCGACACGAGTTCTACTTTGGGACACAGGGTGGGTTCTAGCACAGGTTACTGTCGGTCCCTTGACCGTAACCCCTTTTCAGTTTATCTGATTTGCTCCGGGCATTTGGCAGTATCTTTCTAGATGTCCATACTGACCACAGTTAAAGCAGTGACGACATGCACGTCTCCGGTTAGTTCTTTTACAGGTTTGACAACGTCCATTGCTCATACTGACTGTTACCTGAGGCCCTCCATTTTCACGGTCTTGTCGGGTTCCCGGATCTCGGAGAAGTGTCTTCCTCTCTATCATCTCTTCTTGCATCCATAGTATCAGCTTTTCCAGTGCAGTGTTGTCCTTAGACAGTTGTTGAATCGTTGGGCTACTTGTCTGAGGTGTAGACCGAGGTGTTGTGTCAGCAGTCGTTGTCAGGACGCTTGGTTCTTGAGGACACTGTAAGGCGTTGCACTGACATTCTTCCCCTTTCATTGAACTGCTGGACTGGGATTTATCTTGCTTCTGTTCCCTTTCCATCTCCATATTAGTGGCTTCATTTGTTTTCTCTATGAGCACCTCGTCTGGGATGGAAGGATCATCTAGATACTGCTTTAATTGGAATTTGATGTGGTCGTTCCTCAGTCCAGTACCCACTGATTTTAGGAATTTCTTCTGTATCAGCTCAGTCCCGAAATGTTCATCTGAGCCTTCTCCCATGGGAGACCAATAGCAAATTATCTTTTAATTCAATCGCTCTGAACAAGAAATTCTGAGGAGTTTCATTACTCTTCTGAGTGATGTTGAGGAGCTGCTGGTACAATTCTGAGGCATTCTCCTCCTTATAGTGACTTTTCAAGATTCGTCTAAGTTGCACTAGAGTCGGTCCATTTTCATCTCCAGCATATCTCTTAAATTTAGGCCAGGTCTAATGGCTTTTACCATAGCTTCTACAATCTCAGTCTCTGGATATCTTTTCTGTAGTCCCAGATCGATCTGGTGCATCAGTTTGGTGTAAGACAGCTTGTCCTTCTGCTCTTTTTCTCCAATCTGGCCTGTGATCTTGAAGTCTTTTCTAACGGTCACCTCTGGCAAGTTACCATGGTGTAGTCGCTGAGTAAGCGGAGCTGGCTCTAGTTTTGGCTGACTGTCCTTCGAGTCTTTACTTTTGATACTGAGCTCTTTTATCTGTACCTCGATCATTCTGGACATTTCCAGGAACTTCTCCTGCATAATGTGATATTTTTGTTTCAAATCAGCTAATTGTTGTTCTGGTGGGGGGTCTTTCTCACTAATACTTGGGACTTCCGCATTGTCCCTCTTCTCTAGCTCGATAATGAATCCTTTTGTTGCTTGCAGAAATTGTGTCACCGCCTCCTCACTTTCAGTTTCGACCAGTTCATCTATTACCTCATTATCGATCCGCATATAATGGCATCGGGTTTTTCCTTTCACCATCCTGGCATCGGGGGCTTTGATGAATTGGCAAGTCTCTATAAGATCACCCACTGACAAGTTGTCAGGGTTCAGACTGTGCTCGGTGTAGCAGGGTGGGGTTGTGAGCCCAGGATGCAGTGATAGAGGCAGGTTCAAGATAACAAAAGGGTGTTTATTATGAAATAAACACGAGAATGTAGGATCAGGCAAGGTTCAGACAATAGAATGGTTAGAGTTCAGAAATGGGTCTGGTACACGGGGAGTCTAGATGGGGGTAGAAGGGGAGCAGGATGGGGGGTACCAGTGTGATGAAGCAAATGAAAGTCCAGATAATAACAGAGGGTCCTAGGAGTCTTTGGTTGAGGAATCAGGTGGTTGTCCATAAGGTTCAGGGAGCTTTGGCAAACAGGTTCACAGTCAGCAACTGCAATGTGGAAGTCCAGGGTTGAGGGCGGGACTCCCTTATATGCTGGACTGATCAGGGAGGATGAAGGGCAGGTGTGGTTCCAGGGCCAGAACGTCAGTATTCAAGAAGGTGCATTGTTCATACAAAGTCCTGGAATCTGCAGGGGGCATGCAGGATAAGGCACAAAAAGGGCGCGCCAGGGGGTCAGGACCTCCAGGACCTGACACAAGTGGATCAGGTGTCCACTGATTTCAACTTGCAACCTCTCTAGATCCATCTGTATTCGCTTACTGTGCAGCAAGGGTTAATATTCCAATTTCCTCTAAACTTTACGTAACTGCTCTTTTCTTCACTTCCGCGACCCCCTTTGCGTCTTCTTCACACAAGCCCCACGTTGGGTGCCAATTTTGTGGCACATATGCTGAACGTATGGTTAACAATTCCAATGTGCGAAGGGAGCGGGCTTGGGTGAAACCAGAAGTGCTTTTATTTAACATTTTCTGCAACACGTACAAAGCATGGCTTTAGCTCTGGTAGGAAGTGTACTCTGATATTGGCTTATACATTAATACACATTTAGATATATACAGTAACATTCATCTATGCAGTAATAACGTCCTTATAGAAAATAATAAACCATTAAACATGTACAGCTATATAATTACTCAATCTACATTATAGTAGGCTAATGGTGCAATACAATCAACATGAGATCCTATAGTCATCACATTCCCTGTATGCTGATGCTCTGACACCTCAGCACAACACACTGACATCTGTATACTGTCTTATCTAATTATTCAGCAGCCTTTTCTAATCACAGTGATGTGAATTAAATCACTTTTGCCCTGTTTATAACCTTGGATATGTTCCCTCTTACCTGCAACACATACAAAGCATGGCTTTAGCTCTGGTAGGAACTGTACTCTGATATTGGCTTCCTCCAGAGCAGAAGCCCTGCTTCTTTTGTTCCTTCCTGTCGAGGGAAGCCTTTTAGATGAACACGTGCTCATCATTCAGGCTTTTCACACTGCTGCCATCTACTGGTGGTTTAATAGAAATGCCATTAGTTTACTTTATCATGATTTTGACATACCTTACAAGTGCAAGGGATGGAAACCAGATTGCAGGGGGTCGAGTAGGGAATTGGAGGACAGGAAGAGGGAGAGGCGGTTGAAAACTAGTTTTTCCAAGAGCTTAGATGTGAACGGAATCAGGGATACAGGACGGTAGTTAGGGTAGTTAATCCTGGGGCAGCTAGGGTTTCCCCAGCTAACTAACGTCATCGCGCCATGAGCGATGACGTCAGGTAACAAGGGGGGATCTGGAGGTGTAGCCACCATCCAAGAGCCGGATGGTGCCAGATCACGGCCCGGTGCCTGAGGGGTTAAAGCCAGAGGAGACTCTCCTCTTTTAAGCGGTGCCTGGCTTGTCCATATGGGACCAGAGGGAGGGAGAGTGATCCGAAAGGAAATAATAAAAAGATTCTTTAAAAAAATAATAATAAAAAGGTCTATTTCAGAATAAAAAAAAGCCAGTAAAAAAAAAACAGGAATCAAAAATTTACAGAAAAAATACAGAAATACCAAAAATTTCTAAAAAAAAAATATAAAAAGGATTTTTGCTGAAACTGAAAAGTAAAATAAAAACAATAATTTTTTTTACAGTGCATCCTATGGGATTTGCTTGTTTAAATCTGTCAAATGTTAAATCAGGGCATTTCACTGACTTTTCAGATTAACCATAACTTTTCTATAGGACAATTTCACTGCCGCCAAAGATCGGCAAATCATGGCGAATTACACCACAAGTTTGGTGCGCTTTGAATGACTCTCAAAGGACATTATTGCAATCTTAACATTAGCGCCAGGCATGTACTGGCCGTTGGGACTACAGGGAGTTTCCTGGTGGGTCAATGGCTCACAAGGCCGGTGTGAATGCTGGTTCACCACTTCCTCATTGTCTGTAAAACAGACACAGTCTTGAATTGCGGCTACCTGTACGGTGAAACCTGCTGCACATCTGCCTCACCTTAAGACATGGTGTGCACTAAACCTCAGTCACTGCATTGCTTTACTCAGTCACTCTACAGTGGCTCCAGTTTTTGCAGAGCGATTAGTTGAGCGATCCGGTTGCTCCAGCAATGACATCCGCATGCAGTGATGCGAGAGGGAGGAGAAGAAAGTAGAAAAACAGAGAGTAGAAGAATCAAGAAAGTAAAATTAAAAAAATAGGTGAGTTTATTTTCAGTTCTGTTCACAAATTTAACAAAAATCATATTTAGCAAATGTAACCTAAAAAGTGTAATTTCACTTTGCACTTTTTTGTTGAAAAAATAAAAGAAACGTACCTTATATTTTATCCCAATATCCTTTCACTGTAAATATACTCAAGGTTTATTTGACAATATATATCAACAGTTCAGACAGGGGCGGATCCAGGGGGGGCAACAGGGCAATCCCCCCCCTGCGAAAATATTGCCGAGTGCTTCTAACTGTACGAGCGGCCGCCGGCATGATGTTCGGTCGCTCGCCTGGGATCCACCAGCCGCAATCTCGCAAGATCGCGGAGTTCACAAGATCTTAGTTTTTCTGTAACAGACATTTTTATTATCATTCATTGGACCTCATATGTAAATTTCAGACATTTTCGCTCAGTAGTTTCTTTGCAAACAGTGTTTCACTTTTCAAACATTCAAGCAAACTGTTTTTCTAATTTATTCACTGCATTCGTCTGCGGTGTCGGCTTTTTCCGGCAGCTGTGCTGTGCGTGTGATCGGCTCTTGCTCGGGTTTTTCTGGTGTTTTCAGCGGGTTAATCCAGATGTTTTTGCAGGTTTTGGTGTGCGTTCACCCTCGTTTTACGGTGAGTTTTCGGCGGGTTTGCGACGACTTTTCCCTGCAATTCGGGGACCCTGTGGTGCTTGCTGAATACATCGCAGGGTGGCCGAAATGGGATCGCCGAATCGAACCGAATTGAACGAAAAGTCAATGAATGTGCGGTGGCTTTTCGATTCTCTTTGAATATCCCTGTATATATCCATGTGCGCTGGGGCACTATATATCCATGTGTGAGCCTGGGGTAATATATATCCATGTGTGAGCCTGGGGCACTATATATCCATGTGAGCTGGGGCAATATATATACATGTGTGAGCTGGGGCACTATATATCCATGTGCGCTGGGGCACTATATATCCATGTGTGAGCCTGGGGCATTATATATCCATGTGTGAGCCTGGGGCACTATATATCCATGTGAGCTGGGGCAATATATATATATATCCATGTGTGAGTTTGGGGCAATATATCCATGTGAGCTGGGGCAATATATATCCATGTGTGACTCTGGGGCAATATAGCCATGTGAGCTGGGGGGCACTATATATCCCTGTGAGATGGGGGCACTATATATCCATGTGAGCTGGGGGGCACTATATATCCATGTGAGCTGGGGGGCACTATATATCCATGTGAGCATGGGGCAATATATATCCATGTGTGAGCCTGGGGCAATATATATCCATGTGTGAGCCTGGGGCAATATATATCCATGTGTGAGCTGGGGCAATATATATTACATGTGAGCTGGAAGGGGTGTACCCTGGGCCCCTCGTATGGAAAGGGTTTGCAGGGCTCATGAGCCACATGAGGAAAGACCCTGTGCAATGTTCTGGGGAGAGTGAGTGTAACGAGCACAGCTTGCAATTAGGGGCGTCTCTGCCTGTCACTGCAAACCCAACCCAAAACTGGTAGAGTCCCCCCCCCCCCGAAACCTGTGTCTGGATCCACCCCTGAGTTCAGAGCAAACTTAATATAATAAAACTGAAATCATGTTTAGCTGGCATTTTTGTGCAATACTTATGGTTTATATACTATTTTTCTGCATGTTTGCATTATTAAAGTGGGCCAGTCTGGATGAAGTCCATGGCCAATTTTTTTGTCCCAGAACAGCCCTGGTTAGCGCTCAAATATGTGAGCGTTAACACCGGGTTAAGTGACCCTAGTACATCACCCCTCTATTACATTCAAAACGCTAACAGGTTAAAAAACCAATTAGCACTCACTTCTGCGAGCTTACTGTACTTTGTGCTCCCTATACTTAACAAGGAGAGCACAGAGACTAATTATCGCTATAATCCGGCCCGTCTTTAATATTGATTGGACCCTGGGCAAACATTTTCTTGCCCCCCCCCCGAAAGCCCGCCCACCGCATGATTTTTCTCTCCACCCCCAACATCCAAAAAAAAAATCTACACAAATACATCATGGACTTATATATTATAAGACTTATATATATTTACACACATACTATACATATAAACACATAAAGTATATGGAAGATGATAACGTAGCGCCGGTAGACAAAAAGTCCACTGGAAAGCGGGACTGTGTTAACTGCATGTCCATAAATGGAGAAATACTTTTCAATCTTCGGAAAACTGCCCTCTTTTGATGGAGATATCAGCAGACTGAAAGGAAAAGAAAAAAACACAAATTGCACAGTATGTAGCTCAAAAATAGAAATGAAAAAAACACAGGTGGTCAACATTTTTTTGAGCCAAACACCTGGCTCTGGGGCGAATGGCTTTATGGGTCTCCTAATGATCTTCAGGTGCCCATCTAACCCCTTTAGGATCCAGTAGATGATGCACAGGATACCCCTGCAGTAAAGCAAAATATATCAGGGATACCCCTAGAGCAGGGGTGGGGAACCTTTTTTTCTGCCAAGGGCCATTTGGAGATTTATAAGATTATTCGAGGGCCATACAAAATTAACAACTTAAAATTTCGCCTGGTGCAGTAACTTATGGTGTCACCCCCCCCCCCCCCCGAGTTTTACGGATTTTTTTTAACTACTCTTACTCCTAAATCAGTACTCCCATATAACACTGAATGCTCATACACACAGCGCACATTACAGTGAGGTTTATTGCTGTGGAGCTCTGTCCTATGCTCACACACAAATTTTTGCCAACTGCCAGCAAGTACAGTGCCTGTTCGAAGGCAGTGAAAGTGAAAGCACACATGGATATATATTGCCCCCAGCAGCTCTGGATATATTGCCCCCAGCTCACATATGGATATATTGCCCCAGCTCATAATTATATATTGCCCCAGCTCACAATTATATATTGCCCCCAGCAGCTCATCCATGGATATATATTGCCCCAACTCACATATGGATATATATTGCCCCAACTCACATATGGATATATTGTGCCCCAGCTCACATATGGATATATTGCCCCAGCTCACATATGGATATATTGCCCCAGACCAGCTCACACATGGATATATTGCCCCAGCTCACACATGGATATATTGCCCCAGCTCACACATGGATATATTGCCCCAGCAGCTCACCCATGGATATATATATTGCCCCAGCAGCTCACCCATGGATATATATTGCCCCAGCTCACCCATGGATATTGTGGGGGTATAGCCCAAACGGAGGCTACCTTTGCTGGGAAAAGGTAGTCCAGGCGAAAGAAAGTTCTTTTAAACCTGTCCAGCAGACAGTATTTTATTTAAAAGGTTGCAAAAACAGAAATGAAGACAGAAAATAAACCCTTGCCGCTCAGGCTCTTACTAAACAGTTAGATCCCCTATCTAACAAATGGTGAGCTAACCTCAGCCACCTTAAACGAACAAAATTACTTTAAGCAACCTTTACACACCTTGTAGCTCCCTCAGAAGGCTTTCTGAGTCCCAGGCCAGAGCAACTTCCTGGTTTAGCTCTCCCTCTTTTATCTCCCCTGATTAAACATCAATCAAGTAATTAGCACTGGGGAGAGACACAAAACCTGGATATCCAGACACTACATGCAGCCTGAAAACCTGGTCTGGATTTCCTACTTCTGCATATATGATAGAAACCGAGGGGAAATGTATCGCCCCTCAATGACCTTCCCTTTCCTTATGTCACATATCCCCCCCCCTCTGCTCAAGATCCTGCGGTTGAGCAATTGTAACGGAGAGGCAGTGGACACGAGAGAGGGCATCAGCATTGGTTTGGAGCTTCCCTGCTCTGTGCTCCACGGTAAACTTAAAAGCTTGCAAAGCCAGGAACCACCTTGTAACTCGACTGTTCCTTTCTTTGTTCTCACACATCCACTTCAGGGGGCTATGGTCAGTGACAAGTCTAAATTGTCTACCCAATAGGTAATATTTGAGGGCGTCCAGGGCCCATTTGATAGCCAAACACTCCTTCTCAACAATGGCATAATTTCTCTCGTGTTTATTAAGCTTCCTGCTGAGATAGACCACAGGGTGCTCCTTCCCATCTCTGATTTGGATAGTACAGCGCCCAGACCCACATCAGAGGCATCTGTCTGTACTACAAACTCCTTCGTGAAATCTGGGGTCACAAGCACCGGTTGAGCACACAAAGCTTGTTTCAACCTCTGAAATGCCTCATTTGCCTCAGAATTCCACGTGATCATGACTGACCCTTTACCCTTCGTCAAATCAGTCATAGGAGCCGCAGTGGTGGCAAAATTGGGATGAAGCGCCGATAATAACCTGTGATCCCAAGAAATGCCCTCACTTGCTTTTTATTCATAGGCTGGGGCACTTTTGAATCGCCTCAATCTTATTGATTTGAGTTTACCAAACCCCGACCAATGGTATACCCAGGTATCTTGCCTCCTCCAACCCCATGGCACATTTCTTTGGGTTGGCTGTGAGTCCCGCCTCTTTTAGCGAGTCGACTATCGCTTGCACCCTTAACAATGAGTCTGCCAGTCTGGGCTGTGTATTCACTACATCGTCCAAATAGCCGCTGCGTATTGGCGATGAGATCTCAGTATTTTATCCATCATCTTTGGAATGAGGCAGGGGCACCATGCAGACCAAATGGCATCCTCTTATACTGGAAGACCCCTCGGGGGTAGAGAATGCCGTCTTTTCTTTGGCTCTGTCTGTCAAGGGTATTTGCCAGTATCCCTTAGTCAAATCTAAAGTGGTTATGTATCGGGCCGTTCCTAGTCTGTCAATGAGCTCATCTACCCGAGGCATCGGTAAGCATCAAATTTGGACACACTGTTCAACTTTCTGAAATCATTACAGAATCGGATGCTTCCATCTGGTTTTGGAACCAGCACAATCGGACTTGACCAACTACTATGGGACTCTTCGATTACCCCCATTCTAACTTTTTTTTATTTCTGCCGAGACAGCTTTTTCGTCTAGCTTCGGGTATTCTATACGGCTTTATATTTACATGAACACTGGGTTCAGTAATGATGTCATGCTGAAGGATTGTGGTCAATCCAGGCATGTCAGAAAAAAAATCTTTATTTTTTTCTCAGAAACTCTTTTACCTCGTTATGTTGAGAAACTGATAAGGTTTCGGCTATTGGGACCTCAGGTGTAGAGGGGCCTGTGTCGTTTGGCGGGGTTGGGATAGCCACCAGGCTTCTCTGTCCCCCATGGCTTTAAGAGGTTGATGTGATAATTTGCTCAGGTTTCCTTCTCCCTGGCTGGTGAACCTTATAGTTTACATCACCTATTTTTTCAATTATTTCATAGGGGCCTTGCCACTTTGCCAGGAATTTACTTTCTACTGTTGGGACTAGCACTAGGACTCTATCCCCAGGGTTAAAGCTACGTACTTTGGCACCCCGATTATAAACCCTCCTCTGTGCTTCCCTGAGCTTGTTTCATATGTTCCCGTACCAGGGGCATGACAGCCGCAATTCTGTCCTGCATCATTGAGATATGCTCGATGACACTCTTATAGGGGGTTGTCTCACCCTCCCATGTTTCTTTGGCAATATCTAGAGACCCCTGGGATGTCTGCTGTACAAAGAGTTCAAAAGGGAGTATCCTGTGGATGCCTGAGGAACCTCCCGGATTGCAAACATGAGATATGGCAATAAAAAAATCCCAATTCTTCCCATCTTTGTCCAACCTTTTTTAACATGCTCTTAAGTGTCTTATTAAATCTCTCCACCAGTCCGTCAGTTTGGGGGTGGGTAGACAGATGTGCGCAAGTGAGAGATTTTGAACAGCCTACATAACTCCCGAGTTACTCTAGACATAAATGGTGTGCCCTGATCGGTTAAAAATTCCTTCGCAATACCCACGACGACTAAATACCTGAACAAGCTCCTTTGCAAATAGTTTTAGCTGATGTATTTCGTAAGGGAATTGCCTCCGGATACCGCGTAGCATAATCCAGTATTACTAATATATACTGGTGCCCCCGGCAGTCTTAACCACTGGACCCACCAGATCCATGCCAATTCTCTTAAAGGGTACCTCAATGATCGGCAAAGGTACCAGCGGACTACGAAAGTGGGGTGAGGGTGCCGAATACTGACACTCAGGGCACGACTCACAGTATTCCTTCACATCTGCATGTAACCCTGGCCAAAAGAACCTCTGGCTTATTCTCTCCTTGGTTTTCTCTATACCCAGGTGTCCACCATTATGTGACCATGAGCAAGATCCAATACCATCCTGCGGTATGGTTTGGGACTACTAATTGTTCCACCACATCCTCCCCTTGCTTTACCACCTGATAAAGTAAATCATTCTTTTGGATCATGTAGGGGAAAGACATTCTTACGTCAGGATCAATGGGTCTTCCATCTATCATTTTTTATGTTTTCCCCTGGCTCTAGTCAGTGTGGAGTCATTCATTTGTTCTGTACGGAAATCATCCTTCCTGACTTCTAAGTCAGGCATATTATTTAATCCACTTTCGGTGCTAGAGCCAGGTACAACCTCTTGTTCATTATTCACACTCTCTGGGTCAGGTTCTAGATCCTCCTGTTCCCCAGCCATCACAGAAAGGGGGAAAGGCATAACCCCTTCATTAGAAACACCCACAATATTCTCTTCCAAGTTCCCTTGATTCATCTGTAGGGGGAGCACCATCCACCTGAACCTTTTTTTTCTCCCAAAGTCTCCAAAACTGGGAAAAATCCCTCCCCACTATAGCTTCATGAAGCAGGGAGGGTACTACACCCACAGACTGTGTCACAGAGCCCCATGGAGTACCAATCTCCACTACAGCGGTCTGGTAATCACGTGTGTCCCATGTACACAAATAACCCCAATAGTACTAGGGTGGTACTTGTTGAGGCTGATAAAGTCAGCTCTGACTAGAGTTACCACACTACCAGAATCTAGCAGAGCTGTAACTGGCTTTCCATCAATGAAAGAACACACATTTGCCTCTCAATTCGTTTCTGACATGATGCAGTACAAACCACTTGTGCAAAGAAAGACATGCGTTTCCCCATCTTAGCATTATCACATTGCATAGGTTCATCAGTAAGTGGACAATTAGCAGCAATATGTCCGAACCCATAGCAGCGAAAGCATTTTTATAGGCTCAGCACCCGGTCCTGTATATGGCCTCATGGTCCTTCCTGACCTACCAGGCCAGTCTTTAGGTCCAGAGCCTGTAGTCTCTTCACCTTTAGCAAAGGTCTTAGAAGTCTCTCCCGTGCCTTAACCCCTGGAACAGGCTTACCAGGTCCTCTGGGCAGGTGTCCTCTGGGTGAGACAGGACGCTCCAGCACGGGGCTATTTAGCAAGTCTGTTGCTGTGGTTTATCGCTCAACCATGTCCACAAGCTGGGTAGCCGTTTTGGGATCTCCATGGCTGACCCATTTCCTTAGGGAGGTAGGAAGAGCCCGTAAGTAATGGTCCATCACCACACGCCCACTATCTCGGTGGCGACAATGTCTCAGGTTGGAGCCATTTCCTGGTAAGGTGTATAAGGTCAAACATTTGGGACCTTGGGGGCTTGTCAGCCTTATAGTTCCACCGATACACCCGCTGGGCATGAACAGCAATAGTAACACCTAGTCTTGCTAGGATTTCAGCTTTAAGTACGTCATAATCCTGAGCAGCCTCAGGTTCCGAGTCATAGTAGGCTTTTTGGGGTTCCCCTGTTAGGAATGGTGCAACCAGCCCCGCCCACTCACATCTTTGCCAACCTTCTCGTGTAGCAATCCTCTCGAACGTAGTGAGGTAGGCTTCCACATCATCGGCAGCTGTCATCTTTTGCAGGTAATGGCTGGCACGCGTCACCTTTTGCTCCACAGGCGTTGAAGCCACAGAGTTACGCTTTAATTCCAGGAGACTTTGAGCCACCTCCTTCAGTACCTCTCGATCTGCTCACTGGGCATCCCGGTCAGCTCGCTGGGCATCCCGGTCAGCTTGCTGGGACTCCAACATCTGCCGCTGGGCCTCTGCAAACTGGCGATTTGTCTCCTGCTGGACCGCAGTGGCCTGAAGCAAGGCTTTTACTACGTCCTCCATCCTGCAACTTGCACAGGGAAAGTGCCCGCATTCTCCACCATATGTGGGGGTATAGCCCAAACGGAGGCTACCTTTGCTGGGAAAAGGTAGTCCAGGCGAAAGAAAGTTCTTTTAAACCTGTCCAGCAGACAGTATTTTATTTAAAAGGTTGCAAAACAGAAACGAAGACAGAAAATAAACCCTTGCCGCTCAGGCTCTTACTAAACAGATCCCCTATCTAACAAATGGTGAGCTAACCTCAGCCACCTTAAACGAACAAAATTACTTTAAGCAACCTTTACACACCTTGTAACTCCCTCAGAAGGCTTTCTGAGTCCCAGGCCAGAGCAACTTCCTGGTTTAGCCTCCCCTCTTTTATCTCCCCTGATTAAACATCAATCAAGTAATTAGCACTGGAGAGAGACACAAAACCTGGAAATCCAGACACTACATGCAGCCTGAAAACCTGGTCTGGATTTCCTACTTCTGCATATATGATAGAAACCGAGGGGAAATGTATCGCCCCTCAATGACCTTCCCTTTCCTTATGTCACAATATATATTGCCCCAGCTCACATATGGATATATTGTGCCCCAGCGCACATATGGATATATTGCCCCCAGACCAGCTCGCACATGGATATGCCCCAGCTCTCATGGATATGCCCCAGCTCTCATGGATATGCCCCAGCTCTCATGGATATGCCCCAGCTCTCATGGATTTGCCCCCAGCTCTCATGGATATGCCCCAGCTCTCAAGGATAGTGCCCCCAGCTCACATGGATATGCCCCCCGCTCACATGGATATGCCCCCAGCTCACATGGATATGCCCCCAGCTCACATGGATATGCCCCCAGCTCACATGGATATGCCCCCAGCAGCTCTCGTGGATATGCCCCCCCAGCTCTCGTGGATATGCCCCCCCAGCTCTCGTGGATATGCCCCCGCAGCTCTCATGGATATGCCCCCCAGCTCTCATAGGATATGCCCCAACAGCTCTCATAGGATATGCCCCAACAGCTCTCATGGATACAACCCCAACAGCTCGCATGGATCTGCCCCAGCACCCATGGATATTGCCCACCGGCACACCTCTTGGGTCCTGCCACCGCGTCTTCGGCTCCCTCTGAGCATCCTGCGGCGTGGAGCTTGGGCGCTTGCCTGGGGAGCCACGTGACCAGCCGCGATCTCGCGAGAACTCGGCTGGTCACGTGGTTCCTACAGGCGAGCGCCCAAGCTCCAAGGCTTTGGACGCTCGCAGGGAGCCCGGGCCGGACCCAGTCATTCAGCGGGCCGTATACGGCCCGCAGGCCGGACGTTCCTCACCCTTGCCCAAGAGCAATCTTGAAGGCAAATAATTTAAATAAATGCAAAGGTATAGAACTCACATATTAAAGAGCCTCAATACTCTGTGGAACTTGCTCAGGGAATTGTAAGGAATTCCCAAAACCTTCTTTAACAGGATAGGCAAATCAGCAGTAGTTTAAAAACATTTATTGATGTAAAAACAAACAAATCTAGACTGGACAAAAAGGAAATTCAGCAAAAACGCATAGCCTTTTCTTTTTACAGTAAGAGCAATAAAGCTGTGGAATTCTCTGCCTGTTGAGGTGGTTAGGTCAGAGTCTGTACAGACTTTCCAACAATGACAGTAATGTGCAGTGTGTGAACATATCACAGAGCTCCACAGCAATAAAACTCACAGTAATGTGCAGTGTGTATGAGCGAATCACAGAGCTCCACAGCAATAAAACTGAAAAAATTATTTATTATAATAACTATATTACTAACTTTGAGAATTAATAGATCTCATTAAACAGAAGTATCTGTAAAACAGTTTAATCTTTATTAAATTGTAGAATATAAATGACACCACACTGGTCCTTATGCCTGGTGGCCTTTTCATTCTACATTTAAAAAATGATTATGCAATAATATAATATAGGTATGAATGGCATATTCTAGAGATCAAATAGTTCTCAAATTTAGTCTGTATTCCTTGGATTACATTACACATAATATTGTGGTGCCATGAACTATAGATTATGATTTCAAATTTCTAGACTTTTTGGAGGTTCACTGCTTCAACTAATTATATTGTTAAAATAAAATTTAAGTATTAAAATATATATTATTTAAATTATATTTTTATGATTATTAAACGTTTTTAAAATGATAATATATTTAAATATTAATATATAAATTATATTTAAATAATTATAAAATGTTGGAAAAAAAATGCATGTAAATCCATGTTTGTCCATCCCATGCAAACTGAGAGCTTAGGTAAGAACCTGCATTTATTTATAAGACAAAAGTGCAGTATCTGGGGTAGTGAGTGGAGAGGGTCAACTTCCCTTGCCCAAAGAAGTTTAAGCTCACTCCCCACATGCTGCTCCTGGAATGCAGCCTGATCACTAACAGATAAGTGGTGCCTGTCTGAAACCATGGGAAGCTCATTCTCCCAAACCTCTGCAGCCCCCAGAGTCAGATTGCAAGCTCAGAGGTTTAATTTCTCACTGTAATAGGCTGTGCACACAAACAATGCTACACACAGATTGTGGCAGTCAGCCTCTCTGCACAGCTCTTGCTGCATTAAGGAGAGGATGCCTCTGAGCTGAGAGCAGGAGGGAGATTGTGATGTGCAGTCTCCAGGCTCAGCTTGCTGCTGTGCTGGAAGCTCCAGTTTTTTAGCAGGACCTGTCCTGTGTTTCTCCTAGTGCCCCCCCCATACCTTCTTGTACTCCAGCAGCATGTGGAGGCTCATGGCTCTGTCTCTGGAAGGAGGGGGTGGAGTCAGCACAAGGAGCTGCAAGCCTCCATGTGAAGTCATTTGATTAGCGTGTGTCCAGGCCTATGCAGTTAGGAAACCTCAACTGGCTTCCTCCTGTTTGGTGCCGCCCCCTGTGGCACGCCCTCTCTGACATCATCAGAGGGGGCCCAACGGGCCTAAGTAGGCTGCAGTGCTTCCTCAGAAGCCTGCAGCCTTCAAAAAACAGAGCCACCACTGTAAAACGGCCCCAGCAGCCCACAAATGAACCAGCCTGCTTTGGGCCCCTCAACTATGACTGGGCCTGAGGCAACTGCCCCTCCTTAAAGACGGCCCTGGCTATAGTTACTAAGTCCTAAGACTAATTACCACACGCTATGGTTAACTGGAAATATAGCTACAGCTAGAAGCTGATGCTAACTGATTTGGCTTCTATGGAATAATTTAGCACCAGCTGTAGACCCCCCCCCCCCAAAAAAAATCTGATCTCACCTCTCATCCCATGGCACGAACGGTGGACCGGTCCACCAGGAGCAAAGTGAGACTAGTGACAAATAGTCCCCAGTCTCCCTCCACAATCACTCCGCAGACCAGCACAATCAAGCAAGAGCAAGATCTTGCAGGTCACGTGAACCAGCAGCACAAGCCTCCATGTAGTCCTAAAGAGATATTAGCACTGCCGCGAGTATCAAGGGGTTTAATGCTGCATTATGGAACAGGATGCTGAATCAGCACCTGCCCCGTAATATGGTGCTAAAATGGGGTTGCTAAGGGCAAACATGCAGGCGCATGTTTTCCACCTTAACGTCCCCATTTTAGCAGACACATTGTAATAGTGCCCAAAGAGTTTGAGAGACTTCTAATCTATCCCCTGGCGATGTCCTTTGAATACATCCCACACTATACAATGATTTGAGTCCGTGACTTGCCCATAGACTCCATTCTATGGCCAAAGCCACACACTGAGGCGCAAATGGGGGGGGGGCGTTTACAACACAAAATGGATACACCCGGTGACGCATTTAGAGTAAAATATGTTTTAACCAAGCATACTAGAGAAAACTAAGTACAAGTAAGATATCAGCACCGTGAAATAAACAGAATTCATTTGTCATGTTCTGTTCGCTTTCCCCTTTCAGAAACATTTGTTGCTCTTTCTAAATGCAGATTCTCTACTTTGTCGCAATGACAGACCCTTCAACATTTGTTCCAAGCATAAATCATTCTGCACAGACTTGTTTAAAATGTAAAATGTGAAATTGGAGGATTTGTGCCTGTCCCACGTCCTAAGGTTGGGGCACAGCAATGCAAGGGGGAGGCTGACTTGGCCTTGCCAAGATTGGTATGCGTGTGTGGCGGGTGGATTAGTAGAGGAAACCAACCTTCTATTTCCAGAGTGAGAAGAACAACAAAACGTTCCAGAAAAAGAGGTGACAGAATTGCGCCCCAAGCACAGAAAGAGACGCTTTTATCTGTAACCAACTATATTCCCTGCCTAGAAGTTAGAAAATGAATCCCAGTTCTAGAAATAACATGGGAGTTGTATAGGTTAGTAGTGAAGCGTGGAGTACAGCTTGTCTGTATTAACCCCTTTCTAACCAGAGAGTCCATCACCAAATTTATGGATACTTCAACTGTATTCGAGTAAACCAAATTTACATATATATAAGGAAGTGTCGCTTCTGCATTTCTTGAATAAAGTCTATTTTGTTTCACAGGATTCATGCTTTGATTTTATTCTAACAAAGAATAGAGAACAGGCTGCCCTCAGGTAGGGCTGAAGCAAAGATATCCAGCACTTCTAGACAATACATATTTTGGTGCCGTGGTTTCTCCTGCAACAAAACGTAGTCTCTCATGAATCGATATTGCGGATTTTCCCGGCTACTTTGCTGACATAACAATAACCATGGGTTTTTTTTTTTTACAAATTTGATAAAGACCAGTCTTGGTCGAAACGTCATCCTTTTATCTGGTGCTGGAATAGATCCATTCAATTTAATATTGCGGCTTTGGAGTCTTCATAATTTTTTTGTGCCTACGAGACTTAGGCTACTGGCACATGAGCATACAGGTACTGCGTGCAGTGCGCCCGTTACGGACGAACTTTTTGACGGGAGGCATTGTGTGTACTGCGTGAAAGTGCGTCCGTAACGGATGCACATTTTGACGGGATATATTGTGTTCAACAGACGATCAGTAAGTTATTACGGATGTTGTATGGACATTGGAAAAAAAGAGGGAAAGTGAAAAAAAAGAGTTTTGTGGTGGCTGGAGTCTGGAGCAAGATGGATGCAGGAGAGACTGTGGCGTTTGCTATCGCGACATATGCATATTTGAAGCAAAAAAAGACTCAAAAGTGGTGGGTGCATCCTGTCAACTTGGTCCGACACCGGCATGGCGCATTCCAGACGCTGTACAGGCCACTTCGTGAGAAAGACCCGGTCAAGTTCTTCAATTTACCTCATGTCAATGTTTACTTTTTGCCGGGGGCGCTGCGCAGGGCGAAAAGTAAAATTAACAGGGAAATTGCCAAATTTGTAGTTGGTTTGGGAGGATTTGCGGTTCGCCACAAGGAATTGGAAGGCAACAACAGGAATGTCATGCACCAGGATGGGGTGCATCTCACTGAGATCGGTTTAGATATTTGGTTGACCGAGGTGCTTGGGTGTCTGGAGTTGGTGCTGGCTGCGGGGAGAGGGGGACGCAGAGGCAACCGGCCGACGGCCTGAGTAGCCTCTGCAGTGGCAGGAATCCTTGCCAGCGGAATGACAATGGAAAAGCCGCCTAAGGGTGGGTCACTGGGGGGAGACGATTCTTGCAGGGTTCAGGCTCTGCAGTGGTTTGTGTAAGTGACAACTGCCTTCCGCATCAAGCGGTTGGGTCAGGTTTTAGGGGAAAATAAGTTCCAGTTGTTCAGAGTTATAAACTGTTGATTTACTAAATAAAGCTGTGGCCTGTGCCTTTTCCAACATAATCAATTGTCAGTGTCTTATTGGGGTTGGAGGAGGTACCATGCCTAAGCGGTCATGGCATTTCTGTGTCTAATGAGCCTGCCAGGTATCCACTGTAGTGTCCACTCCCAGACGATGATGTCTGGGATGGAGGTCCTGCAGCATGGGACATGGGAGGGTTTAGGGGTGGATAGATCATGCAATCGAGTGTCTGGATGACGTGTACCCTGACCTGCGAATTCTGCTGTGGTGTCAATTTCTTTATCATTGGAATCAATGAATATAAAAACACCACATCATGATCTCCTCAACCTTCGATGGTCTTGGCTGGTGTGTTTGCAGAAATTTAAGAAGCTCTTCATCCATGTTTGCCGCTCTCCTTTTTGCGCCTCAGTGGTTTTTCACCGCAGCAGATGCAGGAACAGGGGTTGGTTCGTCACCTCCTCCTCCAGGGATTATCTCCAGCTCCTGATCCGAGGTTTCCTTGTCCACAATAATGCTCGTGGTCGGGCTAGGTGGGATGGTGATTGTTGGACCAGTTTCCATTGAGCCTGATGGTCTTGGCTCTGCTGGTTCCTTGGAGCTCGAACGTCTCGGCTCAATGCGGCTGACTGTGGGTCTCGGCTCCATACTTTTTTTAAGAAAGGACAGCAGCTCAGCATGGATATATGTTCGGACCTTCTTGGCCCCTGATCCGGATCTTGAAGTCTCCTCCTGTTTTTTCATGCTGCGTATATAGTTGTCCCTCACGGTGCGCCATTTGGTCATGACTTCTTGTACTAGAAAACATAAAAAGAATGACATACGCAAACTTAGTTAATGTACTCCTAACCTAAAAAGTTTTCCTTTTTTTCAGGTAGCTTGCAAGTGGCTGCAGCTTGCAGGATATTCATTACACATTCTGCATTGGAAGGTGCGGGTGTAGTGATTCGGAAAGTCTTCCAGACGATTTGGGACACACTCAAAGACTAATGTATCCCGACACCCACAGAGGACACATGGGCCCAAATAGCACAAGGCTTCGAGGAAAGAGCTGATTTCTCCAACTGCCTTGGAGCGGTGGACAGGAAACACATTTGAGTCGTAAAGCCCAAGCATAGTGGCTCACTTTACATGAATTCCTTTTTTTTTTAAATGTAGTTTTTATTAAGAAATAATTGTCATACATAAATCAAGCAAATATAGGTATAACATTTTAGAAAATAGGGGATAGAGGAGGGGGAAGGAGGGTGGAGGGGTTGCCCAAACCCAGAGAAGAGAGGTGAGAAAGAGGGAGAGATGGAGAAAAGAGAAAGTAGGGATTGTACAGTGAGAGAGATAATTGCAACAGTTTTCATGTTAACATCATCGGTCTACAAGGCTAGAAGAGCCAACCAAAACCCCAAAACTGTACAAGAAAAGGGAGATCCGTTTCAAACTGAGCCCATCTGTTCTATCCAAGGTGTCCATGTTTTATAATAGGCTGAGAGCGTGTGGTGTGTAGTGGCTGTGAGTTCATCCATCAGTTGGGCATCCCTGATTTTAGGGTAAATGTTTGAGAATGGAGGCACTTTACATGAATTCTAAACATTTTTTTTTCTATTGGACTACTGGCTGTAGCTGACGCTAATAACCACTTCACCTACGTGGATGTTGGGTTGGATCATATGGCAAAGACTCGGACTCAACTGTGTTTCGGAACTCTACCCTCTGGGATCAAAGACAGAGGCGAAACCTGAGTATCCCAAGGCCAAAAAAATTGCCTGGCACAGACCTTGTTGTACCGTTTGCCTTTGTGGAGACGAGGCATTTGGACTGTCCCCTAACTTACTGCGTCCATATTCTGGAACACAATTGAGCAAGAGGAAGCGCGTCTTCAATTATCGTCTGTCAAGAGCTAGACGCTATGTTTAGTGTTCTTTCGGCATCCTGACCAATAAATGCCCATTGTCTGTGAATGTGTATTTTGCGGTAGACATTGTCAGATGATGCTGTGTACTACATAATTTTGTCAGAGACCGAGATGGCTACAATCTTAAAGACTCTTTAAATATTGCTGGCTTTGAAGAGTATGAGAACACCGCACCTCTGAATGTGAATAGAGCAAACTTTCGCTTTCGTGACACATTGGCCGATTTTTTTTTTATGACAGAGGGTGGTCTAGTAGCCTGGCAGATGGGGAGGATTTAAATATAAATATTGTGTTTTATTTTTTTCACCAGTCTTCATTGAAAATACTTGTAAATTAAAATGTATATAGTTAATCTGCGTTTTCATTTGCATCCTATTGTGTTTTTTTTATATAATTAAACTTTTGTCTGGTGGGCGAGGTTTGCGTACGCTGGCTGCTGGTGGTGGTTTCCAAGCCAACAGTGTGGGACACCATGGTCCCACGTCTGGGGGGGACGCATGCGCATTTTGGCCTATTGGCTGGTTTGAGTGGGGGGCTGACGCGCATACGAACTTCTACCCATAGATGTCACCACACTAGTACAACGCTGGTATGCCCCAAATCTTCAAATATACCCTGATGAACCCCAGATACATGTATACCCAGATAGACCCCCAGATATACAGTATGTATACCCATACTATGTTCATACCTTGTATTTTTTGCTGACTTGGAATCCAGGACACATACTCTGTGTATAGGTGTTTGGTGACATCAGACCAGGCATTTCCTTTTTTATTTTTATCTTTATAGTCTGGATCAGCGGTGTCCCACAATTCTGGGTGCTGCTGTACCAGATGGATGAGCTCCTCGACATCCATGGTCATCCTGGGGGGGTCTCACAGGGTCTCACAAGCGAGGAGGAACATGGCTCAGAAGATGGACGTGGATCCAGAGATGGCAGATGCTGCAGCGTGCCAGCCTTCGCACTTGCACAATTCTTCACGCCCACAGGAAGCAGCATGTAGTTCCCACGTCCATCTAGCTTTTTCACGTCCATGCCATTTTTGCGTCCGTAGCAGTACGCGAATGCCGTGCGTGAAAAAGTGCATAGTGCAGTGTTCAACAATGATTCCATTAAACTTAAACGGACCTCACATTGTGCGCACAGATGCAAAAAAATCCGCTTGTGTGCCGCCAGCCTTATCCCCCATCCACTGACATCATCGGACGAGAATTCCCTATGGGGAGATACAGGGTGTGACGGAAAGCGCCTCGAGCAGCGCCTCGAG
This sequence comes from Leptobrachium leishanense, assembly GCA_009667805.1. NCBI lineage: Eukaryota > Metazoa > Chordata > Amphibia > Anura > Megophryidae > Leptobrachium > Leptobrachium leishanense. Next base: position 246,102,049 of record CM019065.1, read on the forward strand.
CAGCTTGACCCGCTTGCTTCTGCCTGCTGGGAGACCTGGAATGGCTGGCAGGGATCTGTGCCAGTGCTGGGCCGAGGGTTTGCAGCAGCTTCTGGGGATCTGCAGGCTTTCGATCTCCTGACCTGTAGCCTCGATGTTAGGTCAGTCTTTCAGATGGCCGATTGGTGCCTTCTGATGGTGAGTGTAGTGTAGGTAGCGTAGCTGAATGAAACACCAGACAAGCTCAATGTACAAACAGGGAAGGTCTGCTTTATGGAAGGTTTCACAGGGTTATTTATACAAAATACAGCAATGCACATTCAAAGTTCCCGCCCACCCCAACAGTTCTGATTGGTTGGTTCCAATTTACGCCTGCGAGGACTCCCAGAAAGCGAGGATCCACAACCGCATCTCCGCGAGGCGTTAACGGTAATTTTTAATTCCGTGTTGGAACGAGACGCCACATCACCTATTGAATTTGTCCGCGCTCATAGGGCCGAAAGGCCCTCCGGGAGCCCCTCCGAGGGATGTGATATGTTGTCTAGCGAACTATGGACTCAAATAGGACATTCTAACAAAAGCTAGAGAGGTTAATCAAATTTCCTATGAAGGCTCCCCGCTTCAATTATTCCCGGATCTTGCAACCTTAGCATACCGGAGAGCTCTTAAACCTCTCACAAGTCTGTTGCAAACCCAACACCTGAGGTACCGCTGGCATATACCCACGGGGCTGTTGGTGCACACGCCTCAAGGCCCTTATTTGATTAACACCATGGATGACATGAACACACTGCTAGATGAGCTACAATTGCAGGCACTGACCCTTCCTTGGCCTGACCCATTGCAAGTGTACTCCGCTGGTCCACGACTCTTACGACAGAGACCCCTACCACCTCGACCACAGCGGCAACATGCCCATGCCGGGAGGCGTTTGGGTTCCCATACATAGTCCATCGTGTTCTACGACTGGACCGGGTTGTCCATTTTGTTCTGCACCTTGACCGGATCGCCGTGCCCCTGGTCCGACGTTGCTGATTGCTTTGGGTGGAGAAAGCGTTACTGCGAATCCTGACCTGGATTTTTACTCATTCTAACACCCATGCTCCTGTCGGAGGTTTCGCCTTCTGGGGTGACAAGGCTACCTGCACTGAGGCTGGACTCTTGTTACAAAAGCACCGGAACATTTCTGACTACGCTTTTCCTAACCTCTTTTACCGAGCAGTACCATGGAATACTTTCGATGAAAACGATACCTGCATTGAGGTTGGTCCCTTGTTCCTTAACTACCGGATCCTGATTGGTTATGCTCTTCCTCGCCTCTTCTACCGAACCGTGCGACGGTGCACTCTGGGATGATCGAACCGGACAGCAGGATGATAGTGATAACCTTGAATTGGTACGGTGTGGTCATACGCCACCGGTGCCACACGCTTTTACACAGGGCACGCACTAGAAGCCTTTGAACTGCTCCGGACACCTCTTGACAGCAATGGCAGCTCGGTATTGGTATTATATTGATGCACTCGCTTAATGCCATATGCCCTTTTTTGCAGGTCATGCACCCATTGCCTTTCATTTAGGCGAGGCTTTTATTACTGCTTGTTTATTTACTGTTCCTAGCCCATCCGCCACCAGGTATTGGGAATGCACTAGGGCATGGGGGGGCGTTAGATCCGGTCGTTATTCCTGCGATCCCCTTACTCGCACAATATTCTACACATGCCTGCGTTCCGTTCTATATAGTTTACAGCTTTCCAAGGTTAATCTCCGTTTGAGTCATTGTTCACACGACTAACACTGATTTTTGCTCTTTCAATTCAGTGTTCCACACGGGTGGGCATACACCCGCCTCTGAGGTAGTTATCACCTTGGCGCTGTAGTCCGCGGTGAGGTGATCCACGACCCCCCCCTTACCGAGGTGCAGTGACACCGTGGTGTTCTGGTCCGTGTTCCTGGCAATAGCCGGTTCATGGATTGCCAGTAGGCCCTGTCACTCCTACCTCTCCGTTGTAAATAGGTTTTTGTTTCGTCCCACACCTTTCACCCACCTCCTCCCCACCCCCCCTACTCCCGTACAGTACTCAAACCATCCGCCCTCCATAACTAGGCTGTCATGTCTCTCCCACAGGATCTCTCGCTCATGTCTATAAATGCAAGAGGGCTTAACCCTTTCGCTGCTGAGCCTTTTCCCACCTCTGTGCTGAGGTCATTTTTACCGGTTTCGCTCATCATGTTTAACCGCGTTTTGAAGCCTTATTTTAATATATGACCCAGACATATTATATATCGTTCTTTCCGGAAAACTGTGCAGATTCATAATATGTCATTATTATATGTATACGTTATGTCATGTCTGTATATTATAACAAAATATGCAATAAAATTAGAATTTTCAATAATTTACAATGTGTAAAGTGTTTTTTTTCACATTTTAAAATGCGATCGTTTGCGGTTATATTTTCTATGGGGTGCGCTTGTTTAAAAAAAATTAGAAATGAGGAATCGTTACTTTTTTTGGGGGAAATTACGTGTTTTTTAGCAAACGCCCCCCATAGAAAAAATCGTTAGTGCAGCATCATTGTTCACATTATAATTGAAATGGGAACAATATTGTTGCACTAATAAATCTAAAAAAAAAACCAAAAAACCTTTTTTTTTTTTCTTTTTTTTTACAGTTTACATGGTCATGTTTGGTATCATTGGAACGGCCACGCTCTGGCCGTTCCAATGATAGTAAACATTAACCCCTAGCTGTCACGGATCGGGAGATAGGGGGTTCATTGGAACCCCCTATCTCCACTATAGGTGGCAGCAAGGGGTTAATTTGAAAACTGGCGCCATCGCGCTCTGCGCGATGATGCCAGTCATTAGGGGGATATCCCGGAAGCCAGCTGTCGGCCAGCTCCGGGAGGGGACCGCGATATGGCGCATGTTGGCGCCATATCGCGATCCAGCCCCCTAGGGGTTAAAGACAGCCGCCGCTTGGAAGGGCAGGCTGTGCCCTTCCAGACGGTGCCTGCCTTTAACCGCTGGCATGCACAGATGGGGAGGGGGAGAGGTCCGAAGGACCTCCCCCCCTCCCATTCAGGCACCTTCCCTGCAATGGCGGGGGGATGCCTGAAATAGACGTCATCGCGCATGCGCGATGACGCTTATCGTGCCCGCCGGGGTCCCGGAGGTTGGGCTGACATCGATGATGTCAGCCCACACCGGGGGGCCGAGCGATCAGCTGGAATACTGGCTGATCGCGGGCTGCAAAGGGAGGACGCGCTCAGCGCGTCCTCCGCAGCCAAGTAGCAATGCGGTTGGACGCGCTGAGCGCGTCCACCGCATTGAAGTGGTTAATTTACCTGAAAAACGCTCTCGGGCATTGCGTGACTTCAGGAGCTGCAAGGCATCAGTAGTATTCATACAAGAAACACACTTCAGGGGAGACACCCCAAATTGACTGATTCACACTTCCCGGTTGGGTTTTACAGTAACCACACCACTTCAAAATCTAAAGGTACGGCTTTATTATTTCATAAACTTATTCCCTTTATGGAGAGGGGAGACTATTGGTGGTTAAGGGACACATAGCCAATACATTGTATACGTTCGCTAAACTTTACGCCCCGAATAAAGCCCAACATCGCTTTATTACCGCCAGCCTCCGCAAGGTTATGGATTTTGCGGAAGGGACCCTAATTTTAGGGGGGGACTTTAATGTCCCCTTAGCTCCGCTAGTTGACACGTCCAAGGGCACCATCTCTCACCCTCTATACATTTTGAGATCCATCTGCAAGACACTACATTCTTCTCGTTTGGTAGACTGCTGGAGGGCACAACATCCTGAAGAGAGAGATTACACGTTCTTCTCTCAACCCCAGCAGTCCTACTCTCGACTAGACTACTTCTTTTTGCAACATTACCATCTACACACACTGAAAGCAGCATCCATTGGCACTGCAACCTGGTCAGATCACGCTCCAATCTACATCACCCTCACGTCCCCTCTACACTGCCCCGCCTCCTTCTCCTGGTGTTTAAATTATTTATTTTTGGCTAATGAATCCCTTGTGGAAGACAGCGAGCAGGTGCTTGAGACCTATTTTGCTGAAAACGTGACCCCGGACACACCCGCCCCCGTAATTTGGGAAGCGCACAAATGCGTCATTAGAGGCCACTACATTAAGAAAGGGGCAGAATTTAAGAAACAAAGATCCACACAGATTAGTGATTTGGTACTCCAAATCTCCCGACACTGAATGCTTCCATAAACAGGATGCTGACCCGGCACACTTGACCACGCTCGCGACCCTACGACGCTCCCTGACAGACCTTATGAACACACTAAATCTTCGCACATGCCTTCAAATGAAGGCCTTTCTCCACACTCACGGGGATAAATGTGGCCGCCTTCTGGCGTGAATGATAGCTAAAAAGCGGGCTGCCACATATATTGCCTGCGTACAGGACCGAGATGGTAGAACGAAGCACATGCCAACACATGCCAACACAAATTATGACTGCTTTACGAGAGTATTACCTTTACGAGAGTATTACAGACGGACCAAGCCAGACAGACACTGCTTGACCAGATTCAGGCATACCTTTCCACACACTCCACACGCAAACTCTATGGTAGATGCAGCTCTCATGGAGGACCCTATTACAGAGGGGGAATTATCAGCTGTCCTCAAATCATCCAAAACAGGCAAATGTCCCGGCCCAGATGGCCTTCCGCTCCGTTACTATAAGACTTTTCATAAAGTTCTCATACCGCACTTTCTGAAAGCCTTTAATGCCCTGACCCAAGGCCATAATCTTCCCCCGCAGGCATTAATGGCCAATGTCACTTTGCTACCGAAGGAAGGCAAGGACCCTACTAATTGCGCGAACTATAGACCAATATCGTTACTCAATGCTGATGTTAAACTCTTCGCTAAAATTTTGACTACGCGCCTTCAACCACACATGAATTTGATTCATTGCGATCAGATGGGGTTCGTCCCGGGGAGAGAAGCAAAAGACAACACGATTAGGGCACTACAGCTGATTCATCGAGGCCGATCTTCGGATGAGGATTTCCTTCTTTTATCTACTGACTCGGAGAAGGCCTTCGATAGGGTCAATTGGGACTTTCTGTTTGCCTCACTCGCGCACATAGGGCTGGTCCCTAATATGCAGACCTGGGTCGATGCTCCTCCACCACACTGCGATATCCGCTCGAACATATAAAAGATCTGTATTGATTTGAATTCTCAATGTGGCCAAAAGCGTTATCCCTTTGTATTGGAGACAAATTATCTGTCCACCCCTGTCAGTTTGGCGGTCTAGGATGGAGGACCTCTGTTCCCTAGAACATTTGATACTTACCTCAGCAGACCAGTCCGAGTTATACTCCACAATCTGGTCCAGATGGACTCTGATCTCGTCTTCTTCCACTTTTAGAGCCATAATGAACGCACACCGAGACTAACGGATTCAAGGCATTCTATACCTATCACCTCACTATTTGCCTCTGTCTACTGTACCTGACCAATTCCCCTCCCCCCCTTTCCAGGTTGATTGATTCCTTTCTTTTGCCTTTTTATTTCTAGATCTTCGAGCATTAATTCAAATTTCTACATTTATTTTGCATTGATACTTCTCTTGTTGTTATTTATTGTCATGTTATGGCAGATCCTGCGTGATCTAAACACCCGGATATATAACTGAACAATGCAAATATGTTATGGGTTTGAAAATGTCATTAAAATTCAATAAAAATTTGATTTACAAAAAAAAAAAACCTCCATAGGCTATAATGGCTCTGGTAACTTTACAACAGCTCTGGTTAAGTTAGCACCAACTATGTAATATGGCCCTAAATAAAATTTTAAAAAAACTTATTAAATTGAATAAATGAAGTGGACGTGGTGCAATGTTTCAATGTTAAAACACATTGAGTTCATGGCATAATGTCAGATTTGTGCTGTTTTTTTTCACAACTTTAAATTTACAGAATATCGGCACCAAATATCGGCTATCGGCCAGAAAAGCTGCTGATTTCTATCCCTACTTTGGACCCCCATTTCTCTGGACCCAGAGAGACTAGCGGATCAAATAAGAAATTATTGGAAAGGCCAGAACATGGCCTTTTCAATTATACCAAGCATTACCAGTGTTTATTTAAAAATAAATAAAAATGGTCCATGTCTAGCAGCAATCGTGGACGGCCGCATGTAGAGTGAGCTCCCACTGACAGCCAGATTCTCCAGCCACCGCGGCTCACCCCGGCAGCGATTCTTCACTTTAACCGGCTCCTCCATTCCTGCAGGCCTATGATGGCGCCCGCTAAAACACTGAAACTGGCGGATCCTGCGCGTTCTGGGAAGTTGCGGGATAGGCCACAAGATGGCGGCACCCAGTGCTCCCGCTCTCCACACTCACCTGATCCCATGGTGGAGGCAGTGTAGGTCAATCCACGACATCTGAGCCTTCCATCCTCTGCTCCTGCTACTGGTAGGCAAATCCAGGCCATGCTCCATGACCTCCGTCCCACGATCCTGGAAGATTTCCGCTCGATTACGGAGTCCCTGCATCAAGAAATCCATGACCTAGGTGAACGCACCGATCTCCTTGAAAATAAGTCTGAAACTTTATGCTTGGCACATAACGAATTGGTGGATGCTTATAAAGAACTGAAAATGGCCCAAGACTCACTGTTGCTTAAAGTCACAGACTTGGGAGATCGTTCCCGCAGGAACAGTATTCGACTTCGTGGTACTTTCAGAATCGGTTAAATCTGACAGCCTGTCTGTCTATTTGCTTGAGTTATTTTGTATTTTACTACCTGATGCAGATGAAGTGGCTCTGCAACCACGCAACCTGGATGCTGCGATCCCCAGAGATGTTTTGATCCGTAATTCATTTTTACCATATTAAAGATTCATTGATGGCGGCTATGCAGAAGGCTCTGGATCTCCCTGCTCCTTATGCTGGGATTTCCTTTTTTCCAGATTTATCGGCGGCTACGATGCAACAGCGCAGGGAATTCCTGCTGGTTACAAAGGTGCTACGCAACCATAAGATCCTATATAGGTGGGGCTTCCCCTTGAAGCTCCTGGTCACCTACCGTGGAACCTTATCCGTTATCCATACCCTACAGGAGGGCATCTCCACTCTCCAAGTGTGGGACCTGATGGGAGATGTGACCCCTCCCTCACGTCCAAGGTTTCCCGGAATGGCAACGTGTACGTACTGGTCCGTGATGGAGTTCTGTTTCCAAGTTGTTACCCTTGTTCTCCGGACTCCTGATTTGCCTTCGGATGTCTGGCTTTACCTTCTGAATGAATCGATTCTCCTGGCGGGCTGGCATTGTTTGATATTCCTCGCCCATTGTGACTGATGTCTAACACCCTAGTCTGGCACTACCCCCCCCATCTCCCCCTATGGTTTGTGGGGCAGGCCCGGTGCTTACCAATGGCCATGGACACATTTTTTGTACAGAGAGCGGTTGCCCGTGGTGCCGTCTTTGTTTTCTCTGTTTTTCCTTATTTCCTTTTTTTATGCTCTTCTCCTCCCCCGTTGCACCGTCCTTGGATAATGACTTGGGACTTATTTGGGTGTTTTTGCACTCCCCCGGGTCAGTGATACTACGGAATTGTATTTTTGATTTTTACTTGCGTCTTTTGAATGTCCTTATGTGTATTTGGGGTAAAATATGAATATTCCTCACAAACGACACTCTCTATATGCACATCTGCGCCATAACCCCCGGCTGTAGTGTGTTTGCAGGAAACTCCCTTCAAATGCTCTGTCCACCCCAAATTGTACCTCCCTGCTTACCCTCATCATTGTCACACCACTGCCTCGGTTAAAGCGCGTGGTGTTTCCGTATTAATTCACCGTAATGTGTTTTAGCGCTCCCGGAGGAGCCGCTGAATTTAAACCTCGGGTCAGTCTCCCCGCACTAGGGAATAAATATACACCAGCACTGTTGTGGATTTTATACGTTATATAGTTTACTGATCTCAAATAAACTGGCATATATAAAGCAGCACGGTATACATATATATTTACAGAAGTTTGTAATGCGAGAAACGCACAGCGGAAAAGAAAAATTAATATTAACCCCTTCGTTGTTGGAATGTGAGTCCCGTACAGGTTGTGTCCCAAAAAGGTGTATGCGTGTGTTGGTACCCGGGTACAAGATTCAACTGGCCAGTGAACGATTTAAATGTGTCTTCGACTAGTCACGTTGGGGCCCTGTAGGTTTAGACAAACTTGCAGCGTGCTTTATTATTTTACTGTGGCCGGGAAGGCCTCTCACCCATCCGCCAGATACTCTGCGCTCTGCCCGACCCAGGACGTCTCTCCGCTCGACTTGACTGGGACTTTGTGCCACCGGATCCGCTTGTCTTGCTTGTCCGTTTCTGTCACAAGATGCTCAGCTCACCGCCTGCACTCCCACTAGATCATCGCGGTCTCCTCACTGGGGGTCCTTCAGCAACTCTGTATCTTTGTATACTTTGCAGCGGTGGATTACTAGGTCTCTGGCAAGTAGTGTGAACCGATCTCTAGCTCCGCAAGGCCGCACCTGCGCTCCGGCCTGGTCACGATCATTGTCTGTCTCACGTGCGTCTTGCTCTCTTCACTCCTCAGCGCGCTCTGGGTTTCCTCTGCACGAGGCTGCGGATGTAAGTCTCTTCTCCCCACCCACTTCCTGTTCCCCACGCAAAGCATGCTGGAAAACGTAGTCCCATTGTCCAGTGTCTCTTACATTGCGCTTGTCTCCCTCTGGTGGCCAAAAATAAGTACTACAGTAACAGTGTTTTAAACCAGCGCTACAGTGTCTTTTACTCTTCACCAATCCGTGATTGACCCTCATGGCCGTTTTTTTATTTCTGATCTGTGATATTGATCGAGTTACACATATGCTTGCAAGTTTTTACTGCCCTAATGTAGACCAACTTGCCTTCTTTAGAACTGCCCTTCTAAAATTGATGCGGTTTTGTACAGGTAGACTTGTGCTCTGTGGCGACTTTAATCACACGCTAGATCTCCTGCCTCGTCCTACTCGCCTTCAGCGGACCTCAGTACAGAAATTTACCGCCCTCTTAGCAGAGTTTCAGTTATTTGATGTTTGGCGCCTCTTTCACCCAACTGAAGTTGACTTCTTTTTACTCGGCGCATAAGACATATTCCCAAATTGACCATTTTTTCCTCTGTGATTTGTTGTCCAATGTCTCCTGTTGTGACCTAGGATCAATATCCTGGTCGGATCATGCCCCCGTTTTGTTGACTCTCCGAGATGCCTCTGCTGCTTGGGGTGTGCCCCATGGAGGCTTAATGAATCCCTTCTTTCCCGTCCTGAAGTGATTGATGAGGTCATTCAGGCCATGACCAACTATTTTGCCGATAACGCCACCCCTGACATTTCCCTGTTGACGCTCTGGCAGGCCCATAAACCAGTAATCCGGGGTGTGCTTCTTAAATGGGGCTCTCGTTTATTTTAAAAAGCTTTCTGTTTTCCATAGATTAGATCTTCTTCACCGGATTCACGATACTACATCCCAACATAAAAGACATAATGATGTGACTTCTCAGGCCCTTCTTCGTGATCTCCAGTCTCAACTGACTGACATGGACAAAAGAGACTATTTATGGGCAGCCCGCCACCTATAGGCACGCCATTACCTGCATGGCAATAAATCATGTAGATTGATGGCTAATAAACTTTGCCAACACGCTGCTAAAGATTACCGCCTAAAATGGAGAGACCTGTTACCATCCAAGACATATCGCAGATTGTTTTGTGGAATATTATTCCAACCTGTATAATCTGCGTGACGATTTGACACTCCCCCAACCTTCCTTGATGGACATTGTCCCTTTTTTACAACGCCTGCACCTCCCTACTCTGTCGGACAACCTCCATCTTTGCCTGACAGCCCTGATATCCCTACTAGAACTCACCACTTCGATTAATTCCCTCAAACCTCGTAAAGCCCCTGGTCCTGATGTGTTCACAGCTCTTTATTACCGGTCCTTCCAGACCCAGTTGATTCCCCATCGCTTATCTGCGTTTCAACATATCTTTCAGTCTGGCCGGGCCTCCCCTGATTGGCTTTCTGCCACCATTGTTACACTTCCCAAAATGTCCCCTCCGGCTCCGACCTGCTCTAACTATAGACCCATATCTCTTCTTAATACTGATACCAAACTATAAGCCAAGATTTTGGCCAATAGATTAGTAGAGTTGTTGCCCTCGCTGATTGCAGATGATCAGATGGGCTTAATTAAATGCAGGCAGGGCCCTGATAATACCATAAAAGTCTTCTCTTTAATAGACGCGGCTGTTTGTATAGGAACCCCGACTCTACTCCTATCCCTTGATGCCGAATGAAATGTTTCTGCAAAATCACCAACAGGACTGGCCAAGCTCTGTGATGATGGAGATGTGTTGTTTGTCGCTTGATCCAAAAAGCATAAAAAAAGCATTACACTCAAGTGGAGAATAGAGATATACAGAGACACAAGTTGCTGTTTTAAAAAGTTCCTCTATTCTGAGGTCTGTAAGCATGTAGACTGGTTTTGTAGCAGTGGGACGAACATAGTCTTGGATTACAGACCAATAAACACTTTCAACGTCAGGCAATATAAAGAAAAGTTCAGCCCATACATACACAAGTGTAATGAATCCTGACAGGACACAGAAAAGTTTCCTCAATTATCTGCCCAGGTACAGAGACTTTTGCGCGCTTTTCTATTATGCTTAGTAACGAGAGCTTACAAAGGAAGTCTGCTTTTAATTAAAATTCTTTGGCTAGCTTCGAGAGGAAATGGGACTTGTTAGAAAATATGTGTGCACAGTATTGAGACTTAAAAAAGTGAAGCATATTGGCTAAGATATGTATTTGAATCACAGTATATTTATGTATATATATATTCATACAGGAAATTAAAAATATATATCACCAAAAAGGCATTTGACCGCTTACATTGCTTATTTTTGGAACATACTCTTCTAAAATTTAATTTCCCCCGGGAGTTGATTAATGCCGTTATGGCCCTGTATGCAAACTCAAATCCGAATGTGTCAGTACTTAATGCGGGCTTGCTTTCCAAACCAATGTACATCACCAACAGGTCTAGACAGGGATGTCCACTTTCCCCACTGCTCTATGCTTTAGCGCTTGAACCCCTGTCACAGGCGATCCAAAGGGCTGATGAGGTGGAGGGATTTCCCATAGGTCCATCATCCTGTAAGCTTAGTTTGTTTGCAGACGACGTCCTCCTAACGATGACAAATCCACTTGCGTCTCTCCCAGCCTTACAGGTGATACTGGAGGAATACAGCAGGTTGTCCTATCATAAGATCAATGTAACTAAAATGCAAGCCCTCACTTGGAGTACTGTGTGCAGTACTGGAGACCGTATCTCCAGAAGGATATAGACATCTTAGAGAGAGTTCAGAGAAGGGCTACTAAAATGGTGTACGGCTTGAAGGAGAAAAGTTACCAGGAAAGGTTTAATGATCTTAACATGTACAGCTTGGAAAAAAGATGAGACAGAGGAGATATGATAGAAACATTTAAATACGTAAAGGGAATCCACAAGGTAGAGGAAGGGAGTATATTTAAACAGAAACAAAGTAGCAAAACAAGAGGACATAGTCTTAGATTAGAGGGGCAAAGGTTTAAAAGTAACATCAGGAAGCATTATTTTACTGAGAGGGTGGTGGATACATGGAACAGCCTTCCAGTTGAAGTGGTTGAGGCCAAGACAGTAATTGAATTTAAGCAAGCATGGGATAGGCATAAGGCTATCCTACACAAAAGATAAATCCAGGTTAAGTATCCATGTAATTAGGCAGACTAGATGGGCCGAAAGGTTCTTATCTGCCGAAATTTTTCTATGTTTCTATGCGGTCTCCGGACCAGCGGTGTCCCTTTTGCAGCGCCTTTATCCCTTTGACTGGAGGACGCACTCCTTGACTTATTTGGGACTTAAACTGATCCTTTTCCACGGTCAGCCTCTGTGACCTGAACTACTGTATAAACCCCTCCTCTGCTTGACTAAAACATTGTCACAGATAGTCCAAGGATCCATACTATTAAAATGATATTGTTGCCGAAACTGCTATGTTTTTAGGGCCCTTCCTCTACCGGCTACCCTAATGTTTTTTTAAGTCCATTCTCTCCTCCCTACCTCATTTTGTGTGGCGTCGGAAACGACCGCGCCTCAAAGCAGACATTTTACACCACCCGGTTTCGCTTGGAGGTCTTGCCCTCCCAAATATTTTGCTTTATTATAGAGTGGCAGTGCTAATGAATCTTGGCCTTTTGTTTTCCTGAGTAAACCCCCCTCAGTGGTTGTTGGTGTTCTTCCCACAGTCTCTCCCTTATGAATATACTACACTGGCCTGGACCCCTAAGTTTCGGCGGCCGCGTATTGACACTCTTCTGATATTTCCCCGATTAATGTTAAATATTTGGGATAAGACGCGCTCTATACTGTCCGCGCCTCACCAATTAGCCATGGCATCCCCTCTCTCCATATTTTCGCACTTAATCCCTAATTTTAATCACCGTCCATGGTATTTGAAAGGCATCACGCATTTATGTCACTTGTATGATTCTCAAGGGCTCATGTCATTTCAGACCCTGTTGACAAAATTCCCCCTGGGTCCTGACCTTAGTTATTCTTTGTTACAAATTAAATCCTGCCTTAATGCATACCATATGCTGAAGTTTCCCGCCCAGACAATATTGTTGACCCCCTTTGAACAGTACTGTGTAAAGCTCTCCCTCGACGTCCACCTTCTCTCCCTTTTGTACCAACTCCTGGTATCTACACCTAAAACGCCTAAGTGGAGATTCAAGTCAATTTGGGAGAGGGATTTGGGGAATCAGATTTCTGATTCTGTTTGGGCAGATTGCTTTCTCCTTGATGCCTCTAAGCTTCGCTGCGTATCCCTGACGGAGGCACGGAAGAAAGTGTTACATTATTCCCGACAGGGCACATCATTTTAATTCAAAGGTCTCAGCAATGTGCTGGAGATGTGGAAAGGAGGTGGACTCTTTCTGCCACACCAGGTGGACTTTTTTTTTGAGAAAGTATTTTACCATGAAGGATACATTGACATTTCTCTCGTTTTCAAGTATGTCCTGGGTGGCGAGTATGTAACGTTAGGTGTCTTGCCCAAGGACACTTACTGGAGAGGTGCTCGCTGGGATCGAACCCATGTCTCCACAGGCTCTCTCCATGCACAGCAGTGATGTTGCCTCTACTCCACCCAGCCGGTGTTTGCCGTTTGATAGCCCAGTTTTGTGTTTCCGTGGCCCAGTTGAGCTCCGAAATTGTGGGCACGGAGATTCCACCAGTCCCTGAGACTCTCCTACTTCAGATAATGCCTGACTCCCTCAATTGTTTACAAAAGCATCCTTAGTTTATGGGCTATCTGTAGCGACGACTTTAGTCACAGCCCGATGGAAAAACCCTACGCTTCCTACCCTAAAGGATATCACCGATCGGCTAAGGGAGCTGAGACTATTGGACAGGGTGGCTAGAGACCTTATGGGGTCCCCCAAACTCGGACAGACCATTCGTCTATTTGGGATACTTATACTGTCAAATTATATAATCTCATTATTATGTGTATACTTTTGAAATGTTACACATAAGGTTGGTTGCAACGTTTTCTTATACCCCTTTCCTCTCCTGTTTTTATTTCTGTACCCCCTTCCTTCTCATTTTTTGTTTGACTGAAAACGCACAATAAAACTTTATATTAAAAAAGTTATATATAATTTGTTTTTCCTAGTGCAGCACTATTGTTCACTTTTAAATTATAAAGTGAGCAATGATGCTTCACTATGGAGCTCTTTGATACACTATTACACACTGCATATTACTGTATCCCAGAGCTCCACAGCAATAAAACTCACAGCAATGTGCTGCAGTGTGTATGAGTTTTATTGCTGTGGGGCTCTGGGATACACTCAAACACCATGCACATTACTATGTTACCTGTCACGCTGAGCACTGATATCCTTTAACCCAAAATATTGTTTAAATGTCACTACTAGAAAGCTAGTGTGTGATGTTTATAAAAAGAAATGCAATTTTTCTGTGTTCTGGAAAGCTATTTAAGTTATTTTTAAAGCACTTTGTTTTTCTCAGTTGTTGTAATGTTTACAATTTTGATGTCAGATTTGTGTAGAAATTGTGATTTATTTTTTTCCCCAAATTTTCAATGTACAGAATATCGGCATCTGATATCAGTTATTGGGCTGAAAGGTGGCCGATATCTGTATTGGTATTGGAAAAATGATAATGATCTATCCCTACTCTTTCTTTCTCATTCGACTACCCATGGGCAGGGCGGATTTACAATTAGGCAGAGTAGACCTGTGCCTACAGGCCTGCCACAAGGGGGCGTCTTGCTGTGTGTGAAAAAATTAATTAATTTTTTTTAAAATTTTTTTTTTACAATTTGTAATAATTTAGACCACCATATCTCTGGAGCCCTAAGAGCTAGAAGAACATATGAGGTATCATTGGAAAGGCCTGCTTGTAACCTATCCAATTATACCAAACATAACCAGGTTAGATTTATATAAAATTTAAATATCTATTAAAATATTTTTTTTCTCTTTTCCTCCTAACACAGCACTATTATTCAATTTACAATTATAAAGTGCACATTGATGCTGCGCTAACTCACCTTCTCATTTTCCACACTACCAGCAAGTGTGTATCTGGTGGTGCAATGCATTGTTTCATTCACAATCTAGATCATGACACTGCAGTGAGCAGACACAGGGGGACTTTGAAACCCTGCATCTCTGAATTGTACCCACACAAGGTTAAGTGAGGTGTCATTGTAAAGGTCAGAGTCTGGTCTTTACAATGATACAAACATGACCATGTAAGGCGTAAAAAGAAAAATTGATGAATAAAGTAAATGCAATTTTTTTTTCTGTTATACAGCAGAGGCAATATATGTTTTTACACATAAAACAAACAATGCAGCGGCATTCACTGCCCTCGTCCTTTAACCATTCTACCCCACTGACTCCCTCACTCCCTGCCCCCTCTTCTACTATGTCTTCCTTTTCTCCGGTCTCGGAGGAGGATGTCTCCGTAGTACTCATGTCCTCCTGCCCAACTACTTGACCCCATCCCCTCCCACCTTATTCGGTCTGTCCTACTAGTAATTGACGCTGCATTGACTCATATTTTTAACCTCTCCCTCTCCTCTGGAGTCTTCCCCTCTGCATTCAAACATGTTCTGATCACCCCCATTCTAAAGAAGCCTTTCTCTCTTGTCTCTTGAACCCACCTCCCTCTCAAACTACCATCTCATCTCTCTGCTCCCCTTTGCCTCCAAAATCCTAGAACACCTGATCTATAACCAGATCACCGGTTTTCTCGCTGCTAATTCTCTACTCGATCCGATCAGTCCGGCTTTCGCTCCCAAAATCTACTGAGACTGCTCTGACCAAGGTGACTAATGATTTAGCTGCCGCTAAAACCAAAGGTCACTTCTTCCTCCGTATTCGTCTTGACCTTTCTGCTACATTTGACACTGTTGACCACCCTCTCCTGCTCCTCAAGCTGTGTCAACTTGACCTCAGTGACACCATTCTCTCCTGCCCGTGGGGCCCCATTAGGGGCCCTATTCCAAAGTTTGTGCGAACAACCAGAGCTGTTGTAAATTTAACAACTCCATAGATTATAATGGCTTTGGTAAGTTTATACCACCTCAGGTTAAGTTAACACCAGCTTTGAAATAGGGCCCAAGGAGCGTAAACAATTGCAGGAAACTGCTATTCTAAGTGAAGCAACTTGCATTACACAATATGTGCATTCCATACACTGGCAGATCCTGAGAGGGGGCACAGCGTGCATTTGTGCCCCCCCCCCCACCAGGCTGCAGTCCCATTGTAGGTGGTACAAGGGGACCTTTTGATTTTGAAAACCCTGTATCTCTGGTTCCACACAAACTACATAGACAATTGAGGTGTCATTGGGAAAGACCAGTCTGACCTTTTCAATGATACCATTCATGACTATGTGCAATATACAGTGTAAAAATAAAACGCAAGAGAAAACTGTGGGTTTTTCTCAATTTTGTTTAAAATTTTGTATTGCAGTATGTAAAGTTAAATGGCTCAGAAGCAAAGGAGTTAACGTCTATGTATCAAACCCCTGGAGTTCATTTGTCAAGGCTATTTCCTGGATACAATCAAAATATATAAACCGCCTACAGTATACTCGATGCCTGT
Organism: Leptobrachium leishanense; assembly: GCA_009667805.1. Classification (NCBI taxonomy): domain Eukaryota; kingdom Metazoa; phylum Chordata; class Amphibia; order Anura; family Megophryidae; genus Leptobrachium; species Leptobrachium leishanense. Next base: position 246,118,287 of record CM019065.1, read on the forward strand.
GTATGTATCTGGTCTATATATGGATGTGGATATAGCTAGGGATGCACCGATACCACTTTTTTAGTATTGAGTACAAGTACCGAACCTTTTTTCAAGTACTCACCGATACCGAGTACCGATACTTTTACTCGGTCATGTGACCACTTTCCAATAAGAACAGAAAGATCATATATATATATTACAGTGTATGTCTGTGGGGATGGAAGACTGCAAGAGTGGTACCTATCCATAAAAGTGGTGACAGTACTTTGGTATCCAACTACCGTCCGATATCGTTGCTCCCTGTAATGTCAAAAGTCTTGGAAAAATGCGTCTACACACAATTACGTGATTATTATCAATATTGAAACTACTTAACCCCGGATCAATCAGGCTTTCGTCCAAATCACTCAACTACAACCGCCCTTTTAAAAGTCTGCAATGATATCCAAGCTGGGATGGAACAAGGAAACCTAACTGGAGCCATCTTCCTTGATTTTGCCAAGGCCTTTGACACGGTAGAACATGGCATCTTGTTAGAAAAACTTAAAAACTCTGGTATTGGTGATCGCACGCTAACCTGGTTTCAATCATATGTATCCGACCGATCACAATATGTGTAAATTTCTGGCAGCTCCTCCCTCCCGCTCCCAGTCACGTGCGGTGTACCCCAAGGCTCAATACTAGGCCCCCTGCTATTCACAATATTCATAAATGATCTGCCCAATGTCTGCAAAGCCTCAACTGTACATATGTACGCAGACGACACTGTAATCTATACCAGCAATATATGCAGGAAGTGCAAGTGTAGATCGGCAGGTGTAGAGCTGCACAGCAATAAAACTCCCAGCTATGAGTCTGTAAACTATAATAAAAGGTAAAAAAGATACATTGATTTGATTTTTGTTAACATAAATGTTCCAAAATTTTGTGATGCCGCCTATAAAGTTTATGAATAGATGCATTTCTGGGCCTGCCTTTAGCGGTGTCATGTTCGCTGTACCACTCACCCTTGATAACCGTGGTGAGGATCCTTTTGGACAGACTTCTATCCCTCCGATCTTTGAAATGGTCTGGACCGCTAACACTATCACTCCCAGCCAGGGAGGACAGACACACTAGAAATAGAGAGTATAAGCAAGAGACAGCAGGTTTCAAGACCAGGTGTGTACTGGAATACAAAGGGTTACTCTTGCTAACAGCTGGGGAGCAACTTCAGTCAGACTGCTTAAGTAGACTTATACAGCAGGTATCAGAATAAACGTGGTCAGATATACACTCCGGTTTGGCAACAGGCAGGGTTCTCAAACACTCCAGTTTGGCAACAGGGCAACTTGAACGGTTATTAGACTCAGCGCTAAACAAAACAGACATATATTGGTATCAGCGTGGTACCACAGCAACATACACTCGGAGACTGTATCGAGCGCGAAAGGTTAAAGACACAATTAGAAGGAGAATGGTCGAGAAGGCAGTCCAGGTCAATAACAAGCAAGGTCCTCATACAATACCAGATCAGCAATAGAGCAAGAAATCTGTGAAACACATAAAGTGGATACACCAGGCGATGCGGGAATAACTCCACGTCACTGCAACGAGCTGTCTTGCGCGCCCGGCATTTAAGGCCGGTGGCTCCGCGTCATCACGCTGCACCCCACCCCTCCAGGTGCACGATCAGTCGGAACGGCTGGCACCCGGCCAGCCAGCGATGCCGCCAAGTGTCCAGACCCCCCCCCCGAAGGTCCGCAGGTGCCGAGGATGTGACAAGCGGCTTCCCTAAATGGTGTGTGTAGGTGTTTGTATCAAAATCTGAGGGGCCGGTGTTAGACATTCCTATACTCTCTCTGCTTCACCTGACTCTTCAATGTATGTACCCTGAGAATCACTGGACAGGTAGGACTCTACTCTAGTGGAACTGTTAACATTGACGAGCGAGACGCTAACACGAATGACTCAACTCCTACATATTGGCAGCCCCCTGCTATTCCAACTTGAGCCACAACTCCTTTTGCAGCTCAAGTGGTGAGACATCTAGTGGTACCCTTACTCTTCCTATACTTTTGCAGGAAACAAAAATGTTAAACGAGCAATTCCCAGCAATTCTTCACCCAGGTTGGGACGTATGGAATCCCGATAAGGTTTAGATATAGGTCTATGAAGTACAGGGTTATCCAGACGTGGAGCTTGAGGGGTCTAGGGGTGTGCCAGCTATGATCTTCTTGTTCATTGGCGTCTCTACAGGGGGGCAATTGCCCACCCCAGGTTATTCCTTGCCCCCCCACCAGTAATCCGCATCCAGCTTCCACCACATATTCGGACCACTGTATCTTCGTCCCTGTGCATCGTATATGGACGATCTAGGTGTCATTGGAAAGGGCAGATTCTGACATGGCCATATTCAATGTAAAATAAAAGTCATAAAAACTTAAATAAAAACGTGAACGTAGACTTCCGGGAGGCGTGCCTTACAACATGGCCGTATCTTAACTTGCTCTCCCGCCGCCTGCTGCCTATTTGTTAGCCTAAGGCACCCGGTTTTATTTTTGGCGGCCCTTGAGGGGATCTCCGTTTGTTCCACCACCCAGGATTTATCGGATCCCCCCCCGATATGCCCGGAAGTCACCTGGCCGTCGTTGGGCCGCTTAGTGTCGCGACCTCTGGCGGATGCTCGCCCTCCCCCCGCACCGGAGCGTGAGCTGCTGTACCTGGACGCTGTTGACCGCTGGAGTCAGGGTGGGGGTGTTTCTGCTTGCCCCGGTGGCCGCTTGAGCTCCTCCTGGCACCTCTGAACCGCTATTGACGGAAAAAACGTGCACGTAGACCTAAATGTTTTCATAAGATTGAAATGGCTCAGCAGTGGAGGGGTTAACGTTCAGCCTACATATTACATTTTGTTTGTGCCTTAGTTTAGTTGTGTATTAAGGGTTAATGGGCAGGCTTCATCCCTCACAGTATACATTTTATTCGTTTTTCCTTGATGTTTGGCATGTTAGCGGTTAATAGGTAGCTACATGCCACACTGTTTATTATTTTTATTGTATTTCCCTGGGTTTATGGAAGTTAGAATCTTAAGGGTCTATTCATCTTAAGATCTTTTGCTTTTTGTCACCTTTTGGGGAATTCATTCCACCAAAAATATTGTGAATTCCCTATTTAGCGAATGGTCACTGTAATTTGCTAAAATTGCAGTCACTGAAGCAGTTATCGGACATCAGAGAAAACTGCCCAATTGCGGTGATTAAAATATTGAATTTAAGTATCAGGTTAGTACAATTAAAAGGTATCATTGCACCACATTACTCTGGGGTTTTGGAATTTTATTTATATATACTTATTTAGGGCACTATCACCTGGCGTGAGCTAACCCTAGCTGGCATTTTTTTGCGTTAGCACCAAATTAATTCAGTCTAGTGCCTGAAAACAGATCGTTTGCGTACCGGGAAAAATCGGATCTTTATCGCTTTTGCAACTAACAGATCACCTTGTGCCTGTGCCAATTTTTTGAGGGACGCTATTCGCAAAGTTTTTCCTACTGCTAAACTCTGGTGCTAACTACAAAAAAACAGGTCCTCACCCAAAATTACCAAGCAATTAACAGGCAATTGAAAGGAATACAGCACAGAAACTTATACCCTAAATGGTACAGAGTTAGGGAAATCAAAGCAGGAGAAGGATTTGGGAATAATCATAGACTTCAAACGAAGTAACAATGTGTAATGTCAAATGGCAGCCGCCAAGGCCAGCAAGGTATTTGCATTTGGAATTCACTCTTGGGATGAAAACATAATTTTGCCTCTGTATAAATCAATGGTAAGACCACACCTTGAATATGCTGTGCAATTTTGGGCACCTGTCTTAAGAAAGGCTATTATAACGCAAGAAAAAGTGCAGAGACTGATAACTAAATTAATAAGGGGAATGGAAGGTTTAAGTTATGAGGAAAGACTAACAAGCTTAAACCTGTTTAGGGAAACGGCGCCTTAGAGGGGATCTGATAACCTTATATAAATATACAGTTGTGTTCAAAATTATTCAACCCCCACTGAAATTGAGTGTTTTGGCCAGTTTGACATTGATTTTGATCATTCAGTCATCTTGCTTACAATTAAATCAAAGAGGCACGTGTAGGTCAGACAAATATAACATAACATTTATAATGAAATAACCACAAATGTCTTTTCTGTGCTCACATCATCATCAGTTTTATTCAACCCCCAAGTGACATTCAATCTTAGTACTTAGTACAACATCCTTTTACAGTTATAACAGCTTTTAAACGTGAAGCATAGCTTGACACAAGTGTCTTGCAGCGATCTACGGGTATCTTCGCCAATTCGTCATGGGCAAAAGCCTCCAGTTCAGTCACATTCTTAGGCTTGCGCACTGCAACTGCTTTCTTTAAGTCCCACCAGAGGTTCTCAATCGGATTTAAGTCAGGTGACTGCGATGGCCACTCCAAAATGTTCCAGCCTTTAATCTGCAACCATGCTCTAGTGGACTTGGTGGTATGCTTGGGATGATTGTCCTGTTGAAAGGTCCAACGTCTCCCAAGCCTCAGGTTTGTGACGGACTGCATCACATTGTCATCCAATATCTCCTGGTACTGAAGAGAATTCATGGTACCTTGCACACGCTGAAGCTTCCCTGTACCTGCAGAAGCAAAACAGCCCCAAAGCATGATTGACCCCCCCGCCATGCTTCACAGTAGGCAAGGTGTTCTTTTCTTCATAGGCCTTGTTCTTCCTCCTCCAAACATAGCGTTGATCCATGGGCCCAAACAATTCTAATTTTGTTTCATCAGTCCACAGAACACTATCCCAAAACTTCTGTGGTTTGTCCACATGACTTTTGGCATACTGCAGTCGACTCTTCTTATTCTTTGGAGACAGCAAGGGAGTGCGCCTGGGAGTTCTGGCATGGAGGCCTTCATTACGCAGTGTGCGCCGTATTGTCTGAGCTGAAACTTCAGTACCCACATCTGACAAATCTTTTCTCAGTTCCTCAGCAGTCACACGGGGACTTTCTCCACTTTACGCTTCAGGTAGCGCACAGCAGTCAAAGTCAGCATCTTCTTTCTGCCACGACCAGGTAGCGTTTCAACAGTGCCCTTTGCCTTGAATTTGCGAATGATGCTTCCTATGGTCTCTCTTGGTACGTTTAACATCTTTGCAATCTTCTTATAGCCATTGCCCTTCCTGTGAAGAGTAATCACCTCTTCTCTTGTCTTCCTGGATCATTCTCTTGACTTCACCATGTTTGTAACCACACCAGTAAATGTCTAGAAGGAGCTGAGTATCACGGTCATTTTAAAGCTGCCTAATTGGTGCTTATTATGCTTTATTGCTGCTCCGTGACATCCACAGGTGTTTTCAATAACTGATTGAAAACACTTGAATGAAGCTCTGTTCTTCAGAGTGGTAGTCTTTAAGGGGTTGAATAATTGTGTCAATGAAGAATTCACAAAAGAAACATTTACTACTGTATTACAAAACGAATTGATGGGGGTGGAGCTGACAGCCGGCGGGAATAGTCGCATTTCGGAACGCTCTCTGATACTTTGTACAGTTTTGTGTGGATTTCAGCAGTTTCCCCGCCGGTAGCAGAGCCTGGAATTTTTCGGACCATGCTGGCACCCCTGCTCACCATAGCCGAGCCGATTTCGCTGCTTGTCGGGCGCTGTTTGGGGGACTTTGGAGACCGTGGCCTGCTCCCGCGGCCTATACCTGGCGGCCATCTTGGAGCCCTCCGTCCAGCGGATATCGGCCATAAGGTACTGGGACTTTCTGACCGGCCACCATGGGAAAGAAGATGGGTTTGAAAACTAACTTGCTGGAGGGCCCCCAACAACGTGACATCCGGGAATCCCTGGGTACTGAACGGCGCCGGCGCCAGTGTGACCCTTTCGAGATTCCAACCCAGGGCCTTAGCTCCTCGGACGAGGGCTTATCCTGGTCGGAGGACACTCAGGCCCCCCACAAGTCACTTGGGAAAGAAGGGCAATCGAAGAGGAAGACGGAGGGATCTGGTGCGATGAGAAGATCTGCAGCACGCGGAGCCTCGGATACCTCGCGGCCTCCATCTACATGTGGGGGAGTAGACAACCTCCTGCCTTCCATTAAAGGTGATATACAGCAGATGCTGAACGACATGTTGGGAGAGATGCGGGCGGTATGGCGCTCGGACTTTGCGACCATGCGAGCTGAGGTGAAGGCAGTTCAGGACCGCCTGGAGAAGGTGGAGACGAGAATGGAGGGGGCTGAGACGGCGCAGGCCCTTATTGGCCCTCGGATAGACACTCTCCAGGCCCAGGTGATACTACTCACGGGAACAGTGGAGGCACTGGAGACGCGCCATCGCCGGAAAAACATACGGATCCGGGCAGTGGCGTAGCGTGGGTTGTCAGCGCCCGGGGCCAGCCAAGAATTGTGCGCCCCCCCACCTGTGGACACGTTATCGATATTGCCCCAGCTCTCACATGGATATTGCCCCAGCTCACACATGGATTTGCCCCCAGCTCATGGATTTGCCCCCAGCTCATGGATTTGCCCCAGCTCATGGATTTGCCCCAGCTCACACATGGATTTGCCCCAGCTCACACATGGATTTGCCCCAGCTCATGGATTTGCCCAGCTCATGGATTTGCCCCAGCTCATGGATTTGCCCCAGCTCACACATGGATTTGCCCCAGCTCACACATGGATTTGCCCAGCTCATGGATTTGCCCCAGCTCACACATGGATTTGCCCAGCTCATGGATTTGCCCCAGCTCATGGATTTGCCCAGCTCATGGATTTGCCCAGCTCATGGATTTGCCCCCAGCTCATGGATTTGCCCCCAGCTCATGGATTTGCCCCCCAGCTCATGGATTTGCCCCAGCTCATGGATTTGCCCCAGGTCATGGATTTGCCCCCAGGTCATGGATTTGCCCCCAGGTCATGGATTTGCCCCAGCTCATGGATTTGCCCAGCTCATGGATTTGCCCCCCAGCTCATGGATTTGCGCCCAGCTCATGGATTTGCGCCCAGCTCATGGATTTGCCCCAGCTCATGGATTTGCCCCCAGCTCATGGATTTGCCCCCAGCTCATGGATTTGCCCAGCTTACACATGGATTTGCCCAGCTCTCACCTGGATATTGCTCCAGCTCCGGCAGGGGTTGAGGGGACCCAGATGCCGGGCAGCGCGAGAGTGCCTGGCCGGGCCTGAACAGTCCGTCCTGTTGAAGGTGATGCGGCTGCGTGCGTGCGTGTGCAGGTCACGCGGTCCGGCCAGTCAGGTGGTACAGAGACTCAGTACCACCTGATTAGCCGGACCACGTGACCGGCTGCGCCTGCACGCAGCCACTTCCCTTTAACAGGACGGACTCTTCAGGACTGGGCAGGCACTCCCGCGCTGCCCGGCATCTGGGTCCCCTCAACCCCGAGCCAGTTTTAGGGGCGCAAATGCGCCCCTAACAAAACTGCGCCCGGGGCGACGGCCCCCCCAGCCCCCCCCACGCTACGCCACTGGATCCGGGGTGTTCCGGAGACTGTGCATGCGGGTGCTTTGCTGGATTTTGTCACCCGGCACGCTTCCCACGTACTGAGGTCCCCGCCAGACGCATCTGCTATTTTTTGTTCTGCTGTTCGCCTTAGAAAAGCTGCTACGACCCCTAAGGATGCTCCTTGGGACGTGCTTGCCGTGGCTAGCGTGGAATATGACAAGCGACGCCTTATGTCCTCCAAGACGGCCTGGGCTCCGCTACTTTTTGAGACAACCACTCTGCAATTCTTTAACGACCTACCTTTTGTGACCTTACTGGCTCGGAGACGCTTTCGAGAGGTGGCCAGTTTCCTTCGCGGGGACGGGATACGATACCGTTGGGGTACAGCGGGATCTCTGATTATCTGCTATGACAACTTGAACCACGCGGTGACTACCCCCGAAGAAGCGTGGCACCTTCTGCACTCTCTGGGCCTGTCGCACGCTCGGGTGGCAACCGACCCGAGCTCCCGGGGATCACCTCCTGACACCTCGGACCCGGGTTGAATTGGAGATGATCCTCCTTTACTGGTAATGGCCCCGGAGTTTGGTCCCATGAGCTGGCTCCTTGTTCCGCTCATGTATTATGGTATTATGTGTTTTTTTTTGTTGTTTTTTTTTCTTTTTTGGGAAGTTATTCCTCTTCTACGCAGTTTTCTTTAGTCCCTTATTTCTCTACCGATGTATTACTCCTCCATCCCCCACCACCCGGTCATGTAGGCCCCATAGAAAGCCACCTTATTGTTTATTTATTTATTTTATTTTATTTTCGGACAGTTTATTCCCTTTGGGACTTCATATGATGGACTATGTTGCACACCTTTTTCCTTTTTGTCCCCTGCTCGCTGTGGACTTTTTGCTTTTTCCTGGTGTGGACACTCCCACCCCCCCTCCTCTTATTTCTACTATTTGTTTATGTTTTTCTACTCTGATATATCTTTTTGACGCCCACTTCGTTTTCATTTTGTGGTGTCTATGTGAATATGTTGTTTGGCCCTGTGAGGCCAAGTTTTCCGGTCGACTGTGACCTTATTTCCTTTCAAAATAAAAATATAAATAATAAAAAAAACAATAAAAAAAACAAAAACAATTGATGTCATTTTAGTTGCATATGGTTCTTTAAAAAGTCCTTGTAGGATTTCATTCTGAATACAATTACAAATGTACACTAAATTCCCTCAAACCCTTTACAGCATTGGGGGTTGAATAATTTTGAACACAACTGTATACAAGGAGACCTAACTGGAGCCATCTTCCTTGATTTTGCCAAGGCCTTTGACACAGTAGACCATGGCATCCTATTACAAAAACTTAAAAACTCTAATTAGCGATCACACGCTAACTTGGTTTCAATCGAATGTATCCAACCGATCACAACATGTGTCCATTTCTGGCAGCTCCTCCCTCCCCCTCCCAGTCACATGTGGAGTACCCCAAGGCTCGATACTCGGCCCCCTGCTATTCACGATATTCATAAATGATCTGCCCAACGTCTGCAAAGCCTCAACTGTACACATGTACGCAGATGACACCGTAATCTATACCAGCCAACCAAATCTCCCACAGCTGGAGGCCGTGCTGCAAGAACAATTCACAGAGGTAGAAACGTGGATTGCAGATAACAAACTTTTTTAAATACTGACAAAATTGTAACAATGCTCTTTGGAACAGCACCTAAACTACATAAATTGCAAAATCCCCATCTATGTGTCAGGACAAAATCAAATGGCACGCTGACCACAGTCACTTCTCTCAAATATCTAGGTATGTGGTTAGACCCAAATCTATCCTTTGGCCCCCACATTGAAAAACTCTCCTCTAAACTTTACCCCAAACTATTTGCCCTGTACAGAAACAAATCCGGCCTGAGCCCTGCGGTAAGAAAGCAGATTGTACAACAAATGCTTATGCGGCTATTGAATACGGAGATGTAGTGTATGCAGCTGCCCCGCAAACACACCTTCAGAAATTTACTACATTGTATAACTCATTCTGCCGCTTTGTGTTACAATGTACCTACATGACCCACCACTGTGACATCTGTCACTGGAATCTAGACGCACTCTTCACCTTTCCAACCTGGTGCTAAGAGATTTTATGGGAAGCTACCACCCTACCTGAATAGGCTGCTTCCCCTAGCAGTTCCTTCATCCTATAACCTCCGATCCAGGACCGGCACCTTATTTGCAATGCCACAATTCAAAAAGAAAGTGGCTCGATGCTCATTTTCCTACAGAGCACCGCAATTATGGAATAACCTCCCAGACGCCATCAAATCTTCCCCCAGTCTTAAGTCACTCAAGAGCTCCCTATTAACATACCTCAATACGGAATGCACCTGTAAACATGTAACATAGTGACAATATTACTTACATATTTAGTTTATGTGTTAATTTATTTGTGTTTTGATTCTAATATCTTGCATTTATTACTTTGTATTTCTGTAACGACTGTAAAATTTCAATGTTCTTGAACCCAGGACATACTTGAAAACGAGAGAAATCTCAATGTATCCTTCCTGGTAAAATACTTTGCAAATAAATAAATAAATATACGGGGCCATTATAAACCATTGTCTGGAAACCTATTCATTAACAGGACTATACACAGGACACGAGGTCACCCATTTAGACTGGACGAAAGGAAATTCAGCCTTAGGCTCGTGTCAGACGCGCGCAGTGATCACGTCCGTGTTGCCGCCAGGGCCGGTGCTAGACTATTTTGCACCCTAGGCAAGACCAGCTACTTGTGTCCCCCCCCCCAAAAAAAACCGCACATTACTGTGAAGCTCTGTGACACGCTCATAAAACCCATATAGGGAGAGTGATAGCTGGGTATTTTACTGTGGGATAGGGAGAGGGATGGCTGGGGTATTTTACTGTGGGATAGGGAGAGTGATGGCTGGGGAATTTTACTGTGGGATAGGGAGAGTGATGGCTAGACTATTTTTCTGCGGGATAGGGAGAGTGATGGCTAGACTATTTTTCGGAGGAGAATAATGCCTGGGGTATGTTACAGAGGGGGGGTGTTTATACTGGAAGAGTATGGGCGTACCTCACGATGCTGCCATGACACCCGCTGTCATCCTTACTTTGTGGAGTGCAGGCAGCAGATAATGTGGCGAGTCTATGAGCAATACCAGCCTTTTGGGTGCAGGGTAAGGGGGCAACGCTGGACACAGGCACAGAATTTTACGCACAGCAGCCTGTTTACTGCATTTACACACACACAGTCCTACATAACCATATATCCCCTACACCCCAGGGATATGTAGCAATAAAACTCATAGTAATGTGTGGTGTGTATGAGCGTATCACAGAGCTCCACAGTCATAAAACTTGCAGTAATGTGTGTGGTGTGTATGAGGAAATCAGAGCTCCACAACAATAAAACTCTCCGTAATGTGCGTTGTGTATGACCGTATCACAGAATCCACTGAGATAAAACTCCCACTAATGTGTGGTGTGTGTGTGTGTGAGCGTATCAGATTCCACAACAATAAAACTCCCAGCAATGTGTGGCGTGTAAGCGCATCACAGAACTCACAGGCGGCAGCCTCTGCATCCCTGGGGTCTGGTTGGTTGTGAGGTGCTGCAATTGTGATCTGTGCTTAGTACACAGAACGCAGAGCACATCCCACACTGACTGTACATGAGTGCCACCGGCGAACGCTGATGAGTCTGACCTGTCACTTGACCGCCGGCCTTCTGACACTAAGCACCTGTGCTCTGTGGTCAGGTGACACTGACAGGTCATCAGCAATCGCTGGCGGAGCTTGTGTCCAGTCACTGTTGGGCATGCTCTGTGTTCTGTGCGCTAAGCACAGATCGCAGTTGCAACACCCCACAGCCACCTGAACCACCAGCCCAGCAGTAGTAAAGGGTCCAGGAGGCCAGTCACAATCCTGGGATGGAGGGTGGCAGCCGTCCCAGCGTCCCCCTCCCCTGCCAGTCACACAGGGAGGGGGTGCCGGCCTGACAATGGCGGCCGCGTGCTGCCACACACACAACGGATGACAGGGGGAAACATTTAAAAATGTACCGGCTGAAAAAAACTGGTTGTGGCCATGGTGCCTGCTGAGGCTGTGGTTAGGTTCCACCTCCTGATGGTAAACAATGGCTGCCTTGCCTAGGGATTCCAGATAGGCCATGTTTTTCTGGGCACATATAATTGTATTCCTGCTGATGGGCAGTGCATGAAAAGTGCAACCCAGCAGTATATATAATCCATATGCAGCAAAGAAAAAAAAATCTGAAATGAATCCAGGTGACCTGCCTTTAATATCCTTCCTGCAGCATATGAATTAAACATGTTGAAGGGCAGCACTTTTTCCTGTGTTCCCCCCTGTGAAACTGTATTATGTGTCCACTAAAACATGGCTGATCTGGCAGCTCTAACCATGCCTCAGTGTTTGAAATGAGAGTTTGCAGGTTGGGATGTTTGCTCCTGTTACCTGCCTCCCTCAGATCTGGCATGCCTGGTTGTCAGGGCTGCTGCTGTTCGACCTGGCTCTTCTCACACCTGGCCTGGCTCCTCTACATAGTCACACAGCAGCAGGCACGTGCTGCTGGTGATCATGTGTCAGGAAGGGGTGGGACATTGATCAGGAGGCTCCCATTGGCTTTCCCCAGGCTCACAGAGCCAGGGGAGGCAGGGGGAAGCCCTGATGGTGGGAGGGATGCTTCCTTTCCTATCCCTGCCCCCGGACAGTGTCATGGAGGAGGTGGGCCTCTCCTCCTGCACACTGCACAGCGCTGACAGGCTGACCTAGGATTCTTGAAGGGAGAGAGATCCAGATTTTAGCGCCCTCTGCTGGACAGGCGCCCCTAGGCAGGGTCCGGCTCACAGGAGCTTACAATCTAGAAGAGCAGAGGGCACCCAGGAGTTTACAATCTAGAGGAGCAGAGGGCACCCAGGAGCTTACAATCTAGAGGAGCAGAGGACACCCAGGAGTTTACAATCTAGAGGAGCAGAGGGCACCCCGGATTTTACAATCTAGAGGAGCAGAGAGCCCCCAGCTCACACATGGATTTGCCCCCAGCTCATGGATTTGCCCCCAGGTCATGGATTTGCCCAGCTCATGGATTTGCCCCCAGGTCATGGATTTGCCCCCAGCTCATGGATTTGCCCAGCTCATGGATTTGCCCAGCTCATGGATTTGCCCCCAGGTCATGGATTTGCCCCCAGCTCATGGATTTGCCCCCAGGTCATGGATTTGCCCCCAGCTCATGGATTTGCCCCAGGTCATGGATTTGCCCAGCTCATGGATTTGCCCCCAGCTCATGGATTTGCCCCCAGGTCATGGATTTGCCCCCAGCTCATGGATTTGCCCCCAGGTCATGGATTTGCCCCCAGCTCATGGATTTGCCCCAACTCATGGATTTGCCTCCAGCTCATGGATTTGCCCCCAGCTCATGGATTTGCCCCAGCTCATGGATTTGCCCCTGCTTACACATGGATTTGCCCCCAGCTTACACATGGATTTGCCCAGCTCTCACCTGGATATTGCTCCAGGCCTCCAGCTCCGGCAGGGGTTGACTCTGAGCCGGGGACCCAGATGCCGGGCAGCGCGGGAGTGCCTGCCCGGTCCTCAAGAGTCCGTCCTGTTGAGTGATGCGGCTGCGTGGCGTGCGTGCGCAGGTCACGCGGTCCGGCCAGTCAGGTGGTACAGAGACTCAGTACCACCTGATTAGCCGGACCACGTGACCGCCGGCGCCTGCACGCAGCCGCATCCCTTTAACAGGACGGACTCTTCAGGACCGGGCAGGCACTCCCGCGCTGCCCGGCATCTGGGTCCCCGGCTCAAATCTCGGGGGGGGGGGCAATTGCCCCGTTGCCCCCCCCTGGATCCGCCCCTGGTGGTAGCATACAATTATGATCAATAGAGACCCACACACGAAGTATGTCTGCAGAAGTGCGGACACACAACGGGCGCGGCAAACGGACGCAAGTTAGGCAAGAATCTCAAAGCACTAGAACGGACGTGCGGAGTGTGCCACGTCTGCAACGTCTGCATAGCTTTGTGTGTGAGTGAAGGAACGTAGTCAGACGGACTGCATTTTTTTTTTTTATTTAAAATTTTTATTAATTATGAAAAGTCACAGATTGACCAACCTAAATGGCCTCGCAGGGCCAAAAAGCAAACTCATATCAGCGATGTATAAACAAAAGGAAGGGGGGGGTCTCAGAAATAAAGCAAAACATCAAGATGCAAAACAAGGGGGGGGGAGGGGATCATTAGAACACAAGAGTCATCTAAGCACATCTAGGAGTAAGGGGAGATTGAAAAGTCGTTGCAGAAAAAATTCAGGTGGGAGTGTGGGAAACAAAAAAAAAAGGAAAGGAAAAAAGGGTCCCAAATCAGTCGTCGTGAGGTGTCTCTAGGGGACCAACTACGCCCCCAGCCGGGGATCATTCACAAAGAAGTCAGCTTAACCTGCCTAGAATGGCAGCAAGTACACAGTAAAAACACATGGGGGTCATCAAAAAAGTGGGGCGACTCATAAAAGGGAAAGTAAAAAAAGGAAAAGGGTACTTTCATCCAGTGTCCCGGAACGGCGGCAAACCCCTGGCAGGCAGGCCGACGCAGGGCAGATCAGGCCTGCAAAAAAGGCTCAAACTCGAGATGACAGGCAGGCCCCCATCCGCACCTCCACGCCAAAGACCGGCATCACCAAAGATGACCACCGGCGGTGTCAGAGCGGGGGATGGCAGAATGGGCCCGGGCGGCATCAACTTCTCGGCCACGAGGGGTAGCACTGCCACCATCGGACTCCGGTCGGCTTCAGCAGGTGCCACCAGCTCGGCCTGGTGACTCTCGGCAGGTAGGAATTTTAACTTTGGGCCGCTCATCCATATGAGACATCGATAGCTTCCCATCCGGTACCGCGGCCTCGCCTCACTGAATTACACCGGTCAGGGCCGGCCCGACCATGGTGCAGAGCGGAGCAGCGGCGCCAGGCGGCAGAGATTCTGGGGCCGCTGCACTAGTTTTTTATCGGCGCCGGCATCTACTTTTGCCGTGCCCAGCAGCCTGAGGAGGATCCGCCCACACGCGCCGTAACCCTGCACTTCCCTTCCTGGCATAGCTGGCCTCGTGTGTGGGCGGATCCTCCAGACTGCGGGAACTTCTCTCCTCTCGCCGGGTCCCGGCTGGGTCTGTGAAACACTGTCCTTCTCTGTGAAACACTGCTCTGTGAAACACTGCCCTGCTATGTGACACACTGCCCTACTCTGTGAAACACTGCGCTGCTCTGTGAAACACTGCCTTGCTCTGTGACACACTACCCTGCTCTGTGAAACACTGCTCTGCTCTGTGAAACTCTGCTCTGTGAAACACTGCTCTGTGAAACCCTAGCCCTGCTATGTGAAACACTGCTATGTGAAACACTACTCTGCTCTGTGAAACACTGCCCTGCTATGTGAAACTCTGCTCTGTGAAACACTGCTCTGCTCTGCGAACACTGCTCTGCTCTGCGAAACACTGCTCTGCTCTGCGAAACACTGCTCTGCTCTGTGAAACACTGCTCTGCTCTGTGAAACACTGCCCTGGTATGTGAAACACTGCTCTGTGAAACACTGCTCTGCTATGTGAAACACTACCCTACTATGTGAAACACTGCTCTGTGAAACACTACCCTGCTCTGTGAAACACTGCCCTGCTCTGTGAAACACTGCCCTGCTCTGTGAAACACTGCCCTGCTCTGTGAAACACTGCTCTGCTCTGTGAAACACTGCTCTGTGAAGCTCTGCTCTGTGAAGCTCTGCTCTGTGAAACACTGCTCTGTGAAACACTACTCTGTGAAACACTGCCCTGCTATGTGAAACACTGCCCTGCTATGTGAAACACTGCCCTGCTATGTGAAACACTGCTCTGCTATGTGAAACACTGCTCTGCTCTGTGAAACAATGCTCTGCTGGGGTATGTGATGTGAAACTCTGCTCTGCTGGGGTATGTGATGTGAAACTCTGCTCTGCTGGGGTATGTGAAACACTGCTCTGCTGGGGTATGTGATGTGAAGCCCTGCTCTGCTGGGGTATGTGATGTGAAACCCTGCTGGGGTATGTGACGTGAAACACTGCTCTGCTGGGGTATGTGATGTGAAACACTGCTCTGCTGGGGTATGTGAAACACTGCTGGGCAGGGCCGCCATCAGGGCATTACGCCCCATGCTGCCGTAAGGGGCCCGGGCGTTGCCCTTTTACAGCTCCGGTATCGGACTCTGAGTCCGATTCTGGAGCTGTGTCTCTGCTGCAGGGGCCGGAGGAGACACTATCTCCTCCGGCTCCTGGCAGCTTCACTGACTGGCTGGGCGAGGCCAAGCAGCGTGTGGGGGCCTCCCAAGCACATTGCTTTGGCTCCGCCCCCTCCACTCAGTGAAGCTGCGCGCCTCAGATGGAGGGCCCGGGCTGAAGACGAGAAGAAAAGAAGAGAGAAGAAAAAGGAGAAGAAAAGAAGAGCTGAAGGAAGGAAGACAGAAGAAAAGAAGACAGCGGACTGGTGAGCCAGGGCCCAGCCTAGACCCCAAGGCCCAGACCCCAGGGCCCAGACCCAGGGCCCAGGCCAGACCCAGGGACCAGAGCCCAGAACCCGAGGCCCAGACCCAGGGACCAGGCCCCAGACCACAAGACCCAGGGACCAGGCCCCAAGGCCCAACCCCAGGCCCTAGACCCCAAGGCCCAGACCCAGGGTCCAGGCCCCAAGGCCCAGACCCCAGGGTCCAGGCCCCAAGGCCCAGACCCCAGGGCCCAGACCCCAAGGCCCACACCCCAGGGCCCAGACCCCAGGGCCCAGGCCAGACCCAGGGCCCAGACCCCAGGGACCAGAGCCCAGACCCCGAGACCCAGGGACCAGACCCCAAGGCCCAGACCCAGGGTCCAGACTCCAGGTCCAGCCTAGACCCCAGGGACCAGGCCCCAAGGCCCAACCCCAGGGACCAAACCCCAAGGCCCAGACCCAGGGACCAGAGCCCAGACCCAGGGACCAGACCCCAAGGCACGGACCCCAGACCCCAGGCCAGACTCAGGGCCCAGACCCCAGGGACCAGACCCCAGACCAGGCTCAGGGACCAGACCCAAGGCCCAGTCCCAGGGACAAGAGCCCAGACCAGACCCCAGGGACCAGGCCCAGCCCAGACCCCAAGGCCCAGAGCACAGACCCCAGGGCCCAGACCCCAAGGTCCCTTCTACATCAGTCAAAAAAGACGTCAGTCACAAAAACAGACCAAAATAATGGATCTGGTCAGCAATGTCGCTGCTGTTGCAGTAGGCTCTATTATTATATACAGTATATGTATCCTTTATCCACATATATCCTAATTCTAATATATTGCCTAATTTTAAACATTTTATGCTGGGGGTTAATCATAGCATGTAGGCAGTTGATTATTAGGATGACAGACCATGTTTAAAGGAACACATGGCTAAGTCTTTTCCTGAAACATGTATTATTTATATGCTGCAGCAGGGAGGTTATTGAGGCTCACCTGGCCTTCCTTTTGGATCTATTAACCTCCCTGGCGGTGTTCTCGAGTGTGTCTCGGGGTTAAATTTCACCGCAGAGAGCGGTAACCCCGAGACACACTCGGGCTGTATACATTACCTCTCCCTGCGCTCCCTCGCTGATCTCTGCAGTCTCCTCCGTCGATCGCGACCTCATACTTCCTGTATTCCTTCTCGCGAGGAGGAAACCAGGAAGTAAGGAGGTCGCGGTCGCCAGAGGAGGCAGCTGGGGACATCGAGGGAGTGCAGGGAGAGGTGATGTATCCAGCGGCATCCCGAGTGTTGCTCAGGGTTACTGCTTTCAACATAGGAATTTAACCCCGAGCCACACTCGGGTTGCCGCTAGGGGGGGAGCAAAAAAAGTTTTCAGAATAAATAGACAGCCAGGGAGGTTAAACGCAGTGCAATGACTCTACATGCTGTTGGGTGGCATTTATCATACAGTGTTCATCAGCCTTAATTAATATATGTGTGCATATAAACCTGGATGATACGGCCACCTTGGAGGATTTTAATAATGCAGTGGTGTGAGGGCTCTTTGCTGGATGTGTTCATACTTATACAAGCTTGTGAGGGCAGGGGATATGTATGGCCCAGCACTCTGCACTGTAAAAAACAGTTCTATCCTGTACTCAACTGCATTAGTGCTGGGTCTCAGACCGCGTCTTAGTGTTTCCCTAGCCTGCGCTAAATAACCTTGTACACAGACTCCCGCGGACAAGGTGTTCTGTTAGTAGGTCATCAGGTGCTAAGTTTTAGCGACTTGTGCTACCTTTTTCCTTTAGTGTCGGCGTTTTAGCTCACACCAGTTGAAAGGTCCCTTAGTTTTTTTCAATGGTTTGATTCAGTGGCGAAAATTATTAGCGCCCCCCAGTTTTGACTATGGTATCTTATGTGCTCCCCCTTAATATTGTTCCTAGAGTCGCCACTGTCCTTGCTACAGTATGTCACTTGAGACTTCACCTGAGATCTCTCGGTCCATTCCTCAGGCTTTTTTACACCAGGGAGGGAGAAGCTACTGGGACGCTATTCAGTATGGAAATGCTCGTGAGTGTTTTACCATTGTAGTCTGTACTTTCCCCATGTGTGTTTTTCCAATTCTAAACCCTGAATAAAGTCATTCCCACTTTTGTTTTCATCCTGCAAGGAGCTCTGTGTATTTACCGGGTGGGTTTGGGCTAGAATCGGTACTCCTTCAGGATAGTGAAGGCAAGAGGGTGCCTTTATCACGTTGATATCATGGGTACTGATCCCCACGTGACACTCCTGATGAGGCCAAACAAGATTGAAACGATCCTTGAGGGGGGGGGGTTGCTATATCGTTCTGGCACACAGGACTTCTTTGGCATTTCAATTTTCTTCACCCTCTTTGGGTGATAGCATTAAGATTGTTTTGCTCAATCCATGAGGTCTATTCACAAGTCCCCTAAATTGAACGCAATTATGGCGCTTTGCTTTTCGGGCCTGTTTCAGCGCACTTCAGTGATTCCATTTCTCTGAAAATTATAATTCACTATATATTGAATGGTCACTGTATTTTGCCCAAATTGGAGTTGCTGAAGCAGGACGTCAGGAAAAACCGCCAAATTGGCATGGGCAAATTCCACCAGTGAAAAATATAGGAGCTTAAATCAACAAAAATTTAGTAAAAGTGTGTCCAAAAAATAGAAAAGGTCCTTTAAATAGTAATGTACTGTACTAATAGTAATAGTACTGTTAACACAATAAAAAGTTTTAAAAAATAAAAAATATATATCTTTTACAAAATAAAAAGGGTAAATGGTCTTTAAAAAAAATTAAAAAGATATTCCATTTGTTAAATTGAAACCTATTCGATTCACCTGTATAAACTTGTTGAATTGAAATACTGAAAATCCGGTAACATGAAATTTGTCTGTGTATAGAAGACAAATCGATTATTTCCAATGGGACAATTTCACTGCCACCAAATGTTGTGGAATTGAGGAGAATTGCACTGTATTTTGCTGTCAATTCACCTGTATTTGGTGAATTGACAACTTTGTGAATAGACAAATTGTCCCAAAATTGCACCGAAAGGTGAAATTCACAGGTTAGAGAAAACATAATACCTTTTGTTTTTATATTTATATTGGTTTTATATTTTCTTTATATTCATAGGTGGCATTGTGTGTTTACAAATGTGTGAATTTCATCTTCCTTCCTCCGTTGGTCCACGGGTGCTTGTTTTCAGTAGTTCCCCAAGATATGAAACAACTTGACTTAAAATGCGGCCCACATGATGAAATTACTGACCAGTTTGTTCCCTGCAGGGGAGCGAATTAAAATCTTCCTCCAACAACATATTCTTCAGTGCTAGATGCAAAGCAGTATGAGGATGTTATATAAAATTACACTCATTCCCTCATTCCCTTCATTCATTCGAACCCAGGACATACTTGAAAACGAGAGAAATCTCAATGTATCCTTCCTGGTAAAATCCTTTATAAATAAATTTATTTTCTATTCAGCAAGGTTTAAAAACCACAACTCCCTTCCATTTTGCGGCCTAGTTGGCCTATGCCAGAATAAAACCTATATTATGTCACAAGCATTTGACTTTTCCAAATCCCTTGAATCCGTTGTTCCCCCGGAAACAGATTGCATTTCATTTATATACAGACCTGTAATTAAGACATGCTGCATGCAATTAATCCAAATTACACCTCTCCCCATCCTTCCAGCAGTTACTTATACCATATGTAAATTCTGTCAGGTAAAATACTTGCAGAAATATTTGTAAGGGCATAATCCTTAAATTATAATGTAAAAACTTTAACCCCATCTCTCCTCCCATAAAAAGGAAAAGTTATGATTATGTCATGATTTCCAGGCGTAGACAGCATTTTCCCTGTCGCAACAGACACGGAATTTAAGATATCTGTCTGAAAACCCCACGGCTCTCCAGAGGCCCTGCTATATAGGGTGTGTATTGAAATGAGACGCAGTGTAATTTACCCTCCTCACTGCTAATCCCCTAGACCTGGCGCTGACGAGCCCAGCTCAGGGTAACCCATCCAGTTGTGTGTTCTTCAATCACACACAGAATGCATACATCAGGCAGATTTACTATAATTGGAAGGAATCTACCTGGAAAATGTATAAAAACAAACTTGGCTGTCTAGGATCAGCTGAAGCCTGTGACAAATCCTCAGAGAGGTCCCTCTGTCACTCACCCGAGAGCTTTCTATGTTATTAGAGGGTAATTTAACAGCTTAAAATGCTTCAACAACAAGCCTAAAATAAACATTAAGAAACAGAAATGTATGTTGATCTATATATCTACAGTTTTGCGTAACCGTATAGCCTTGAGAAACAGTGATATTTTAATGCATATTAAATAAAGGAAAATAAGGTTTTTAAACTTGTAGACATAAAAGTGCTATTTCATTGAACGAGAAGAGTTGTGCACCCAGGCAAGATATACATGAGCTGTGTCATTTGCAATCAGGTGGGGATTGGCAAGGTGTCCACACACGGACACTTGTGTTCATGAGTAGCCCTTGCACAGTCTGCCACCGTGGTCACATGTGTTGTCGCGGTGAGTTGGTACACTCAAAAATAATTCTGGTCCTGACTCCTCCTTAAGGCAGCGTGTATGTGGTTAGGGCTGCGCTTGTGATGTCGGAGGGTCATGTGCAGTAGTCGCTGCTGCGGCGGAACAGGAAGGAGATCGGAGAGACTGGGAATTTACAATTTAGATTGGTGAGGGGGAGAGAAACATGAGGGGGAGCTTCAAGGTAAGGTAGCTGGAATTAGCAGCATTAGTGATGTTGCTAGCCATAGTATATGTCCTGCTAAAATTATTTTCTTAAAGATATGCACAGGTTTACAAAAATTTAAGGGGTTATTTTCAATAAGCGCCGAACTTGCCACGGAATTGCACCGACCGTGAATTTCACATACGGTGCAATTTTCCACATACAGACAAATTGACAGTGAAATACAGTGCAGTTCAGCGATCTTAGGAGGCAGCGAAATTGTCCCAAAGTAATGGTTCTTCTATTCACAGAACGACGAACTGAACCGACGTGTCTGCGAAATGCCCTGATTTTTGGTGTTTCAGTTCGACACTTTTAAACAAGCAAATCCCGTTGGTGTCCTTCACTAAGGACTGTAGTTTGGAAAATGTACACTACAGCCATGGTCTGTGCCTAACCCCGCAACAAGGTGAGTGCCACTTGTTAAAAAAAATATATATAGTGCGTTACACAATTCCACAATGAAAAACTCACAACCGTGTACCGTACCGTATTACCGTACATTGCTCTATAGCAATAAAACTCACAGTAATGTGTGGTATGTATGAGTATATCACAGAGAGCCAGTGTCAAGGCTGTCCATTGTATAAAGGTAAGTGACAAAGAATAAGGCACAGGAAGTTGGATTCTGCATGAGAAAACAAGACGACCAGTCACGTACACAGAAAACAAACAAAAAAGTCTTCAAATACCAGCTACTGAAGACTTCTCAAGTCTTGAGCACCACGTTTATGGACACTTGTACTAGGACCATTGTCCCCTGCCCTGCACCTATTATTTAAAATGCATGCAAAATGTCATAATAACCTTTATTACATTCTATTCCATCTTGCTTATCTGTAAATGAGTTACCCATAGTGTGGTGTACTGTTACTTTAAGAGGACACTCTGGCTTTGCTTACTGAGAACTCTATGGTCAGCAGTCAGTCTATATCTGGTTTCAGTTGCCTACAGTTAGTTGTTTTTTTTTGTGTTTAAACATTTTTTATTGTTATAATGCAATGGGTCACAACTCAACCCGCAGAAAAGCCATGCAAGGCTAATATAGCAGAGACATCACATAAAAAAAAAACAGGAAGGGGGGTTATCAAACGCGATGTGTGTGGAGGGCGGGGACCAGGTTCATTGGTTGACAGTAGACGCTGGTGGATCCAGGGGTAAGAAGGTTAAATAAATAAATAAATAAAAAATAAAAAATAAAAAAAAGGAGGGGAGAGGGGAGAGAGGGCAGTGGCCATCACCGTGACGCTCCTGGCACGCTCCCGAAGGAGGCCATGGAGGTATAATGTCACGAGGCCTAGACGGTCCGAGGGCCAGGCATGTCAAAACATGATGGCACACCCCAGTACCGTCCAGAAAATGCCAAACAATAATAAAGAAAATAAAAAGGGGGGGAAGGGGGTGGGGGCCCAGAATCCACCGTTGCTCGCTGTAGGTCTTGTCACACAAAACAGATGCTGGTTAGGTGAGGGGCGCAACAGTCTCAAGTCTCGCCAGTAGACATAATGAGGGGGGTATAGACTGGGAGGGCAAGGGGGGGAAGTCTCAGCATGGGGTCGCGGCAAAGTTTGACAGATACAGTTAGTTGTTGATTGCACTCAAGCTGAATAAAGAGCTGTGCCATGAACCTGCTATAAACTGGTGTTTGTTCCTGTTATATTTGTACACTGGAAACACTAAATGGTGTCAGAAGTGAAAGAGTCTCTTGCCTAAGGAAAGGCATTGTGACAAGGACTTTTTGAAGTTTATCCAGCTGCAGCATGGAAATTTTCAGACCACCAGAAGCTCTTCAGGTCACAGGAAACGTAAGTGAAAACTGGAGGAGATGGCAGCAAAGATTTTTAATTTATGCTGAAGCAGTTGAATTATGTAAAAAGGAGCAGAAAATCCAGATTGCCATAGCCCTGCATGTTCTGGGGGAGGAAGGGCAAGATGTTTATAACTGGAATCAGCCCTGTCCGCTGACAGGACATTAGATTCAGTGCTCAAGTTGTTCAGGGATCATTGCAATCCCAAGAAAAAATGTTGTGTTTAAGAGACATCAGTTTTGGGCACATCCACATCTGAAGGAGCAAGGAAATGAAAGGTATATGACAGAACTGCGGTTGAAAGCCAGAGACTGTAAATTTGGGGCAATGCTGGATGACATGTTAAGAGACAAATTAGTTGTCAGTGTTACTGATACCAGACTTAAAGAACGTTTGCTCGGAGAGACTGAACTCAACCTACAAACGGCAATAGACATATGAGGCTGCTGAAGCCACTAAAGTTTAGGTTCAAGTTATGGCTGCTAACATGTCAGGAAGCGCTCACCAGACTATTCATGCCTTAGAATACAACGCTACAGTCAGTAAACAAGGAGAGGCATTCACCAAGAACTCTCATTATGCCACAAGGTCAGAACAAAAAGGGAATGTGTGCCCTAAGTGTGGCAACATACATCCACCTCAAAGATGCCCAGCGTTTGGATGTGTTTGCTACTTTTGCCACAAAAAACATCACTTTGCAAAATGTTGTAAATCACAGAGGCAGGAGTGTGAACATGTGAAAACTGTAAATACGTTATTTATTGGAGCTATACTGAGAGATATACCTTCTAGCAGTAAAAAAAAGCAAGCACCGAAACATTCTGCATGGTTCTCTGTGGTGCAAATCAATGGTGCATCTATTAACTTTAAGCTAGATACTGGTGCTGAGGCAAACGTATTACCCCCTCACTGTCAACAGGATTCCTGGACAGCTCTGCCTCAGAAATACTAACACTACTCTAGTCGCCTATGGAGGATCGAGAATCTGCCCAGAAGGGATTGTGTCTCTGACTGCGGCTACTCCCACACATACAGCAGAGCTGGAATTCTTTATTACACGATGTTCCTCAATTCCATTACTAGGAAAAGCAGCATGTCAGGAATTGGATTTACTTTGTAAAGTCCACACAATGTCTACACAAACCATCAGTATGAAAGATTATCTGCTGCAGTGTTACCTGGAGGTATTTCAGGGAATTGGGAGAATTAAAGAACCATACCACATCTACTTGGACACTTGGACCCACATCTACTTGGACCCACATCTACTTGGACCCCAGTTGTACACGGCTGCAGGAAAATCCCATTTTCAATTCTGGGAAAACTTAGAGACTCTTGTGCAATTAGAAAAAGATCAGATCATTGCTAGAGTACATAGTCCCACCGAGTGGGTGAACAGCCTTGTGGTTACAGAAAAGAAGAATGGCACTCTGAGGGTATGTTTGGACCCCCGTGACCTCAGCAAGGTCACCACTTCAATATCCCCACCACAGAGGATGTACAGAGTCAACTGGCTGGCAAAATCATATTCACCATCCTTGATGACAAAGACGGTTACTGGCAAGTTAAATTAGACAAAGAGTCATCAGAACTGTGTACTTTTAACTCCCCATGGGGGCGCTTTAGATTTTGCATTTGGTATAAAGTCTTTTGGTATAAAGTCAGCTAGTGAAGTGTTTCAGAAGAAGAATATGGAGATTTTTTGGGGACATCCCAGGTGTGCATATCATAGCTGATGACATGATTATTGCTGCAACATCGCATGAGGAACATGATCGTATTTTAGGCTGGGGTCAGACCAGCGCACTTTTAACGTGCGTTCTGGCGCACTTAATCACGGCCGCACTAGCAGCAAATGACGGGCAATGACGGCCAATATACGAAGTACGGTCGCACGAAAGTCCGGCCGCGCAACGCAAGTGGAAAACGAACACATTTTTTCGAGAACGCCGAACCGCTAGTACGAACGTACAGAGTGCGCAGCTGCGGCATAGCGGCATGTTTGCGTGATTAGGAGATGTCAGACACTGCTAATGTCCAGCCTACATAACGTCCAGACGCAAAAAGAGTTTTATTGACGATCCGAAAAAAATCACGCACGAAAAATGCGCATCGTATGACCGTTTTCGCGAATTCCGTGAAAAAATACGTCAATTCGTTCGGACGCACTTTTTTACGTTCGCGTGTAAAAATGCTTTCGTTTGACCCTAGCCTTAATCCAGTTATTGAACCGAGCATTAGAGGAGAACATCAAATTGAAAACGAGAGAAATCTCAATGTATCCTTCCTGGCAAAATCCTTTCTAAAAAAAATAAATAATAATTCAATCCAGACAAAATCCAATTCAAAGTATCAGAAGTCCAGTATATGGGACACGTCATCACCCCTGTAGGAGTTCAACCTGATATGGAGAAGGTCAATGCTATTAGCAAAATGCCTGACCCGGAGGACATAAAAGGGCTACAGAGATTTTTGGGCATGATACGGTATCATACACAATACATACCTGAGGAGGCGGAGATTACAGCACCATTGAGGAAGCTGCTTTGCAAGGATATAATTTGGCAGTGGGGCCCAGAGCATGCTACAGCAGTACAGTCTTTAAAACAGGCGCTGATTGAGGCTCCAGTATTGAGATTTTTTGACCCAACAAGGGCAGTGGTGATTCAGGCAGATGCCTCTAAATCAGGTCTTGGAGCGTGCTTACTTCAGGATAACTGTCCCATTGCGTATGCATCGAGAGCCATGACCACCACAGAGCAGAATTATGCACAGATAGAAAAAGAACTACTGGCCGTTGTATATGCAACAAAAACGTTCCACCAGTTTATATTCGGCAAACCAGTCACAGTCCCGTCTGACCACAAGCCTCTTGAAGCAATTCTGACTAAACCATTATGCAAAGCACCACAAGACTCCAACGTATGCTCTTACAATTGCAATGATATGACCTACAGATCGTATATGTCACGGTTCCCAGATCCCACCACGCAGCCCTTAAAGCCCAACACTTCACAGAGCCAAAAAGCTACCAACAGAGTAGCCATAGAACAATCCCTAACTGTCTGGTCCTTAAAAATTGGCCAGGTATAAGTATACTAGGTAGGCAGAAAGATTTAAGCAAAGACAATGTCGTAATACAAAACCAGGTCAGCAACACCGGGGTAGTCAGACAAGCCAGAGTCAGGAATACAGAGAATAGAATAGTCAAATGGAATAGCCGGGTCGATATCAGTGCAGTAGCGTAGTACAAGGAAAATAGTCTAGGGCAACGGAAGGCAGAATGGTCAGAAAACAAGCAGAGGTCAATAACAGGTTAAATCACGAGAGAATTCAGGTACAGGGAGCTCAGGTATGGATAACCACCATCTGGCACTGCTTAGAAGGAACTGTGGGTTTTTAAAGACCTTCACCAGACCGCGCCCCCCTCTCAAGCCACGCCTCATGCAGCCACCTCCCTGCCTGTCTCTATTTAAACCGGGTGTTGGTCAGCGAGCAGCATCAGACATGCTGCCTTCAAGCACACTGGAGAGGCTGGAAGCCCCCAACGTTACAGTATACACTCCTGGACGTGAGATGCAGGGCCGGCCTTTGGGGTGTGCAGGCAGTGCGGGCGCACAGGGCGCCATAGCAACACATGAGCGCCAGGCAACCAACACACACACACAGATTCTGTCCCCAAAGGTCTGTCTCTGTGCGTGGCTGCTGCTTGCTCCTGCAGCGTGCCTCCTAAATTCAAACAGGATTCAAGGAATGAAAGGCACGCTGCTTTGGCGCCGCCCCCTCCAGCTGGGAGATTGATTTTCCAGAGACTCCTCACGTGATCGGATCAGAGTAGAGCTTTACACAGCAGAGACTCACAGTCAGAAAGAAAGGAGTGCTGCAGTGAGCCTTGCCAAGGAGGGACTGATCTGCCGCCCACCATCTCCTCTCACATGGGTTAAGGTGGGCACTGCCACTGTAAATATATAAGGTGGGCACACTGTGAGATCATACTGCTGTCACTGACTGTTAATATATGGCGGGTACCTGGATATATACTGGCAATGTGTGTCAGTATACAGTGGCAAGAAAAAGTATGTGAACCCTTTGGGATTACGTGGAGTTTTGCATGAATTGGTCATAAAATGTGCTCTGATCTTCATCTAAGTCACAACTATTTGGAAAACACAGTCTGCTTAAAATAATACAACACAGCATTATATGTTTTCATGTTTTTATTGAACATAACATGTAAACATTCACAGTGCAGGGTGGAAAAAGTATGTGAACCTTTGGACTTAATAACTGGTTGACCCTCCTTTTGGCAGCAATAACCTCAACCAAACGTTTCCTGTAGTTGCAGATCAGACCTGCATAACGATCTGGAGTAATTTTGGACCACTCCTCTTCACAAAACTGTTTCAGTGTAGCAATATTCTTGGGATGTCTGGTGTGAATCGCTCTCTTAAGGTCATGCCAGAGCATTTCAATTGGGTTGAGGTCAGGACTCTGACTGGGCCACTCCAGAAGGCGTATTTTGTTTTGTTGAAGCCATTCTTTTGTTAAATTACTTGTATGCTTTGGGTCATTGTCCTGTTGCATCACCCATCCTCTGCGGAGCTTCAGTTGGCGGACAGATGTCTTACGTTTTCCTGCAAAATGTCTTGATAAACTCTGGAATTAATTTTTCCTTCAATGACAACAATCCGTCTAGGCCCTGAGTCAGCAAAGCAGCCCCAAACCATGATGCTCCCTCCGCCATGTTTTACAGTGGGGATGAGGTTTTGATGTTGGTGTGCTGTGCCTTTTTTTCTCCACACATAGTGTTGTGTGTTTTTTTCCAAACAACTCAATTTTGGTTTCATCTGTCCACAGAATATTTTGCCAGTAGTGCTGTGGAACATCCAGGTGTTCTTTTGCAAACTTCAAACGTGCTGCAATATTCTTTTTGGACAGCAATGGCTTCCTCCATGGTGTCCTTCCATGTACTCCATTCTTGTTTAATGTTTTCCTTATTGTAGATGTGTCAACAAAAATGGTAGCATGTGCCAGAGATTTCTGTAAGTCTTTAGCTGACACTCTAGGATTCTTCTTTACCTCATTAAGCATTCTGCGCTGTGCTCTTGCAGTCATCTTTACAGGACAACCACGCCTAGGGAGAGTAGCAACAGTGCTGAACTTTCTCCATTTGTAGACAGTCTGTCTTACCGTGGACACATGAACATCAAGGCTTTTGGAGATACTTTTGTAACCCTTTCCAGCTTCATGCAAGTCAACAATTCTTTATTGTAGGTCTTCTGAGAGCTCTTTTCTGTGAGGCATGGTTCACATCAGGCAGTGCTTCTTGAAACCAGTAAACCCAAAAATGGTGTTTGTTTTTAATGGGCAGGACAGCTTTCAGCAACACATACAATAATATCACACTGATTGGACTCAAGGTTGGCTCACTCCTGGCTCCAATTAGCTCTTGGAGAAGTCATTAGGCTAGGGGTTCACATACTTTTTCCACACTGCACTGTGAATGTTTACATGTTATGTTCAATAAACACATGAAAACCTATAATGTTTGTGTTGTTTTATTTTAAGCAGACTGTGTTTTTCAAATTTTTGTGACTTAGATGAAGATCAGAGCACATTTTATGACCAATTCATGCAAAACTCCACATAATCCCAAAGGGTTCTCATACTTTTTCTTGCCACTGTATATCACATCATTGCCCACCTTATATATTAACTGTGGTGCCAGTATCACAGTGTCCACCTTTATTTATATATATATATATATATATATATATATGTTACGGGTACAGCTCGAAGTGCGGTTAATCCTAGGATTACCCGGTTAATCCTAGCATTACCCAGGCATCATTAGCAAAAGTCCGAAGTGAATTGAAATTTCGGACTTCACCCGGGTAATCTGCAAAGAATCCAGAGGCCTCTGGATACCCCGGTTTTCTGCACTGTTTTAACCGGATAATTCACACATTACCTGATTGCTGCTGGATAAAGTGTGATGTGCAACGAAACATACGCACTTCATCCGGGTAATCTGCAAAGTATCTAAACGCCTCTGGGTACTCTGCTTTTCTTGGGTTTTCAGCAGGTTACAGGTGACTGAATTCCGAGGAAAACTCAATTTACGGAGATAATGATATTATATAAAGAGTAACCTGACGCTTGTTATGTTTTACAAAAGATATTTTAGCACACATGACACGTAATAAAAGTCACGTAACGGTTTTCACATTCATGTAGGAAACACATCCGTCGCTCTGTATATTCATTCTATCCTCAGTACGGTTTTAATGTTTGTCTTTTGCCATTTTCGTTGATAATATCCATAGATGATAGCAAAAAATTGACTGTTACCCAAGCGGGGTTGGATGCTCTGCAGATTACCCAGGCGAAGCTGCGGATAGTCCTCAGATTACCCGGGTGAAGCTTCAGACTTGCACATTATCCGTGTAAAGTGCGGATTTTTCAGCTCTTCCAGACCGTTATCCAAGGGCAGTTGGGTAGTCCTAAAATCATCCGGGTAAAGTCCGGAATTTTCATTTTTTTGCAGCTTTACCGAGCGGTTTTGGGTAATGTCAGGATTAACCGGGTAATCCTAGGATTGACCGCACTTCGGGCTTTAACCGTAACATATATATATATATATTAGCAGTGTCAGCAGTAGTATCACTCACCCAGTGCCCAGTGCTGCCCACCTTAGTTATAAACAATGTGCCCCTGGCACATTGTTTATATCTAAGGTGGGCAGCACTGGGCACTGTGTGTGGGTGATACTAATACTGACACTGCTAATATATATATATATATATATATGTATATATGGTGGGTACTGTGATACTGGCACCACAGTTAATATATAAGGTGGGCAATGATGTGATATATATATATATATATATTAGAGAAATAGGGAAAGCGCTAATCCATCCTAATCCACATAGCATATGATATTTAATAA
Organism: Leptobrachium leishanense; assembly: GCA_009667805.1. Taxonomy (NCBI): domain Eukaryota; kingdom Metazoa; phylum Chordata; class Amphibia; order Anura; family Megophryidae; genus Leptobrachium; species Leptobrachium leishanense. The sequence goes on from CM019065.1 coordinate 246,147,825, forward strand.
TCAGTGTATAAGGAAAACATACACAAATACACAATCACCATGTGTGACTAATTACCGATCCCTAAATATATAAAACCATCACCTTCACACAGATACACATTTGTATATTACCAGTATATCAGCAAAACTTTTTCTTGTGTGGTGCAGTTACTCGCGAATGAAGGATATGCAAGATATAAAGGGGAAAGGCATGCAATGGTACAATATTGTTTATAATATATATATATATATATATACACAGGTAAACACAGGCAGGTGTTTCACTCACGTGGTTCAGAGCCTAAATATTGAGGCTCAATGTTCCAGCGGAGGGTCTATTTGGATGACCCCGTCCCGTATTCAGTCGTTGGCAGGCAGTCAGCAATATTCCCACAAGCAGCCAATCAGCAGTGTTCTCACAGGTTTCATGTAAGGATACACAAATAGGTCATAGCGCAACCCCACCGAGTCATAACAAATAAGTAGTATTTGGGCTGTTACTCCTGGCAGTTGCTGCCGCTCCGGTGAGTATGGGCGCGACGCCATTTTTTCTGTATTTATGTATATCATGCTTGTAACACCAGTCCGTCGTTCTGCAGCTGTTCCTCTTTCCATGTTTTTGTTTTTAATCCCAAAAGGGAAGTGTTTGGTGCATGTATAAATAAAACCCACCATCTCTGCCTCTCCTTGGCTGAAAATCAGCAGGAGGGGCTTGGAGCTGCTCAGTAGAGCAGCCTTTTGGTACATGTTAGGTAGGTACTCACTCTGTAAAGAGGTGCCGTGAAGTGGCGAATGAGCTTACGTTGCAATGGCCATTGAAACAAACAAAAACCTCAGTTTTGTTGTACATGGAACACATACAAACGAGCGCAGATGACACCTTTTTTTCCTTGTTATGTTTTATACATTAACTGGGCTGTTACTCCTGGCAGTTGCTGCCGCTCCGGTGAGTAAGGGCGCGACGCCATTTTTTCTGTAAATAAGTAGTAACCTTCTAAAGAGGTAATAACTCACGTGGTTTTGAGCCTGTAAAGTTACTGGCTCGGTAATGACAGCAAGTGATGTCTTCAAATAGGAGCACCAATCCCAAAAGCAACAAATATAAGATGATTTTCCAGACGATGTAAATAAAAATGTGCGTTTTTATTCCATAAAAATAGGTAAAAATACACGACCAAAACGCGTTTCTCCTTGCGGCTTCATCAGTTGTTCTGGTATAACAAACATTTTAACCACATATATATATACTCCCAAAAATAAATGTCAACACATTGCACATGTATACAATAATTGGACAATTAGACAATTAGGTAGGAAGTTATTCCGTCCATCTTTGTGGTCCCCCGCTGATCTTTCTTCACTCCAGACCTTTAACCCGGAAGTTGATATCAAGACACTCATCATGCGAGTTTCTCTCAGGAAATCGGCGTGTCATACAACTAAGTCCCGCACCACCGGAAGTGAATCAAACGCCATCTCTATATATACCCTGGAGGGGTCCAAGTGGCGCAGACTCTTAAGTGAGTGGTCAGTACAAGCTTGTTCTAATGTGGTCAAAAGGGACCTAAGTACAAATAGTATGCCTTCTGTTAGAAGGTGAAAAAAGAGAAGAACAGTACCTATTCATGTACAGGGAGGCATTTAAAGTGCTAATATAAAGTGCAAATGAATAAAGTGCAAATGAGATGGTAAAAATGCTAGTGCAAAGTATATAAAGGTCAAGGATGAATTCTTGACAGAGTTCTGGCCCAGTATATGGAGAGTTGGTTCAGACCGTATGGGAATACGGTGAGGATGTCCACTGGAGTAGTCCGGAGGGTATGGCAGTCTTCCTAGGGTCCGGTCCTCACCTAGGTCCTATGTGTGTTTCCAATTCCCAAAAATAGGGAGGCAGGAAGGGGAAACAGAAAGGGGAGAAGATTGCGCAGTATTGTTTGGTAATGGGTCAAGCGGAAAAAGACGAGGGGACACTTACAGTGTGTGGAGCCTCGGTACCGGCTCTGGTGTGAAGCGCCTTGGGCCTAAATGAGGGTGGCCTCTGCCCTTCTTTGCCGTTGTTCCTGGGTGACCCTTCGTTTCTTTTCCTTGCTGGTTGCCCGATTATCGATGATGGAGCCTTTAGATACAGGCTCAACTCTAGGGCATGTGGTACTGCTACGGTGGGTACCTGCACCTCTTTCCACAGCGGGTGTTCCCTTATGTTCCTCTCGTTGATAGATGGTTCCTTTGTAAAAAAAGGGGTGGTTTGGCATATACAGCTAAAGCTGTTGTTGGGTCTCCAGGTGACCAATAGTAAATAAATAAATAAATGGAGAGATTGAGGTACAAATTAAAAATATTTAATAAGCAAAGGGTTAAAATACAGTTAAAGGGTGAGGGGTTCACACAGAGTACGCGTTTCGGCTGACAAAGCAGCCTTCTTCAGCTCAGGGTGCAAAAAAGGGGATGTGGGACACTCCACGTGTGTCTGTTTATATAGAAAGTCCGAATAGCTGAATTCCCGGAGTTACTTCCGGTTCCGTGGGGATGCGGTCACGTGGTGCGTGCCCCACGGAACCCGGAAGTAACTCCGGGAATTCAGCTATTCGGACTTTCTATATAAACAGACACACGTGGAGTGTTCCACATCCCCTTTTTTGCACCCTGAGCTGAAGAAGGCTGCTTTGTCAGCCGAAACGCGTACTCTGTGCGAACCCCTCACCCTTTAACTGTATTTTAACCCTTTGCTTATTAAATATTTTAATTTGTACCTCAATCTCTCCATTTATTTATTTATTTACTATTGGTCACCTGGAGACCCAACAACAGCTTTAGCTGTATATGCCAAACCACCCCTTTTTTTACAAAGGAACCATCTATCAACGAGAGGAACATAAGGGAACACCCGCTGTGGAAAGAGGTGCAGGTACCCACCGTAGCAGTACCACATGCCTAGAGTTGAGCCTGTATCTAAAGGCTCCATCATCGATAATCGGGCAACCAGCAAGGAAAAGAAACGAAGGGTCACCCAGGAACAACGGCAAAGAAGGGCAGAGGCCACCCTCATTTAGGCCCAAGGCGCTTCACACCAGAGCCGGTACCGAGGCTCCACACACTGTAAGTGTCCCCTCGTCTTTTTCCGCTTGACCCATTACCAAACAATACTGCGCAATCTTCTCCCCTTTCTGTTTCCCCCTTCCTGCCTCCCTATTTTTGGGAATTGGAAACACACATAGGACCTAGGTGAGGACCGGACCCTAGGAAGACTGCCATACCCTCCGGACTACTCCAGTGGACATCCTCACCGTATTCCCATACGGTCTGAACCAACTCTCCATATACTGAGCCAGAACTCTGTCAAGAATTCATCCTTGACTTTTATATACTTTGCACTAGCATTTTTACCATCTCATTTGCACTTTATTCATTTGCACTTTATATTAGCACTTTAAATGCCTCCCTGTACATGAATAGGTACTGTTCTTCTCTTTTTTCACCTTCTAACAGAAGGCATACTATTTGTACTTAGGTCCCTTTTGACCACATTAGAACAAGCTTGTACTGACCACTCACTTAAGAGTCTGCGCCACTTGGACCCCCCCTCGTCTCTGCTCTATCATTCTGCACATTCTTGTCGAGGTTTTGTGCTATAATCCTTGTCGGCTGCACAACATAATCCTTTAAAAACCTTACACAAATTCACTAGCGCCTCCATTGAACCCCCACTCTTCTATATATACCCTGCCCACTTTTCAATGATCAAATTCAATGATAGTTCCCAATTCAAAAAACGTATTGACGAAATGATCTCCAATTCCAACACCTGAAAAAGAAATATATATAGGGCAAGAGGGTGCACTGCTCCGCTCCACCCCCAAGCATTGCAGGCGGCCATCACGATCATACCAAAGGAGGGGAAGTATGCCACCTTATGCTCAAGCTACCACCCGATCTCGCTCCTCAACTGTGATCTGAAACTTTTTGCGTCCGTGCTAGCGGCGCGCTTACAACCTTACTTACCTCAGCTGGTTCGGAAGACCAGGTGGGGTTCGTGCCCGGGAGGGAAGCTAGAGATGGGATGCTCAGGGCCCTCAATGCCGTCCACCTCGCCCAGAGCACCGACTGTCCCATGCTACTCCTGTCAACGGATGCTGAAAAAGCGTTTGACAGTGTGGCATGGCTCTTTCTTTACGCAACACTGGAGGGCATGGGGCTAACGGGCACCTTTTATACGTGGGTCAAGGCCCTATACACTGGCCCCACAGCGACAGTAAGGGTGAATGGCGCTTTGTCGAGCCATTTCAGATTCGGAACGGGACGCGGCAGGGCTGCCCGCTCTCCCCGCTCCTGTTCGCACTGTCCCTGGAGCCCTTTCTGGAGTCGATCAGACTGAACCCGAGGATCTCAGGCCTGCAGGGCCGCAACAGAGAACATAAAATCTCAGCATATGCGGACGACATGCTATTCCTGGTGGCGGACCCGTAGGTCTCTTTGCCTGCGATTGTGGAGGAGTTTGGCAGATATTGCACCTTGTCCAACCTCCACATTAATATGACCAAGTCGGAGATTCTTAACGTTAACCTCCCAGCCGCGATGGCCCGCGGCCTCCGCAGCACTTTCGCCTTCACTTGGTGCGAAACACAGATGAGATACCTGGGGGTGTGGCTTCTTCCTGATCTTACACGCTTGTTTGACGTCAACTTGCCCCCGCTGTGGGCAGCTCTCCAGAGAGCCCTGACGGAGTGGACTAACGCGAAAAGCTCGTGGTTTGGACAGATTGGTGTTCTAAAGATGAACGTCCTACCTCGACTTTTGTACCTATTTGGCGCAATCCCGATTGTTCTCCCCCCCACCTTCTTGAAGAACATTAAGCAGACCCTCCTCCGGTTTGTCTGGAATAGAGCCCGACCACGGGTAAAATTACACACCTTGATGCAACCGAAGACTGCAGGAGGGGTGGCATTCCCGGACATCCGCAGATACTTCATCGCCTCGCATTTGCAGAGGACAGTTGAGTGGTCGACAGGGGGTAGAGATGCATTATGGCAGGATCTGGAGGGAGGTGCCCTGCCTGGGCCACTGTGGGCCCTTCCCTGGATTGCGAAAAGGGATAGACCAGGCTTGACCTTCACACAACCCTTCCTGAGGGCCACACTTCGAGTCTGGGACCAGACGATTAGATCCCATCATATCTCCTCCTTCCCCTCTCCGCTAATACCACTGGTAGATAACCCGGCCTATACCGCAGGCCTCCGGCTATCCCTACGCAGATGCCTCCAAGACCCGCGTAGGCCCCGATTGATACTTCTGACCAAAGATGCTTTGTTTCACCCCCCATGGGAAATGACTGAGCGACTCACACCGCCGACCCACACACCCTCTCCTCTGTCATCCCCACCCCTCTCCCTGACCACACACGAGCTGCCCTTCCTTACCATCCCCCGGCACTTGGCTTACTGGATCTACCCACCTCCCATACAACATCCTCGGACTGTATTCCCCTCCCTGACTTCCCCACCCTGAACTTCAGTGCAACTCTTCCCCCCTTTTTTTGTTTTATTTTTTCTTTTTCCCTCCTTTCTCTCTCTTTTCCCTATCCCTCTTTTCTAGTGTAGCGCTGTTTAAAAACTCTGTTGCTGTATTGCTCGGGTTTGGCCACCAGAGGGAGACCAGCGCAATGTAAAGTATACTGGACACAATGGGACTACGTTTTCCATCATGCTTTGCGGCGGAGACAGGAAGTTGGTGGTGGAAAGAGGAAAGGACATCCACAGCCTCGTTGAAGGAGAGCCAGTGCGAGCCGAGCGGTGAACAGAGTAAGATGCACGTGAGACTGTGAGCGATTGTGACCAGGCCAAAGAGCAGGCGCTGCCTTGCCGACGCTGGGGATCGATAGTGACTTGCCAGAGACCTAGTAATCCACCGCTGAGAGGTTTTGCACAGACACAGAGTTCCGGTTTGGACCCCGAGTAAGTTGACCGCGTTGATCCACTGGGAGTGCAGGCGGTAGGCCGTAGATCTTGATGCAGAAATCGGGCAAGCAGGAGAAGCTGATCCGGTGGCACAGAGTTCCAGAAAAGTCCAGCGGAGAGACATCCTTGATCGGGCAGCGGAACAGATTGTCTGGTGGATGGGTGAGAGGCCTTCCAGGCCACAGTCAAAGTTTAACAAAGCACGCTGCAGTATTGTTTGAATCTACAGGGCCCCAACGTGACTAGTCGAAGATTTGCTAAATCCATTCACTGGCCAGTCGAATATAGTACCCGGGTACCTGAGCTCACACACACACACCTTTTCTTGGGACATTACCCTCACGGGATTTACAATCCAGAAACAAAGGGGTTAAACTTTTCTTTTACCGCTGCGCGTTTCTCGCATTCCGAAATCCTGTTTCTATATACCGTGCTTACATTATACAGTTGTGTTCAAAATTATTCAACCCCCAATGCTGTAAAGGGTTTTAGGGAATTTAGTGTACATTTGTAATTGTATTCAGAATGAAATCCTACAAGGACTTTTTAAAGAACCATATGCAACTAAAATGACATCAATTGGTTTTGTAATACAGTAGTAAATGTTTCTTTTGTGAATTCTTCATTGACACAATTATTCAACCCCTTAAAGACTACCACTCTGAAGAACAAAGGTTCATTCAAGTGTTTTCAATCAGGTATTGAAAACACCTGTGGATGTCACGGAGCAGCAATAAAGCATAATAAGCACCAATTAGGCAGCTTTAAAATGACTGTGATACTCAGCTCCTTCTAGACATTTACTGGTGTGGTTACAAACATGGTGAAGTCAAGAGAATGGTCCAGGAAGACAAGAGAAGAGGTGATTACTCTTCACAGGAAGGGCAATGGCTATAAGAAGATTGCAAAGATGTTAAACATACGAAGAGAGACCATAGGAAGCATCATTCGCAAATTCAAGGCAAAGGGCACTGTTGAAACGCTATCTGGTCGTGGCAGAAAGAAGATGCTGACTTCGACTGCTGTGCGCTACCTGAAGCGTAGAGTGGAGAAAAGTCCCCGTGTGACTGCTGAGGAACTGAGAAAAGATTTGTCAGATGTGGGTACTGAAGTTTCAGCTCAGACAATACGGTGCACACTGCGTAATGAAGGCCTCCATGCCAGAACTCCCAGGCGCACCCCCTTGCTGTCTCCAAAGAATAAGAAGAGTCGACTGCAGTATGCCAAAAGTCATGTGGACAAACCACAGAAGTTTTGGGATAGTGTTCTGTGGACTGATGAAACAAAATTAGAACTGTTTGGGCCCATGGATCAACGCTATGTTTAGAGGAGGAAGAACAAGGCCTATGAAGAAAAGAACACCTTGCCTACTGTGAAGCATGGTGGGGGGTCAATCATGCTTTGGGGCTGTTTTGCTTCTGCAGGTACAGGGAAGCTTCAGCGTGTGCAAGGTACCATGAATTCTCTTCAGTACCAGGAGATATTGGATGACAATGTGATGCAGTCCGTCACAAACCTGAGGCTTGGGAGACGTTGGACCTTTCAACAGGACAATGATCCCAAGCATACCTCCAAGTCCACTAGAGCATGGTTGCAGATTAAAGGCTGGAACATTTTTTAGTGGCCATCGCAGTCACCTGACTTAAATCCGATTGAGAACCTCTGGTGGGACTTAAAGAAAGCAGTTGCAGTGCGCAAGCCTAAGAATGTGACTGAACTGGAGGCTTTTGCCCATGACGAATGGGCGAAGATACCCGTAGATCGCTGCAAGACACTTGTGTCAAGCTATGCTTCACGTTTAAAGGCTGTTATAACTGTAAAAGGATGTTGTAGTAAGTACTAAGATTGAATGTCACTTGGGGGTTGAATAAAACTGATAATGATGTGAGCACAGAAAAGACATTTGTGGTTATTTCATTATAAATGTTATGTTATATTTGTCTGACCTACACGTGCCTCTTTGATTTAATTGTAAACAAGATGACTGATCAAAATCTATGTCAAACTGGCCAAAACACTCAATTTCAGTGGGGGTTGAATAATTTTGAACACAACTGTATATGCCGCTTTATTGAGAACAGTAAAGTATATAATCTATAAATCCACAACCGTGCTGGTGTATATTTATTCCCTAGTGCAGAGAGGCTAACCCGAGGTTAAATTCAGCGGCTCCTCTGGGAGTGAGCGCTACACGTGGGGGCTCGTCCGGGATACAGTCTCTAGAATAAAACCGCATTTAAAGGGTTAAATATGGATCCAGACACTGCTGCCAAATGGTGTGAGGAGCAAAGTAGTCAGAGTTATGCATAGTCATGGATATTCCTGCAGACACTTGGGCCGAAGATCAGATTCGCCGGGCCGTGGCCGCGCTGACACCAGATCATCGGGGGTTAATCCTGGACATTAAAGAGAACCCAGATACCTCTCACACGTATGTTCTTTTTGAGTGGAGAAAGGGTGTTCCAGTGTGTTTTCAGGGCGCGAGCGTGAAGCTGACCGATGAGGTGGAAGTTCAACTGATTCAGCCAAGTGCACCACGTGGCGACCCCGCGAGTGTTCCCGCGCCCAGTCCGCTGGCCATGATCGGGCCTGAATTTATAGTGGCTATTGGAGATTTGCTGGCTAAATGTCAAAGAACAAGCCCTCCACACACTAACTTCGGTTATCGACGGTTGAGAAATTTTACAGGAAACGTACCAACTCCGGCGGGAGAAGAAACCTTCGAAGAATGGGTAGAACAGGCGATGCAGGCTCTGGATGAGTGGGACGTCCCTGAAGCGCAGAAGAAGCAAAGGATTACTGAGAGCTTAAAGGGACCTGCGTCAGAGGCTGTCAGAAACCTAAAATTGAGTAAGCAAGACTGCACTGCTTTAGATTACCTAAATGTGTTACAGGAAGTCTTTGGGCGAACAGAAAAGGCTGCCAAGCTCATGTACCAGTATGAACATACTTACCAGCGGAAAGTTGAGAAGATGACTGAATATATGAGGCGCCTAGATAAGATTCTGCATAAAATACTTCTTAAGAAAGGGGCCGAACCGGCCGGAATAGATAAAATCTGAATGCAGCAGATCCTGAGGGGCGCTCAACCTCTAGATCCTGTGATGCTACAGCTGAGAACCAGAGAAGGTAACCGAGAATTGAAATACCTGGAACTGATCCGAGCTGTTAGAGAAGAAGAGGCTCTACTGGAAGAAAAATCCTTTAGGAGAGGAGAAAGAGCTTACGCACAACCCGTGATGCATAACGAATGTTTGCAAACTGAAGATGATTCGTTAGACACCTATGGATCCGAAGGGGACGGACAAGGGCATCTGTTTGTTCCTATATCCACAGAGAATGCTGCAAAATAGCCAAACATTCCCATATATAGTGAAATCCACAAAACTGTTAAGAAGGTGCAAGAAGCTCAAGCTGAATTGCAACAGGCACATACGGACCTGTGCCGAGTACTTTTGAAGGTGGCAGAGACACAGACCAATATGCAGAAGTTCTTGACTGATATGCGGACAACTGGAGTTGCTGTGGTGTCTTCACCGAATCACCACAAGCAAGTGCGTCTCCGTCTTCAAAGATGAGATGTTTCAGTTGTGGGGAAATGGGTCAAAAGCATGAAGGAAATAGGGTAGAAGAGTTCCTAAAAGCCTTGGAAGGCCTGTTATCTACCTCACAGGCGGGAAACGCCAGAGGGCCCAAGTGAAGGAGCAAACTAGGTGCCCAATGGTTGAAAACCGCTCCGAAAATCAAGCCAGAACTGAAAGGCCGAGAGGGCCCAGAGTTTTGCCAACTGCTGAGTCTACCAGGACTGAAAGAGTTACTCCCTTAGCATCCGGTCCTGTGTCATCGGGAAACAATGCGCATCCAAAACCTACACGGGCCAAGAAGAAGGCCAGGGTACAGCAAACGGGATCTAAACTTCCTGCTGCTACAACAAAGTTTTCTGACCAGCTTATAGGTCCTTCTCCCATCGTTCCAATCCAAGTAGAGGGAGTCTACACCAAAGCTCTGTTGGACTCAGGGGCTCAAGTGACATTGATCTACCGAGACTTCTATGAGAAGCACTTGAAGCACATACCTCTACAGAAATTAAAGGACCTTGAGATCTGGGGTATCGGAACTGAGAAACTTCCCTATGACGGATATCTACAGGTGAAGTTAGAGATCGGATCCGAAGTCATCGGACAGTCTGGAGGTTGTGATGCATTGGCCATTGTGTGTCCTCGGCCTTCAGGGGCCAACAGAAGTTCTATGATAGTGGGGACGAATACTGATCTGGTGCGACGTCTTCTGACTCCTATAGTAATGGAAGAAGGTTCTACCAGGGGAGTACACCCGATGTTACGTCCAGTCTATCAGCGAATGGTCGAAGAACAAAAGGCACTTGCCGAAGTGGGGCGCCTGTGGAGATTAGGAGGAACAGAGAAGGTTCTGCAATCAGAAGTGGCGAGTTTCCGGGCTTCAGTCAAGTTGAACGGATCACAACCGGGTCCTTATGTGGTACTGGAAACTGATTTCAATCATGTGAGTGAAGCCGGAGTAGAAGTAATCCCTGAAATAATCTCAACAAGAGCTTTGAAATGAACACGAGGAAGAGTCTCAGTTAGTGTATGTAATGTGTCTGATTCTCCAGTGATTCTGAAAGCACGAATGCCTATCGGGCAAGTAGCGTCCGCTACGCCTCTCTCCCCTACCGATTTAGGAGGGGGAGTGAATAAGGAGATTCCAGCTGAAAGGTTCTATCCTAAGGACGCTCCCATCTCACCTGAATGGAAGAAATGTCTTAAGTCCCAGATCCTAAAGTGGAGGGACTTGTTCTCGAAGGACGAGTTCGACTTGGGCCTAGCGAAGAGTACTGAGCATCGCATTCGACTACAGGAAGATAAGCTGTTTCGAGAAAGGTCAAGACGAGTTCCGCTGGGAGACTTGGATGATCTACGAGAACAGCTGAATGAACTGCAAAGAACTAAGGTGATTCAAGAGTCCAGGAGTCCTTATGCATCTCCAATAGTGATGCTTCGGAAGAAGAATGGTTCTATCCGTCTATCGCACGCTAAATCAGAGAACCATTCCGGATCAATATGCTACTCCTCGGATAGAGGATGCCTTACAGTGTTTGTCTGGAGCAAAATGTTTTAGTGTACTAGACCTGCGAAGTGGGTATCACCAGATACCAATGCATCCTGAAGACAAAGAAAACACTGCGTTCATCTGCCCACTGGGGTTCTTTGAGTTCAACAGAATGCCTCAATGCCTCAAGGCCATGTTCCAACGGTTAATGGAGAAGACAGTCGGGGACATGAACCTGATCGAAGTGTTAGTGTATCTGGATGACATAATTGTGTTTGGAAAGACTTTGGAAGAACATGAGCAACGGTTGGAGAAGGTCTTGAAGCGGCTCCATGAAGAGGGGTTGAAACTGTCTCTGGAGAAGTGTCAATTCTGTTTACCTTCCGTTACATATCTGGGACATGTTGTTTCAGCAGAAGGCGTTTCGACGGATCCTCGAAAGTTGGAAGCCGTAGCTTCCTGGCCTAGACCCCGAAATGTTACTGAACTTAGATCTTTCTTGGGGTTCTGCTCCTATTACTGAAGATTCATAGGAGGATTTGCCAAGATAGCTCAACCACTGAACAAGCTCCTACAGAAGGAAGACGCAGAAGAAGGCCACAAGGCCTCTGATCGAAATTCGTCGGCTCCAGGGCCAAGGAAGGCTCGAGAATCCATCCAAGAAGAATGGACTATTCAATGCGAAGGTGCTTTCATGAAGCTGAGAGTCTAACTCGAGCTCCTGTTCTGGCTTACGCTGATCCTCATAAGCCGTACGAATTGCATGTGGATGCCAGCAGAGAAGGTCTAGGGGGAGTCCTATACCAGGAATATGGTGGATTGTTGAGGCCTGTAGGGTATGTGAGCCGAAGCCTTACGCCTTCAGAAAAGAACTATCCTACCCACAAGTTGGAGTTCCTAGCCTTGAAGTGGGCGGTAGTAGACAAGCTGAAAGATTATCTGTACGGAGCCGAATTTGTGATAAAGACTGATAACATTCCGAATTTTGAGACACTTTCTTTATTTGCTGACTTTCTGATTTCTCTGAGCCGTAATATGCGAAACATTTTATTTTATTCCCCCCCCCCCATGTTGAGACTTTGATTTTTCTCTTACTTTTATTTTTGTATTCTTCTGAAGCCCTTTTGATGGAGATCGTTACTACTCCCCCCCCCCCTGTTTTCTGATATCCGGCCGTTTTTTCGTATGACCCTCCCCCCCTTTTTGTTATTTTCTATTAAAGTGCTTATGTTGGTAACATTACCTGTGGCCCTGCGAGGCCCTCATTTTCTGTTTATATGATGCCTTCATTTCAAAATAAAAAATTTTAAATATAAAAAAAAAAAAAAAAAAAAAAAAAGACTGATAACAATCCTCTTACCTACGTCCTTACTACTGCGAAGCTGGATGCAACGGGACATCGGTTGGTTGGCCGCTCTGTCAGGGTTTCGGTTCAGCCTGAAGTATCGCCCTGGAGTGAATAATCGAGATGCCGATGCTTTGTCAAGAAGACCCTACACTACAGAATGGACTCAGTTAACTCCAGATGGGGGTGCAAGCTTTATGTCAAGGAGCGGAGCACCGGGTCAAGGGAGGGATTGAAGCAGAAGCCATAGGAGTTATGGCTGCGACTGTTCCAGAGTTCTATTGTAATCCTACGTAGCTGAGGGATGAAAGTTTGCCTACTTTTTCGAAACAGGACCTGAGAGCCGATCAGGCTAGAGACCCTTTGATTGCATTAACCGTGAAGACCCTAAACGCGAACCAACGGGAAATTCTACTGACAAATTCCCCAGAAGGAGCCCGGGTTGGTATACAAAGAGTGGGAACGGTTGAAGATGTTGGATGGGGTGGTCTACCGAAGGGGCCCCTCAAACAATGCTGAAGAGACCCAACAGTTGTTCCTTCCCACCAAACACAGAGAGGGTGTGCTGCGGTCATTACACGATGACCATGGACATTTGGGTGCAGAGAGAACTTTTAAGCTAGTGAGAGACAGATTTTATTGACCCTGTATGAGATCTGAAGTTGAAAGTTACGGTCATTCGTGTTTGAGGTGTATCCAGAGGAAAACCCTACCAACCCGAGCCGCTCAAATGAGCCACCTGCAAAGTCAAGGACCCATGGATTTGGTGTGCATTGATTTCCTGTGCTTAGAGCTGGATGCTAGTGGGCAGGGAAATATTCTAGTAGTGACTGATCATTTCACACGTTGTGCCCAAGCTTTTTCTACGAAAGACCAACGTGCTCCTACGGTGGCGAAGGTTTTAATGGAAAAGTTTTTTGTTCACTATGGCCTACCAAGGAGAATACACTCGGGTCAGGGTAGAGACTTTGAGAGCCGGCTCGTTGGGCAATTACTGGAACTGCTGGGAATTCAGAAGACCCGAACTACACCATATGACCCTAAGGGTGATGCTCAACCAGAAAGGTTTAATCGCACGCTGCTGAATATGTTGGGGACATTGTCAAACAGAGAGAAGCAGAGCTGGAGTCGTCACATAGCTACGCTGGTGCATGCATATAACAGTACGGAGAGTGACGCTACTGGATACTCACCGTACCGTCTTATGTTTGGAAGGGAAGCTCGACTGCCGTTTGATTTGGCGTTTGGGCTATCTCTGGATCAGACGTCTGTAGCCTCTCATAGAAATTATGTGGATAGACTTCGGAAGAATTTGGCCTCTGCGTTTGAACAGGCCCGTTTGACCTCAGGGAACAGGGAACAGAGGAATAAGCAAAACTACGACTTGAGAGTTCGGATACAGGATCTACAACCCAGTGATAGGGTTTTGTTGAAGAACTTGGGTGCTTCTGCAAGGCATAAGTTGGCGGATAGATGGAGTTCTCAAGTCTACATTGTCTGCAAGCAACTGCCGGGTTTGCCAGTTTACCAAATCCGACCGGATGGAAAGGCTGGGCCTCTTAAAAACTGGCACCGAAATCATCTGTTACCTTTGAGGGAGGCTGTAAGGATACCAGTTGGAGACGAACTTTCTCTGCCGAACCCGCCTGCTCCACGTTTGACTCCCGTTACTCGGTCTCAGCAGACACGGGTTGTCGAGGAGAGTGAAGGGGATAGTGAAGAAGGAAGTTTTTGTCTGGTCTGGGTGCGCTCGCCAGAGCCTGAAGAGGTCATTCCAGTTCCTGAACGGTGGGAAAGTAACCTGAGGCCTGAGGCTCCTGAATTCCATTTGGAAGTTCCCGAAACTTCTGAAATTCCTGTAGTTCCTGAAAACGCGTCCTATGATTATAGTTCCATGCCTTCACTGGAAGGATCATACTCCGAAGAGATGTCTGTTCCAGTTGTGGACGAAAGAATTGAACCCGTACCTGTAGTACTTCCACCTGAAGAGGAGCTGATTGAGCCAGAGTCAAAACGTTCTATCCGACCCCCCAGAGACTTACCTTCGACTCACCAGGACATAGGACATGAAGAGGCTGTCACCACAGTGCGAAGGTTGCCCGAAGTGTCTGCTATGTTAGCTGAGGTAGTCAGGAGCATGAGTCAACTTGAGGACGTATATCTGACCCATTGTATGTTTGCTGCTGAACCTGTATACATTGCCTAATGTTATGTAATTGTTACACCTCCTTGGAGAGACCCAAGAGTTCTAGGAGGGGGAGAGAGTAGCGCTGTTTAAAAACTCTGTTGCTGTATTGCTCGGGTTTGGCCACCAGAGGGAGACAAGCGCAATGTAAAGTATACTGGACACAATGGGACTACGTTTTCCATCATGCTTTGCGGCGGAGAGAGGAAGTGGGTGGGGGAAAGAGGAAAGGACATCCGCAGCCTCTTGTGAAGCAGAACCAGTGTGAGCCGAGCGGTGAACAGAGTAAGACGCACGTGAGACTGTGAGCAATTGTGACCAGGCCGGAGAGCAGGCGCTGCCTTGCCGACACTGGGGATCGATACAGTGACTTACCAGAGACCTAGTAATCCACCGCTGAGAGGTTTTGCAAAGACACAGTGTTCCGGTTTGGACCCCGAGTAAGGAGACCGCGATGATCCACTGGGAGTGCAGGCGGTAGGCCGTAGATCTTGTTGCAGAAATCAGGCAAGCAGGAGAAGCGGATCCGGTGGCACAGAGTTCCAGAAAAGTCCAGCGGAGAGACATCCTTGATCGGGCAGCGGAACAGATTGTCTGGCGGATGGGTGAGAGGCCTTCCAGGCCACAGTCAAAGTTTAACAAAGCACGCTGCAGTATTGTTTGAATCTACAGGGCCCCAACGTGACTAGTCGAAGATTTGCTAAATCCATTCACTGGCCAGTCGAATATAGTACCCGGGTACCTGAGCTCACACACACACACACACCTTTTCTTGGGACATTACCCTCACGGGACTTAAACTCCAGAAATGAAGGGGTTAAACTTTTCTTTTACCGCTGCGCGTTTCTCGCATTACGAAATCCTGTTTCTATATACCGTGCTTACATTATATATGCCGCTTTATTGAGAACAGTAAAGTATATAATCTATAAAATCCACAACAGTGCTGGTGTATATTTATTCCCTAGTGCGGAGAGACTAACCCGACGTTAAATTCAGCGGCTCCTCCGGATGTGAGCGCTACACTAGCTTTCTCCCTCTCCCCTCCTCTTCCTCTCTCACTTTCCCGCCTCCCCATTATCTATACCTTTACCCACCCTTTGCTCCTTCCTTCTACTACCTTTAATCTAGCACCTAGTATATCCCTATATCCTCTCTTCTCCCGCAGCCCCCCTGTTGCCACGGGACTTTTCTCTTCCTTTTTTATGACCTGTGGCAGGGCACGATCTTTCGATTACTACATTGGCAATTGAAGCTATAACCATAGCACAATTGCTATCTGAAGCGCATGTATCTACATAGCCTCATTCCTCTTCAACACTGACCCTTCTATAACGTTAGTTAGCTAGCTCGGACAATGACGCAAGCTGAGACAACCGTAGTCCTTACTATTGTTGATTACGCTCGGAATTACGGGCTCATACGTATGATGGTTACAATATTACATTGACCTTGAATGTAAGCATTTACAGAATTCTTTGTACATTTGACTTTGGAATGTATTCTTTTGATGCTTTCAATAAAAAAAAAAAAAGAGGGTGCACTGCACCTATAAAGAATTCTCTTAAGGCATATTAGCCACTACGTATGGGAGTATGCACATGATCATACACACAAAATACATCTAAAACACAATGATAAAAATTCTGGAAAATACCCCTCAAAATTAAAATGAAATATATTTTTAATTTAAATACTTTTGTCTCTGGGGGTTTGAATAATGACTTTGAGATCTGTCATTTTCTATAGGGATTTCCTCTTTCTGTTTTTGGTTACCTTAATAGTGACCCCTCTGTGTATTTGCTATTGTTTTATTTGTTTTATTTTATGTCATTTACTATGCATTTATTAAGCATGTGAAACTTGTGGGTCCTAAGAATATAAAGTACACTGTCAAATCTCTTAGTTCTATCACTAATTTTGAGGGTGATTTTCCAGAATTTTTATCATTGTGTTTTAGATGTATTTTATGTGTATGATCATGTGCATACTCCCATACGTAGTGGCTAATATGCCTTAAGAGAATTCTTTTTATGTGCAGTGCACCCTCTTGCCCTATATATGTTTATTTTTCAGGTGTTGGAATTGGAGATCATTTCGTCAATACGTTTTTTGAATTGGGAACTATCATTGAATTTGATAATTGAAAAGTGGGCAGAGTATATATAAAGATGGCATTTGATGCACTTCCGGTGGTGCGGGACTTAGTTGTATGACGCGCCGATTTCCTGAGAGAAACTCGCATGATGAGTGTCTTGATATCAACTTCCGGGTTAAAGGTCCGTCGTGAAGAAAGATCGCGGGGGACCACAAAGATGGACGGAATAACTTCCTGCTTATTTAGCAACTTAATTGTCTAATTGTTCAATTATTGTATACATATGCAATGTGTTGACATTTATTTTTGGGAGTATATATGTGGTTAATTGTTTGTTATACCAGACCAACTGATGAAGCCGCAAGGAGAAACGCATTTTGGTCGTGTATTTTTACCTATTTTTATGGAATAAAAACGCACATTTTTATTTACATCGTCTGGAAAATCATCTTATATTTGTTGCTTTTGGGATTGGTGCTCCTATTTGAAGACATCACTTGCTGTCATTACCGAGCCAGTAACTTTACAGGCTCAAAACCACATGAGTTTACCTCTTTAGAAGGTTACTACTTATTTGTTATGACTCGGTGGGGTTGCGCTATGACCTATTTGTGTATCCTTACATGAAACCTGTGAGAACACTGCTGATTGGCTGCTTGTGGGAATATTGCTGACTGCCTGCCAACGACTGAATACGGGACGGGGTCATCCCAAATAAACCATCCACTGGAACATTGAGCCTCAATATTCAGGCTCTGAACCACGTGAGTGAAACACCTGCCTGTGTTTACCTGTGTGTATATATATATATATATATATTATAAACAATATTGTACCATTGCATGCCTTTCCCCTTTATATCTTGCATATCCTTCATTCGCAAATAACTGCACCGCACAAGAAAAAGTTTTGCTGATACACATTTGGATATTACCAGTATATCTGTGTGAAGGTGATGGTTTTATATATTTAGGGATCGGTAATTAGTCACACATGGGGATTGTGTATTTGTGTATGTTTTCCTTATACACTGATTATTAAGTATCATATGCTATGTGGATTAGGATGGATTAGCGTTTTCCCTATTTCTCTATTTTTGTTTTGATTCTTTCATTGTTGTGATACCTAAGGGAGGTGCACTCTGGGTATAGCATCTTTTCCCTTCCATACACTTGAGATATTACAGGGGCGCTGAGAAATACTAATTGTTTTTCATATATATATATATGCTGGCACAGTGTTTATAACCAAGGTGGGCAGCACTGGGCACTGTCTGTGCTACTGTGCTGACACTGTTATATATATATATATATAATCTCTATTACTCTCTATTATATATTTATCAGTGTCAGCACAGTAGCACAGACAGTGCCCAGTGCTGCCCACCTTGGTTATATAAACACTGTGCCAGTATATATATCACATCATTGCCCACCTTATATATTAATTGTGGTGCCAGTATCATAGTGTCCACCTTTTATATATATATATATATATAAACAGTGTCAGCAGTAGTATCACTCACACACAGTGCCCAGTGCTGCCCACCTAAGTTATAAACAATGTGCCAGTATGCAGATCGTTGCAGCGCGCGGTCGCATGTGAGGAGAGCTCCTGTGACCGGCGCTAAACTTTTAACTCCTGCGGCTAATTTACAGCAACCTCGGGGCTGAAACTTCGCCCACAGCTGGGTGACATCTCCTAGCCTCCAGATGGTGCCCCCTAAGGCGCAACGAGCGTTGGAGCCGGCAAAATCGGCAAAAAAAGACCGGGTTCGTGAGGCCAAGATGGCGGATCTCCTTCCTCTGTTTCCTCCTTCACCATGGAAGCGGCCGTAGCAGGCCCACCCTGCATGTCTGACATCTTACCACCTTCAGAAAGCAGACTCCATGCCATGCTGCAAGAACTTAGAGCTACTATTCAAACGGATCTTAAAGAGGCGCTGCAGGAGCTGAGGCGGGATGTACAAGATTTGGGTGAGAGGACAGACTCTTTGGAGGCTAAGACAGACGACCTATGTCCCTACTGGAGTTTTCTTGACAGTTTTTTTTCTCTACTTATACCAATCTGCTGTGTTGATTGACTCCATTCAGCTGCGCTCATGGAGTGCAGTTTTTTTTCTCTGAAGTTTGGTCGGTTTTTTTTCTTTTTTCTTTTTTCTTTCTTTTTTTTTTTTCTTTTTGTTTCCTTTTGGTTCGACCTATGTATGTAATGTATGTATTGTTTGTTTGTTTGGCATGCACTATGTTACACGGTTACAGGTGTTATTTTGTGCAAGGGAATCCCCCATTTCTCCCGAGGAGGTTGTCTTCACTGTCCGCTGTGAGATCTAGAGGACTGGGCGTAACCACAAATGAGTAAACCCCAATTCCAGATTTATTCCTTAAATGTCAGGGGTTTGAACACTCCGTACAAACGCCATGCTTTATTTCGTGACCTGCATAAATCTCAACCGGCTATTGTTTGTTTGCAAGAGACTCATTTTTGTAAGAGGCGTCCTCCATTTTTGAAATCGTGTATGTACACTGATGCCTACCATTCCACTGCTCCGACAAAGTCCAAAGGTGTCTCGATTATGTTTCATAGAGATTGGACCTTTGTGTGTTCGGCTCAGTATGTTGATCCGTTGGGCCGCCTTGTGATTCTTGTGGGTACGCTGAATGAGTTACCAGTCACTATTGCTAATTTATATCTCCCTAATGATAACCCGGTTTCTTATCTGCGGAAAGCTTTTTGTAGAGTGAAAAAAATGTCTAGTGGTACGATGTTCTTATGTGGGGATTTTAATTGCACTCCTGACCCCGAAGTTGATACTCAGACGAGCCAACCCCGCCCCCATTCCCGCTCCCCCCCGCCCTCTAGTAAACAACTACGGGAATTCATGCACTCATTTGACCTATATGATACTTGGAGGATATGCCACCCCAACACACGTGACTACACCTATTTCTCTCCTGTCCACTCCTCATATAGTAGAATTGACTTGTGTTTGATACATAGCTCAGCCTTGTCTCGTCTCCTGGAGGCGACCATTGGCATCATTACGTGGTCTGACCATGCCCCGCTTACGCTCACTTTTGAGGCTGCTTTTCCACCGAGGGGAATGGGGAATTGGAGACTTAATGACTCACTCATTGTAGACAGAGAGGACGTGCAAACAACGTTACAACTCCTCCAGGAGTATTTCATGACGAATGTAACTGGGGACGTTGCAACAGCGTCGGTTTGGCTGGCCCACAAAGCAGTGATGCGAGGACATTTTATACAGAAAGGAGCGCAGCGTAAAAGACGCCTAAATGCTCAGATGACTGCTCTTACACGACGCATCACTGACCTAGAAACCCAGAATAAAGCCTCGCCCACCCCTCATATTACCGCTCAATTGACTGCGCAGCGCCGCGAGTTGGAGCACCTGATGCTCCAGGTCACGGCACGCTCAATTAGACGGCTTAACTATGCTCATTATACCCAGGGAATAAATCGGGGAAATTGCTGGCATCTAAATTGAAAGGGAAAAGAATGCAAACCAACATACCGTACCTATTGGATGCTAATAATGTCAAAATCTATAATCCGGCCCTCATTACTGATGAATTTGCACGTTATTATGCCTCCCTGTACAACCTAGGATTGGATCACACCGTACCGTCCCCTACCCAGGCTGACATAGATCTCTTTCTCCAAGAGGCGCACCTTCCCTCCCTCTCTCCCTCTCAGGCCACAGATTTGCTTGCTGCGTTTACAGAGGAGGAGGTGCTTAAGGCTATTAAGGCACTTCCAAAAAATAAAGCTCCTGGCCCCGACGGTTTTACGAATCTGTATTATCAGGTTTTTGCATCCTCACTAGTTCCGACTCTTACCCTGTTTTTTAATGACATTAAGAATACTGGCATCATCCCTCCGGAGATGTTGCAAGCAACGGTAGTAACCCTGCCCAAGCCTGGTAAAGCCCCGACACACTGTGCCAACTTCCGCCCTATATCCCTGTTGAACGTAGACGCCAAATTGTATGCTAAACTACTAGCTACTAGGCTGGGCCCCCTACTTCCATCATTGATCGCGACTGAACAGACCGGCTTTGTCCCAGGCCGCCAGACTTGTGACAACACCCGACGATTTTATGATATAATTGATTTGGCCCATAGGACTAATACCTCCGGACTCCTGCTGGCATTGGACGCCGAAAAGGCGTTCGATCGCCTACACTGGGGGTATATGCGGCTGGTGTTACTAAAGTTTGGTCTACCAGCACAATTTGTACACAGTATTATGGCCCTCTATTCTGCTCCATCGGCGAAAGTTTTGGCATCGGGATTTCTATCCTCCTCTTTCCACATAACCAATGGCACCCGACAGGGATGTCCGTTATCCCCGCTAATATTTATTCTGGCCCTAGAACCCTTAGCGCTGCAGATTAAAAGCTCCCAGACAATCAAAGGTATGCCGACCCCACAAGGGGAGCACAAATTGGCACTTTTTGCAGATGACATATTGCTCTTTTTGACCACCCCGGAGATATCGCTCCCTCCCCTGTTTGGCCTCCTTGATAGATTTGGCGCGTTATCTTACTATAAAAATAATGTGAGCAAAACACAAGCTCTCCCCATAAATGTTGCTGCTTCATCCCTTAGCTCCTTGCGCAGCACGTACCCTTTTGATTGGCGCTCTACCTCTTTAAAATACCTTGGAATCTCCCTTACTAAATCGCGAGGCACCATCCTAAAGGAAAACTTCATGCCACTTTTGAACTCCATCGAGAAGCAGCTCTCTACATGGAGCACAAACGAACCCTCCTGGCTGGGACGTATGGCGGCCATAAAGATGAGTATCTTACCCCAAATTTTATATTATTTCAGAAACATTCCAGTTTTCATACCGGCGCATTTATTGCTCCGGCTGCAAAAACTGCTGCATGCGCATATTTGGAAAGGGAAGCCCCCTCGAGTATCGGCCTCTACAGTCACTGCGCCGCGACGTACCGGAGGGTTGGGTTTTGTGGATTTACAAGCGTATTATAAAGCAGCCTTACTAGCCCAACTGTTGTCGTCGATGCATATCAAAGAAACACCTCTATGGTTACAGTTGGAGAATGCCATGATTTTCCCATACAAACTTCATGACCTGTTGTGGCTTCCACTCCTTCCTAGAAATAGCACCATGGGTCTACTACCCGCCTCGATGCTTTCCCTCACGTCCTGGCGTCAGTGGGGTCGCCCGTTGGTACGGCCTTATGACTTATTATATCTCGCCCCACTCAGAGTGCTGTGCCGCTATATTCCAGACTTAAACTTAGATTCTTGGTTTTTGCGCGGCTTGACGCAAGTGTGGCAGCTCTTTACACCCCACTCTCTGAAACCCTTTCCAGACTTGGTACAGGAGTTTGCCATCCCATTGAGTGACTGTTTTTCTTACCTACGTGTGAAGCACGCTCTACACCAGAAGGGCCTGACCTCTTTTACACCTACGAACCTTTCAGCTTTTCACAAACTGTGTATGTGGAAGAAATGTCAAACGAAACCGCTATCTCTCTGTTACAATAGTCTCTTAACCCCGAACCCACCTAAAAAATTACCCTATATGGTTAAATGGGAAAAAGATTTAGCTTTCACGCTCTCCGTGGATGACTGGTCATACGCCATGGACACAATATACAAATATTCTAGAAGCACCAATCTCCGTGAGGCCCATATTAAATTACTGTGTCGATGGTATTTAACACCAACCCGTTTGGCCCATATCTCGGGGACTACCGGCTTCTGTTGGAGATGCCTTACAGGCCTCGGTTCCTTACTACATACCTTTTGGTTATGCCCCGCACTGGGGGGTTATTGGGTTAAGATTAGTAGACTAATTTCTCACTGCACTTTACTTAGACTCCCACTATGCCCGAAAATGTACCTCTTACATATTATATCCATTACTATTCAGATCCGTCATAGGAGGTTTATCTCTATGGTACTGGGGACAGCAAAAACGGTCATTGCAAGACATTGGCGTTCCTCATTCTGCCCATCTATGAAAGAAGTTATGATGGCCCTTGAAAGTGTTTGTAAATATGAAGAAATGTTCCACACCGCGAATAACTCAATGTGCCAGTTTGATGATACATGGGAGGGGTGGAGGGTGTTTGTCGAGTCAGGAACCTTGATATAGGATATTCCACTGTGTACGACTGTAGTGCTGCCGTGTTTAGTGTTTTATGTTAGTTTAGGATTATATCTGTAAAAATAAAAATAAAAAAATAAAAAAAAAATATATATATATATATAGATATATATATAAAAGGTGGACAATGTGATACTGGCACCACAGTTAATATTAGGCTTGTGCACCAATTTTTTTTTTCGGTTCGGTTCGATTTGATTTTTCGGATTTTTAAACTTTTCGATTCGGCTCGTTTCGACCGATTTCTGTTTCGATTCGGTTCGGCTCGACTCGTTTTTCTTGTAGTTTTTTTCGGAATTTCGACCATTTTTCGTATTTTCGTGTCACTTAGCTCGTTTTTTTATCGACTTTTCGTATTTCCGGAAATTTTCGTTTTCCGGAATTGTAAATGGTTTCGGAATATCGACCATTTTTCGTATTTTCGTGTCACTTAGCTCGTTTTTGTATCGACTTTTCGTATTTTCGAAAATTTTCGTTTTTTCGGAACGTCTGTTCTCCTCGTTTCAAAGCAATAAATTTCGATTTGACACATTTCAAGTACATTCGAAAATTCCGAAAATATTTCGTTTCGGCTCGGAAAACTTTTCGGATCTGCCATTTTCGGATCTAAAAATTTTCGGAAAATCGGCCGCATCCGAAAACACGATTCGGGAAATTTCGTGAAAATTCCGAAATTCCGAAACCCGAAACGCACATCCCTAGTTAATATATAAGGCTGTAAAAAGGCTGTGGAGCTCAGCTCAGTGATACGCTCACACACCGCACATTACTGTGATTTTTATGGCTGTGTGGGTGTCTTTTTAGGACTCCTCCATATATTCAGGGTGTGCGGGTGTGTTTTTAGGGGCTCCTCCATATATTCAGGGTGTGCGGGTGTGTTTTTAGGCAGGGGCGTCGTAACGTGGGGGCGGGGGTGCCGCCCGCACCAGGTGACACCCGCCTTTAGGGTGACACCGTCACCCTAAGGGCGAGTGTCTCACCCTGCGCCGTGTGTTCGCTCCCTGCGAGCGTCTGAAGCTATGCAGCTTTGGCGCTCGCCTGGGGGAAACACGTGACCAGCCGATCGCGGCTGGTCACGTGGCTCCCCCAGGCGAGCGCCCAAGCTGCACGCCACCGGACACTCAGAGGGAGCGAACACGTGGCGCAGGAGGTGAGCTGGGGCCATTATCCATGAGCTGCTGGGGCATATCCATGAGCTGCTGGGGCATATCCATGAGCTGGGGCAATATCCATGAGCTGCTGGGGCATATCCATGAGCTAGGGCAATATCCATGAGCTGGGGCAGTATATCCATGAGCTGGGGCAGTATATCCATGAGCTGGGGCAGTATCCATGTGCTGGGGCATTATCCATGTGCTGGGGCAGTATATTCATGAGCTGGGGCAATATCCATGAACTGGGGCATTATCCATGAGCTTGGGGGCATTATCTATGTGCTGGGGCAGTATATACATGAGCTGGGGCAATATCCATGAGCTGCGGCAAATCCATGAGCTGGGGCAATATCCATGAGCTGGGGCAGTATCCATGAGCTGGGCCATTATCCATGAGCTGGGGCAGTATCCATGTGCTGGGGTATATCCATGTGCTGGGGCATATCCATGTGCTGGGGCAGTATATCCATGAGCTGGGGCATATCCATGTGCTGGGGGGCATATCCATGTGCTGGGGCAGTATATCCATGAGCTGGGGCAATATCCATGAGCTGGGGCAGTATCCATGAGCTGGGGCATATCCATGAGCTGGGGCAGTATCCATGAGCTGGGGCAGTATCCATGTGCTGGGGCATTTCCATGTGCTGGGGCAGTATATCCATGAGCTTGGGGCATTATCCATGAGCTGGGGCAATATCCATGAGCTGGGGCATTATCCATGAGCTGGGGCATTATCCATGTGCTGGGGCAGTATATCCATGAGCTGGGGCATTATCCATGAGCTGGGGCAATATCAATGAGAGGAGCTGGGGGCAATATCCATGAGAGGAGCTGGGACAAAATCCATGAGAGCAGCTGGGGCAGTATATCCATGAGAGGAGCTGGGGCAGTATATCCATGAGAGGAGCTGGGGCAGTATATCCATGAGAGGAGCTGGGGCAATTTCCCATGAGAGGAGCTGGGGCAATATCCATGAGAGGAGCTGGGGCAATATCAATGAGAGGAGCTGGGGCAATATCCATGAGAGGAGCTGGGGCAATATCAATGAGAGGAGCTGGGGCAATATCCATGAGAGGAGCTGGGGCAATATCAATGAGAGGAGCTGGGGCAATATCCATGAGAGCTGGGGCAGTATCCATGTGTGCTGGGGCAGTATCCATGTGTGCTGGGGCAATATCCATGTGTGAGCTGGTCTGGGGCAATATATCCATGTGTGAGCTGGTCTGGGGCAATATATCCATATGTGAGCTGAGGCGCAATATATCCATATGTGAGCTGGGGCAATATATATCCATGGGTGAGCTGCTGGAGATGCTGGCAAAAATTTGTGTGAGCATATGAGAGAGCTCCACAGCAATAAATCTCACAGTAATGTGCGCTGTGTGTATGAGCATTCAGTGTTATACGGGAGTACTGATTTAGGAGTAAGAGTAGTTAAAAAAAATCCATAAAACTCGGGGGGGGGGTGACACCATAAGTTACCGCACCGGGTGACACCAACCCTAGTGATGCCACTGTTTTTAGGGGCTCCTCCAAATATTCAGGGTGTGCAGGTGTCTTTTTAGGGACTCCATGTGTTCAGGGTGTGTGGTTGTCTTTAGAGGCTTCTCCATATATTCAGGGTGTGTGGGTGTGTTTAGTTTAATCTTATATTGTGCTTACAAGTTTAATACCCTTTGAATAAAAGTTTTTTTTATCACAGCTTGTAATCTGTTTCTTGGGGATTTAACCGAATGGGAGGCTTTAAATGGAGTCGGTATTGGAGAGATGGGTGTGGCCACTGAAAGGGTGTGGTTACTGAGGGGTGTGGTCACTAGGGGGCACTGTAAAGCTTTCTCAAGCTTTCTCGCACAGGGTGCCGAAAGGCCTAAGGCCGGCCCTGGTGACATGCATATTTCAGATACCCTTTCGAGGACCACTGTGGATCCGCCGGAACAAGAAGAGGACATGCTATCAAATAAAAAGGTTGTTTACACTCTGTCAGCATCAGAATGTATTGGAGCTGATATGTTATTTTATTTACAGATTTACACAGCAGAAGATGAAATCTTATCTGCCATTAAACAAGTTTTATCTCACAGTTGGCCACGGAGAAAAAAGCAACTTCATCCTAATCTACATCCATATTGGCTAGGGATGTGCACCGATTTTTTTTTCGATTCGATTCGATTTTTCGAATTTTTAAACTTTTCGATTCGGCTCGTTTCGACTGCTTTCTGTTTCGATTCGGTTCGGCTCGATTCGGTTTTCGGGTACATTTATTTTTCGGAATATCGACCATTTTTCGTATTTTCGGGTCACTTTACTTGGTTTCTGTATCGACTTTTCGTTATTTCGGAAAATTTTCGTTTTTCGGAACTACATGGTTTTCGGCATATCGCCCATTTTTCGTTTTTCGGAACTTTTCGTTTTTCGGAATTGTACATGGTTTTCGGCATATCGCCCATTTTTCGTTTTTCGGAACTTTTCGTTTTTCGGAATTGTACATGGTTTTCGGCATATCGCCCATTTTTCGTTTTTTGGAACTTTTCGTTTTTTCGGAACGTCTGTTCTCGTTTCAAAGCTGTCTAACTCTATTCGTTTTGATGAAAACTACTATGGTTTACTTTTTTAATACTACTTTATATATTTTTTCTAATAAATTTTTGGTGTGTTTTTCGAATCCGATAATTCATTCTGTCGATACGATAATTCTGGCGATTCTATCGTGTTTTTTTAATTAACCGTTTCGCTGCTGAGCCTTTTCCCACCTCTGTGCTGAGCTCATTTTTTACCGGTTTTGCTCATCATGTTTAAACGTGTTTTGAAGCTTATTTTAGTATATGACCCAGACATATTATATATCGTTCTTTCCGTCAGACTCGGCAGATTAATAATATGTCATTATTATATGTATACGTCATGACCTGTCTGTATATTATAACAAAAAATGCAATAAAATATGATTTTTCAATAATTTACAATGTGTAAAGTGTTTTTTTTCACATTTTAACATGCGAGCAATTGCGGTTATATTTTTAAGGGGTGCGCTTGTTAAAAAAATTAGAGATGGGGTCTCGTTACATTTTTTTTTGGGGAAAATTAAAAATTTTTTAACAAACGCACCGCATACAAAAATCGTTAGTGCAGCATCATTGTTCACATTATAATTGAAATGGGAACAATATTGCTGCATTAACAAAAAAAAAGAAAAAAAATTGTTTATTTTTTCTTTATAATTTTTTTAAAATATTTTTTTATTTTTAATTTTTTTACAAACGTTTTTCACATTCGTGTTTGGTATCGTTGGAACGGCCATGCTCTGGCCGATCCAACAATACCAAACTTTAACCCCTAGCTGCCACGGATCGGGAGATAGGGGGTTCATTGGAACCCCCTATCTCCACCATTGGTGGCAACTAGGGGTTAACTCCAGGACTGGCGTCATCGTGCTATGCACGATGACGCCAGTCCTCAGGGGGAGTTCCCGGAAGCTTGGCCGACATCCGACATCCTCATGGATATGCCCCAGATCCTCATGGATATGTCCCAGCTCCTCATGGATATTGCCCCAGCACCTCATGGATATGCCCCAGCTCCTCGTGGACATGCCCCAGCTCCTCGTGGACATGCCCCAGCTCCTCGTGGACATGCCCCAGCTCCTCATGGATATTGCCCCAGCACCTCGTGGATAATGCCCCAGCTCCTCGTGGATATTGCCCCAGCACCTCGTGGATATGCCCCAGCTCCTCGTGGACATGCCCCAGCACCTCGTGGACATGCCCCAGCTCCTCGTGGACATGCCCCAGCTCCTCGTGGATATGCCCCAGCTCCTCGTGGATATGCCCCAGCTCCTCGTGGACGTGCCCCAGCTCCTCGTGGACATGCCCCAGCTCCTCGTGGATATTGCCCCACCACCTCATTAGTGCAGCATCATTGTTCACATTATAATTGAAATGGGAACAATATTGCTGCATTAACGAACCAAAAAAAAGAAAAAAAAATGTTTATTTAATTTTTATAATTTTTTTTAAATATATTTTTATATTTAATTTTTTTTTTTAAAATACTTTTTTCTCTGTAGTGTTTGGTATCGTTGGAACGGCCATGCTCTGGCCGATCCAACCATACCAAACTTTAACCCCTAGCTGCCACGGATCGGGAGATAGGGAGTTCCAATGAACTCCCTATCTCCACCGTTGGTGGCAGTTAGGGGTTAACTCTAGGACTGGCGTCATCGTGCTATGCACGATGACGCCAGTCCTCAGGGGGAGTTCCCGGAGACTTGGCCGACATCCAAGATGTCGGCCAGCTCCGGGAAAGGATCCCGAACCGGCGCTTTTCAGCGCCGATTCGCGATCCAGCTCCCCAGGGGTTAATGCCAGGCACCATTTGGAAGGGCAGGCTGTGCCCTTCCAAATGGTGCCTGGGTTAACCCCCGCAACGCCGCTGATCGGGAGGGAGAGAGGTCCGAAGGACCTCCCCCCTCCCTTTCAGGCGCCTCCTCCGCACATGCGGGGGGGGCGCCTGATTTAGGTATCATCGCGCTGTCGCGATGACACCTAATTTCACCGGCGGCGGTTCCGGATGCTGGGCTGACATCGAGGATGTCAGCCCGCACTGGGGGGGCCAGCGATCGGCCGGAACCCGGCCGAACGCTGACCCCAAAGGGAGGACGCGCTCAGCGCGTCCTCCGCATACCAGCAGCCATGCGGAGGACGCGCTCAGCGCGTCCTCCGCATCGAAGTGGTTAACAGTGTGGAAACCAAGCAATACATAATTAACTTATTAACGTAAAGCAACGCACACAAACAGGAAAATATAGAAAAAATAGAAAATTTATTTACAACATGGGGAAGGGAAGGGAACATGCCAAGGATGGCAAACTGTCCAACAGGGGCACAAACAACACAAACAAACATACAATGGCGGCCATCTTCCAAGCCAGGCGAACATCTTGTTCAGAGTATTGGTTCACTCACTGGAGAATTACTGGCATTTGAGGAGATGTTGGAGCTGGTCCGCATCTTTGATTACAAAGATTATGACTGCAGTAAGGGCCCTTACGGCAGGAAGAATAATTTTAGAAAGGATCGTATCATTGACAAGCTACGCGCACCACCATCCTGGAGGTGTTTGGGAAAGACGGGACGAAGGACCAGATCAGAAAACGCTGGTCCGACCTCAAAGCAGGCGAGCAGGAGCAGCTGAGGCACATCCGTATTGAGTATTGTCTGTCTTACTGCCGCTCCAGGATGTCCGCGGTGTTGTTCAGGTGCTCCCGGAGTTCCTGCAGCAGTTCCTGGATGGCATCGAGTGTTCTGACTGCCAGGCGTAGCTCGCCAATCGCCTCTTGATTGCTAGGTCTGGCTTCTTCTATATATCCAATAAATGAAAGAAGGAAAATACAGTAAGTAAAGCAGGTTTCTATTTTTGACTGAAAGTCTTGAAAAAATATAACAGTAGTATATACCAGTGCTGGCGGCCTCCTGAGGCTCCGACTCCTCTGACTCCTCCCCCACCACCACCGTCTGCATATCCAGTGCTATATGTAAGAAATTAAAGAAATAAAAAATACAGTAAACAACAAAACTGATTTATTTTTGAACAAAAGTCGATGCAAAATACAACAGTAAAAAAAAAAAAAACCTGGACTGGCGGCCTCCTGCTGCACCGGCTCCCTCTCTACATCATCGCCATCCTCCTCTTCCTCCTCTTCCTCCTCCTGCTCCTCTTGTGCTATACATAAAAAAATTTAATTAAAATACAGTAAACAAAAAATGTTTCTGTTTTTGACCAAAAGTCGTTGCTAAATAAAACAGTATATAGCAGCGCTGGTGGACGCCCGTGGCTCCTCCTTCTCCGGGGCACTGGTGCCCGCTGGGGCAGATTCTGCGGCCTTCTTCCTGTCTTCTGCCAAATCCAAAAAATATAACACGTAAATAATGCTGACTGGAAAAAATGGTATATCTATACAATATATTGCCGAAAGTATTGCGACACCCCTCCACTACCCACTACCAGCTTGACCCACCACTACTCCCATCTCATTGTTCTAAAGTCACAAAATATTTATTTATTTCCCCTGCACATAGACATATATTACCGTTCAATTATATATTTTTTTCAGAAGTAAACATTACGTTTATTCAATAAAAACTATTATTTGTGTTGTGTGCGTACAAAACGCATTGTGCACTGCTTTTAGTTATTTTATAGATGCCTCAGCCTCAGTTTCACTTTCAGTTTCTGTGAATAAAACTGTGGATATTGCAGAAACAACAGAAATCCGCCATTTTGTTTTGAAATTTGCATCTAAAGCATTCAATGACACTGTTGCAGCAAACTGAATCGCTGCGCTGCAACAATTCAGCAGCTGCTGAGGATGTATTGAACGCAGCTCTGTTTGGATGCACTTTCAGAAGAACTACATGTCCCATCCTATCACTTAGCAGAGACGCAGAGATTTTTGTTGATGCGCAGGTGGGAACCAATATTGGGCAAGCTGCGGGTCATCTCGTATGCATCACTCAATCACAACAACCTCCCCCCCAGCACACTACAATACACACAGAGCCAAAAGAAATCCAGCATTGTAACTTCATCTACATACATCAAATGTCACAATTTTCACGAATACGTAAAATCACAAAAAGGAAGAGCTATGGCAAAAATGCATGTATGACGAGTCGTGAAAACGCAAAGCTATACACAATCACATTGCATGAAAAAAGGACTAGATAAATCAGCGTATTTCTGTGCACATTAGCACATGCAAGCACATTATTATTATTATACAGGATTTATATAGCACCAACAGTTTGCGCAGCGCTTTACAATATAACATGACACTTACGTTTCGCTATGACGCGGCGGATGCGTCTCAGCTGCTCCTGCTCACGTACTTTCAAATCAGACCAGCGTTTCCTGAGCTGGTCCTTCGTCCGGTCCTTCCCAAACAACTCCAAAATGGTGGTGCGTAGCTTCTCTAAGATACGATCCTTCCTGGCGTTAGACTTCCTGCGGTAAGGGCCCTTACTGCAATCATAATCTTTGCTATCAAAGATGCGTACCAGCTCCAACATCTCCTCAAACGCCATATTGGTGGCCCGTTTCTTCCTGGGTGCAGGTGGTTCATCATGGAGAGATGATGACGAGGTGCTTGTACGGCACTCATCTCTTACAGCGGCCATTATAATGAATAATAAAAACAATATTTTGTTCAAAAAGTTGTCAATAAAACTGGCTCAATAAAGTTACGACATCCGCGCGCGCGTGCATGCGCGACCCGCGGACGAATCGGATCTGACCCAAATACGAAAATTCTTATCGGATCATTGGAAACAATAAAAATTTTTACAGAATCAGCGATATAACCGATACTAGTTAAATATACGATGTCCAGACTTACCGAAATGGAACCGAAATCCCGAATGGAACTGAAATCATGAATAGAGGGAAAATAAATTTCGATTTGACACATTTCAAGTCCATTCGAAAAATCCGAAAAATTTTCGATTTGGCAAATTTTTCGTTTTTTTTCGGAAAGTCTGTTCTCGTTTCAAAGCAATAGATTTCGATTTGACACATTTCAAGTCCATTCGAAAATTCCGAAAATTTTTCGATTTGGCAAATTTTTCGTTTTTTTTCGGAAAGTCTGTTCTCGTTTCAAAGCAATAGATTTCGATTTGACACATTTCAAGTCCATTCGAAAATTCCGAAAAATTTTCGATTCGGCTCGGAAAACAGTTCGGATTCGACTTTTTCGGATCTAAAAAATTTCGGAGTTTCGGCCGCATCGAAAGACCCGAATCGGGAAATTTCGTGAAAATTCCAAAATTCCGAAACCCGAAACGCGCATCCCTAATATTGGCAATGCAAGGACTTCCTCCGCATGGAGGATGGTCTCCCATTGCTCGGTGACAAGATTGTGGTACCTCAGAATGCTCACAGAAAAATTCTGGAAAGTTTGCATGAGTGCCATCAAGGAATACAGAGGACCAAAATGCGGGCTCGGATGATCCTGTTCTGGCCCTGCATGTCCAGGGACATACAACAGATAGTAGAGACCTGCAAGATTTGTGCTAGTCAGTCACCAACCAGTGAATCAAAAGGAGCCATTACTCTCACACAAAATTCCTCACATTCCTTGGCAAAAACTGGCAATGGACATTTTTGAGTGGAAAGGGTGCTCGTTCCTTGTGATAGTGGACTATTTCTCAAAGTACCCCGAAGTGTTAAAACTGTCTGATAAATCTGCAATGCAAGTGATTGGTAAACTGAAAGCAATCTTTAGTAGACATGGCATCCCAACAGAAGTCATCTGCGACCATGTACCCTTTGCAAGTGCTGAGGTGAAGGACTTTGCTGCCCAATGGGGTATAATGTTTACTCATTCTAGTCCTGGCTACCCCCAATCGAATGGATTGGCAGAACGAACTGTAAAAACAATCAAGCTAATGCTCCAAAAGGCATGGGAATCGGGGTTAGATACTCATATAGGGCTTCTGGAGCTGCGCAACTCCCCAGTCACTGGTATGGCCTACTCTCCAACACAACTGTTAATGGGCCGGGTACTAAGGACCAAATTACCTGTTGTGGCCTCTGCATTACAGCCACAGATCCTGAAGCACGCACACAAAAATCTGAGGGAATTACAGTACAGGCAGAAAGTGTACTATGATCATGGTGCCAAATCACTACCGCCCTTCCGACAAAGGGGAAGCAGTCCGTATGGAGACCACGGCAGGTTGGCAGCCTGCAAAGATGTCATCTGTTGGTCCTGAGCCAGGGTCTTATGTAGCTGAAAGACCAGATGGCAGAAAGTACAGGGGAAATTGATGTCATCTCAGGATGGATAACACAGTTGGTCAAGACCACCCAGAGCCCCAGCTACTTGTAACAGCAAGTGAAGCAGAGTCAACGTTTGCAGAAAGTGCAGCCTCAGAGACTGATGTGTCAGGTACAGATGGAGACCAAGGAGCCCTGGTCCCTACGAATCCTACAGAATCTGCACAGAACACTATGAGAGCTGGAAGAGTCATACACCTTCCTCAGAGACTGAAAGATTATGTCATAGGATAATGTATACTTTGCATTCCTAACACGTTTTTATAGTTTTGTTTTTTGTTCAGTAATGTTGCTTGTTTAAAGGGGGGGTGGAAATGGTGGGGGATATGTGGTGTACTGTTACTTTAAGAGGACACTCTGGCTTTGCTTACTGAGAACTCTATGGTCAGCAGCCAGTCTAGATCTGGTTTCAGTTGCTTACAGTTAGTTGTTGATTGCACTCAAGCTGAATAAAGAGCTGTGCCATGAACCTGCTATAAACTGGTGATTGTTTCTGTTTTAGTTGTACACTGGAAACACTACACATAGGTCGTAATAATAGCTTCTTCAGCTGCATATTAGAAGCCCTAACCTAATCTATACCCAGATGCATCCCACTGCCAGGAAACCAGAGTACAGAGCTTTTGTAGCTGCAAAGGTTGACCTTTACCTTTCAGATCAATGAGTGCTTTTGATCGTAAGATTACAAATTCAATGCAGGTGCAAGAAAGGAATTGAGACCAGCCAATGTAGCAACTTGCTAAACCCTGCAGTCTCTGAAAGATATTTTTGTAATGCTCATGTTACAATTCTGATTGACTTATTTTATCCTTGATCATAGCTCAGCTATCTGTGAGCCACTTTGGATTAAACATATTGGGCCATATTACATACTTGGTGCTAACTTAACCAGAGCTGTTGTAAACTTCCCAGAGCCATTATAGCCTATGGAGGTTTTAAGTTTACAACAGCTCTGGTTAAATTAGCACCAAGTATGTAATATGGCCCATTGACTTTAAAAAAGGGAAGCTTGATTTATATCTGCATTTACGCAAATATGTAGATTCGAAATTACCCTGAATCACATGATCTTGTGTCAGTATTTTTCTTCGGATGTTCTGCAGCAATTTGGATTTTAGGTGCATTTTATAAAAGAAAAAAATCTGCTGACTTAAGTTACAGTTAAACGTTTTTATATAGCTTTAACAAGTTCCGTAGCTCTGTACAATGGGTGAGACAGAATAACAAATATACATACACGTTAAACACACAGAGCAGTAGGAGAGAGGATCCTGCTTGAGAGTTTACAATCTCAGGCTAGGGTCAGACGAACGCATTTTTCACGTCTACCGTCAAAAAGTGCGTCGGTGTCCGAACGCATTTTCTCACGGAAGACGCGATAGCAGTCATACGATGCGCAATGTCGGCCGTAATTTTTGATGGAGCTATAAAAAACAAATGGACGTGATGTAGGCCAGACATGTGCAGCGTCTGACGTCTCCTAATCACGCACACAATGTGTGACGCAGCGCACTCTGTGCGTCAGGACTAGCGGTTCCACGTTCTCAAAAAAATGCGTTTGTCACTTGCGTTGCGGAACTTTCGTGCGGCCGTACTTCGTATATTGGCCGTCATTGGACGTCCTTTGCTGCTACTACGGCCGTAATAAAGTGCGGCTCAACGCACGTTCGCACTGCGTTCGTCTGACCCCAGCCTAAGCTGATCTGAAACTCCGACTCTATTGAGACTATACTCCCTATTGACATCTAGATCATTTTGTTTTTTAACATTAATATGAAAGGAATTCAGAATGATACAATGTAATCTACAAGCTAACTACTGCATTTACAAAGGTAGATTATAATTGTGATGGAAGCTGCTACTGGAGCCAAGTAGATATGCCAGAATTGCCATCCTTGCTCCTGAGAGATCAGCATTAGTGAGCCGATTCGATACTCCCAGTAGAGCGTGGTGTTAGTGAGCTGCTGTGGTAAATCCTGATAAAGCCAGAATATCCCCCCACATACTGGTTGAAACTTAGTATAGGGTAAAGCAAGTGGAACATTTATTGCACAGAGAACAACTCACTTTTATACGGATTGCCCCCATTGTTCTTCCTCCTGCCTGCCCTCCGACATCCCACGTCAGGGCTTCACTGCTTTCAGCCATAGCCCAAATTCCCTCATAGGTAACTACTGCCTCCAGAGCGAGCCCAGTACATTACCATACAATGACCGCCACTACCTCTGGGGCGAGCCCCATCTGAGGAATGCACCACTGCCTCCAGAGCAAACCCAGTTTGTGGGGATGGTTCATTGGATACGCCAACGCAAGGTCCCCTGAGGCAGCATGGATTTCTGACTTCCAGTTTCAGAGTTTATTTGGAGTGATCCGTCTGGAGCAGCAGCACAACCTGGGTACTGCCACATAGCTCTGTGCCTGGCTACTTCTGCCAAAGAAGCACCCTGATTCACGCATGGGAGACCGAGCGGTGAGCTGTAGAAGCCTGGCAGCTGTTGCAATGTACACAGGCAGCAGAGCGGCCACGCTCCGCCAAGGAGGAGGCTGGATGATGGGTTTCCCGATAGCAGACTCCTATTTTTAGGGACACACTGACCAAAAACTTATGCAAACATATTATTATTATTTATTTTTTCTCTCTTCCACCTAAAAGATTCCAGTTCGTTTTTCAATTGAGTTGTACAGTTCATAGGTCACATTAAAAGGTGGAATAAGTCCCTTCCTCCCGATCAGCCTTTTACCTGCTTTCTCCCGACGCATTCTCCCCACACACGACGAGTCACAACCCATTCTGGCCTCGCTCTACATAGACGGTGACACATTTAAATCCCCAGCTGATATCCCGCTAACTCACCCACACTCCTTCCTCACTAAATTCCACCTCCATCGCTTGACCACATATCTGCACACCTTAGTGCGCCCATCTGACTTCACCTGCCCCCTCACACAATGTGAGAAGCTGGTTCAACGCCCTCGCTCCCTGTCTGTCACGTACCCCCGTTCCGGCGGCGCCTGGCAGCAGCGTCCTCGCTGCTCGCTGGCCAGGCGCCGAGTAAATAGAGCCGGTCGCTTCCGCACACGTGGGACGCCGGGAGGCGGGGCCTCGCGTGATGACGCGGACCCGTCGGGTTTAAAACCCAGCTTCTCCACTATGCCAGTGCCCTGACGTGGTAGTTACTTCCCGCAGAGCTCTTGTGCGTTTCTGGCTAAGAATTATTCTGTGTATCGACCCCTGGCATTGGCAAAACGACTATTCTGTGTATCGACCCCTGGCATTGGCAAAACGACTATTCTGTGTATCGACCCCTGGCATTGGCAAAACGACTATTCTGTGTATCGACCCCTGGCATTGGCAAAACGACTATTCTGTGTATTTGACCCCTGGCTTTGGCGAACGAACCATTCCGTGTATTGACCCCTGGCATTCGCAAGCGACCATTCTGTGTCTCGACCCCTGGCATTTGTATCACTCCTCTATTCTGGTGCGGAGGTCAGTCTGTGTGGCACCCTAGGCACATCAGACCACCCCTTGTATTTTGTATGTGCTCTGTACTACCATCCTAGCAATCTGTCTAGACGTGCCGACCACTCTAAGGATCGGAAGGTTAGAGAGAGACCTGCGTATAGGGACCAACACTATAGTAATCAGGGGGATCCGTGACATTACGTCAGGGCCAATGGATCCCGCAGACCTCTCTTCTCAGTTAACAAGAATTGCAGCCCGACAAGAAGAGCAGGACCACAGGATGGACCAGATTGCTCTTGCTCTGCAAACCCTG
Source organism: Leptobrachium leishanense (assembly GCA_009667805.1). NCBI lineage: Eukaryota > Metazoa > Chordata > Amphibia > Anura > Megophryidae > Leptobrachium > Leptobrachium leishanense. Next base: position 246,184,377 of record CM019065.1, read on the forward strand.
TTGAATCGATCCACTGCTGGTACTGCAAGTCCTCCAGAACCAGTATTGCCTAGGGCCAGTTCGCCTCACCCGAGGGGTGTAGGCTCAGTATGAAGGCACCCGTACGCTATGATGGTACGCCTAACTTGTGTCGGGGTTTTTTGACCCAACTGGAGATTCTATTCGAGAACAATCCAGGGTCCTGTGTATCCGATAAAGCCAAAGTAGGCTACCTAATTAACCATTTAACTGATAAAGCGTTACTGTGGGCCACACCATTGTGGGAAAACAAAAAGCCCATCATATATGACTATGAGGGCTTTACCTCTGAACTAAAACGTACGTTTGACCCCTCTAGAAGGGCCACCAATGCAGGCAGGTCCTTATTCCACATTAAGCAAGGTAATAGGAGAGTCTCTGACTATGCCATAGAATTTAAGACCTTGACTTCTGAGGTACACTGGCCTAACGACGTTTTAACCTTGGCGTTTACCGAAGGCCTGAACGAGGCTTTGATGTTTGAGCTGGCTCCCTTGAAGTTGCCCGAACATCTGGACCATTTGGTTGATTTCTGTATTGCCATGGACGACCAAATTAGGGACAGGAGGCATTCTAGAGACAGACCCAGAAGGGTTTTGCCTCCTTTACCCTTAGTACCCAGACACACCAGTACGTCAGGTACTCCAGAGCCAGAAAGAACCGATCTACCGGTCGTGGAACCCATGCAGATAGGTAGAACAGGTATTTCGGAGGCTGAGAGAGCTCACAGAAGGGAAAGGGGGCTCTGTTTTTACTGTGCCGGGGCAGGGCATTTTCGTCTTCAATGTCCTCAAAGACCCAGGGGTGGCAGGGGTGACACTGGCAAGCCGGGCCAGAGAACACCTACTAGCCAGGTAATCGGTTCACTCTATGCCTCCTTTGTTGATAACGAAAAAAAAAAAACCGGATTCTGGTGCCCATCTCCTTAACCTGGGGGGGGTGCACCTCGAGACTGAGGCGTTCCTAGACTCTGGAGCCTCAGGTAACTTTATGGATAGAGTGTTTGCCTCCAAGAACCTCATGCCTCTAGTTCTCAAAGAAAGACCTCTAATGGTGGAGGCCATAGACGGGAACCCTTGTCATGTCCCCATATCACCCACGACACTATAGAGGTATGCATGAAAACAGGAGTTTTGCACCGGGAAACCATACGATTCCAGATTATTGACTCTCCCTCATGCCCCGTCGTCCTAGGGTTTCCATGGTTGACTGAGCATAACCCGGTGATTGATTGGGTCCAGAGAGACATAAAATGTTGGGGTCCCAGTTGTCAGTCGAAATGTATGGGCAGGGTCACTGTTATTGGTAGCCTTAATATCGCCACAGCACCTCCTTTATCCACAGTAGTCCCTGACTGTTATCAGGCATTAAAAGAGGTTTTTTCGAAGGCCAGGACTGAGGTTTTACCACCACATCGCCCGTATGACTGTGCCATAGAGTTACTCCCCGGTACTATGCCTCCCAAAGGACATGTATACCCCTTATCGCAAAAGGAGAACGATATTATGGAGGAATATATAAAAGAGAATCTTGAACGTGGATTCATTAGACGGTCCTCCTCCCCAGCAGGAGCTGGTTTCTTTTTCGTCTCCAAGAAAGAGGGAGACTTGCGACCATGCATAGATTATAGAGGTTTAAACAGAATAACCATAAGAAATGCATATCCATACCCCTTATAACAGAGTTGTTCGACCGACTGAAAGGGGCCCGTATATACACGAAGCTCGATTTACGCGGAGCCTACAATCTGATAAGGGTGAAAAAGGGGCACGAGTGGAAGACGGCTTTTAATACGCGTAGCGGGCATTACGAATACCTGGTAATGCCCTTTGGGTTATGTAACGCGCCAGCTGTGTTTCAGGATCTCATAAATGACACCCTAAGGGATTTTCTGCAAACATTCGTCATAGTGTATCTCGATGACATCCTGATATACTCTCCAGATAAGGAGACCCATCACGCCCATGTGCAACAAGTGTTAAGGAGACTATTGAAGGCCGGGTTATACTGCAAATTAGAAAAGTGCCTATTTGATATAGAGATGGTGCACTTCCTTGGGTATATCATAACCCCTGAGGGGTTTCAGATGGATCCGGGTAAATTGTCGGCAATCCTCGACTGGCCCCTACCCCAAGGGCTTAAAGCCATCCAGAGGTTTCTAGGTTTTACCAACTATTATCGAAGGTTCATTAAAGACTTTTCGGCCTTGGTAGCTCCTCTCACGCCATGACTAAGAAAGGGGTGGGAAATCAGAAGTGGACACCCCAGGCCAGGCAAGCCTTCGAGGCCCTCAAACAGGCATTCACGACTGCCCCTGTTCTCCGACATCCTGATCCAGCTCTGCCCTTCCAACTCGAGGTTGACGCCTCCGAACTGGGCCTTGGTGCAGTCTTGTCCCAAAGGGAGGCTCCTGACAAACCCTTGCATCCATGCGGTTCTATTCCGGAAGTTGTCTCCGGCCGAGAGAAACTATGATATCGGTAATAGAGAGTTGTTAGCAGTTATTGCAGCCTTGGCAGAGTGGAGATACTTATTAGAGGGATCTACAGACCCAATCGTTATCATAACCGATCATAAGAATCTCACGTACATTGGAGACGCGAAACGATTGAACGCCAGACAAGCGAGATGGTCTTTGTTTCTTTCAAGTTTTAATTTCGTCCTCACGTATAGACCTGGGTCAAGAAACATTAAAGCAGATGCGTTATCTAGACAGTATGAATCCTATGAACATAACATTCAGGATCGACATCCCATTGTACCTCAGGAGAGGATTATAGCCTCTACCACGATTAGTGTCTCGTCCCCTCTGATGATCCGATTGCAGACTGTGCAAGATAAGGCTCCGGGGGGAGGCCTCCCGCGAAGCTCTTTGTACCTGAGAAGGAAAGAGAAGAAGTCCTTAAGATTTACCATGACAATAAAACCTCTGGGCACATGGGGATCACCAAAACAGTGTCTAGCATCCGAAAACTGCTATGGTGGCCCACGATGCGCCGGGATATTAAAGATTACGTAGCCGTGTGCGAGGTATGCACAAGAAATAAGAGTCCTAAGACAGCGCCCATTGGTTTACTCCAGCCCCTGCCTATCCCCGAACGACCATGGTCGCAGATAGCCATGGATTTTATAGTAGAGTTACCCGAGTCCAAAGGGAATACTGTTATACTCACGATTATAGATCGCTTTTCCAAAATGGGTCACTATGTTCCTCTTAGGAAACTACCGTCAGCAGCCGAGCTGGTGCCCATTTTCATCGCCAATGTGGTCCGCATACACGGTATCCCTCTTGGGATTGTTTCTGATAGGGGGACCCAGTTTGTCTCCAGATTCTGGAGGGGGTTCTGCAAGAATGTGGGAATAGACCTGTCCTTCTCCTCGGCCTATCACCCCCAAACGAACGGAGCAGCAGAAAGGGCCAATCAAAATGTTGAGAAGTATCTCAGGTGTTTCATATCTGAACGACAGGATAATTGGTCAGACCTGCTACCTTGGGCCGAGTATGCCCTAAACAGTGCCGTGAGTGAAGCCAGTGGTCATTCCCCTTTCTTCACGGTTTACGGATTTGATCCTCCCGTGCTTCCCACTGCATTTCCTGATACCGCGATTCCTGCTCTGGATGAGCACTTGGCGTCATTGACTGAGACCTGGGGGAGGGTTAAACAGGCACTGGAGAGGAGCAGTATTGTCCAGAAAACGAAGGCCGATAGACGTAGGGGACCAGCACCTGTGTATCAAGTCGGGGACAGGGTTTGGCTTTCTTCGCGGAACGTTAAGCTCTTAGTACCATCGATGAAACTAGCCCCCAGATACATAGGCCCTTACAAGATACTGCGGCGACTCAGCCCGGTTTCCTATGCCTTGGCACTGCCCTCCCATATCAGGATACACAACGTTTTCCACGTGAGTCTGTTGAAGCCACTGTTGTGTAATCGTTACTCCAGGGTCCGTGCTCCTCCGCCTCCTGTCTCTGTGGAGGGCGAAGAGGAGTTTGAGGTGCAGGCCATTCTGGACGCCAGGAGGTCTAGGGGGGCCTGCACTACTTGGTTGACTGGGTGGGCTACGGTCCTGAGGATCGCTCCTGGCTTCCGGCTGCCGAGGTCCATGCCCCTCGGTTAGTGAAGGCCTTCTATTTGGCTCATCCCCATGCCCCTGGGGGTCGTCCTGTGGCCGCCCGTTGAGGGGGGGTTCTGTCACGTACCCCCGTTCCGGCGGCGCCTGGCAGCAGCGTCCTCGCTGCTCGCTGGCCAGGCGCCGAGTAAATAGAGCCGGTCGCTTCCGCACACGTGGGACGCCGGGAGGCGGGGCCTCGCGTGATGACGCGGACCCGTCGGGTTTAAAACCCAGCTTCTCCACTATGCCAGTGCCCTGACGTGGTAGTTACTTCCCGCAGAGCTCTTGTGCGTTTCTGGCTAAGAATTATTCTGTGTATCGACCCCTGGCATTGGCAAAACGACTATTCTGTGTATCGACCCCTGGCATTGGCAAAACGACTATTCTGTGTATCGACCCCTGGCATTGGCAAAACGACTATTCTGTGTATCGACCCCTGGCATTGGCAAAACGACTATTCTGTGTATTTGACCCCTGGCTTTGGCGAACGAACCATTCCGTGTATTGACCCCTGGCATTCGCAAGCGACCATTCTGTGTCTCGACCCCTGGCATTTGTATCACTCCTCTATTCTGGTGCGGAGGTCAGTCTGTGTGGCACCCTAGGCACATCAGACCACCCCTTGTATTTTGTATGTGCTCTGTACTACCATCCTAGCAATCTGTCTAGACGTGCCGACCACTCTAAGGATCGGAAGGTTAGAGAGAGACCTGCGTATAGGGACCAACACTATAGTAATCAGGGGGATCCGTGACACTGTCCCATGGTATCTCCCTCTACTACGGTCTGCTGCAGGGTTTGTCATACCGCACACCCTCTTACCGAGCCAGATGGGAGGCCGACCTCCAGAGATCTTTTACGGATGAGGAATGGGAAAAGATTTCTATGCTCACTACCTCCTGTTCTATGGCTAGCAGAACGCAGGAAACGGCTTACAAAATCTTGTCGAGATGGTACAAACCCCCTGCCCCGATGGCCTCATATGACACCCGCACTGACGGCTCCTGATGGAAGTGGCAAGCCCCTCAAGCTGACCTGCTTCATATGTGGTGGACATGCCCGCTACTCCAGACGTTCTGGCATACTGTTCACGATACCAGTAGCAAGGTTTCTGCAGCGCCTCCGACTTCTCCCCTACCCCAATGCTCTTGCACCACACCATGTCGTCAGCCGCAGACTACAAAAACTCACTGCACATTTGACTCTTGAATGCAGCCAAAGCCATTATCCCCCCGACACTGGAAATCCCCCTCCGCCCTGTCCATCAGAGAATGGGTACAGGAGATCCACAACTTGAGGAATATCGAAGACCTCCATGGAGCTGCCGGCACCTCTGATAAACTTCTGCACCATTGGTTCTACTGGCCGTCTGCCTGCACTCTCCTGCGAAACCTCTCGCTTACGTGAGATTATATGAAATTGCCCTGAGATGCCCACACACACTCTGCACTCTGGCCCATAGTGAGCATTCGCTGTTTGCTACATATGAGACCCGCCCGCCCACAGTCTGGATCCCCACTGTTACATGATTCTCAGTACCCCTGACTACCCCCCCAACCCCATTACCGCCTCACCACCACTCTCCCCCACCTCCCCCCCAAGTTAACCCCACCGAAACCTAGTCTGCCGAGAAAAAAAAGTCTGGCTTTTCCGGTTCTTTTATTTACTGTTGTGCCTCTCTGATGACCATGCTCTTAGACACGCGACTCATTTACCGTCTCGCCTCCGTATTGCACTTTTGCTGTAATGTATTTTTCACGGAAATTCCTAATAAAAATCTATTACAATAAAGGTGGAATAAGTTCTGAAATGATTTATCTTGTCTCATTTTTTTACATCACAGAAACCTGACATTTTAACAAGGGTGTGTCGATTTATTCTATCCACAGTACCAACAACATAGACTTTAAAGGATCTGGTTAATTCACACCGCAGTTAGAATAGAGTCCAAGGTTGGATTCGGATTTATGGAGCTTTTGAACCTTTCTCCCTTTCGCCAATATCAATTGGGGAGCCTGGCAGAGAGCCAGTATGTTTGGGCAATGACGAGGATGCGCCCCATAATGATGATCCTGGAGAAGTGGCGCTCCAGGATATTGGAGTACATCATGGAAACTTCTGAGCTGCCCAATGGGAGGACTTAACTTCGGCTAGGGCCAGAGAAAAATGTGCAAATCATAGAGCATGATCTGGTTAACCCTGACAAACCATTATGTTTTTCCTATTTCAAAGTGAAAAATAATTATCCAATATGGACTTGATAGGACCGTTGCTTAAGTCCGCTAGGGGGCACCAATATATCTTAGTCATTGTAGACTATGCCACACGGTATCCTGAGGCAGTGCCTTTATGAAATGCCTCCTCTAACAATATTGCCAAGGAGTTAATGCTGATGTTCAGCAGAGTGGGCATCCCAAAGGAGGTCCTTATGGACCAAGGAACTCCTTTCATGTCTAGAGTTATGAAGGAACTATGTAGACTGCTTAAAATTAAACAAATGAAACCATTGGTATATCATCCACAAACCGATGGCCTGGTGGAGAGATTTAATAAAACTCTAAAAGCCATGCTATGTAAAGTAGATAAAGATGGAAAAAACTGGGACTGTCTCTTACCTTACCTAGGGCCCTATTACATTCTTCACGCAAAAACGCACGCGCAACTCGTGAATTTGTGCACCCAGCATTAAACGTTAACGAGAGTAAATCAATGCTGGAATTACAATCCTTGCGCATTTTTCCATCCGCCGAGCAATAACGCGCGTAAAATGGACGCGCAAAAACATGCACGCAGCAACGTTGCGTGGACTGTTTTTCTCACACGATTCAGCCAATCAAATTTATTGGTTTGGTATGTTTGGGATGTGTAACTATACTTTGCAGCATTTTTTTTTTGGGCTGGTGTATTTGGTTTCGGTCAGGTTGATAGAATTTGCCATTAGCACCAGCTTTTAGGAGTTGCTAAAATTATGTGCGCAAAAGCTGTGCATTAGAAACTGCGCATAGATTGTAATACCATCTGCATACCAGCGCATAAACGCATTTGCGCTCACAATGTTAAGTATAGGACGTGCAAAGTACAGTAAGCTCACACAGCGTTTGCGCAGGTTCACCAGCGGTAGATGTATACGGATACTCGCGTTTGTTGCGCTGACATTGTAATGCGACGTTCAGCGCAAAGGGTTTTGCCCCTCGCTTTAATGCGTTTTTGTACGCTCAAACGTATGCGTGAAGATTGTAATAGGGCCCCTAACTTTTTCTATTCGGGAAGTTCCACAAGCTTACACTGGGTTTTTGCCATTTAAACTATAGTATGGCAGACATCCCAGGGGCATACTGGATATTGCTAAAGAACAGGGCTGGACTGGAACAAAAAATTGGCCCTGGACTTCATCTAGGAGAGTGGCCCACTCCGATTATGCAAACTCACAGGGCCAGATTAAGATCTCTATGCAGGGCCGTAGGGAGGGTGAGGCGAGGGAGGCACTCACCTCGGGTGCAGCAGCTGTGAGGGGGTGCAGCCAGTGCTGTCTAGGGCTGTCAAAAAATATGCAGCGCAATGCTGCCATCCACTATGCCAATTAGGTGCATAACATCTATCCACTGGCCGCTCCTCTGTCCTCTGCCAGTTTTGGGATGTGCAGTCACATGATCCTGCCTCCTCCCAGCCAATCCCACTTACTTGGCGCCATGGCAGCACTGGGAGGAAGTGATCATATATTGTCACTTCCTCCCAGTGCTCCATTCTGCTACGGAGGAACAAAGCAAAGAGGAAAGCACTGCTGCTGGCTGCCACCTTCAATAAAGGTAAAATGAACTTGAAAAGGAGGGGGAATGGACTGAAAAAGGAAAGGGGGATAAAAAGGAGGGGAAAATGGGTTGAAATTAACATCAAAAGAGGGGAAATGGGGAGAAATTAACATGAAAAGGAGGGAAAATGGTCAGAAATTAACGTCAAAAGGAGGGGAAATGGGGTGAAATAAACACGAAAAGCAGTGTGTGATTAATTTTACATTCAGATTTCAATCATTTAAAGAGGGGTAAAATTATTTTTTCCCCATTTTTATCATCCAAACCTTTGTGGTTATATATTCTATAGGGAATTCTTGTTAAAAAAAATGTGAAATGGGAAACTGTTACTGCATTTGCCTGAGGAAAATATAAAATTTTAACCAAAAAATGAAAATAAAATGAAATATTTCCCTTGTGGTTTGGAGGATGGTGCTTTATGAATAATATGACTATGCATAAAATACCAACTTTGCTCCCAGCATGGGAAATCAGAAGATGAGTAATGGCAGTGATATTGCTAATTTTATACATGATAAATGGACAATGCCATTTCTTAGGAATCATTGGTATCAATGCAAAGACCAGGCGTGGCTTGGTGCCTGGAGAGAGCAGTCGCATGCCTGAGCAGCTCCTGCTGAATTACCCTGATATCAAATTTTTCACGCTGCCTTCTGACTACCCCAGCCTGCTTTTCATACTGCGACCTGCCCGGGACCGGGTGACCCTTGATTGTTGCCGTGGAACTTTCACACGCTCGCCCTGACTGAGCTGCTAGTTTTCGGGCCTAGTGTGGGGAGACGCTGATCGCCATTTTGCTACCTCGTGCTCTTTCTTTCTACACAATCCCTGTGCACCACCCAGCAATGGGCAAGCGGGATAAGAAGTCCGGAGCAGTGGAGTGCCCAGGTCTTCCGGATATTCGGGTCGCGCTTGCGGGCCCGAGGGACGTGAGTACTCTACCCCGACCCCCGGTGGAAGTTGTGACCTGCGAGGTGGGCCCTGATGTCTCCCTGCGAGCAGCACATCTTACCCTACAGGACTCGGAGGACCTCCCGGCGACGAAACGGGACATTCGAGCCCTTCTGGCTGACGCCCACGCCTCGTGGGCTACGGAGATTGCGGAGGTGCGCTCTGATCTCTCCACCCTCCGCGAGGAGGTGGTGGAGCTTGACACCCGTACCTGCACCTTGGCGGCGACGCAAGTTGAGGCCTCTTCGCAAGTTTGTGCACTCCATGCCCAGGTCGCCGGTTTGCAGTCCGTTCTGTTGGCCATGGAGGCCCGACATCGACGGCGGAACCTAAAGCTGAGGGGTATTCCGGACGCTTTCCCTGCCCCTGACCTACTGCTACTGGCCAACCGGATGGTAAAGGCCGTCCTCTCACTCCCTGATGGTGCCTCGGACCCAGTGATATCTGCGATCAGGGTCCGCAAGGCGGCGGCGGCCCCTCAGACTGCCACGAAGGACGTTATCGTAGTGTTGGGAGATGTCTCTGTGTGAGAACGCTTTCTAGGGGCGACGATCCGTGCTCCTCCGCTCCGATTTGAGGGACTGGACATTACTGTCTTCCGCGACCTACCATTTCTGGCCCTGGCAGCCCGGCGACAATATGGACAGATTACGGCCACTCTCCGGGCCCACAAAGTCCGTTATCGTTGGGGACTGTCGGGATCCTTACTTATCCAACAGGACGATGAGGTTCTTGTGGCCTCGACATTGGAGGAGGCCCGGCACACCTGTTGGCCTTGGGTCTACTGCGGCGTCTGGGCAATGTTGATGGGGAACAGTCGCGGTCACCGTTGGTCGTGCAGCCCTATGACCCAGACTAACCTCTGAGACACGACTGCCCTCCACTCCCACCCAGCCGAGATCGGCGCTGGTTATTCTCCGGCCCTCGCTATAACCAGATCTGCTGACGACTTCATGCTCCCCTTCCTTCCTTTCTTTCAACCCACTCTCTCCTATCCCCCTCTCCCACCCACTTTTTCTTCCCCCCCCCTCTATTATTAAATTTATTTTTTTTTAAATTTTTTATTATTATTTATTTATTTTTCCTTTCTTTTTTGGGCTGGAGGTATGGTTTTCCTGAGGGCGAGCCATAGGGCAGTCACCTAGACTCTCACTGCCCCCTTGGCCCCTCAGTGACCTTTGCCCTGTGGTTCCCTCTGTGGCCCTCTGTTTCCCAGTGGGGTCTCAGAGGCGTGCTGCTGAGCACCACCTTTGATATGGGCTGCCTTTCCCATCTTCTCTGTTTTACCAGGGAATTTTTTTTTTCTCTATCTTTCTCCTCTCTATCCCATCTCTTCTCTCCCCTTCACTTATCCTTCCTTGACTCCCTTCCCTTTTTTATGCCCTGCGACCGCCTACAACCTTTGTTACCCTGTTTATGTTGGTGGTACTTGCTTACCTCTCTTGTTGTATTTCCCTGTACTTAATTAATGACTTGTTTCCTCGCAAAATATAATCTAGCTGTGGCCCTGTGTGGCTTTCGCTTTCCTGGCCTTACTGCATTTATTTGTGATATGCATAATCTTAAATAAAGAATTAAAAAAAAAAAAAAAAATGCAATGACCAGACTCTGAACTTTCCAATGACACCTCACTTGACCTTGTGATGTGTAAAGATTAGTGACGCAGGGTTCCAAAGTCCCCCCCCAGTGCTCTTCGCTGCAGTGCAGTGGTTTAGGCTTTTGATGTAATAATTCTTAACAACGGATTGTGCCATCACCTCCACACTTGTTGGTAGCATGAGAAATGTGATGGTGAGTTAGTGCAGCATCATTGTTGACTTTATAATTGAAAAGTGAAAAATATTGCTGTTAAAAAGAAAAAATATATATTTTATTTTATTTTATTTTTATTGTTACATAACACCTGGTCCTGTGTGGTATCATTGGAAATGCCATGCTACAGCCTTTCCAGTGATACCTCAAATGACCATGTAGCTGCTAAGGAGTTGGAGATACAGGGGTCCAAATGTCCATCAATGCAGACATAGTTATCCTTTGTCTGTGCCTATTCTGGGGCATGGGACTGGAGCTGCTGCTCCATCAGCCCCTATGTTAATTCAGCCCTGCTGGTATGCATGTCAGACTGGTATTATATCACACTGATAATACCAGTCTGACATGCATTTCAGTGTGACGTAATACTAGCCTGACATGCATAAGGCACACTGATATGCATGTTAGAATGATATTGTGGCAGACTGGTATTAAGTCATACTGGTATTCATGGCAGACTGGTATTGTGGCACACTCCTATGCATAGCAGACTGGTATTAAGGCAGACTGGTATATATGGCACACTGGTATATATGGCACACTGGTGTCAATAAGAGAGAGGGTGAAATTTAACTTTTCATCGATGTGTATATATATATAAATTTTTCTCCTTTTAAAATGCTTGGTTGGAGGAACCTGAGGAATGGATCCGTTTCCAGAATGATGCTGGGCTGGCTGGCAGGCAGTGGCGTCACAAGGCGGGTGCGAACCACACCGGGTGACACCTTAAGCCTCCCTCGGCCCGGACGTGGATCATAATGATCTGCCGCCAAGCGTTGAGGCTGGATGCAGACTGACTATGCTTCCTCCAGAGTCGCGATGTCACGTTACTCAGTGGCGCTGGGAGGAAGTGATCATATAACATAACTTCCTCCCAGCACTCTGATGCACGTGCAGTGCAGCCGCCGGTGCCGCGGAGGAGAGCAAAGCCGTGGCTCCCAGGCAGGGCCCAGGTTCAAAGATGAAATGAAAATGGGGTGACATGAAATGATAACGGGGGGGTGAAATGAAGAGAGGGGTTGAATGAGATGGAGAGGGGGGCCGAGTGAGATGAAGAGAGGGGGTGAAGTTAACAGGAGAAGAGTGAGAAATGAATAGGAAGGGGGTGAAATGGACTGAAAAGGGAGGTGGGGAGATAAACATGATAAAGGGAGGGGGACATGAAAAAGGAGAGACTCATTGCATTTACTGCTATAGGTCTATTGCTGTGGATCCTGTGTACGTTCAGACTCCTTTCCTTTTTTTTATATTTAAAGTTTTTATTTTCCAATAAGAATCAAAATATACATAAAAGTAAACATTTATTTATTTATTTATAAAGGATTTTACCAGGAAGGATACATTGAGATTTCTCTCGTTTTCAAGTATGTCCTGGGTGGCAATACAGTATCCACAAACGAGCTTGGATCGTTGTCAAACAACCGAGCAGTGTTGTTAGAGGCATATTAAGACATCTCGATATGGTAATCAACTGACACATTCGCTTCATTACATGAAATAGATCAGATAGCAGTCGGTTCAGATCAGATCCTCAAGAATGGCTGAAGGTGTTCATGGCCTATGTAGGCCGAAAGGATAATTACACCAGATAATAGAAATAACATCAGAACAAAGATAAAAGACAAGGGAGGGGAAGTGGATGAGGGTGAGAGAATTAGTTAAGACAATAGCAAGAAGGGGGAATAAAGTGAAAGGATAGAAAAGGGGAATAAGATTGAGAGAGAAACGGAGTAGCATAGAAAGATAAGAAAAATAAATAAAAAAAACAAAACAAAAGGGGGGGTGGGGAGTGAATATGAGTTAGAACCCGGTGGTGCACCAAAGCATCCACCGCATGTCAATCAGCGGAAAAAGGGGCGGAGAGATATGACTAAGGGACCCGCCCCAGGTAGAGGGGGTCAAGCCCTGGGAGATGCAGTAGGTGAGGCCAGAAGAGAAATATATCATCTAGTAAAGTAAAAATAGGAAGAGGGAGCCACTGCCAAGACCAATGCATGTCCGGCACCCGCTCAGCCCGTCCAGTAAAACCACGTCTGCGTGAATCGTTCCCTAGCATCCGCAGTCAGCACCATTGTTTCCTCGGCAGCACGTAGTCCATTCACCCGGGCCGCCAGTTCGGCGCGAGTGGGTATCGCCGTCGTCCTCCAGTGAGCTGGTATTAGTAATCGAGCACATAGCAAGATACGAAGTAGTAGGGACTTCCTCAGGGTCTTAGTCGGAAGGTCAATGACCAGTAACAGTAAAGTCTTTGGCGTAATTGGTAGGTCGAAGTCGCACTTGTCTTTGATAATGTCCCTCACCATCCTCCAGTAAGGTGCCAGATGTGGGCAAGACCACCACACATGCAAGTATGTGCCAGTCTGCGCACATTCCCTCCAACATGTCGCTGAGACCAGGGCACCAATCCGGAAGAGAAGGCACGGAGATCTATACCAGAAGGTCAAGATTTTAAAGGATGTCTCTACGATTGCCATGGCCTGAGACCCACAATGGACCTGAGTAAGGATCTTATTCCACTGTCTTGCGTAATCGCCTCCCCTAGCTCTCTCTCCCATCGCCCCATGTATGAAGGTATCATTGGGCTGACATCTCTTATAAGACCGTAGAATGTGGAGACGGTATGTGCCACCCATTGTCCCTTATTGCAGAGAGATTCAAAATGTGTGAGAGGTCGCGTCAGATTCGAGTTTCTGGGAACCCGCCGCAAATAGTGCTGAACTTGATGGTAATTGAAATGATCCAACAGGGCGGGGGGGGGGTGTTAACACCAGGGGTTTTAGCCAGATCTGGAAAGACTCCTTCATGAAGAATAGAAAGAATGGTTACTCGGGCGCCCTGTGTCAGTCGTTGTCGCAGAGTCGCCCTCACCCCCGGCGTGAAATCCGGGTTGTGATCCAAAGACTAATTTCCTTTACCATTAGGGGTCTACTGCTGTGGATCCTGTGTACGCTCAGACTCATTGTCTTTACCATTAGGGGTCTATTGCTGTGGATCCTGTGTATGCTCAGACTCATTGCTTTTACCATTAGGGGTCTAATGCTGTGGATTATGTGTACGTTCATACTTCCTGCCTTTACGGTGAGAGTTCTATTGCTGCGGTGCTCTATGTTCATACGCACTGCACATTACTGTGAGTTTATTGCTGTGGAGCTTTTTTCTTTTTTTTTCTATTCTCCTCTTCTGGTCCCAGAGGAAATTATTAATAAATAAGCTGTGCTACACACTTTTTTTTAATGTATAATGGACGTTTAATACTAATGTATATTATTTGTCTATTCAATCATAGCAGTGTCAGTGTTATTACATACATTATTATCAGGGGCAGACTGACAACTAATGGGGCCCCCGGGCAATAGGAGATCCTAGGGCCCCTTGTGCCATGCCAACAAAAGGTCAAACCCCCCCAAAAAAAAACAGAGAAAATCCACTCGGGCCCAACAGCGAATTGGGGGATCCATTGTGCCCCCTTCAGACTTACAGATGGCAACCGCTCGGCTGTGTGAAGCTGGCCCCCCTACAATCGGCACAAATAAAAAAAACACTGGTTAGTGCTACGTTTGTGCCTCAAAAATTAACATTTGTGCTGCTTTCATTTTTGAGATATTAGCAATTGGTTTTATCAGACAATGAGACTGAATAAAGGTCACCAAAGGTCACTCAGCCCCCCTACAACACCCAAAAGTCACGAAATCGGGCTTGTTGGTTAGTGCTAGGTTTGTGCTGTTGAAATCTCCATTCTATCTTTTTTTGTTTTTGATCTATTAACATTTTAATAAATGTCACCAAAGGTCACGCAGCCCCCCTACAACACCCAAAAGTCCCGAAATGGGGTTTGTTGGTTAGTGCTAGGTTTGTGCCGATTTGTGCCGTTGAAATCGCCGTTCTATCTGGTTTCGTTTTTGAGTTATTAACGATTTATTAAAGGTCACCAAAAGTCACCAAAGGTCACGCAGCCCCCCTACAACACCCAAAAGTCACGAACCCTGGCTTGTTGGTTAGTGCTAGGTTTGTGCCGTTGAAATCTCCGTTCTATCTTTTTTCGTTTTTGAGTTATTATCGTTTTAATAAAGCGTTGTAATAAAGGTCACCAAAGGTCACACAGGCCCCCTAGAACACCCAAAAGTCACGAAACCTGACTTGTTGGTTAGTGCTGCGTTTGTGCTGAATTGTGCCGCAAAAATGAACTTTTAGGCTGCGTTTGTGCAGATTTGTGCTGCAGAAATGAATGTTTGTGCTGGTTTGATTTTATAGGTATTGTGTATTTTATTTGATGAAACCCTGCCCACTTTGCACCCCACATTATAACATTTTAAAAACAAACATACTATTTGTGCTGCGTTTGCGTGGATTTGTGCCGCAGAAATGAACATTTGTGCTGCTTTGGTTTCAGAGATAGCCCAAACATACCTTCCACAAACCCACTACCCCAGCAATTACCATAATGAAGCACATGACACCTGAATTGGGAAGAAAATGCTTCAAATTCTAATGAAACAGTGCTGATCTGTTTTACCAGATTGATTGAACATTTTTTTTATTATAGCACAAATCACATCACCCTTCTAGATTGTGAGTTCCCACGGGAATAGGGCCCTCGTTTCCTCCTGTAATGGTTTGTCAAATGTTACTCAATGTATTGTAACCCTGTCTATATTGTGCACATTGTACAGCGCTGCGGAATATGCTGGCGCTTTATAAATAAAGAATAATAATAATGTGGCTATTAAAAAAAAAATGAAAAAATTGTGGCACAAATGCAGCACAAACTAATGGCATATTTGTTTTTAACATTTAACATCATGGGGTGCAAGTGGGCACGGTTTGATTGAATACAATGCATACTATCTCTGAAACCAAAGCAGCACAAACGTTCATTTCTGCGGCACAAATACGCACAAACGCAACACAAAAAATAGTATGTTTGTTTTTAAAATGTTATAATGTGGGGTGCAAAGTGGGCGGGCTTTCATCAAATAAAATGCGCAATACCTGTAAAACCAAACCAGCACAAACATTCATTTCTGCAGCACAAATCTGCACAAACGCAGCCCAAACGTTCATTTTTGCGGCACAAATCAGCACAAACTCAGCACTAACCAACAAGCCAGGTTTCGTGACTTTTGGGTGTTCTAGGGGGCCTGCGTGACCTTTTATTAAAATGTTAACTCAAAAACGGAACAAGATAGAACGGAGATTTCAACAGTACAAATCGGCACAAACCTAGCACTAACCAACAAGCCCGGTTTCGTGACTTTTGGGTGTTGTAGGGGGGCTGCGTGACCTTTGGTGACCTTTAATAAATCGTTAATAACTCAAAAGCGAAACCAGATAGAACAGAGATTTCAACGGCAAAAATCGGCACAAACCTAGCACTAACCAACAAACCCGGTTTCGAGAGTTTTGGGTATTGTAGGGGGGCTGCGTGACCTTTGGTGACCTTTTATTAAAACGCTTTATTAAAACGCTAATACCTCAAAAACGAAACAAGATAGTATGGAGATTTCAACGGCACAAATGGCACAAACCTAGCACTAACCAACAATCCCGGTTTCGTGACTTTTGGATATTGTAGGGGGGCTGCGTGACCTTTAGTGACCTTTAATAAATCGTTAATAACTCAAAAACGAAACCAGATAGAACGGAGATTTCAACTGCACAAATTGACACAAACTTAGCACTAGCCAACAAACCCAGTTTCGTGACTTTTGGTTGTTGTAGGGGGGTTGCGTGACCTTTTATTAAAACGCTAATACCTCAAAAACGAGATAGTATGGAGATTTCAACGGCACAAATCTAGCACTAACCAACAATCTCGGTTTCGTGACTTTTGGGTATTGTAGGGGCGCTGCGTGACCTTTGGTGACCTTTAATAAAACGTTAACTCAAAAACGAAACCAGATAGAACGGAGATTTCAACGGCACAAATTGGCACGAACCTTGGCACTAACCAACAAACCCGGTTTCATGACTTTTGGGTGTTGTAGGGGGGCTACGTGACCTTTGGTGACCTTTATTAAAATGTTAATAACTCAGAACGGAGATTTCAACCGCACAAACCGGCACAAACCTAGCACTAACCAACAAGCCCGATTTCGTGACTTTTTCATATCTCAAAAATGAAAGCAGCACAAATGTTAATTTTTGCGGCACAAACGTAGCACTAACCAAACACAGTGTTTTTTTTTTATTTGTGCCAATTGTAGGGGGGCCAGCTTCACACAGTTCAACCGCTCTGCTGCAGCAGCAAGCATCACCCACTCATTGCAGCTACGGCCAGGGCCGCCATCAGGGCATTACAGCCCATGTTGCTGTAAGGGGCCCGGGGAATGGGGGGGCCAACCATCGGCAGCAACTTTGTTAACGTTAGGCCACAGACCTCGGAGGAGCTTCTGCGGCCTACATGGGCCCGGCCGCCGGCGAGCAGGGACTCAAAAGATGGCCACCGGCGGGCCCCCTCTGATGATGTCAGAGAGGGCCCGCCAGGTGTCTGTAGCCCATGCTCCACCCGACTTCTGGCTGACTGGCTTCCTCCTGTGTACTCTGGGCGCTGGGATGAAGTGATCATATAGGGTCACTTCCTCCCAGCGCTCATGATGCACGTGGAGGAGAGCACCTGCATTGGCTAATTAAACACAGGGGGGTGAAAACCGAGGAGGAGGGTACAAATGAAAAAAAAACAGGGGGGGGGAGTGAAATGAAACCAAAGGAGTGGGGGGATGAAATGAAACCAGGAGGGAGGATTGTGACAGAACACGCTACCACTGTGCGACTTGGAGGGGGATGTGCGCTAGCCTCCTGCCCAGAGACTATGGCCCGTGAAAGAGACTATTGGGGAACTGGTGGACCTTTTAAATATATTGTGGTTTTCACTGTTTTATAGATATGCCAGTTAACTAAAGATTTCTGATGTCTGTGTGTTATTCCCTGTATAGTGTAGATCTCTGTATTAGTACCTGCTATTGTGTAAATTCTCTCAGTAAGAAATTCCTTTTGTTTACGTGCTTTCTCCTTCCCCCATTCTCCATTGTTTGAAGGCCCTGGGTAGTTATCTGATCTGTGATGTTGTCTGTTTGATTGTATGCAAATGTACTGGTCCTTGACTCTATCTGTCCTCTCTGTGAATAAACAGTTCTATTCTGACCAAGCTTGAAGTCACGACTCATGTTTTGGAGTATCAGGAATCTTCTGCCCGCTGTGCCAAGGAAAGGCTCCAGATCTCCAGCTTCGGCTTATTCCTGGGGGTGCTAGCCAGGCTCTCTACATACACTGGGCCTTGAGCTGTGGCTAAGGTACAAGAGAAAGGTGTGGGAGTCACGAGGAGAAACTGGGTGTCCAGCGAGGAAGCAGCATTTGGCAGATGTGACCCTGTCCGGGCACAGAGATCTGTTACATTGGTGGCAGCGTGTGGGATGCTTCCTACAGTCTAAGGACATCCAAAGCATCATCAGGATTCGATATCCAGATGGTGCGGCAGAAGCGAAAGATGGCAGCAGTCACAGGAGCAGCGTACTGGGAAAGGTTGCAAGAGGTACAGGCAAACCATCGTGGACCTATAACAGAGGAGACTCCGCTGAACTGGGCTGATACAGCACGTTGGCTACTCTGGCACGAGGCGCTGGACAAAGAGCAGCGCTGCCAGAACAAGATCTTCCCCTCATCCCAAGCAAGGTACCTGAAGAGGATATAATTGCGTGAGGCGTTGGTGGATAAACAACGCAACCAGAATTGGCTGACTGATCTGGCTTGTCTGGTTTATGAAGAGACACGGCTGGAGGAGAGCTATGAAGCCCTGCGATGGTATGTAGTCCAGATGGGAACTGAGAGCATGGACAATAACAGACTGACAGAAGGCTTTGGCTACGGCGGCCCGGGACTGTTATTTGAGAGAATGTTCAGAGACACAGATTTCGGAGATGACACGGAGTGGAGATGGGAAGCGATTGCAGAGTACAGAGAAAACCTGCTAAACCTCTCCGACGTGTGGTGGATACAAGACGACTTGGAGTCGTTAGCCAGCAAGGAGTGGAAGCTGGAGAAATCGTACAAGAGACTGCTAGACCTCAGTCAGCAGGTAAGCCAGACTCACCATGAGAAGCTCTGCACAGAGAAGCAGACAGAGGAGCTGACAATAGTACAGAATGCCTCCTCTCTTTGGGCAGCAGAGGATTTTTGCCCTACAGCGATGGATGGGACTGCGGTCTCCACCGATGTGACCCAGAGGGACATTTGTGCAATGTCGAGGGAGGAATGCCTTGCGACAGTGGGCAGACTAAAGACCCCACTAGCAGTTTACTGGGATGCGTGGCAGATGGGCCCCAGTGTGCTCCCAACCAAGGAGAGCTGGGGAAGCTTGAAGGCCTTGATGTGTCTGAGCCAGCTATAGACTCTGGAGTTGTCGAGGAGATTGGAATATTTCCCACTGCATTGTCAGGATGTGAGACAGTTGCCCCAGATCCCCAAGTTATGATGTCGCCAGAGCCGGTGAGCAGGGAGGACAGCTTGCTGGAGTTGGTGATTCAGGAGGGCAAAACGGTTCCCCCAGGTGTAGTGCTGGCGTCAGAGCCTGGTGCAGCCGGGCCCTGCCTGCATTTGGATAGCCTGGATCTCTGGGAAGAAAACAGCCCCACACCGCCAGCACTGCTCTACACAGCCCCAGGTGAGGAGCCATCAATGGAGTCGAGTGCCAGTGTTCTCTGGAATCAACCACAGGGGGATAATTACAATACAGCTGTGGAGGGGGCTGTGGTTTCCTTTTGTGTGCCCCCTGGATACTGGGCAGCCGGCTCAGATCCCCGACCCTTTTCTTCAGAGACATCAACCACCCCCCATGCTCTCCAGCAGCTGATTGCAATACCCAGAGATAGGGCAGCTGGCATTTCTTCCGAGTGGCGGACACAATCTAAGGGAGCTGCTGGGGATGGCTCGGTGAGTAACTCTCTAGTATATGTGTGTGGCCCTGGCACTGGAGAGATGTCCCCAAGCAGTGCTGCAGGAATGTTGACTCCTGTATGGCCCCTGAGGGAATATGGGGAGGGGGTGAATGCATCCATGGTTGTGTACTGGACCGCACGGTCAATGAAAAGAAACAAACTTTTTGGGACTTGGGTTCAGACTAACACACTCACAGATCCGTTTGGGATCCGGTGCCTGGTTAGTCTTCTGCAAATGAGGGAGGTATGTGACAGAACACACTACCACTGTGCGACTTGGAGGGGGATGTGCGCTAGCCTCCTGCCCAGAGACTATGGCCCGTGAAAGAGACTATTGGGGAACTGGTGGACCTTTTAAATATATTGTGGTTTTCACTGTTTTATAGATATGCCAGTTAACTAAAGATTTCTGATGTCTGTGTGTTATTCCCTGTATAGTGTAGATCTCTGTATTAGTACCTGCTACTGTGTAAATTCTCTCAGTAAGAAATTCCTTTTGTTTACGTGCTTTCTCCTTCCCCCATTCTCCATTGTTTGAAGGCCCTGGGTAGTTATCTGATCTGTGATGTTTGATTGTATGCAAATGTACTGGTCCTTGACGTTATCTGTCCTCTCTGTGAATCAGGGGCGGATCCAGGGGGCAACGGGGCAATTGCCCCCCCCCCCCGAGATTTGGCCCGGGGGTTGAGGGACCCAGATGCCGGGCAGCGCGAGAGCGCCTGCCCGGTCTTGAACAGTCCGTCCTGTGAAATGGATGCGCTGTGTGCGTGCGCAGCCGGTCACGTGGTCCGGCTAATCAGGTGGTACTGAGTCTCAGTACCACCTGACTGGCCGGACCGCGTGACCGGCTGCGCACGCACACAGCCGCATCCACTTCACAGGACGGACTGTTCAAGATCGGGCAGGCGCTCCCGCGCTGCCCGGCATCTGGGTCCCTCAACCCCCTGCCGGAGCTGGGGCAACAATCCAGGTGAGAGCTGGGGGCAAATCCATGACCTGGGGGCAAATCCATGACCTGGGGGCAAATCCATGTGTGACCTGGGGGCAAATCCATGAGATGGGGCAAATCCATGTGTGACCTGGGGGCAAATCCATGTGTGACCTGGGGGCAAATCCATGAGCTGGGGCAAATCCATGTGTGACCTGGGGGCAAATCCATGTGTGACCTGGGGGCAAATCCATGTGTGACCTGGGGGCAAATCCATGAGCTGGGGGCAAATCCATGTGTGACCTGGGGGCAAATCCATGAGCTGGGGGCAAATACATGAGCTGGGGCAAATCCATGAGCTGGGGCAAATCCATGTGCTGGGCAAATCCATGAGCTGGGCAAATCCATGAGCTGGGGGGCAAATCCATGAGCTGGGCAAATCCATGAGCTGGGGGGCAAATCCATGAGCTGGGCAAATCCATGAGCTGGGGGCAAATCCATGAGCTGGGGGCAAATCCATGAGCTGGGGCAAATCCATGAGCTGGGGCAAATCCATGAGCTGGGGAGCAAATCCATGAGCTGGGCAAATCCATGAGCTGGGGGCAAATCCATGAGCTGGGGGCAAATCCATGACCTGGGGGCAAATCCATGACCTGGGGCAAATACATGAGCTGGGGGCAAATACATGAGCTGGGCAAATACATGAGCTGGGCAAATCCATGACCTGGGGCAAATCCATGAGCTGGGCAAATCCATGTGCTGGGCAAATCCATGACCTGGGGGCAAATCCATGAGCTGGGCAAATCCATGACCTGGGGGAAAATCCATGAGCTGGGGGCAAATCCATGTGCTGGGCAAATCCATGACCTGGGGGCAAATACATGAGCTGGGCAAATACATGAGCTGGGCAAATCCATGACCTGGGGGCAAATCCATGAGCTGGGCAAATCCATGTGCTGGGCAAATCCATGACCTGGGGGCAAATCCATGAGCTGGGGCAAATCCATGAGCTGGGGGCAAATCCATGAGCTGGGGCAAATCCATGAGCTGGGGCAAATCCATGAGCTGGGGGGCAAATCCATGAGCTGGGGGCAAATCCATGACCTGGGGGCAAATCCATGACCTGGGGGCAAATCCATGAGCTGGGCAAATACATGAGCTGGGCAAATCCATGACCTGGGGGCAAATCCATGAGCTGGGCAAATCCATGTGCTGGGCAAATCCATGACCTGGGGGCAAATCCATGAGCTGGGCAAATCCATGACCTGGGGGCAAATCCATGAGCTGGGGGCAAATCCATGTGCTGGGCAAATCCATGACCTGGGGGCAAATCCATGAGCTGGGCAAATCCATGACCTGGGGGCAAATCCATGAGCTGGGCAAATCCTTGAGCTGGGGGCAAATTCATATGTGAGCTGGGGGCTCTCTGCTCCTCTAGATTGTAAAATCCGGGGTGCCCTCTGCTCCTCTAGATTGTAAAATCCGGGGTGCCCTCTGCTCCTCTAGATTGTAAGCTCCTGGGTGTCCTCTGCTCCTCTAGATTGTAAACTCCTGGGTGCCCTCTGCTCCTCTAGATTGTAAGCTCCTGGGTGCCCTCTGCTCCTCTAGATTGTAAGCTCCTGTGAGCCGGGCCCTCTGCTCCTCTAGATTGTAAGCTCCTGTGAGCCGGGCCCTCTGTAAATTCTCGTGAGTCGGGCTCTCTGCTAAAACACCTTATTTTCTGTAAGTGCCCCTCCCGAGACTAGTCTCTGGATCCGCCCCTGCTGTGAATAAACAGTCAGTTCTATTCTGACCAAGCTTGAAGTCACGACTCATGTTTTGGAGTACCAGGAATCTTCTGCCCGCTGTGCCAAGGAAAGGCTCCAGATCTACAGCTTCGGCTTATTCCTGGGGGTGCTAGCCAGGCTCTCTACATACACCGGGCCTTGAGCTGTGGCTAAGGTACAAGAGAAAGGTGTGGGAGTCACGAGGAGAAACTGGGTGTCCAGCGAGGAAGCAGCACTTGGCAGATGTGAGCCTGTCCGGGCACAGAGATCTGTTACAGGGATAAAATGAAAGAGGAGGGGGGTGAAATGAAAACAGAGGGCGAGATGAAATGGACTGAAAAGGGAGGTGGGGAGATGGACATGATAAAGGAGAGACCCCTTTGCCTATACCGTTAAGTCCTGTGTACATTCATACTTACTACCTTTACCGTTAGAGGTCTATTGCTGTGGATTCCTGTGTAAGTTCATACTCACTGCCTTTACCGTTAGAAGTCTATTGCTTTGGATTTTGTGTACGTTCATACTCACTGCCTTTAATGTGAGAGTTCTATTGCTGTGGTGCTCTGATATGCTCATCACAGTGCACATTACTGTGAGTTCTATTGCTGTGGTGCTCTGATATGCTCACAGTGCACATTACTGTGAGTTCTATCAGTGGTGTATTTAGGTTTTATGCTGCCCTAGGCCTGACTAAACTCGTGCACCCCCAATTTAAATTTGACACACCCCTTCCTGTCAAGGGCACACCTCCTTCCTGGTTAAACCCCACCCTTCATCTTTAGGCTCTATCTTTTCCTCTTAGAGCTCCGTCTCTTCCTCTCTTGATATTAAAAGTGGATACCGAGTGCCGACTTGTATATTTTGTATACCGTTTCAAATGTTGTATCTATTGAGATAATCAAATAAAATAACGAAATGTTTAAATTCAACCATTTTTACAAAGATCAGCCATGCATGTCAAGTATACTGGATCACAGCCGCTCTAATTGGTTAAACAATAAAATCCACAGCCCTCAGTGTGTGTGTATGTGTACTACATATACACACACACACTTTTAGACCCCAGAGCAGTTGTGGGCGGCTGTCCGAATGCTCTATCGGCATTCGGACAGGCCCCTGCAGCTCACCGCGTAGTTACCTTCCACGAGCGCCGCCGGCAAAGTCTTAGCGCGTCCGCCCGTTGGAAAGCCCCCAGCTGCGATCTCGTGGGAGTTCGCGAGATTGAGGCTGGGAGCTTTCCAACGCGCGGAAACTTTGCCGACGGCACTCGTGGAAGATAACTATGTACGCGGTGAGCTGCAGGGGCCTGTCCGAATGCCGATAGAGCATTCGGATAGCCGCCCCAGCCCCTCGGATGCCGGCAAGCCAGCTCAATGCTGGCTTCCAGTATCGGGGGAAATATCAGGGGCACTGCACGAGTACCAAGTACTCGTGCAGTACCCAGTATCGATACAGATACTAGTATCGGTATTGGTGCAACAATACAATCCACACACACACACAATCCCTGCACACACACACACTCCCCACACACACACAATCCCCGCACACACACACACAATCCCCGCACACACGCAATCCCCACACACACACGCAATCCCCACACACACACGCAATCCCCCCACACACGCAATCCCCGCACACACACGCAATCCCCACACACACACGCAATACACACACATCCCCCCCACACAAACACACAATCCCCCCCTCACACACAATCAATCCCTGCACGCACACACTGGTTTGTGACATACTTACCCTCACCCTGGAATCCCTTGCTGCCTCCGTGGTCCAGCTGGTCTCTCTCCCTCCTGGCACGTGCTGGACACTTCCAGCACATGAGCAGGGTAGGCTCTGCTTGCTGCTGTGAGAGGGGGTGGGGCCAGCATGTCCCATGTGAGCAGGCAGCCTTGTCTCCCCCCTCCCCCCGGCCGGGCCTACACTTCCGGCTCAGCGTGTGGGAGTTTGATCCCACACGCTGCCGAGTAAATGGGAGACACTTTCCACAACCCCTGCAAGGCCAATCCGGGCCCCCCACCCATCCGGGCCCTTGGGCAGTGCCCGATGGGTCAGTCTGCCCCTGATTATTATGTATTTAATACACTACTATTGTCATTACATTCAGTGTGAGTTTATCTATGGGAGTTCTGATTTCCAAGCAACAGCAGTTAAAAAAGTAGTAATACGGGGGAGGGGGCGACCCCATGAGTTACCGCACCGGGTGACACCAACCCTAGTGACGCCACTGCTGGCAGGCACACAGCAGAGAGCAACTGCTGCTAATGGCATCTTGTCTTGAGAGTCGGGGAGGGAGCTGGGCCCAGTACCTGGCGTGCCACAATCAAGCACTTGACTTTGCCGCGTCACGTGTGCCACTACCGCTGTGCCGTGCGAGAGCAAATGCTGATGGGAGGAGGCGGTGAGGAAGTAGAGTGGGTGGTGCGGTCGGAGTGTTGAGGACTATTGGACAGGGCTGACATCACTCAAAGTGGACTGGCCGGCCGTCTAACTAGGCCCGCAGCCTGGGGCTTGCCTAGGTCGGCCGGCCGACTTAGACAAGCCTCTGGCGGCTGGCCGGCCGATCTAGGCAAGCCCCAGGCTGCGGGCCCAGTCAGGCGACCGTCCCACTGAGCCATCGGCCAACCGGGATCCTCCTGGTGGCCAGTAAATGCTTGCTAAAGAGACATGGGAACAAGTGCATACCCTTATCGTGGCATGATAGAACATGTTGCCCAAATGCAAGACCGCATAGAAGCAGTCCTGCCTATAGTCAGGGAAAACATGGAGAAATCTCAAAGGGCTCAGCAAGCCAGTTACAATAGAAATGCACGGTTATGGAAATTCAAACTAGGGGAGAGTACAGGTGCTGATCCCTGCCGTTGAAAGTAAATTCCTGGCCAGCAGGTGAGGGCCTTATGAGATTATAGATCACTTTGCTTACTTGTTCAATAAAGTAAGCCAGCCGGGTAGATGGAAGGCAGATCAGAGCTACCACATTAATTTATTGAAACACTGGGTAGAGCGTGAAGCTCTCTTAACGTTTAAAGGTAAACCAGCTAACGCTACTAGTGGGAAGGAACCTGATGTATATATTGCTGAGACTCTTGCCTCTCATCAGAAACAGGAGGTGAAAGAGTTTGTGTCTAAAAACAGAGATGTGTTTTCCCCAGTACTAGGAAAAACGCATGTTATCACCCATGATATCATTACAGAGCATGGAAAGAAGATTAATTTAAAACCTTACAGGATCCCAGAGGCTAGAAGGGAGGCTTTTAGTGCAGAGGTGAAAAAGATGCTCGAGTTGGGAGTTATAGAAGTATCACAAAGTGAATAGAACAACCCAATTGTGTTGGTGCCTAACCCGAAAGGGGAAATACGGTTTTGTAACGACTTCCATAAGCTGAATGAGATATCAAAGTTTGATGCCTACCCTATGCCTCTGGCTGGTAAACTGAATGAGATATCAAAGTTTGATGCCTACCCTAAGCCTCGGGCTGATAAGATTATTGAGAGGTTGGGTAGAGCCAGATACCTAAGCACACTGGATTTAACTACTGGCAGGTTCCCTTGGCAGCGAGAGTAAAGGAAATTACAGCCTTTTTTTACCCCTGAGGGGCTATTTCAGTATTGCCATTTGGGTTGCATGGTGCTCCAGCCACATTCCAGCGTTTGATGGATAGGATACTCAGGCCCCATTGAGAGTATGCAGCTGCATACCCTGACAACGTAGTGATTCACAGTGAGGACTGGGAAACACATCTGTCTAGGGTTTAGGCAGTAGTGGATAGTATCTGGGATGCCAGTCTAACTGTTAACCCTGCTAAGTGCTCTTTGGGGTTGGAAGAGGCTAAATATCTGGCATATACAATTGGCCGCGGGCTCCTCAAACCCCAGCAAAGTGAAGTGGATGCCATTTCCAATTGGCCACATCCTGTCACCAAGAAGCAAGGAAGAGCATTCCTGGGTTTAACCAGATATTATCGTCAGTTCATTCCCAATTTTGCTACCCTTGCAAGAGCTCACTAGAGCTAAAAGCCCCATCATGGTCAAGTGGACCCCGGAAGCAGAACAGGCCTTTCAGATCCTGAAAGAAGCTTTGTGTGCTAGCCCTATTTTGGCAGCTCCATATTTCCCAAAGCAATTTGTCATACAAGCAGATGTGTTCGATGTGGGTTTGGGTTCTGTTCTCCAACAGGTGCATGGAGGAGTGGAACATCCAGTCATGTACCTGAGCCAGAGGTTGGATTCTCATGAGCTGAGATACACCGTAGTTGAGAAAGAGTGCCTGGCAATTAGGTGGTCTCTAGAGATGTTGAAATATTACCTGCTAGGGAGGCAGTTTTTGCCGAACACTGACATACATCGTTGACATGGATAAGGCAAAACAAAGTAAAAAAATGACAGAGTGACCAGATGGTTTCTTAGTCTCCAACCCTTCCGTTACGGTTCTCGATGGAGCACTGGGCTGGTGCAGCCGAAGGTAATGCCAATGGCCTGTCCAGAGTTCATTGCCTCTGGTCTAAGGCCGCTCGCCCCAATGGGTCTGAGATGGGGGGGGATATGTGACCAGGTGAGGGGAATGGTTTATAATGGTGTGTACAATCTCCCTATGTTTGTAGGAGAGGACTTGGTTGTTTAAGGCCAGGGGGGCAACATGTATTTTTTTTAATTGCTTTCCTCAAGGCTTTTCCCACCTATTAATTGTCAGGTTGTTAAATGTTTCCTGGGTGTGAGGAAGCAGAGAGAAGGAAGTGAGAGTAAGCAGCAGAAAACACTGAGTTCTGAGGCTTGTGGTACCTGCGATAAGGTTGGCAAAGGTTTTTGTATCTTTAGTTTCAAAATGTTAGTAAGGCATGCTTTAGTTGTTTAGGAAGTACTCAGACGAGCTAGGTTTTGCTTATCTGTTTTATTTTGTTTGATCGCTGGAGTGCCAAAATAAACCGTGCTACAACGCCCCCTGTGATGTGCTGGGTCACATTATATATTATTTGGGACTCTTGTTAAAAAAAATTAGAAATGGAAACCTGTCACTGCATTTTTCTGAGAAAATACCCAATTTTAACATAAAACGGAAAAAAAGATTTTTCGCCTGTATTTTGGTGCATTGTGCTTTATGAATAATAGTACTGTATAAAACAATGAATTTGCTTGTGGTTTTGAAAACTAAGAACTGAGTAACGGCAGTGGTATTGCTCATTTTATGTCACAAATGGACAATGCCATTGCTTTTGAACAATAAATAAAAAAATGTATGTATATTTGTATGTGGTGTTTTTTTGGTATCATTATTAAGGCCAGACTCTGTCCTGCCCAATGATGCCTAACAAGTGGTGAAAAGGCTTGTGTTTTAAACGGACCAATGTGTAATAATGCTTTGCTCCCACATTTGCTCCCGACGTGGGAAAAGAGGTTAGTGTAGTGGCATTGTTTGCTTTATAAGTAAAAGCACATAATGTCACCACTTTAGAAATATGGGGTGGGCAAATTTTGCATTTAATGTTTTGGTCTATTTTTACACATTACATGGTCATATTTGGTATTATTGGAAAGGCCAGACTCTGACCTTTCAATTAACAGCTTGCATGACTTTTTGCAGTGTAAAAATCAGATGCAGGGTTCCAAAGGTCACCCAGCGCCCCTCACTGCAGTGCACCAGTTTAGGTATTTGATGGAGCAATGCGTAATAACACATTATGTCATCCCCTCCACATTATGTCATCCCCTCCGCGTAAAAAAGACGCCCAAAAACGCACGCGTATTAACGTTGCGTGCAGAAATCGGTGTGTGGACTGTTTTTTCATGCGATTCAGCCAATCAGAATTAAGAACCACAATTGTCTCCCGTTAAGTTTTTGTGCCTGCCAAAATCAATCTGCGTATATTTGCTGCAGCAATAATAAAAACACGCACAACTTCTCCATTTTATTGTTTAGGTATGTGTAGAATGTGTAACTATACGTTTATGTATTTTTTTTTGGGCTGGTGTATTTGGTTTCGGCCAGTACGTTCAGATTTGCCGTTACCACCAGCTTTTCAAAGACGTTAAAATTATGTGCGCAAACGCTGTCCGTTAAATTTTGCGCATAGATTGTAATACCATCCGAGTACAAACGCATTTGCGCTCACATTGTTAAGTACAGGACGCGCGCAGTACTTTACGCTCGCAAAGGGTTCGCACAGGTTCACCCGCGGTAGACCTTAACGTGCATTTTTTGTGCGGACATTGTAATACGATGTTCTGCACAAAGGGTTTTGCCCCTCGCGTTAATGCATTTTTGCGCTTGCGTTAACGTTTGCGCGAAGAATGTAATAGAGCCCTTAATGTATTAAAATAAACATATTATGATATCCACAGCAAGAGTTGACTTGTGTGCTTATATCACATGCCTCTGCTTTTGAGCTATTTTTTACAATCCTTTGTACTCTATACATTAGAGACTGTTGTTCCAGCAGTCTCTTATTATTTTTCCTTTTCACTAATATAGCGGGTTTAATCCCATACTTATGCTCCCCAAGGCTTAATGTCAGTGGAAAGTTAAGCTTTTTATTCCACTTTTTTTTGTGGTATAGAAATTTTAATTTATTTTTCTATTTTACTTTAAGGCCCGTGTCAGACGAGCGCACTGATCACGTCCATGTTGCCGCACATTTTAACGTCCCTTATAGCATATAATTATGACCAATGGAGACCAGCACGGAACTGCGGACACATAACGGACACGGCAAAACGTACGCAGGTTAGGCAAGAACATAAATCCGCTAGAACGGACACACAGAATGTGCTGCGTCCGCAATGTCCGCATAGCTTTGTGTGTGAATGATGGAACGTAGTCCGACAGACTGCATTTTTGACGTCCAGCATTTTTATGGACAAAATGTTTTTCATATTAATTTATTTTTCCTTCTACATCAGTCAAAAAAAACAGCAGTCACAAAAACGGACTGTGTGGCCACTGCCTTGTCGTCCTTCAGAAAGTACGTCCGTTGTGCACGGACGCACAGTCCGCACAGAATGCGCTCGTCTGACCCTAGCCTAACTCCATGCTCCGGTCTTTCCAACAATACCAAACATAGCCCTGTATCTTCTACATTTCAGGTCTTCCCCATCTCCTGTATTGGGATTTTCCTAGTCCCTTTGTGAGGTCATTGCAGCCCTGCACGATGATGTCAAGGGGCAGGGGAGGTCCCAGGAAGCCAGACCAGCCTAGGATTCCACCAGACCTGCAGAGGGCTCCCCCAACGTTACAGGGAACCCATGACATCCTCCGCCTGCTGCGGGGTATCCCCCACACGTTAGTCTGTCCCCGCTTGTGGTGCCCCCCCAGACTGGTGCCCAGGGGCATGTGCCCCCTCTTGCTAAGCCACTACAAAGGGCATCCAACTCTATTTAAATCAGACTTAATCTGTGGCCAAACAGCATTTAACCCTTTAAAAACATGAATTACTTATTCAAAATGATAAACTGTTGGGCCAGGCTAAAGACAAATATATTTGACCCCTTAACGAGGGGCATCTGGTGCCTGGCAGGGGAGGGGGTTAACACCGGCCACTCCTTCAGACCACCCAGCTTCTGAAGTACAACATTGGCTGACCGTCCCGGTCTGCATTCAGGCTGTATTGCAGCAGCCAAAGGTACGTGCTGGGCGGGGCTAAGGCGGCCCATAGAAGGCAATGGACATACTAACACGCCCTGCGTCTTCTAAGCCCACCCACCACAGGGACAGTATGGTACGGGTTAATAGAGTACATCCCACTCTATGTTGAAATCAGTGGCACAATGGCATTTATCCCATTTATTTACATGAACTATTTATTGGAATAAGAAACCAACGTCAGCCTCATCATCTGTTCCATATATTGTGCTCCTCTCACCCCTCTGACGTTTTGTGACCCTCACAGGGTTATTCAGAGAGAGGTGAAAACCAGGAGAATGAACAATCTAGACCAAATAGACGATTTGGAAAGTGAGATAAATGAGAATTTTGCTGTTTTGACCTAGAATTTTTGCTTCTCCAATCATTCTCCTGGTTTTCACCTCTTTCTGAATAACCCTGTATTATGTGTCTCCCTAGATCCCATCCTCCATCACTTTCTCCAAAACTCCGTTTCCCCATGTCCCCCTCCCACCTCGGTCCAGCGGGGGCGGTGTTGGTGCTCGAGGGGTGGGAGGAGGTGGGTCGCAGCTCCATGTGACAGCCCCCGTCTCCTCATCTCTGTGAGAAGCCGCTCACCCTGACACAGGCATCGCCAGCAGCTCGGAGCACCTCTCCAGAGCCAGGGAGCAGGCAGGCTGAGAACTTTGGGAAGCCGCTCAGCACGCGGTAAGGAGCCACTCGCTCTTCCAGGACCAGCTGGTGGCACAGGGCACGGACCGCGGAGAGAACCTAAG
This sequence comes from Leptobrachium leishanense, assembly GCA_009667805.1. Taxonomy (NCBI): domain Eukaryota; kingdom Metazoa; phylum Chordata; class Amphibia; order Anura; family Megophryidae; genus Leptobrachium; species Leptobrachium leishanense. The sequence continues at coordinate 246,215,095 of CM019065.1, forward strand.
CAAGCGGCACCCCGGGACTCGCAGGTGCCAGCACCCCTCAGTGGGCAAAGTGCACCGCCCCGGAGGGGTTAACAGCGCCTGATCTAATATCCTGCCCCAGGAGCTCCGACACCCCCCAAACAGTGGAATTGCTACGTCCCCCCCGACCCGAGGGAGAAGGCAGGCACGTGATCCGGGTATACAGGGGGCCTCACTTGCTGGTCTGACCTCTCACCCCACTGCCCATCACACGTGGATTATTAGCAGGAACAGGTGACCAGGACACTGACCTCCTCCCCAAGCAGGGCATCACCTTAAGGGCACATGCAGGTAAGCCTCAGTCAGTCAGGTGTGTGTAATCACTGCCAGGCGAGCACCCAGCTCCATAAGGTCTGCTCTATGTGTGCCTGGCTTGTCCTTTACCGACCTTTTAAACACTTGTCGTTTCATTGATGTTTCCTATAAACCAGGTGGTTTATTCTGCTAATCGTGACCTAATGTAAGCAAAGCCTGTGTTAACAGACCCCCCCCCCCCCCAGTGAGGCTGGCACATCCTGCACAAACAGTACAAAGAAGAGCCTCTGCTTAGATGACCTGTAACATGCACAACTTTCTGCTTCCCAAACCTCCCCACAGGGCTGCCTTGGACGTGGGTCCAGTGAGGTGAGGGTCAAGGAGAGAGGAGCTGCTAGTGGTCATGCACTGAGGCCTGTTGCCCACAAGTGGTTAAGCAGTTCACTTTTTGTCTAGGTTGCTGCTCACTGTGCTTCTGATGCTCACCATTGGCACATGTGGTAAGGACTATGTGTTTCCTCAATGCCATGGTGTGAATGACTGGCTATACTTAAGGTGGTGTTATAGAATGATGCTGAGCACCACACTGTGCCTCACTGAACTACAGGAACATGTGTCATGTTCAGAGACCATGTTGTGGAGCATAGGAAAAGGTATCCCCATATACTTTGCTCCACTGACTCCTGGAATGAGATTTCCAGGTTTCAAAGCTGACAATGATATTGTGTGTGTGTGTATATAAACGTCATTATGAAAAATATTTACAGTGCATGTCTGAGACAATATATATGAATATATATTTTTTTATTTCTGTAACATTTCAATGCTCTTGAACCCAGGACATACTTGAAAATGAGAGAAATGTCAATTTATCCTTTATAAATAAATAATGGATGGGAAGCAGGATCATTGCCATTTCTTGTTCCTGTGCACTTCGCAATAAAACTCTTTGCTGACCTGTTGCAGAGCACTGTATGATATGTAGGTGTCCATATCGTATTTTTGATTTTAAAAATGGGCATATTTTTGTTTTAGTAACCTATTGCATGTATTTACTTAAACCCTGCGCTGGGCTCCAGGAGAATTTCTGACACCCTTGTCATGGAGATTAGCGCTGCGTTCTGGGGTGAGGTGCTGAGATAGCACCTTTCCCGGAATACAGCGTTAACATGGAAACGGTAAGGGAAAATCTGCAAGCGCACATTATCCTGCTTACCGTCAACTACGGAATATAGTCCTAAGAATTCCATTATACTTGTTCATAAAATTCAAAATATACATTTAAAGAGGTTTTCATTTTGGGACCTTGATGACATCTGTGTGGACTAACTCAGAAATTCATAATATTTCTTGCTACATTTGTCCATTTTCTTTTCATAGTAACCAATGAACCATAGTCCCCCAACATTTGCTGCTCTCAGGTTTGTCACAAATGGCAACAATATGTAAGGGTCACATGCAGAAAATGTAACGCATGGCCTGACCGTTTGGTAGAAACAATATATTAGCAATTACAGCTAAATAAAGAAATCCGAGTTATAGACGCCCATATCGCTGCAAAAACATGCAGCTAACTGGAACATATTGTTACCAAAATGCATAAGCTCAATAACACGTGTTCAAGATACACATTGGCCTACTGCGGTGTCTGAAGAATATACAGCACAAGTTGCATAAAATGAGAATTTGTAAGTATATTTCACAGATGTATTTCATGTCGGAGTCTGTAGAAAGAGCAGAGCTGGAGTAAAGTATTAAAAGTGAAGCAATCCCCATGGAAACGAGTGGAATTTTCATGCTGTTCTATTCACATATAGTACTTTGCCCCGGAATGTGTCATAACCTATAACCAGCATTGTACCTTGTAACACTTTCCCAAACAGACTGTAAGTGTCCTGTACCTGTCATCTTTACTCAAATGATCCCCACTGTGGCATTTAGGGGTCTCTCCATACCATCTTCAGAGCTCTGAGTTAGAAATATCCAGATTCTAAAATTGATATATTCCCCTAGTACAGGGTTTCCTAAACCTGTCCTCAGGACCCACAGACATGTTACCTTTTCCAGATATCTGAAGCTCAGCAAAAGTGATCTAATTTGCTGCTCAGTGATTGCAGGATTCAGTCTGCATTTCCCCAAGGTGATCTGCAAAATCTGACCTGTAAGGCTGGGTTCACACCACGGCGTAGCGCAGCGTCGCGCAATGCGCGCGTTCTTTTTACGCGCGTTCGCGCATACAAAAGAACGTGCGTTGCAGCGCGTTCGCGGCTATGATATGGCCGCGAACGCGCGGCTATATGCAGAAAAGAAGCTCCCGGACTTCTTTTTGCGTCGGCCGTTTTAAAGCGCATTCCTGCGCGCTTTAAAACGCTTAGGTGTGACATGCCCACATAGGCAATCATGGGATTTCATGTTTAAGTGTTTTACAGCGCGCAGGAGCGCGCTGTAAAACGCTTAGGTGTGAACCCAGCCTAAGAGGGTCCTGAGGACAGGGTTGGGAAACCTTGCCCTAGTAGAAGCATGGCATTTATCCAATCTGCATACTGTTTTCTGCTGTATACAGAATATATGTTACATGGTTGGTTTTACAGGCAACGTCTTACTTGTAGTCCAGAATCCCTTGTCACGCACAATTCAGACACGGAAATATAGTTAAGAGGATAAACAAAACCCCCAATGATTGGCTATATGAATGCATAGGTGCTTCTATTGTATTGCCACAGTGTTTTATTCTCTTTTCTCTAAACCTCTCTCTGGAACGACATCTTGTTGTGAAGGGTTAAATGATCATGTAATCAGATCTTAGGCTAGGGTCAGACTAACGCACTTTTCGCGTTGTCCGTGAAAAAGTGTGTCCGAACGCATTGACGTATTTTTTCACGGAATGCGCAAAAACGGTCAGACGACGCGCATTTTCGTGCATGATTTTTTACGAATCCAAACCAGGAAACTTTGGGTGTCTGGACGTTATGTAGGCTGGACATGAGCAGCGTCTGACGTCTCCTAATCACGCACACATGCCGCTGCCGCGCACTCTGTACGTCAGTACGCATTTTCTGCGTCCTCGAAAAAATGCGTTCATTTTCCACTTGCGTTGCGCGGCCGGACTTTCGTGCGGCCGTACTTCGTATATTGGCCATCATTGCGTGTCATTTGCTGCTAGTGCGGCCGTGATTAAGTGCGCTTAAACGCACGTTAAAAGTGCGCTAGTCTGACCCTAGCCTTAACACACTTTTTTTCAGCTCGTGCACACCAGCTGTATTCTTAAATTGAGGATCCAGGTATTTCCAGGTGATGGCGTTTTAGATACTGATAACAGTGTTCACTTACACATAATTTTTGGAGATGAAACAAAGTCTGGATACTTTTTTTTATTTTAAAGCGTGGCGACCTAATCAGCGTTGGTGTGGAAATATACATGGGACAGCAGATTCATTAGAGGACGACATTGAGTTGAAACATTGATATGGTTTTTAGAAGAGGGATATTTTGGATGGGTACAAAAGAATACAGAAGAAGAAAGTAAAGACAATATTCTAAAGTTGGTGCTAACCGAAACAGAGTTGTTTTAAACTTACCAGAGCCATTATAGTCTATAGAGTTAAGTTTACACCAACTATGGAAAAGGGCCCTAAGATGGTAAAATGTTCAGACTAGGTTTAGACTCCATTGGATTTAGAGTAGGAAATACATAAGGACTGATTGGTTCGAGGGAGCGAGGATACGTTAAGCAGAGAAAAAATGTTTGGGATGGGTAATGTGTAAACAAATGGACTGGGTGAAAAGATTGAAGATTGGATATGGGAAGATGTCTTACAAGGGAATGTACAGAAAGTTTACGAGTCACATTTCCACTCTTATTTATGTGGGGGAATGAAGTTAGGTTTGGCCCACCCTCTTGATTTTATCTATGTTCAACCATACGTTTCCTTGTGATATCACAATAAGAGATATTTATGATTCTCATGAAGACCCCCTAAAAACCAGTCCAAATCTAGTTATTTTATTAGAAAGCGACAATGTAGCCACCATGACTACTTAGGGTAATTAAAGTGGTCATGGTGGCAGGAGTCTGTACCCCAGAACCAGGACAGCGCTTCAATGCAGCAGACTCCCGTCTGCCCCAGCTGGACAGCCTTCTGGGGGTTGGGGTCTTGAGGGACCAAACCTGCCAGGCCTTTGAACCAGCTGATTCATAATTGAGAGGAATCTGACTGGCCATATGCAATTCAGGAATGTGTCTATTGTCATTGGCCTGGTGCCCAAGAATTTTCTGTACATGGATGACCAAGTGACAGAAGAGCAGCGGGGAGACTGGAGTGTGGGGCTTAAGAGTTTCAACACTCTAGGGGCCTGGGTGGGGTCAATAGGTGGTGATAGTTAATCCCTGTGTATTTTTCTTTCAAAGAAGATTACTTTTATATCAAATTTGAAATATTGATTTGCGGAAAGGCAAGATTTGATTTAGTACTGTTTTACTGTATGTTATAGTGTCCTCTAATGGCACCCTCTGTTTAAAACCTTCTCAAGACACTTGAACGGGTGCACACCGAAGAGCAGACCACTAGTTCCTTCACAGAAATGGGTTTTTTTTTTTTTTTTTTTAAGTCTAGGACCGGTATCTGCAACCTTGACCTTCCAGTTGTTTTGGAACTACATTTCCTGCGAGGCACAGCCAACCTATTGAGCATCATGGGAGATGTAGTTCCAAAACATCTGGAGGGCCTAGGTTGCTGACACCTGGTCTACAGTGTAATTTAGAAGTGTACCTCTTGCTCAAGGTGCCTAGAGAGTCCGTAGCTAACTCTCCTAAATCCTGTGGCATGGCAGTTGTTCTGCAGAGATCCCTTTTATTTTATTTTTCATTGCCATAACAATACCTGGACCCACACGGCATATATCACCTGACCCTCACAGGCCAGATTGGCTGCATAAAATTCACATTTTTCAGTGTGTGTGTAAAATTTATTATATATATATAAATAATATATATATATATAATCTGCTATGCACTCGTGCTCCTCCAACTCCAAGGTGCCCGATAGTCAATTGTAGACACTTGCGAAAAAGTTGCGACGGCACTCGCAACTTTTTCGCAAGTGTTTATCTCTATCACGAGTATAGCAGTCTGTAGTGATACCTTTTTTATTGGACTAACGTTACATTTAAAGTACAAACTTTAGAGAGTGATACTAAGCTTCAATATACCTGACGAAGAGAGGCTTGTACTTTAAATGTAACGTTAGTCCAATAAAAAAGGTATCACTACAGACTGCTATACTCGTGATTTTGGCATCTGGACTAACACGGCCTACCAAAAAAAATTAATATATATATATATATATATATATTCTCCAATCCAACGTGTTCTGGAAGAATTTCACCTCACACTTTCAACTCTATACAAACAATCATTTGTAGGAGGAGACTGCAACACTGTCATGTCACCAGTCGCTGATGGAAAATCCGCAAGTCCTGCACAGGTAATGATTTTTCCTTGGACCATCTCTCTTTCCTCGGTGTAATTAACATCCGGAGTGTGCAAAATACATTCTGGCTACATTACATGTTCTATTCTTATAGCCAATCTTGTTACTCCCGAATAGACCTGTTCTTAAATTCTGCCAAGGCTACCTCTTCGGTATCTGCCTCACATATAGGTTTGCATTCCTAGTCAGATCATGCAGAAATTTTAACTGTCACCATCCCACAATGTATCAAGACGTGGGCCTGAAGATTGAACCTATACACTTCCACGACAAATTAACAAGAATGGTCGATCTTTCTACATACCCGGCCTTACAGAGTTCCTCACAACAAACACTTCCTCAGACATCTCACCTGAAATCTTATGGTCAGCAGACAAAACAGTGCTTTGGAGGAATTGTACAAAACTAGCAACTGACCACAAACTGTGCCGTATGCAGCATATACAGACAGTCCTGATGGAGCTGTGTAAACTGGAAGCGCTACAAAAAATGACCTATGCCAGCCACCCTCAAACATCTTCAGGACCTGTGTATTTTACTTGGCACTCTGTCTCAGACACTGCCAAATTGCCCCAGTGGTCCAAACAACATGATTATGTTATGAAAAAGCTAACAATATGAACTCCCTTTTGGCCAAATATCTAACTCAATGTTGGAGGACCCCCAGCGGGATATCACCACAGACCCACATAGCTCAGGCACTTCATCTAGATTGTACGTTCCCATGGGATTAGGGCCTTCAATTCCTCCTGTATCTGTTGGTGAAATATTAACTTACCTTTTTGGTGTATTTGTAGAATTGTATTGTCTTTATCCATTGTACCTTTTGTACAGTGCTGCGGAATGTGTTGGCACTTTAAATATTAATAATTTCAGACATTATACTCTAATCCTATATTGCCATTGCCTTGAGGACTCTAGGTAACTAACTACCACTTTGCCTATTATGGCTCCTTTCTCACAAGGACCAAGCTCCCTGCACTCCCCATTTCTGCACCGAATGCCCTGAAAGCCCTGGTTACTACGGAGGAAGTCCAGAATGATATCACGCCCTTTCAATTAAACAAAATCCAGGTCTAGATGAATCTCGGGGGGTGTACGACAAAGAATTCCATGAAATTCTTTCTCTACACCTCACTATGCTAGCATATAAACTGATGAGTGAAGGCATGCTCCCACATGAAATGGTACATGCTAGTGTCTGCTTACACCTTAAAACAGCAGACGTTTGATTTCCAAAGTGTCGATATCAAGATCATCGCTAAAAATCATAGCTAAACGACTCCACCTCTTCCTTCATACCCTTGTGCACTCTGACAAAGTAGGCTTTATGTCCCAAAAACAAGCTGGTGATACGCGTTGCTGCTTTGATTTAATTTGGTTTTTCCAATGATGAACCCAAACGGTAATCCTCACTTGACACTGAAAAACCATTTGATTGACTTTTAAGGACCTTTTGTATTTCCCATATTGCGTGCCTTACAACTAGGGCTGAAACAACTAATCGATTAATCGATGATTAAAATTGTTGTCAACTATTTCCATTATCGATTAATCAGCTGTTGATTTAATCGTCCTGTGTACAGCACACACTGTGTAGATTCAGACTGAGTTAAACGTAAATAACCTCAGCTTCAGAGGTGATTGGAGACGACGCGCTGCTGCTAAACTGCACATGCAGCATCAATCCGTCCCTCTGCCCAAGCACTCCCAGCATCAACACGTCCCTCTGCCCAAGCACTCGCAGCATCAACCCGTCCCTCTGCCCAAGCACTCGCAGCATCGACCCGTCCCTCTGCCCAAGCACTCGCAGCATCAACCCATCCCTCTGCCCAAGCACTCGCAGCATCAACCCATCCCTCTGCCCAAGCACTCGCAGCATCAACCCATCCCTCTGCCCAAGCACTCGCAGCATCAACCCATCCCTCTGACCAAGCACTCGCAGCATCAACCCATCCCTCTGACCAAGCACTCGCAGCATCAACCCATCCCTCTGACCAAGCACTCGCAGCATCAACCCATCCCTCTGACCAAGCACTCGCAGCATCAACCCATCCCTCTGACCAAGCACTCGCAGCATCAACCCATCCCTCTGACCAAGCACTCGCAGCATCAACCCATCCCTCTGACCAAGCACTAGTAGCATCAACCCATCCCTCTGACCAAGCACTCACATACCTTGTGTGAAAGGTATGCAAGATACACAATTTGCGTATTTATGTGCGAAAGTTGCGTACACTACGCAAATTGCTTATAAAAAAAGGGTGAGTGGTTGGTTGTGGTTAAGTATGCAAATTTTTTAAAATTTTTCTTTTATCCGATTAATCGATTTATGAGAATAATCGTTAGTTTCAGCCCTACTTACAACTGCATGAACCCCTCAGATGACTTATCCCCTCCATATATGACCAATGGAAAGCTTACCTGCTTCTCCCTAATGTCACCTTCCCCAGCTTTCACATACTTAATGCGACTAGCCAGAGAAGCCTGCTCTTCCCAGTTTTATTTATCTTGTTGCTCGAAACTCTCCTGCAACAAATCCTCCTCTACCCTGACATTACAGGCATCACAGCCAAAATTGGAATCTGTGTCTGGGCAACCTACACAGATGACATCTTAGGCTGGGGTCAGACGAACGCAGTGTTCACATCCGTGTTACCGCACATAAGTACGTCCGTGATAGAGTACAATTGTGTTCAATGGAGCCCCGCACACGAAGTACGTCCGCACAGAAGTGCGGAAGCACAACGGACGCGGCAAACGGATGCTGGTTAGGCAAGAACGTAATACTGCTAGAACGGACGTGCGGAGTGCGCCACGTCTGCAACGTCCGCATAGCTTTGTGTGTGAGTGATGAAACGAGGTCAGATGGACTGCATTTATACGTCCAGCATTTTTGACGGACAGAATGTTTTTTCATTGTAATTTATTTTCCCTGCTATATCAGTCAAAAAATACGTCAGTGAAAAAAATGGACTGTGTGGCCACTACCTTGTTGTCAGTCAGTCAGTAAGTACGTCCGTACTGCACGGACGCACAGTCCTTACAAAATGCGCTCATCTGACCCTAGCCTTACTGTCCCTCCCTAACCCATTGCCCTCTATCCAAGCCCTGCTTTCATAGTTGGATGATTATTTAATGCTATCTGGATAAAATTCAACCTTGATAGAGGAACTTCCACTAGGATCATTTAAGGACACTTGGTACATCTAACGCACACTTTTCGTTTCGATTTACCTCTTCCTGATTTTAAATATTTTGGCATCAAAGTCTCCTTGGACCTATACCAATGGTATAATCTCAACCATACCCCCATGTTATGCAAGACGGCCACTGATCTAAGAAGCTGATGCAGGCTTCACATTTCCTGGCTAGGTAGAATAGCCTCCCTTAAAATGAACAATTTTGCCCAAGATTGCTATCTTTTTCAACCCTCTTGCTTCCTCTACACTCCATTGACTTTAAAGCGTTACAGAAACCAACATATTATTTTTATCTGGTAAAACCCCACGTTTTGTGATCCATATTTATGAACGGAATGGAGAAGGGGGCTTGGTTGATGGATCTGCCAAATTTTCTTCAATATTTTAAATCTGCCCAAATAAGCTAAATTCAACAGACACCCATTTCCTGGGAAAAATGCTGAGTGGATGTGGAGCACATGATCTTTCTCAGGGACTTTCCATCCTTATATAGATAGCTGGATCCCTCCATCCCATACCACCTCCCCAGCAATCCTGCACTCAGTGGCTCTCTTTCATAAACTCTACTTTAATTTTGACTTCTCTTCCCTGCTATCTCCCCTCATTAATTTTCTGTTGAACAAAGTTTTCATTCCGGGCATATCACTGCCATTTTCACAGCCCTGGAACAGCGAGATCTGGCCTGTTTAATTCATTCGTTTTTTTTGGATACATTGAGATTTGTACCGAGTATGTACCGTTAGGTGTCTTGTCCAGGGACACTTACTGGAGAGGTTGCTCGTCAGGATCGAACCCATGACTCCACAGGCTCTCTCCACGCAGAGCAGTGATGTTACCTCTACTCCACTCAGCCGGATTCATTTGTTTGTGAATGACTCCCTCCTCTCTCATGCCGACTCCTTTTCCACATTTGACCACTTCTGGCTTATGTAACTACCGAACTATGCAGCAGAATGTAATGTGCATCTTTCAGGAATGGCTAAACTGACTCCCTCTGAATTTATCTAACTCCATCCCCATACACATGGGTCAGATCTCCAGAATCTATGCTACACTGGCTGACCACCCCTCTCAGATGATTGATCCAAATCCATATGCACAGCCCACAAAGAACTTGTGGAATCTTACCCCAACAAGACTGCCTGCCATGAGAGTAAATGCCCCACAGCTGAATGTTGGAAACTGTGTGGTGGGAGAGGAACCTTCCACCATGTTTGGTGGTTGTGTCTGAAACTATAACCCCTGCGGTTTGAAGTGACAGAGTTAATGTCTACCCTTCTCTTCAGACCAGTCTTGACATGTTCCTTGACTCTGCTCTTGGTACGCCCTTTGAGGGAATTCACCAATCCTTAAAACAAACGTGGTGTTAAATTGCCTCGGCGAGACCCCACAAACCCCTTCCCTCTTTTCATTCACACCAAAACCACTGAAGCCATGGAAATAGACAAACTGTTAAATGTTTTGTATGTGTCATTAACAATAAGTTCTGAGACTGGTTATTGGCTATGGTTACTTCCCCTACACTGGCCTAACTTTATTTTCTTAGTGGGGGGATGGGTGGAATGTGGACACCTCCCACCCCCATTCTCTATCCTTACCTTTTCTCATCTTTCTCTCTCCTCTTTTCCTTTCTGTCCCTTTTTAATCATTCTGGAAAAACTATAGACCTCCGACTATCCTCACAGGTGATTAAACACCCTTTATTCAGTGATGGCCCACCCAACGGTCCCCTAGGACTGATAAATGCCACATGTCAAGCTCCATATGTATTTTTCTGTAAGTTTTCATTTGTTTTTATTTTGTTTATATCTTCGACTATGGACATAGCCTGGTATGATTATCAAACCACCTCTTGTTAATCGTGACCCTACGTTTCTTTATTGCTTTGGCTTGTACCACACTGAACTGTCATGACTGTCCCAACCTCCTCCTACTTTATATTATTTGTGTTTTATGTTGTACTCCCTAGGTTTTCTTACTGGTGGCACAACCTGTTGAAAATACTTTAAAATAAAAGGTTTAAAAAAAAAAAAACGAAACAGCAATACCCCCCTAATAGGCTGAAACAATTGTCTGGGCTTGCTTATTTCTCATGCTGAGGAAGTTTCCATGACATTTCAGTTCTGGCTGCCTTTTAGGTGGAAGCAGACTGATTTGCACATGGTATAGTTTCCTCTGTGATGGAGCCTATGAGACTTGAGATGGTACACACCGTAGGGCAGGCCACTAGTACTTTTGCATCTTCTTAAAGACAAGTTTTGTTCTTTTATGAAACTTCAAAATACATTTTCCTGAAAACGCATGAAATTTAAAGAATGAGCTCAATCATGGTATATTATGTTAAAATACTTTATAAAAAAATTAGCAGTAGTCATGGCAAAAGACCACATGTTCTTTGTCTGAACAAAGGAATATTAGGAAGGTCTGTTCCAAACTTAAATCTCAGGGAGAGAGATTAACACTATCTGATAAGTCTTATTTTGTATGCTTTTTGCTGATAGCTGCTGTACAACTGAGATCATCCAGATAGATCCTGTAAACACGTTTAATGATTAAAGGCTTCAGATAACAATCCAGAGGCAGGGAAACAAGGAGTGTAAGAATTTGGGTGAAATGTGCGGCTTATTGTGAATCTTTACACGATAGAAAATACACATAGCACTGAACAGTGTGATGGGAGAATTGTAATTCTATATAGAATACATACAGGTCTATTCACTAAAGATGAAACTCAGAATTGGCAGAAGAGGACGTTCTGGACCAACTACCCGATTTGGCTTTTTTGATTTAGGAGAATTGCAGAAGTGAAAATTCTGAGTTTCACCTTTTAGGCTGGGGTCAGACCAGAGCACTTTTAACATGCGTTCTGGCGCACATAATTACGGCCGCACTAGCAGCAGATGACGGGCAATGACTGCCAATATACGATGTACGGCCGCACAAAAGTCCAGCCGTGCAACGCAAGTGGAATTTGAACGCATTTTTTTGAGAACGCTGAACCGCTAGTACTGAGTGCGCAGCTGCAGCATAGCGGCGTGTTTAGGAGATGTCAGACACTGCTAATGTCCAGCCTACATAACGTCCAGATGCAAAAAGAGTTTGACGATCCGTACAAAATCACGCCCAAAAAATGCGCGTCGTCTGACCGTTTTTGCGCATTCCGTGAAAAAATACGTCAATGCGTTCGGACGCACTTTTTCACGTTCGCAGGGAAAAATGCTTTCGTCTGACCCTAGCCTTAGTGAATAGACATGGTGTTTTTTTTTTATTTTTTTAAATCTACCTTGAACAGCATTAGCTAATTCGAAGTTTCCATGACCGCATGTGACACAGGAATTTTAAAAGTAGAGTAATGGTTGAAAAATAGCTCTTTGTCTTGCATTTTATGTAAAAGGATACCTAGTAGAGTCCATACGTGCAATTTTTTTTCCCCCAGGTGTAGCATTTCCCAGCCTTGTAGGGCCAGGTTTACAACCCTGTTATCCATCAAGGAGTCCCACTACCTTAACCCTTTCCATGCTGTGGATGCGCTGAGCGCGTCCTGCCGCATGGCCACTTCGCTGCGGAGGACGCGCTGGGTGCGTCCTCCTTTTGCAGCGGCGATCGGCCGGGATTCCGGCCGATCGGCGGCCCCCCGGTGCGGGCTGACCTCATCGATGTCAGCCCAGCCTCCGGGACCCCGGCGGGTCATTGCGGGGAAGGGGAGGTCCTTCGGACCTCTCCCCCTCCCCATCCGTGCGGGCCATCGGCTGATGACAGGTACCGCTTGGAAGGGCACAGCCTGCTCTTCCAAGCGGCGGCTGTCTTTAACCCCTAGGGGGCTGGATCGCGATATGGCGCTAACATGCGCCGTATCGCAGTCCCCTCCCGGAGCTGGCCGACATCTTGGATGTCGGCCAAGCTTCCGGGATATCCCCCTAACGACTGGCGTCCTTGCGCATAGCACGATGGCGCCAGTTTCACAATTCACCATAGGTGGCAGCAAGGGGTTGAGATAGGGGGTTCCAATGAACTCCCGATCCGTGACAACTAGGGGTTAATGTTTGATATCACTGGAACGGCCAGAGCGTGGCCTTTCCAATGATACCAAACCTGACCATGTAACCTATAAAAAATTTAAATAAATTTAAAAAAAAAATAATTTTCTATTAGTACAGCAATATTCCCATTTCAATTATAATGTGAACAATGATGCTATAAAGATTTTTTTTCTATGGGGGGGGGGCGTTTGCTAAAAAAACACGTAATTTTCCCCAAAAAAAAGCAACGATTCCCCGTTTCTAATTTTTTTTAACAAGCGCCACCCATAGAAAATATAACCACAAATGCTTGCATGTTAAAATGTGAAAAACAACACTTTACACGTTGTAAATTATTGAAAATTCTAATTTTAATTGCATTTTGTTATAATATACAGACAGGACATAACGTATACATATAATAATGATATATTATGAATCTGCCGAGTCTCTTGGAAGAAAAGATCTATAATATGTCTGGGTTGTTTAATAAAATGTGACTTCAAATCGCATTTAAACATGATGAGCGAAACCGGTAAAAATGAGCTCGGCAGCGAAAGGGTTAAACAAAATTCCTTAATAACTTTTTTGTCTAATACTTTTTAACTGTCAGAGTTGACACCAGGCGTGAGCCGAGGTGGGATCCAAAGTTCAGTGTATATTTATCCCAGACGCTGGGGTTGAACAGGTTAACAAAGGCACTGGATACAAATGCAGGTACAAATGAATACACAGTGGTAACAGCAGGTAACAAACCAGTAAGTACAATGATGATCTTGGCGATAATATTCCAGATACTGCGGTGTGCAGTGCAGAGGGAAACCGGTAAAGTAGAAATATACACAGTTCTGGTAACAGTTATGGTAAATGTTGCACCACGGTGATCCTTGGCAATCTCTCCAGGTCTTGCAGAAAGTAGTTCACAACGATGTACTGGTACAGCTGAATATAGACACAGTCTCTGGAAACAGCAGACAAGGTACCTGGAACCACAGCGGTGGTATATTTGCACAAACTGGATACCCAGGAGAAGTAGTACAGGATCAATAGCAAGCAAACAGGAACCAGGATACAAATATGAACAGGAGCTCTGGAGGGAGACCCTCTCAATAGCAATGCAGGATGAACAATGTCAGAGCGTGGAGGAAAGGGCTTGACCTGGTTTAAATGCAAAGCATACAGGTGAACTGAACAGGAATCACCCTGAGGAAGCCCTGGAGTGGATGCGGACAGGGAGTGGTAATAGGGAAACTGTGGCCCAGACTAACCATAAGCAGGCTCCAAGGGATGGGGCATGACAATAACTGCTTATTATCAATCAAGTACCACTTAAGGGATCCCTAGATCAGACTAGATGGGCCGAAAGGTTCTTATCGGCCGACATTTTTCTATGTTTTCTATGTTTCTATCCCAAGAAGTACCCTTTACACCAGGCTTTTAACCGAGAAATAGTTTGGGCATTAGCATATTATCATAGAAGCACCACTAATGATAGCCTGTTAACACTTGTTACAACCAGGATTGGGAAATGTGTATAAAATGCAATAGCCAGACAAATATTTATTATAACTATTTTTGTAAAATAATGAATTCTAGAAGTCTTGCACAATTATAGGAATCTTACACTGGCGTTGGATTTGTCGAGCCTCCTCTCACTAACTTCAGAGTGACCTCTGTTTTCTATAGGTCTGAAGAGGTTTTGGAATTTTGTGCGAGTGAGAGAGTGTCATTAACTGTGCCAGCAAATTAGGATGTCCAAAGAAGCTCCCTAATCATTGCATGGTTTTTACCTTACATTGGCAGCAATTAACTTTTTTTCCATTACTAAATACACTTTAACTTGGATGGTGATCAGTAAATAGCCAATCACAGGGTAAGTTGGTCATATTGACACTGCTGGCACATGACATACTCAAACACTGACTGTTTACAAAGTAGAGCGATGAGATCTTGCAGCCAGTACTCTCCTCCATCTAGCACCTGGCGTAGCCATGTCTACCTCTGTGGGCAGAGCTTCTGAGAGCTGTTGTGCTATTGACACTTAGCAAGGACTGGTACAGTTAATAGGACACACTAAGTGAACGCAGGACTGTCCCGTAGGATGGCTCTCCTTTCAGAGCTCTGAATCACCATGGTGCCACTGGAATTGAGGGAGAGTGATTTATTATTTTTTTTAACCGTAAACAGCTCACCTTTTTAGTAAGTCTGGGTTAGCAAAAAAACATATATGGGAGTCCTGCCAAATGAGCCCAATTTCCTTTGGGCATAACAGGTGCACTTTAAGAAGTTTTTAACCCTTTTAATGAGATTAAACCAGCTGGGTGGAGTAGAGGTAACATCACTGCTCTGTAACCATGGAGACACAGGTTCGAATCCCGGCAAGAGCATCTCTCCAGTAAGTGTCTGGACAAGACACCTAATGGTACATACTCGTCACCCAGAACATACTTAAAAAAACAAACGAAATATCAATGTATCCTTCCTGGTAAAATACTTTTTAAACAAAAAAAAAAGGGAATGCAGATTTCAGTAGGGGAATAGGATTAAATATTATGCTGCTTTGGAATCGGGTATGTTAATAGGTTCTTTTTATTAACCACTTGAATGCTAAGGACGCGCTCAGCGCGTCCTCAGCATTCCCGCTGGTATGCAGAGGACGCGCTGAGCGCGTCCTCGCATTGGGGTCAGCGTTCGGCCGGGTTCCGGCCGATCGCTGGCCCCTCCGGTGCGGGCTGACATCCTGGATGTCAGCCCGGCATCCGGAGCAGTGGCCGCCATTATTATGTGTCATCGCGCCCCCGCGATGACACATAATTCAGGCGCCCCCCCCGCATGTGCGGAGGAGGCGCCTGAAAGGGAGGGGGGGGAGGTCCTTCGGACCTCTCTCCCTCCCGATCGGCGGCTCACAGGGGCTTAACCCAGGCATCATTTGGAAGGGCACAGCCTGCCCTTCCAAATGATGCCTGGCATTAACCCCTGGGGAGCTGGATCGCAAATCGGCGCTGAAAAGCGCCGATTTGCGATCCTTCCCGGGAGCTGGCCGACATCTTGGATGTCGGCCAAGCTTCCGGGAACTCCCCCAGAGGACTGGCGTCATCGTGCGTAGCACGATGACGCCAGTCCTAGCATTAACCCCTAACTGCCACGAAGTGTGGAGATAGGGAGTTCCAATGAACTCCCTATCTCCCGATCCGTGGCAGTTAGGGGTTAAATTTTGATATCGTTGGATCGGCCAGAGCATGGCCGTTCCAACGATACCAAACATGAAAGTAAAAAAAATTGTAAAAAAAAAAAAAAAAAAAAAAAAAAAAAATAAAAAATTAAAAAAAAATTAAAAAAAAAAATAAACACTTTTTTTTTTTTTTTTTTGTTTTGTTAATGCAGCAATATTGTTCCCATTTCAATTATAATGTGAACAATGATGCTGCATTAACGATTTTTGTATGCGGTGCGTTTGTTAAAAATGGTGTCATTTTCCCCAAAAAAAAATGTAACGAGACCCCATCTCTAATTTTTTTAACAAGCGCACCCCATACAAAATATAACCGCAATTGCTCGCATGTTAAAATGTGGAAAAAAACACTTTACACGCTGTAAATTATTGAAAATACATATTTTATTGCATTTTTTGTTATAATATACAAACATGACATAACGTATACATATAATAATGACATATTATGAATCTACCGAGTCTGACGGAAAGAACGATATATAATATGTCGATGTCATATACTAAAATAAGCCTTCAAAACAGGTTTAAACATGATGCGCAAAACAGGTAAAAAATGACCTCAGCACAGGGGCGGGAAAAGCCTCAGCAGCGAAAGGGTTAAAGAACCTTTTAAAGTATCAAGTAATGTGTTGCTTTTATCAGCACCATAAGGGGTATTATTTTATTAATTTTATTTGTATTTTAAGTACTAGCAGAGTGTTTTCACTTATTGTGTCTTCTTTCAAAATGTGTTCAGTATCATAAACTGAGTACATTGCGTTGGGGGGGGGGTGAACTGAAAGGGGCTTGGACAGCTAAAATTTAGAATGGATAAATGCACAGCAAAGTGTTTTGTGGCGAAGAATAAACCTTTTGAGAGTTTACAAAAGCACAGGGTCAGTAGAAACGGATCTGATTTCCTGTTCATTAAAAGAACTGTACAAATGACATCCACTGAGCCATTGCCTACAGCAAGTGTTTGGTTTTATTTAAAAAAAAAAAATGAAAGCATAATTATATTGATTCCTCTTAGTGATTCAAGAAAAAAAAAGTTGCATGTCTTTTTTGAAAAACAACAGAATCTTCAGGAATACTAATCTAAATATCTGTGGTGGCAGCTTGTACAGCCAAGAAGATCATTTGCTGTGATAGCGTTAAAGGAACACTCTACTCAAAAAAATCACCCCCCCCCCGTTTTTTTATCCTAACCTATCCCTATTCCCTTAATAAAACTTTAGATTTTTTTTTTTTTTTTTGTAACTGTAATACTTACCCTAAAATTCTCTTGTTTCCAGCGCTTTTTTTTTTTTTTTTTTGTTTATACTCACCTCCCTCCTCTTCCGCTCCCGTCCTTCTTGCTGCGTCTTGGCTTCTGGTTTACGTGAGAAGCGCGCATGCGCGCCTCTCACATAAGCCAGCCAATCTGCAGGCTTCCTCCCGGCTCCCTCTGAGGATTAGTGTTGCGCGCAAGAGGATGCGCGCAACACTAACCCTCAGAGGGAGCCGCCAGCTTCTGCGGTGAGTAGGAGACGTCATCGCGCTGAAAGTGCGATGACGTCTCCTACTCGGCAAAAGTCGGCAGAAGCGGGAAATATGATTCCCGCTCTGCTGACTGACAGCTGGGAGGGCGGAGTAAACTCCTCCGCCTCTCTCAGCTGTTTTCAGCTGAACCGCTGAGCGGAGGGAGGGGGGACAGGGGGCAGGATACTCCGGCCATCATGACCACCTAAAATAGCTTAGGTGGTCATGTTGCCTAGAGTTTCCCTTTAAGAAATATGGAATTCTTTGTTATATTCTAGCTAAATAATGAGAAAGTCGATTGAGTGAATCTCCTAGGGACAAAATTAATATGTAAATTAAATATATCAAGCAAAAAGCATGTGAGACTGGAATGTTTTTGATATGCTTTTTTTTTTATTATAGCAAGTTTCACACTTGCTGAAAGCTTTTTAGATGTATTTATGCAGTGGCGTAGCGTGGGTTGTCAGTGCCCGGGGGCAGCCAAGAATTGTGCCCCCCCCTCCCAACCTGTGGACACGTTATCGATATTGCCCCAGCTCTCACATGGATATTGCCCCAGCTCTCACATGGATATTGCCCCAGCTCACACATGGATATGCCCCAGCTCACACACGGATATGCCCCAGCTCACACACGGATATGCCCCAGCTCACACACGGATATGCCCCGGTTCACACACGGATATTGCCCCAGCTCACACACGGATATTGCCCCAGCTCACACACGGATATTGCCCCAGCTCACACACGAATATTGCCCCAGCTCACACACGAATATTGCCCCAGCTCACACACGGATATTGCCCCAGCTCACACATGGACTTGCCCCAGCTCACACATGGACTTGCCCCAGCTCACACACGAATATTGCCCCAGCTCACACACGGATATTGCCCCAGCTCACACATGGACTTGCCCCAGCTCACACATGGACTTGCCCCAGCCCAGCTAACACATGGATATTGCCCCAGCTCTCACCTGGATATTGCCCCACCTCCGGATCCAGCAGGGGTTGGGGCCCAGATGCCGGGCAGCGGGAGTGCCTGCACGGTCCTGAACAGCGTGTGAGTCCGGCCGTGTTGAAGGGGAGGCGGCTGCGTGCGTGCGCAGGTCACGCGGTCTGGCCAGTCAGGTGGTACAGAGACTCAGTACCACCTGATTAGCTGGGCCACGTGACCGGCTGCGCCTTGCACGCAGCCACTTCCCTTTCAAAACGGACGGACTCACTGGTCAGGACCGGGCAGGCACTCCCGCTGCCCGGCATCTGGGTCCCCTCAACCCGCGGGCCCTTGAGCGGCGCCCGAGGGCCCGGCGGGTCAGTCCGGGCCTCAAGTTTTAGGGGCGCAAATTTCTTTTGAAATTATGCGCCCCTAAGAAAACTGCACCCGGGGCCACGGCCCCCCAGCCCCCCCCCCACGCTACGCCACTGTATTTATGTAGAAATGAATGGAACAGGTAGCAGTTTAGGGGTTCAGAGGCCACCAAAATACAATTTCAATAGAACAGTTTTGGCCAAGGCACTGTACATAATTCTGAAATGTATGGCCGGGTGCACACTAGGCGTTTTCTTATGTGCACTATCGTGCGTTAAAAAGGACGCACTTTTTGACGTAAGAGATGGTAGACGCCAGACGATGCGCTAATTTTGACGCACGTTGTAAAAAACTGCATTTGAGTTGAATAATAAAAAAAAAGCTGGGCTTTTGAAATTTGACGTTCAGCACGCGGCCAAAGTCGCGTCAATCCTAGCGCAACAGCCTTGGTGTTTCCATGACTGACATCTTCAGCACGCGTTATGTGTTGCGCGCGTTATGCGTGCGTTCTTCTCTATCCACGTAATTATATGCTACAACGCACGTCCTAAAGAGCGTCATAACGCATGCTAGTGCGCAGAAAAAATACCTAGTGTGCACCCGGCCTTAAAGGTTTTCGTTTTTTCCCCATTACAGGCATGAATTTAATAAAGAGACTGTGTGGAACAAGACTGGGAACTACTAGATCAGGGGTCAGCAACCTTTTACACACAAAGTGCCTTTTTTTTTTTTTTTATAAACCATCAGGCAACCGGGTGCCAGTAGACATGTGCGATTTGTTTCGTTACGAGTCGAAATTCGTTAACGAATTTCAGCTCCGAATTCTAATTTCGTTACAACGTAAAAGTGACTGTTTGACCAATCAGAGGTTTTCTTCTTCTGCTGCTGAGGGAGGGTTGGGAAAATTACCTTTTTTAATGTGGGAGACTGGTAGTCGATGGGAGATTCAGAATCGGATGAAATAAGAATGTTCGTTAACCCTTTCACTGCTGAAGACGTGTGGGACACGTCCTCATTGATGCACGTTGCATGCTGAGGACGTGCCCCACACGTCATCAGCTGTGCGGGACCCCCGGTGGAGATACTCACCTCTCTGTCCGGGGTCCCACGGCGTTCTGACTTCAGCGTCCTCAGATGCTGAAGTCAAGCGCCTCCCGGCGTAAATGGCGTAAATGGCGGGAGATAGCCTGGAAGGGAGGGGGGGGGGATCCGTTCGGATCCCTCTCCCT
The DNA here is from genome assembly GCA_009667805.1 of Leptobrachium leishanense. Classification (NCBI taxonomy): domain Eukaryota; kingdom Metazoa; phylum Chordata; class Amphibia; order Anura; family Megophryidae; genus Leptobrachium; species Leptobrachium leishanense. Next base: position 246,235,355 of record CM019065.1, read on the forward strand.
CCCGATCGGGAAGGAGCAGCGGTAAAAGCCAGGCACTGCTTAAAAGGGGAGAGTCTCCCCTTTTAAGCGATGCCTGGCTTTAACCCCCTCAAGTGCTGGGTTGCACTTCAGCGCCTTGCGGCGCCGAAGTGCAGCCTATCTCCGGTGGGGGCCGCCATCTTGGATGGCGGCTCCGCCCCCGGGACTCCCCTCGCTGTCTGACGTCATCACGCATAGCGTGATGACGTCAGATAGCCAGGGAACCCCTAGCTGCCGGGGATTTCCCAAGGAAATCCCCTGGTGGAGATAGGGGGTTCTTGTGAACCCCGATATCTCCAGAACCGTGGCAGCTAGGGGGTCATGGAGGGTGTCATTTGAAAGGCCTGGGCATGGCCTTTCGAATGATACCCAACATGACTAGGTAAAAAGTAAATAAAAAATAATAAAAAAAAAAATTAAAATAATAAATAAATTTAAAAAAATAAATAAATAAAAAAAAACATGTTTTTTTTTGTGTGTTGTTTTTATTAATGCAGCAATATTGTTCACATTTCAATTATAATGTGAACAATGATGCTGCACTAATGATTTTTTTCTATGGGGTGCGTTTGCTAAAAATCACGTAATTCCCCCCAAAAAAAGTAACAAGTCCCCATTTCAAATTTTTTGTACAAGCGCACCCCATAGAAAACATAACCGCAAACGCTCATGTGATAAAATGTGAAAAAAAACACTTTACACACTGCAGATGATTAAAAATTCAATTTTTATTGTATTTTTTGTTATAATATACAGGCAGGTCATGACGTATACATATAAAAATGATATATTATGAATCTGCATAGTCTGCCGGAAAGAACGATATATAATATGTCTGGGTCATTTATTAAAATGTGGCTTCAAATCGCGTTTAAACATGATGAGCGAAAGCGGTAAAAATGAGCTCAGCACACAGGCGTGAAATGCCTCAGCAGTGAAGGGGTTAATATCATTTTAATATCCTAATAATTACGATTATTCGTTATGATGAAATTACCTTTTTTTTAATATTTGAAATGGGAGTCACCAGTAGGGTCCGCAGGTTCGATTTGAACATGAGTACGAATTGAACATTGTTTGTTCGAGCGTTGTGGGAATCCCTCATAATGAGCACAGTGGGTGTACAGACCCAGGAGGAACTCAGCACAGCGATGATGGGAACCCCTCATAATGATCACAGCAGAAGTACAGACCCAGGAAGTCAGCACAGGGATGGTGGGAGCCCGTCATAATGAGCACAGCAGGTGTACAAACCCAGGAAGTCAGCACAGCACAGGGATGGTGGGAGCCCCTCATAATGAGCACAGCAGAAGTACATACCCAGGAGGAACTCGGCACAGTACAGGAATGGTGGGAACCCCTCATAATGAGCACAGCAGGTGTACAAACCCTGGAGGAACTCAGCACAGGGATGGTGGGAACCCCTCATAATGAGCACAGCAGGTGTACAGAGTGCAACCACACACAGTCACAAAGCAGAAGAAAACCTCAAATTCATTAACTGAATTTCGTACTCTGTAACGCAACTGCAGTCACACAGCAGAAGAAAACTTCCGGTTGGTCATCCACCAGTCACGTTTCCGTTGTTACGAAATTCAGACCCTAAATTCGTTAACGCAATGTCGTATTTCTGATTTAAAAAAAGAAAAATTAAATTATGTTTTTCAACTTCAGTCAGAGACTGACTATTAGATTAGTTTGTTTCACCGAAATTCAACGGAATTTCGTATAAAAAAAAAACCTACCATCGACTGCCATATTTAGAAATGTATTTTTGCTTTTTAAATTCATCATAACGAATGGTTGTAATTGTTGTGAAAAGTGAACGAATCTAACGAAAATTTGTGTTTCGTACGAATCTTGAGTTTCGGACACGAAAAACGAAATACCGGCTAATACGAAACTAAACAAATTTATTGACGGCGCACAAGCCTAGGTGCTAGTGAACAACAGCGCTCCATAGTGTTGGATTTTTTTTGAAAATTGAATTTTTTTTTATTAAAAGTATTCAGAATGGGATACAGAAGAAAAAATTTGAACAGGAAGGAATAAATGACAATGGGACAAAAGCAAAAAAACAACACATTCCATCACCATATTACATATTATCAGTTATATATACATATAATGAGCATTGCATTTGAAAGTGACTTGTCACAAGAAGTTCAAAGGAGCACCACCTATAAGATCTCTCCCAGATCATTCTCCGCCCCCCCCCGCTAAGGGATCTAGCCTCTCCCCTTGGAACACACTGATTCACTAAATCTATATCCCACAATTCCCATGGATCTTGTTTGGGAGGAGTCGTGTTAAGAATTTCAGTAGCCATTCTATCATAATCTCGGTCTCTTGCCATATACGTCTTGAGGAGTGCTAATGAGGGGACGGTATCAGATTTCCATCTTTGTGCCAACAGAAGTAAGGCGGTGATCATGATATGGAACGTCATTCTGGTCTGCTGTCTAGTTAAGATGGGGCCCCCCAAACCCAATAATACGAAGCCAGGGTCCAAAGGTATAGGTGTACCCACTACGGTCGTAGTAAGATCCACAATCGACGTCCAGTAGGGAATCAGAGCTGAACATTGCCACCAAATGTGTGTGTATGTACCCAGTTGCAAACCACAACGCCAACACATGGGGGACGAGGACGGAACAAATTTCGAAGTTTTATCTGGAGTCCAGTACCATCGGTATAGGACTTTCCTACTTGTTTCAAGAAGCGTCGCATTTTTAGACACTCCCACGTCTCTGATACTCTAGCCCACGATCCTGGCTCAATGGCACGGCCCATATCTTTTTCCCACAATGTATGGTACCGCCATAAAGGCAGCTCTCTATCTGCAGTAATCCCGTATAAACTAGTAGATATCAATCCCCTTGGTATTAACCAAGACACACTCAAAGATTCTATCACTGTCAGAGGGGGTTTATGAATAGAATAAAAGGCTGTAAATCCTTGCTTACATAAGTATGAATGTAATTGACAGTATGAAAGGAAATAAGAACCATCTGTGAAATTTAGTTTGGACTGTCGGGAAGTCTAGTATCCCATTTTTATCCGTCAGTTGACAGCGAGTGTCTACCCCATTCCGTGACCAACTCCATGCATTAAAATGAGGGAGAATATACTGAAACGCTTGCAATGGAGTAGCTCTTGATACGGGACCAGTACCCGTTACACTTAGGAACACTGTGTCCCAAATCTTCATGGAGAGTTTCGTTGTGGCAAAAGGAGAAATAAAAGTCCCTCTTGGTCTGCTCGTCGGGGGAACCCAAAGTAATACTCTCAGGTCATGAGGAACCATGGGGTTCACTTCCATGGTTACCCACTGTGGCCTAGAAGCGTAGCCAAAGCACACTACCATTGCCGCAACATGAACCGCTCTATAGTATTTCCCAAAATCTGGAATGCTTAGGGCTCCCCATTCAATCCTGCGGGACAAAATTGGAAATTTAATTCTAGGGCGTCGCTAATTCCATGTAAAAGTAACCACTCTCTGCAGAGATGCAAAATATGTCCGAGGGATATAAATTGGTAGTGCTCTAAATACATTTAATATTTTTGGAAGTATCGTCATTTTCACCGCTGATATGCCACAAAACCATGATAGTTGTCTTGGCCGCCAGGTCAGTAGTAACGCTCTAATTTCCCCTAATAATTTCCCATAGTTGATATTAAATAAAGCATCAGTTGAGAAAGAAAGTTTAATCCCCAAATACAAAACAAACGTGGTTCTCCAATCAAACGGATAGTCACTCTTTAGTGCAGTCAAATCTATGTTCTGGATATTTGAGGGCAGCGCTTGAGTTTTAGTAAAGTTAATTTTATGGTACGATAGCTCACCATAGTCTGTTAGAATTTGTTGTAGAGCCATCAGGGAAATAGTTGGGGACGTCAAAGTAAGTAGAATGTCGTCTGCAAAAAGGCTTAATTTGTGTGTTTGTGGGCCCACGTCAATACCCTGTATGTCATTGGATTGTCTAATGATCTGCGCAAGGTGCTCTAAAACAAGCGCGTATAATAATGGGCAGCCCTGTCTTGTGCTGTGATAGGAAAGGCAGGGGAGTGAAAGCCAGCAAACCATACCGAGGCAGTCGGAAGAGTACACCGAGAAAACCCCTTTAGCAAATTCTGGCGGGATACCAAATTTAATCAACACCTCAGACATGAAACCCCAATGAACTCAGTCAAATGCTTTTTCCACGTCTAAGGACAGTATCAACTCAGGGGTTGAGGTGGACCTAAGCATTTGAAGGATATGAAGTAACTGTGTGTTGTCAGGGCCCTGGCGGCCAGGAATAAACCCCACTTGATCTAATCCAATTAGGCTCTTGATGACTGATGATAATCTGTTGGCTAGAATTTTAGTATATATTTTAATGTCCACATTAATCAGGGAAATAGGCCTAAAATTTTGACACAAGGTTGGGGATTTACCTGGTTTAGGCAAAGTAACTATAGCAACAGCCAATAAATCTGACGGTAAGGATCGACTGTCCATGGCTTAGACAAATAGGTCATGCATATGTGGTAACAGTAATGGGGTAGTTGTTTTGTAGTAGTTGGACGTTAAGCCGTCCGGGCCTGGGGCTTTACCTTTAGGTAGTGACTTGATGTGTGAGGAAGTAGCGGAAGTGATTATCAGGGAGGCCAGAGAGGTACGGTGCGCCAGAGATAAAATAGGTAAGTTTATTTTGTTTAGTTACGAATAGTTGATACCGACGGGCCATTGCCTTTAGTCTCCTCTTTTAAATTATATAAAGATCGGTAGTATCCTGCAAATTTGTTCGCCATATCTTGGTTTATAAATTCGTTCGCCACGGCTATTCAACAGAAATGGGGTCCTAGTTGATTGTTGGAGGTTACGTAATTTAAGCGCTAATGAGTGGCCCACTTTATTATCCATCGAAATATTTTTTGGCCTTAAGGCGGTGCAGTGCATAAGTGTTTTGTGCTGTCTAGGTCCGTCAGTTCCGCTTGGCTGTGAGTGGGTCTGGTCGCGTTTGATTAGCCCTAGTTAAAGTATCAATCCGGGTCAGTATGTCCAGTCTGTCCGAAATATACTGTCTCTTTCTAAGGGACGCCCATTTAATACACACCCCCTAGCGCCACAGAGGCCTGCTAAACACTTGGAATGCGTCAGCTAGAGTCAAAAATAAAGGGGCATGATCAGACATTGTAAAACTAGATATTTCACACCCTCGAACGGATGGTAACAGAGAGCCCCGCACACAAAAGAAGTCAATTTGTGTATAAGAATTATGAGGTGGGGAAAACAACATATAACCCTTTTCCCCTGGATGAAGTACTCTCCATGCATCATATAAACCGTAGTGAGATAATAGGTCTGTCATCCCCTTGCATTGTTTTCTGATATGTGCATATGACGGGGCAGATCTATCTAAATTTGGATCTAGACACGCATTAAAATCGCCCATCAAAACCACTTCTCCCGTTAAAACCGTTGACATTTTAAGCAACACATGTCGAAGAAATGAAAGTTGGGAAGAATTAGAACTATACATTGCAAATAGTTGTAGCGCTGGTTTTAAATCCCCTGCTGTGTAGTACAGGGAGGGAGACAAGCGCGATGTGAGACACTGAACATTGGGACTACATTTCCCGGCATGCTTTGCGGGCGGGGACAGGAAGTGGGTGGGGGAGACGCTGACCTCCTGAGCCTCGTGGAAAGAGCTGGCAGAGCGCGCCTAGGAGTGAGAGAAGCAAGACGCAGTGTAGCTGAACGGGACAGTGACCAGGCCGGAGCGCAGGTGGGGCCTGACCGAGCTGGAGACCGGGTTTTCCGCCTTTATCTAATGAAGACCCAGTGATCCACCACAGTAACCTGAGCCGATACCGAGTGAGCTGGAGGCCCCCAAGAGGGAGTGCAGGTGGTGAGCTGGACTTCTGAGGCAGATACAGACAAGCCAGACAGCGGAGCGGGTGACACAGAGAACCCCAGTCAAAATCGAGCGGAGAGACGTCCTGGGTCGAGCGGAGCACAGAGTATCTGGCGGATGGGTGAGAGGCCTTCCAGGCCGTTGTGAAAAATCTAAAGCACGCTGCAATTTGTTTCAAAACCCACAGGGCCCCAACGTGACTAGTCGAAGATACCTCCTAAATAATTCACTGGCCAGTTGAATATTGTACCCGGGTACCAATACACTCACACACATACATTCTTTGGGACATAACCTGTACGGGACTCACTCCCCAACCACAAAGGTGGTTAAAGATATATTTTTCTCTTTTCCGCTGCGCGTTTCTCGCATTACGAAGCATTGTATTTCTTTTCCGCTGCGCGTTTCTCGAATTACGAAGCATTGTATTTCTTTTCCACTGCGCGTTTCCCGCATTACGAAGTACTGTAAAATATATATATATATATATATATCTATATCGTGTTACTCATTATATGCCAGTTTATCCAGTAAACTATATAATTTATAAAATCCACGACGGTGCTGGAGTATATTTATTCCCTAGTGCGGGGAGACTGAACCGAGGTTCAATTTCAGCGGCTCCTCCGGGAGTGAGCGCTACATAGTAAACAGCTGTTGATGGATTGTGCACACCAAAATGAGATATCGACATTTTGGGTCACTGATTTTTCTATGAAGCTGGAATGATACCCTATCGTGTAACAGAATCGAAACGCCCCTAGCTTTAGTGGGACCTGTGGCGTGAAACTGTGGTAAAGCGTGGCACCTGTAGTAGAGGATGAGACAGTCTACGAAAATGCGTCTCTTGGAGACAGACCACGTCAGGGTTTCCCCGCTTTACCTCAGAGCATAAGGCGTGTCGTTTAATGTGAGGGGCTTAAATGCTCCGTTTAAAGAACATAATTTTCATATAACAAGAAAAGAGAAAAGCATGCGGAACCTGAGAGTAAACAATCTTAGGGCGACAGTCACCGAAGCCAAGAGGACCTCGATGAGTCACTTGTATTAAAGTCACTAGTAATTGGTGAGGAAAAGTAAACAAAATCAAAAAGAAGAAAAAGAATTTCTCTGGGCTTTCGGGGCAAAAAAATCAGTGTTACCTGGTTTTTTGGCGCTGCGTTGGGATGCCATCTCGTACCCTGGTTGTTCAAAGCTTCGTGGATCACTTTATTAGGGTCAGTCGCTTACTGTGTCCACTTGTAGTGGGTCTCACACGTCCACCATCACTCGAGGTCCGGCCACGCCCCCCATAGTGTTAGATTTTAATTTTTTTACTCCTAGTTGTACTGCTAATAGTAAGTTAAACTCACTAATTAATTTAAGGTGTTTACCTTGCCATTAGCAGCACAGCTATAAGTGAAAAAACACAGTGCACCCTTTCCATGCTGCCAGGACACGCGTGACACCCCATCTGCGCAGCTCTGCAAACCCTTTCCATACCATGGGCTCAGGGTACCCCCCTCCCAGCTCACACGTGGATATATTGCCCCCGGCACACACGTGGATATATTGCCCCCCAGCTCACACGTGGATATATTGCCCCCCCCCGCTCACACGTGGATATATTGCCCCCCCCAGCTCACCTCTCCTCTGCCGTCTGCCTCGCGAGATCGTGGCTGGCTGTTGGACCCCAGGCGAGCAGCCGAGTTTCATGCCTGGCAGCCACTCAAAGGAACAAAAGCACGCGGCGGCCGGCAATATTTTCTCGGACTCGGAGGGGGGGCAATCCGCTCACACATGCCAGCAGAGACAGACTCGCGTGCCACGCCTGGCAGACGTGCCAGGGGTTGCCGACCCCTGTACTAGATTGACTCTCACTGCACCAAGCAATAGATGACCTCTGATATCCCTCACGTTTGTTGAGATAACAAAGCTTGTAGGAAGCTCGCTCCTACACAGGATGATTAGAAAAAGTACTCCTGAACAAATGGCAAAATACCCACCGAATATGGCTTAGTGTAATGAATATCAAGAAATGCATAAACCTCTCAAATCCATGAAAAATCTACAAAGAGTTTGTCTACCTCTTGCTGACGTTATGCACCATTAATGACTTTCAGACCTCCCCACCCCCCAACAAAAATAATATAAGCTATATTTTAAGGTGTAATTGGAAGTTAAGTACTTCTGACATGGTACTTCAGGGCTGAACAAGTCTTGGTGCAAGATATCCATTAGTTCCTAGAATTTTAACTCAAGGAGTTCATCAGATAGATGCACCTCCTCTCTTCCTTCCCAATCTGATGAACTCCTTGCAACCAGGAGGAATGAACGTCAATTTTGAGTTGTTGTTGTTTTTTGTGAACGGTGGGTAACTATCTCTCGTGGACTGGTGCCTACCTTTTAACCGCTGCACATCTCCTCCTATTCAATAAGTTGTTCCAATATCTTTCGAACTCCATTCCATGGGGATGGGTAGTACCCTATTCTAGCTATATGAAAGATATGTATTCCAGTGGATAGAAGAATATCAGGCAATCACACACTCTCCTTGGCTGTATATGTATTTTAGCAAGATTTGATTTATTTCAGCTGTGTGTCCATAATTTCTTTGTTTCCCCTTCAGGTTACAGTGATATGACCATTACAAATTCTGCCATCTTTGACCATTCTATATTATAGAATATAGTACTCACGACACATGTTCATTTATACGGTACTAAATCTCTTGAGTTATTAAGGTTATCTTGGTATAGCCATTTTAATTTTTGCCATCTATGTCCATTTGATACTCCTGACCGCTGCACGATTCATGAACACTGTATTAGCATTTTAACATATGTTCGTGTTATACCATAATTTTTTTTCATGAGTCCTTCAGGTTACTTTGGTGTGACCGTTATAAATTCTGCCATCCACGGCCATTTTAAGTATAGAATATAGGACTCCCGATCGCCGCACGATTCATGAGCAGTGTATTAGCGCATTGACACACATGTCCATTTTCCCTGTATTTTAATACCTTATTCATCACCTATCCCCCCCCCTATTCATTACCTAGTTTTTTAGTGTGTATTAGGACCTCATAAGTCAATTTTAATCTGTAAGCTTTAGTTACATTAATCATCTGATTTTTAATTTTATCTCGGCATGTCCATTTCGATCTGCTATTAGTCATGGCCATAATATGGATTATAGTAGTATCCATGATCGGTTCATAAAGAGCACACTGCCATAAATTAATTCCCCATAGTACTTTGATGCCCTGGAACTGACAACCCTTACATGCATCACAGCGGTGCAATCACACGTTAATACAAGCAGTAGTGTGTCCAGGACACCACTTAAAGGTGCTCTCAAGATGGCTGCTCGGCAGGACGTCAGCTGAGAAGCAAGCTGAAGCACAAGGGAAGCACAGGATGGCGCCGGGCGGAACTGTGTCACAGGGACGAGCCGCAGAAACCAGAAGTGGTGACGTGGAACCATTTGGAATACAGTGAATCGGAAACAAACCAGGAAATGGGACTATAAATAGAGACACTGGTATAGGACACTTTCGATTACACTGGATTTACTTTTATACTGACTGAAGGCCTAGATGGCCAAAACACGTCTTAGGAACTTTTATTTACTGTTTGTTTTATTTACCTCTTGGTAAATTTATTATTATTCTTTAGTATTATAGGGATTATTACTTTCAGACTCCCTCTATTAGCTCTTTACTTAGTCTGGGTCTGGTAGATCAATTTGGACAATCATTAAGGCTGAGCAAGAAGCAAAGAGGCTTTCAGATGTTTGCCTTAAGGACACCCAGGTACTACAAATGAGCCTAATATCCTGCAGGCTCCCAAATCGGTGAGAGCACCCTTGACTTACCTTGTATTCATCGTGGAAGAGACTATATTGCACTACGAGAACACTGTCTTCTCCTTGCTTTTGAGCTATCTCCCTGTATGACCAAGACCGGAAGAAGAAACCAGAACAGGAAAGGCCATGCCACCCTTGCTGAAATTGGCCAGACGCTTTTACACCTAGGACCGGGTTATAGAAACCTATTGGCTCATTAATATGTGAGTGTATTCCCTCCTATTCCTACATTTACCACTACTTCATGTAAAGATTCTGCACCATTTGTTGGTTTCTGTTTCTGAGATTCGAACCGGACCTGTGATTGAACATCAGACATCTCCACCCCTATTTTTCCCCTACAGTGAACTGCTTAGTGACCTTATTCACATATACTGCAAGTGGACACTACCATCACGCAGAACTCTACGTATATATACTATGAGAAACTGTATGTGTTAAGGGACAGCCAGAAAAATTGTGCCTAGGGCACCGTAGTGCTGTAGGAGGTAGGAGCAGGGATGTGTGCGAGCCAAAATTATGTGCTTAAATCAGGGAAGAGTAGCCAGCTCTAGGGGTCCACTGATGTTTAGGACAGTAAAGAAAAGTAGATGGATGTACCTCAGTCCTCTCGTAGAGCTGTCAGAAGCTGTTGGGTTGAAGCAAGATGACGCCAGGAAGCATAGTCTATCTGTGGTGTTTCATACCCCATGTGTGCAAAAACAGGCAGAGGAGCCGCGCCATTCGAGGAAGCAGAGTGGTGTCCGAAGGTACCAAACAATGACGCAAAGGCAGCCGCCCAGCGTCACCCATGGGAAGGTCCTCAGCGGTACCCGTACGCTGTCTGCGTGTGGGCACAAGATGACAGATAATTAGTGTGGAAGGTCCAGAAGTTCAGTTTGTCCGGCTTCGAAACACTCTGTTGGTGGTGGGATCCGTGGGTTACGGCCGGTGTCGGTGTGTGCCTTTGCTGGCTGAAATGAGGATAACCTCCCACAGATGGTCACGGGAGATGTGCAGCCTAATCGCAGCATCTGGACCATTGGTGTAGGGAGGAAGAGCATCGGTAACGCAGTGGGGCTTGGAAGTTAAAATCTACCAAGCATCCTCTGAAATGTAGTTGTACCAGGTGCGGTGTTGAGCCAAGACTGACCTGATAATCGGGTGATGGGAGTGGCTCAGTTGTGGAGCGGCATTAAAATGCGGCAATCTTGGTCAGCCTGCCACCCGACTGTCTGGCACTGTTTTTTTTTTTTTTAACTAGATTTGTGTAGAATAATCTCAGAATTTAGAAGTCGGGTAAAATGCTTGGGGCACATAGCTTCCTCAACTTTGGATTTGGGAAGACCTGCTCTTCACTTGAATCGGATTTTGATCCAAAAAGATGATTAAAAAGGCCAAAATATTATTTAGTTCCTATGCTGCATTAAAAATGGGAAGCATCCTTCTTGACTCCAGTCTTATATGCAAAAGACCTACCATTTCTCCATGGTATAACAAGTTTCTAATTCTGCATGATTATCAATTACCCCGATTTATGTTGCTTTTGATGTTGCAAACATTTTTAGTAATAATTATTAAATCAAAATGAAAAACTCTATGCAGGAAATTTCATATATTTATAGGTAATTATTAACCCTTTTCACCTGCTGTAGGCAAGGCTCTTTTTTCAAATCTTAACTAGAGAGTGGTTTGCAGCTGCACTGACTAACTAGCTTTTCTTCAGTCTTGTTGTCCAATCTTCTGATTTTCATATCCATAAGTTTTTTTTCAAACTGCAGTCCAGAGTACTAGATTGTGGAAGAAAGTCTTAAAAGGACTTTCTAGTCACCATGGCTACTTAAACATAACTGTGCCCCTGCCTACATCTCCTCCCTTATTAACAGGTATATTAGGGTTCCCACCTGTCCGGTTTTGACCTGGACGTCCGATTTTGGAGTTTGACACCCCCTGCCACCCGGACACATGACTCGGAGGAACTGGCTTGCAGCCCCCACCTCCGTCTCATACTTACCCATGCCACCACTGTCCTCCTCCGATAGAGATGCGCCGCCCACTCCACCAATTACAGTGTGGGAGTGGTGTGGTGGATCAGTGACGTCTCTCTTCCTCCTTGCCTCCAGTCAGCTGCTTGCTGTCAAACTCGCAGGCGCAGCGGCTCATGTGACCGTGTGACGTGCAGTGTCACGTGAGGGAGTTCACATGCCTGCTCGCGGCATGCCCGGCTTGTCCCGACTCCGACAACTTCCAACTTTGAGCGCAGCATCAGCTGCTCAGCGTGCCAGTGTCCTCTGCTGACCCAGCTGCATCCACTCCTCAAGCTCCATTAAGGTACACAATATCAGCCTGCCACTATACCAGCCTGCCACTATACCATTGTGCCCAAGCCCAACACTAGAGTGTTCGGGTTTGGCTTGAAGAAAAGGTGGCAGCCCTAAGGTTCAGTATATCTGATCCCGACGACTTCGCTCTGCCGATGATCTGATGTTATCAGCTCCTCGTACCCAAACCCCCAACTCCCGTCTTCAGGACTTCTCCCGAGCTGCCCCCTTTCTATGGAACTCGCTCCCCCGCAACATCAGACTCTCCCCTTCTCTCCAGTCCTTCAAAACATCTCTGAAAACCAGTCGGCTCACTCCCTAATCTCCCATTGTTCATTTCTTGCTCCTACACTGCCCACATGCACCCCGCTACTTCTTGTACTCTATTCACCCTCACCTAGCGTGTCACCCCTCTCCTCTTCGATTGTAAGCCTCAGAGCAGGGTCTTCTCTCCTACTGTTTTCTTGTGTGTAATGTGTTTGTATATTTGTTGTTCTGTCTCTCCCTTTTTGGAACTTGTTGGCGCTTTATAAATGCTTGTAACTGTAACTCCCTAGTTGCTAAGGGCCTGTCCCAGACATCCACTCTACTGTTAACCTCCTCATCACTTATTCGATGAACTGCATCTTCTACTTCAGCTGGTCTGCCTGAAATAGATTGTGGATTCCCCCAGCCCAACCTTGAGAGTGCTGATGTCTTGACAACCGCAACATCCCTCAGCTCCAGCATAGCTGGACAGAAATTAGAATTGAATGTGGGAGGTCTTTTTGGACTTGTGTATCTCCATTTCTATAAAAAGTCAAGTGAGGTATTATAGGAAAGGTCTTTGTCTGGTCTTTTGATACCTAATATGACCCTGTAAAATACAATGCAGCATCATTGTCCCACAAGCTCTGTAACTGCACTCTGCAGTGCCCTCCCCATCAACCCTTCCAACCATTCCTGGGCCCAAACTCATTGCTTCCTTTCCAGCTGCTGCCACTTTCTTCTAATTAACCTCCTAAGTCCAAGCTTCTGGTCATTCCCTGCAACCCTTGATATTCTCTCTCTAGCCACCAGGTCCACACTCCCCTGCTCTTACCTTTTATCCTTTAGATTGTAAACTCACTGGATGTCTGGCTGAGCACTTGTATAAAGTGCTGTATCAGTAGAGCAATTATCCTAAGGGCAGGGCCATCTGTTCCTTATGTTTTTATTATGTCTCATGTCCTCCCTCATTGTAAAGCACTACGGATTCTGTTGGCACTATATAAGTAACTAACTGTATTGTCCACCTTTTCACTTGAGTGACCAATGCTGATTCCTTACCATTTAATTTACCATGTAACCAGATGTTGAGTAGATAATGCAAAGTGTATTTACACACTGCACCAATTAAAATGTAAGCACCACCCAGATGAATTTGGTGTATAATTAATTGCTTGAATGTAGAGAACCCCTGTGAAATGCGTGTATACACTCTGGAACGCAGGAGACCTTTCTTGTACTCCTCCGCCACATTTACTTCCAAATCCCATGGTGAAAATTTCTCCCCCGGTGAAAATGTCTATACACTCATGACCTCACTAAAATCCTTACCCCCCCCCCTCCAATGAACTGATTCGGATATGGACAGTGGAGTAAGGCTGCTGCTGCCGTTGATAAAAACAAAATCTTTATGCAATTTCCAGCGGTTTTGGCTGAAAGTGATCCTCTAATAGTTTCAGGAGTTCCTGTAGCGCCTTGCTTGCTGGTTTCTCATGCTCGTCGCCACTGTTATGCACTCAGCCCAGCCTCATATCTGAACAAGCAATCAGGTTCACCATTGCTTTATTGCCGGACACTTACTGTTAAACACAGGCTTTGAATTTCTACAGGAACACAGGATCATACATCTTCCTTCATAACTGCATCACACTAACTGACTCCTGAAGATGGCTGCCGTGCCCTCTGAACTGTGTCATGCTGGGGCGGAGCCACTAGTTAAAGTGATAGCACATGTATAGTATAGTCAGCTATAACATAGACCCCAATAATTTTGCATCAAATTCCTAGAACCAGGAGTCACTGAAAAGGTGAGAGAAAGGGGGGGGGGTGTGAGGATCCTGAGGACGAGCAACAGCACTAGTGGCCAGCTCTACAGTGGGTGACCGCTCAGGTCTCACAAAGTTTTAGCTTGCTTGTGCCATTACAGGGATAAATGCTCCATATGCAAATAAGTCTGCTCTCACCCAATGAGGGTGGCCAGTACTGACTGCCAAGGACGTCATCCCTGCACGAGAGGTGCAGCAACCCCCGACGATCGTTTCGGCCTTGTTAGGCCTTGTCAGGAGGGTATAGCTGACACCCCTCTAGGCACATCAAGCAAGGGGTCCACGTCTGGATGACACTGTATACTTATAGTGAGAGAAGGGGGGGTGAGGATCCTGCGGACGAGCAACAGCACTAGTGGCCTGCTCTTGCTTGTGCCATTACAAGGATGAATGCTCCATATGCAAAAAGATAATAACCTCTTTTTTCCCAATTATCGCAGTCTTTGGGTGTAATTATTGTAAAATAAACAGAAAAGGTTGTCATAATAATGTTGGCTGCTTTCAATTTGGAATGCAGGATTCACTTGCCTCTTCATATTCCACGTTCAACACTGTGTTCTACCTCAGGGTCATGGCCTGTAATAAACTTGCCCCCAGAGGGAGAGTTGTAGTGGATGTGATTATGTCACCTACCAACAATCACCAGAAAAGATGAGTATATTACAAGAAGACTGGGTAATTTTAGATCTTAAGGCTGTCAGACAGGCGTCTTTGGAGAGCAGAAGGAACGTCCATGAGCGTGGACGTTCCTTACACTCGACACCCGTCTGGCCACCTCGCTGAGCGTACTCAGTGCGCTCAGCGCTGCAAGGCTCGACCCTCCTATGGAGAATCACGCTTTGCAGCTCTGTCAATGTCCGTCCTAGCACTTTGCCGGAGAGGCTTGGATAATGGACACTTGTTGCGTGCGCATTTCGTGCGTGTGCCCAAGAGTGTGACCAGCCCTGTTGCGGTGTCAAACCACTGCGACGGACGCCGGTAAGCCCGTCAGTACGGGCGCACATAGCGCGCTGGCCTAACTCTCTTGCTATTAGACCCACAAACCCATAAGACACGAGTCTATTAACGAAACACCGAACATGCCACCGGATTGCACTGAATGGTGAATTCTCGTCTATTCAGTAAGCTGTCAATTCTCCAAATACAAGTAACTTGGTGAAATACGGTGCAGTCCGGTGGTCTTCGGCAGCTGCGAAATTGTCCCATAGAGAAGTAACGGTTAGTTTATTCACAGAACATTGAAGTGTTAGCGAAATTACCTAATTTTAAGTGTTTCAATTCGACAGGTTTAAACAGACGAATCCCATAGGATTCAATGTAAAACGGAATAGAATTTATTTTCTTTTTAGAAAGTCCAGTCTTTTTTATTCATTCTCAGCAAAAGTCTTATTGTTTATAAACACCTTTTAGTGTATTTTTTTTTTTAAATTTTTGCTTCCCAGTTTTTTTAAAAGCCTTATTTTACATTCTGTAACATACCTTTTTTATTTTGTTTTTCTTCCTAGGACCTTTTTTATTAGACACATTTTTAATACATTATATTGGTTTAAACACCTATTAAGAGAATAGGAGAGTTCATTTTTTTTTTTTTTTTTAATATATATCTCACCAGGGCATGCTCTTTCCAATGATATCAAAGATGATCAGGTTATCTTTAAAGAAAAAATAATAAAATGGATAAAAGTAGAAATGTATTTTTTTTCTTATTATAATGCAGTAATATTTTTCACTTTTCAATTCTAAAGTGAACAATTATGGCCTAATGTCAAAGTCCTGACCTTGACAGTTAATAAGTGTGCTCACCTTCAATGTGATTTTGAGGGCAGAAGAGTTTTCTAAATTATTACTTGATATTGGTGATGGCAAGCTTTTGGAAGAGGAGGGAAGAATAACTATTCCAAGTAACCTTTGCGATGTTGTGACAGATCTGATCAGCTTGATTGACAGAATATACCTAGGCATTAATCAGGCCGGAGTGGATTGCAGTTGATGGCTGAGGGAAAGTGCTATTGTCACTCCATAAACAACTCAGCCAACAGCATCAACCACTTTCTGCTGGAGAAGATGTCCACTGAGCATATGAAGTATGAATCTGTTGACTCGGTAATGGAGATTGAGGATGCTGTACATTACCCTGTGGAGTTCTTGCACACTCTCAACCTACCAGGATTACCACCTTATGTCCTCTACCTCAAGGTTGGTGCTCCAATCCTAAAGTTATGCAATCTAACCGCTCCGAAACTGTGCAATGGCACCAGACTTCAGGTGAAGACTCTGTTCAAACACGTAATCGAAGCCACGATTTTCACAGGCGTAAATCAGAGAGCAACCATTTTCATACCCAGAATTCCTCTGACCCCATCAGACTACCACTTTGAGTTCAAACGTCTACAATTTCCGGTTAAGGTGTGCTACGCCATCACCATCAATAAGGCACAGGGACAGACTTTGAAAGTGGCTGGTGTGCATCTGACGAGTGACTGTTTCTCCCATGGCCAGTTGAATGCAGGCATGATCTGGCCATAGGGACTACAAAGAAATTCCCGGTTGGTCGTTGTCTCAGTGGGCCGGTGTGAATGCTGGTTCACCGCACTACTCACACTGCCCTTAATAGGTGAGCTGAGAACTGCCTCACCATATGTGAAACAGAACAGTCTGCCACAGTCTCATATTGGGGCCACTGTGCAGGTGAGACCCGCTGCACATCCACCTCACTTTAAGACATGGTGCGCACTCAACCTCAATGCCACTGTGTTTCTTTACCTAATCGCTCTGCAGCAACTCTGGTATCTGTAGAGTGATTGGTTGAGCGATCTGGTTGGTTTATATACTATTTTTGGGCGTGTTTGCATAATTAAAGTGGGCTGGTCTGGATGAAGTCCAGTGCTGATTTTTTTTTTTTTTTTTTTTTGTCCCAGTCCAGCCAGAGAGTAAAACCATGTGTTTACAGGGAGGTCCTGAGCAATTCATCTGAGGGACAAATTGAAAGTCTATGCTATGCAAGTAATTAGACCGGCTACATAGACAAAAAACCCAGGGTTGATGGTGGGATTAAAGGGCGTAAACCCATCTATTGTATTGTTGTTTTTTATTATTATTATTATTATCATCATCCCTTTATGTGTTTCAATCACCAACTGCCACTAAGACAACAGATTGTGAACCTAATATCTCCTGCATAGCCCGACGTTTCGTCGCGAAGCACGGGTATCCAGCTAGTTATTCATAAAACACAACCCTCCAAAGCACAAGCGAAACAGTTCAGTTTTCTGTTTTAGCAAAAATTGCATATTTTCTCAGAAAAATGCAGGAACAGGTTTCCATTTCAAATTTTTCGAAGAAGTGTAACCCATAAAATCTGTAACTACAAAGGTTTGGGGGAGAACATGTTTTTATATG
Organism: Leptobrachium leishanense; assembly: GCA_009667805.1. Lineage (NCBI taxonomy): Eukaryota > Metazoa > Chordata > Amphibia > Anura > Megophryidae > Leptobrachium > Leptobrachium leishanense. The sequence goes on from CM019065.1 coordinate 246,252,896, forward strand.
CTGTAAATTATTGAAATCTGAATGGAAATTGACTTTTTTTTATTTGAAAATGAGAATTTTTAATAGCATTCTGTCGGGACATAACGTATACACATAATAATGATATATTTTGAATCTGCCGAGTCTGCTGAAAAAAGAATGTATCATTTGTCTGGGTCCTATACGAACATATGACTTCAAAACACATTTAAACATGATGAGCACAAAACTGTCAAAATGAGCTTGGTACACGGGGCGAAATGGCTCAGCAGCGAAGGGGTTAAAAAGCTATAGTAGTCGGGTGTGTAATAACAATAATACTTTGGTTCAACCACCTACCATCTTACCTCAAAATGAGTATGATAATTCACTTCCTTGTACATTCAGTGCAATTAACAGCCTACATATCCTCTGTGTAGTCACTCAGTCCATTCACTGACTAGTGTCAAAGAGGATTTGATTACATCAGCCTGATGCAATCTTAGTCTTAGGCCCCATTCACACCTGGGCATTTTACAGCGCTTTGCTGTGCGCTGTAAAATGCCTAAACACAGAAATCCCATGATTTCCTATGGGGCCCGTTCACACCTGGGCGTTTTACAGCTCGTAGGAATGCATTGTAAAACGTCCTACGCCCAAAGAAGTACAGGAGCTTCTTTGGGATGTATTGCAGCGCGTTCGCAGCCTATAGACTGCAGCTGAACTCCCTGCAATGCGCGTTTTTACGTTTGCGCCATACGCGCGTCAAACGCGCAGGTGTGAACCCAGCCTTAGTCTTTTTTGACTAAAATAACATTTAATTTTAGTCATCTGAATTGTTTTTTAATTTCAGTCTAGTCGACTAAAATCTAATGGGTTTAGTTAAAGTGTAATTAATGCATTATTTCAGCATTTCTCATCATTATTCTTATTCTTTATTTGTATAGAGCCAGCATAATCTGCAGCGCTGAACAATGGGCACACTATAGACAGGGTTACAATACATTGAACAACATTTGACAAACCGGTACAGGAGGAAACGAGGGCCCTATTCCTGTGGGATCCTACAATCTAGAAGGGTTTCTAGAATTTTGATTTAGTTTTAGTTGCATTTTTTTTCCTAAAATGCAATTTTAATTTTGATCACATCTTAGTCATTTTTTAATTATTTTGGTCATATTTTAGTCTAGTCGACTAAAAGTCGACAAAATTAACACTGCTTTGATCGTTCCAAAAAGGCAGGAGTCAGGCCTCGTGTATTGAAAGGTTGCATCAGCTTGGCATGTGCAAGTTTGGCACTTCAGAAATGATTACAGAAGTCCAGAATACTGAATGCCAATCCTGTTCATTGATTTATTAGTGGGGGGGGGGAAGATTTTTTTTTCTCATTTGAGTGTTAAAAGTTCTGTACAGTTTTTTTACTTTTCTGATTGGGAGAATACATTCATTGCTGTGCGTTAACAAAATTGGCAGTGAGTAGAAGATGGGAAGGATCATTAAAAATAATTTGCTTGCAATGAGAGCGGAGATGAGTAGAAGAAAGGTTGGGGGAATTTAAAGATGGGGGCAGCTGTGTAATAGAACAAATAGAGGAGGTGGAAAAGTATAAAAAAATCATTAGATTATCAAAGACTGAGGAATCACTAGTAATTAAGGTAAGCCTAGAGATGTAAAATTTCTGGAAATTTTGAAGCCATGGAAAAAAAACTTTTTTTTTTTTTTCCCCCAGAAAAATTGAAAATATGCACCATGGAGTAGGTTTACATATTTAAAATTTAATTTTGTTTCACTTGAAATAAAAGTACAGTTTATTTAGTAACTTGAATTTGCTTTTTATAATTTTATCTTTTGTTTCAAATGGAATAACAAGCAAGGACTGTATATGATCGTATGAGAAGAAGTAACAACCATGAGAACAAGTAACCAGCCCACTGTTTCCTGTGAAACGGCAACATAAAAAGACATATACAGTATATATATATATATATATATATATTTCTTTCTATCAAATTTGTCCCTTAGCACCAATAGCAAAAGGAAGTAACTGCATTATTTGTGTCTGTAGGATCTGGGTACATCAATATTTAAGCTCCATGTTGAGGTTTAACTTTCGAGTTGTGCTTTAAAAAAAAAAAATCGAAAAGGAAACAAAAGACACATTATATGCAATTTAATCTCATTTTCTGATCTATCATTTTCTGTTTCTTCTTCCTCTCCATAATTGTCATTTTTCTCGTTGACTTCTAAAAATAGAAGGTTTGCACAAATTGAAACAAGCGTTTCTCCCCTGTCACAGGTTAGTTTGTTTCTTGATTTGGTGTCAAGATAGTGCAGATTCTTTCATTGCAGCAGCAGCAGAAGATGCAGGAATCTGCAGGAAGCGGGATGCAAGAGGTGTCGTGTTGTGTTGTGCAGAGACCTTGCCACCATGTTGCAGGAGGGATATGATTTGCAGAATCCCAGACTGTACTGGGGAGAACATTAACAGGGATCAAATAGGGGCAAATTTAACCTCTTACCTGTCAGTTTCTGTCTTTTCAGGCCTTAATTATCAACTGTATCCCAACAACCACTGTAGGAGGTACAAGATGGATCTCACAATCATGCTAAACTGAAGCCTTTTCCCTGTAGCGCCCCCTAGAGGCTGAAATGTATATTTTTGTTTGAGTATTGCAGTATTGAGACGTGTTACTTGAATCGTATTCCAGGATTTGCTTGTCTTCAGCCGAGAGAACTTGTAATGATTTAAGACTTTAACCCTTTCACTGCTGAAGACGTGTGGGGCACGTCCTCATTGATGCACGTTACATGCTGAGGACGTGCCCCACACTTCATCAGCTGTGCGGGACCCGCGGCGGAGATACTCACCTCTCTGTCCGGGGTCCCGTGGCGTTCTGACTTCAGCGTCCTCAGACCTCAAGCTCCTCCCGGCGTAAATGACGTCATTGCGCAATGCCGGGAGATAGCCTGGAAGGGAGGGGGGGGGGCGGGTCCGTTCGGATCCCTCTCCCTCCCGATCGGAAAGGAGCAGCGCCAAAAGCCAGGCACCACTTAAAAGGGGAGAGTCTTTTTCACATTTCGTCATCATGCACCCATGTCCTATTTGGGACATTTTTGAAGCCGGCCAAAGTAATTTACCCCCATCAAACCATATATTTTTAGAAAGGGCACACCCTAGGGTACTTCAAAGAGTTTTATTTTAACACTTTCCATGCTCTAGCTCTATGTCAAACTTTCAGGTAGTCACTTTTTGTGTTATTTTTTCACACACATTGTACTTTAGGCATGAATTGTCAAATCCAGTTATGGGTTACTGCCAAAAAACACCCCAAAATATGTTCAGCAACATCTTCTGAGTAAAGTGATACCACCCCATATATAGATTTGTTCTGTTGTTTTTGGGGTGCTACGCCAATCTTTTGACATGTGCTTGTCAATTTTCTAATTTGACATACAGTATCTACTTTGCTTATCTTCTTTTTAGGGGCCTTTTTACATACCCCAATTTTATGAACGTGCATATATTTGGTAAGCTAACACCCCAAAGTATTGTAAATGGAGTGTTTTTATGCCATGGATGCAACCGTTTGCTCCAAACAAATTGTTTGGTGGTCATTTTTCATTTTCACACCCACATCAGTTTTGGACTGTGATTTAGCAGACACTGTTGTTTGTTACTGCATGAAAACTCTCCAGGTTGTTTTCTGCAAGGTCTCCTGAGTACACCCATGCCCCCCATGCATAGGTGTGCAAAGATTTTGGCAAAATACAGCACCAATTGTAGAACATAAAAATGTACGAATAAAATGTAAAAGTCTGGTGCAGTAAAAGAAAAAAAAAACTAAACTGAACTAACTAACTAGACTGTAAGAAAAAAATAATCACAGATCACGCACAGTGTGATACATCTTGAAACAGTCCCCAAGACACAGACCGGGTTGTCCAGGGCATTCTGGGCAGTAAAAGATTGTGTCTCTCCTCTGCCCCCTCTTGAAACACACCCTGCATCTTTTTTGGGGTTTCTGTTTGCCCTCAGTAGGGGGGATTTTATAAATAAAATGTGTAGCCCCAACTCTGTCCCCCATCACCGCCCGGGGAGCAGGTGCATCCTGGTACAAAACCCCCGAAATGACCTGGAGCTGAAACTGTAAAAAGGACAGCCAAGAGCTGAGGTCTCCCCCCTTTTTAACCGGGTGCGGACAAGCTGTGCTGGGAAACCTACGCGGTTCTTGCGAACAGTACCGCATGCTGCTGTATCAAAACAATACAGCAGCTTGAACAAAGGGACACTCGTATAAAAATTATCAACATACAAGTGGTACCCTTTGTTCATCAGGGGAAAAAGTAGGTCCCACACAATCTTGCCACTGGTTCCCATGTGTTCTGGGCAACCTGGAGGGTCAAGGCTACTATCCTTTCCCTCGTACACCCGGAAGGCCTGAGTATACCCACTCTCGCTGTCACAGAGCTTATGCACCTTCACTCTATACCTGGAGCGTTTGGAAGGAATATACTGCTTGAATCCCAGCCTTCCCTTGTATTTCATTAGGGATTCATCCACGCAGATATTCCTTCCAGGTGTATAAGCCTCTGCAAACCTGGCAGCGAAGTGGGTAATCAGGGGGTGGATTTTATACAGCCTGTCAAACTGGGGATGCTCTCTAGGAGGGCACAAGCTGTTGTCACTGAAGTGCATGAAACGCAAAATGTTTTCATACCTTCTACGTGACATTGATTGGGGGTAAATGGGGGTAGAGCAGATGGGGCTACTGCTCCAGTAGGAGCGAATTGAGGGCTTCTTTATGATGCCCATCAGCATAGTAAGTGCCCAGAATTTCAGAAATTCTGGCACATCTAGCGGGGTCCATTGCTGCCTTGCCAAGTAGGAGTCTGGCTTCGCAGCACAATGCTGATGGGCATACAGATTTGATTGGGCCACGATGTGGCCCAACAAATCATCCCCCATAAACACCTGCAAAAACTGTGTGGCGGTAAATCCTGCAACATCAATATTGATGCCAGGATTTGCCGTGAAAGGAGGGATATCTGGCCTCTGGCGATGAGGCACTACCCACTCCTCAGCTGGAGCTGTGCATCTCCTGCTGGCAGGTGGTGGCCCAGGATCTGCATCAGAAACATCACTAGGAGATACATCAGCCAGCGTAGATAATGTATCTAGCGACGTCTCTGAGCAGTTAGCGGGGTCAAAATCAGGGTCTGACGCAGATGCCTCAGACTCTGACGCCAGGATGGCATATGCCTCCTCGGCGCTGTACACCCTCCCAGACATTATATATAATAGATTATAAAATTTTATAATTATTATATATATAAGCGGATTATTGGTTCTTAGAAGAACCGTTGGGTTTCACAAGAAAATACAAATAAACACCCAAATCTCTCTAAATCCCTCTAAACCTGCCTGAATTCTTCTAAATCTCCCTAAAATCTCTCTAAATCTGCCTCAATTTTTCTAATCTCACTGAATCTACCTAAAATCTCTAACCTGTCAAATCTGATCTCTCTCTCTCGCTCACCAAAACACAAGTGAGGAGAGGGAGGGAGAATCACAGAGGTCAGAGCCAATATTTACAAAATATTGACCTGACCTGACAAATTAGAAATTTTATTTAGATTTTTTTCTTACTTCTGATTGGATGTTGCTAGCCTGCCTCTCTGATGAGGCAGGCTAGGAACATCCCACACAGCCCCAAGATGACCCTGCCCTTAGAAGGGCAGCGCCATCTTGGCTGTCACATTTATTTTATTTTATTCATTTTTATTCATTTATTTATTTTTACACTTTTTTTAGTCTGCTGGGTGCCTTGATCCCTCGAGGCACCCAGCAGAGCACCTGATCACTTATGTGATCTTTTTTGTACTGAGTGCCACGATACCTCGTGGCACTCAGTACTTCCTGCCGCTACCGGAAGTGATCGCTCAGGGGGAGAGATCACTGAGCGGACCGGCGGCAGGTAAACATATTGCAAGGATGCCTCGATGTCGAGGCATCCCTGCAATATACTCAGAGCAGCTGGAAGCGATACCGATCGCTTCCAGCGCTCTGTAGAAGTGCGGGGCACCTTTCCGGTGAAACCGGATGTTGATCGCTCCCGGGAAGCGATCACAAGGGGCCCCAACACTTCTGTCCGCCATTGCACGGATGCCTGGACTCCCAGGCAGCGTGCAATGGCCCTGGAGCTGCTGGAAGCGATCCGATCGCTTCCAGCGCTCAAAAGACCGCAGGACGTACCATGTACGTCAGCGGGTCTAAAAGAGACCCGCGGCCATGACGTACATGGTACGTCCGCGGTCCCTAAGGGGTTAAAATGTGGCTTCAAATCGCGTTTAAACATGATGAGCGAAAGCGGTAAAAATGAGCTCAGCACTCAGCAGTGAAGGGGTTAAATAAAGCCTCAGAAGCCCTTCATTAAGGTCCTATATGGTATATATGATATGGTATTAAATCTATATTTGATATATTATTGTAAAAGAACACATCACACACTTTTGTTTTTTTTAAATTTTTCCGGAAAAAAAACAAAAAATGGCTTTGGAAAGAAACAGAAAAAAAATAGTTTTTTCTCCATTTTTTTTCCAGGCCTTCCCATCTCTAGGTAAGCCAGCCTAATTAAGGGTGTGAGGTAAGATATGATGCCAGAATGTAAGAAACCCTGAGGTAAAGAGGCAACAGACTGATGGTAATGATATTTAATTGAAAGTGGTGTCAGTCGTGAACTATCGATTGAGAGTATAGGGGTTATTCACTAACCCTTGAACTTGCTACCAGATTGCACCAAAGGGTGAATTTCAGGGCAGTTTGTCTATTCACTAAGCTGTCAATTCGTCTAATACTTGCGAATTGACAGCAAATACGGTGCAGTTCGCGCAACTAGGCGACACCGAAATTGTCCCATAGAACACTATCATGCCTTATATTCACAGAATGCCGAACTGCACTGAAATTCCGACTAAATGCCCTGATTTTTCGGTGTTTCAGTTCGACAGGTGTAAACAGGCAAATACCATATGATTCAATATAAAAACGTAATATCTTTTTTAACCTTCCTTGCGGTCTATTTATTTTAAAATTTCTAGTCTAAAAGTGGTCAATTTTTTTTGCCGCCCCCCTCCCCCCCCAGGCGTTATTCCCAAGTGTGGCTCGGGGTTAAATTCCTATGTTGGAAGCGGTAACCCCGAGCAACACTAGGGATGCTGCTGGATACATCACCTCTCCCTGCGCTCCCACGTTGTCCCCCGCAGCCTCCTCTGGCGATCGCGACCCTCATACTTCCTGGTTCCCTCTTCGCGAGAAGGAATCCAGGAAGTAAAACGCCACGATCGCCGGAGGAGACTGCGGGGATCAGCGAGGGAGTGCAGGGAGAGGTGATGTATACAGCCCGAGTGTGTCTCGGGGTTACCGCTCTCAGCGGTATAATTTAACCCCGAGACACACTCGGATAACCGTCAGGGAGGTTTAAAAAACTTTTGCAAGTTCATTCTTTTCATTTTCAGCAAAAAGCTTTTTTATTTTTTTAAAAGACATTTTGGATTTGTTTTGTATTTTTTTTTTTTTTATTTGAAATTTTTGTTTCACTTTTTTAAAAGCAGGTTTTTTAAATTCTATTCTTTAGAGACATTTTAATACATTTTTATTAATTTAAACACCGAGGGCTCTATTACATTCTTCACCCAAAAATGCATGGTAAACGCGTGAATTTTTGTGCGAAGCGTCAAACGTTAACGCACGTAAATCAACGCTGGTATTACAATCCTTGTGCATTTTTTCATCCGTCAAAAAATAATGCGCGTAAAACGGGCGCGCAAAACGCGCAGTAACGTTGCGTGCAGAAATCAGTGTGCGGACTGTTTTTTTTTTTCTTTCACGCGATTCAGTCAATCAGAATTAAGAACCTTAATTGTCTCACGTTATGTTTTTGTGCCTGTCAAAGTCAATATGCGCATATATGCTGTATCCAAAAAAAAAGAACACGCACAACTTCTCATATTTATTGTTTGGTATGTGTAGAATGTGTAACTATACTTTGCTGCATTTTTTTTTTTTTTTTTTGGGCTGGTGTATTTGGTTTCGGCCAGGTTGATAGAATTTGGCATTAATACCAGCTTTTAGGAGTTGCTAAAATTAGGCGCACAAAGGCTGTACATTACAAACTGCGCATAGATTGTAATACCATCTGCATACCAGCGCACAAACGCATTTGCACTCACAATGTTAAGTATAGTACGCGCAAAGTACAGTAAGCTCGCGCAGCGTTCACCTGCAGTAGACGTTAATGTGCATTTTTTGCACGGACATTGAAATACGACGTTCTGCGCAAAGGGTTTTGCCCCTCGCATTAATGCGTTTTTGCGCACACGTTGTTTGCGCAAAGAATGTAATAGAGCCCCTATTCGGGAGACTAGGAGAGTTCCGTTTTTTATTTTGTGTTTTTTTTTTTTTTAATTCGTCGATACCAATTCGGTGGATTTCGCCGACATCTGATAACTGCTGTGACGATTCTAATTTCGACAAAATACGGTGATCATTCTCTAAATAGTGAGTTCACCGCATTTTTGGCAAAATGGAATGGCTGAAGTACGGCGAAAATCAAAGCAATTTCAGTGCTTTATGAATAGACCCTTATATGTCTACCACATAAATGCAAATAAATAAATGTCTTCCATGAAAATATCTGGTAGCACATGATGGCACCAAATGCAGATAATGATTATATAGTAGAATAGGGAGAGCAATAAGGAGTTGTTGCAGAGGGGGTTCTGAAGTGCCAATGGAGGATCATACAAAGTAGGCCTTCCTCGAGTCTGGAGATGATCCTATCCTTACAGTAAAAATAACTGGTTATCTTGCCACTGTTTTACTTCAATCTTTTGAATACAAAGTAACTTTTAGAAGTGTTTACCCAAATCACAATAGGGCTTTAAACTGAGGATACAATCCAGATTTGTTTGCAAACCTGTAATTGTTTTGCTGAAGTATCCAGCAGAGAAAATCTTACACAATGGGTCAAATTGGTTTTGCTGTCTTAACTATCACATGAGATTTGATGTTAAGGGAGGACATTTGTTAGCTTTTGATAGGTCACATTCATTGGGTGGAGGGGCTGGAGGAAGACAATCATTGAAGCTGAGAGGAAAATTGAGAACCAAGATTAGATGTTTTTTATGAATTGATTTTATAATGAAATATCCATTGTTGGTAAAAATCACAATTAATCGCTTTTTGAAGGAACACTACCGCGAGATTCCAGCAAGGTATATAATGCCGAAGCTCAAGACGTCTGACAATTTTAGGCCACATGCCAAGCATGTTTGTATGAGGGGAATAACACATAAAAAAATAATATGATGAAGAAAAATAAAACGGAACGGTTGACATGTATGCGACCACTTACTGTATAGAGGATGCAGTTTCATATACAGTAATACCTTGGATTACGAGCATAATTCGTTCCGGAAGCTTGCTTGTAATCCAGAACGCTCTTATATCAAAGCGAATTTCTCCATAAGAAATAATGGAAACTCTAACGATTGGTTCCACAACCATTTATTCATATGAAAATGATACTGTAATACAAAATACTGTACTGTACAGTATAAAGGAAAAGTGAATCCACAGCAATACAACTCAAAGTAATGTGCAGTGTCTATCACAGAGCTCAATAGCATTAAAACTTACCCTCCTACACGCTGCACATTGCTGTATCACAGAGCTCCACCATAATAAACCTCCATCTGCCACCTCCTCATCTGTTTACCTAGTAGGGGGAAACTGAAATGGTGTTCAGAAATAGAGCAGAGGCTAGTACTCCTAATCCCTCTAGCACATACAAATTTACTGTACTTTCTCCTGTACCTGGTGGTTGGTGTCAGTGAGAGGGCGCTTGATGAGAGATGATGGGAGACGAGTGGCTGGTGATTAGATCTGGCCCCACCACGCATCCGTGCATTGATCTGACTTCTCCCAACCTCTGGCCGCATGTGCATAAACGTGCCACTCTCTGCCACTGCCCCGGCCACACATGTGCGGATGCACATGCACTCTACACACATTTTGCTCGTAGTGCAAGACTGCGCTCGTATTCCACGGCAAAAATTTGTAAAAAGAGTTGCTCGTTGTGCAAAACCCTCCCACACCAAGTTACTCGTAATCCAAGGTATCCCTTGGATAGTAGGAAAACGGAAGTGCTCATGCCACTGTACAGAGCACTGGTGAGACCTCACTTGGAGTACTGTGTGCAGTACTGGAGACCGTATCTCCAGAAGGATATAGACATCTTAGAGAGAGTTCAGAGAAGGGCTACTAAAATGGTGTACGGCTTGAAGGAGAAAAGTTACCAAGAAAGGCTTAATGATCTTAACATGTACAGCTTGGAAAAAAGACGAGACAGAGGAGATATGATAGAAACATTTAAATACGTAAAGGGAATCCACAAGGTAGAGGAAGGGAGTATATTTAAAAGGAAACAAAATGGCAAAACAAGAGGACATAGTCTTAGATTAGAGGGGCAAAGGTTTAAAAGTAACATCAGGAAGCATTATTTTACTGAGCGGGTGGTGGATACATGGAACAGTCTTCCAGTAGAAGTGGTAGAGGCCAAAACAGTAATTGAATTTAAGCAAGCATGGGATAGGCATAAGGCTATCCTAAACAAAAGATAAATCCAGGTCAAGTATCCATGTAATTGGGCAGACTAGATGGGCCGAAAGGTTCTTATCTGCCGACATTTTTCTATGTTTCTATGTTTCTATGTTTCTATCCCTGTATAGTACAACAAAAGTTCACAATTGTGGTTTAAAACATAGTATCGGTATCGGTGCCGATACTGCCATTTGTATGAGTACTTGGTACTTGTGCAAATGGTCTGATACATCCCTTTTGAAACCGGAAGTCAGCGATGGGCCGGCTTGCCGGTATCCACGTGGCTGGGGAAGCTGGCCGCGTGCATGAAAAGAACTCGGCCAGCATTCCCCTTCGGCGGGCCGCATACTCACCTAGCGGTGGGTCCGATCGCAGGGCTGTGATGCGGCCGTCGGCCAGTGGAGGCTGTGAGGGTCAAGGCCTCCACGGCCCGGCGGCCGCGTCACAGCCATGCGACCGGATCCCCCTTCCTCCTTCAGTGTCCTCAAATCCATGAGAGCTGGGGGCAATATCCATGAGAGCTGGGGGCAATATCCATGAGAGCTGTGGGCATTCTGTGTGAACGTACGTATGTATGTATGTATGTATGTATATATATATATATATATATATCAGGGGGGGATATATACAGTCATGGCCAAAATTGTTAGCACCCCAGAAATTTTTCCAGAAAATAAAGTATTTCTCACAGAAAAGTATTGCAGTAACACATGTTTTGCTATACCCATGTTTATTCCCTTTGTGTGTATTGGAACAAAACAAAAAAAGTTTGGAAAAAAAGCAAATTGGACATAATGTCACACAAAATTCCAAAAATGGGTTGGACAAAATTCTTGGCACCCTTAACTTAATATTTGGTTGCACACCCTTTGGAAAAAATAACTGAAATCAGTTGCTTCCTATAACCATCAATAAGCTTCGCACACCTCTCACCCGGAATTTTGGACCACTCTAACTTTGCAAACTGATCCAGGTCTCTCTTGTTGGAAGGGCGCCTTTTCCCAACAGCAAATTTAAGATCTCTCCACAGGTGTTCAATGGGATTTAGATCTGGACTCATTGCTGGCCACTTCAGAACTCTCCAGCGCTTTGTTGCCATCCATTTCTGGGTGCTTTTTGACGTATGTTTGGGGTCATTGTCCTGCTGGAAGACCCAAGATCTCGGACGAAAACCCAGCTTTCTGACACTGGGCTCTACAGTGCGATCCAAAATCCTTTGGTAATCCTCAGATTTCATGATGCCTTGCACACATTCAAGGCACCCAGTGCCAGAGGCAGCAAAACAACCCCAAAACATCATTGAACCTCCACCATATTTCACTGTAGGTACTGTGTTCTTTTCTTTGTAGGCCTCATTCCGTTTTCGGTAAACCGTAGAATGATGTGCTTTACCAAAAAGCTCTATCTTGGTCTCATCTGTCCACAAGACGTTTTCCCAGAAGGATTTTGGCTTACTCAAGTAAATTTTGGCAAACTGTAGACTTGCTTTTTTATGTCTTTGTCAGCAGTGGGGTCCTCCTGGGTCTCCTGCCATAGCGTTTCATTTAAATGTCGAGGGATAGTTTGCGCTGACACTGATGCTCCCTGAGCCTGTAGGACAGCTTGAATTTCTTTGGAACTTGTTTGGGGCAGCTTATCAACCATCCGGACTATCCTGCGTTGCAACCTTTCATCAATTTTTCCCATCCACCCACGTCCAGAGAGATTAGCTACAGTGCCATGGGTTGCAAACTTCTTAATAATGTTGCGCACTGTGGACAAAGGGAAATCTAGATCTCTGGAGATGGACTTGTAACTTTGAGATTGTTGATATTTTTCCACAATTTTGGTTCTCAAGTCCTCAGACAGTTCTCTTCTCCTCTTTCTGTTGTCCATGCTTAGTGTGCCACACACAGACACACAATGCAAAGACTAAGTGAACTTCTCTCCTTTTTATCTGCTTTCAGGTGTGATTTTTATATTGCCCACACCTGTTACTTGCCCCAGGTGAGTTTACAGGAGCATCAAAAAACAATCTTATTTATCCACAATTTTGAAAGGGTGCCAAGAATTTTGTCCAGCCCATTTTTGGAGTTTTGTGTGACATTATGTCCAATTTGCTTTTCTTCCTCCCTTTTTTTGTTTTGTTCCAATACACACAAAGGAAATAAACATGTGTACAGCAAAACATGTGTTACTACAATACTTTTCCGTGAGAAATCCTTTATTTTCCGGAAATATTTCTGGGGTGCCAACAATTTCGGCCATGACTGTACATGTGAGCTGGGGGCAATCTGTGTATATATTTCAGGGGGGATATATACATGTGAGCTGGGGCATATATATATGAGGTCTGCTCTTACTGGAAAGCGTTCACATGACATAAAATAAAAGTATCGGTACTCGGAATCGGTGAGTACTCTTAAACTATCGGTAATTGCACTCGCTCTTAAAAAAGTGGTATCGGTGCATCCCTAATTAAGAAAAGTTTTTGCTCTATTTGTCACTATGGGCATCCATTTTGTGAATTTTGTGTTGCAACATGTCCCCCCAGTATCTTTACATCACTTGCTCCATACTGTGTGGCTTTGAGCATTGAATGGAGTCTATGGGTCAGGCAGCCAACTCACAGCAATGTATTGTGTGGCATGTATTCAAAGGACATCACCAGGGGGTATGTTAGAAGTCTTTTAAGCTCCCTGTCTTATTATTATTTATTTATTTAGTACCAACGTATTCCACATCGCTGAACAGGTACAATATCAGCAGTGTTGCAATACATTGAGTCTGAACAACATATGACCAACCAACAGGAGGAAATGAGGGCCCTATTCCCATGGGAAATTACAATCTAGAAAGGTTGGAGGGTGAGAAATTGGAGGAGAGGACTGTAAGGTGAGAATGGTGGACAAGTGAAGTGTTTTAGTGGTTGGGTGGTAGGCTTCTGTAAATGTCTTGAGTGTTTGAAGCAAGGAAAATTGGGAAAGTCGAACAGTGTAAGAGTGCATTTCAGAGGATGGCGGCTGTGCGTGAGAAAGTCTGCAGTCTAGCATGGGAAGAGGTGATGTGGGGAGAAACTAGGTGCAGGTTGCTGTTTGAACTTAGGAAGTGGGCTGGGGTGTATTTGTTGATTAGTGAGGACAGGTAGTGGGGAGCTGAGCAAGTGAGGGCTTTGTAGGTCAGGGTGAGGATTTTTGAATTTAATTCTGCAGTGGATGGGGAGCCAGTGAAGAGACTCGCAGAGAGGAGCGGCAGGTTGGCGCGTGAGGTGACTAAGCCTGGCAGAGGCATTTAGGATGGACTGTAGGGGAGAGTGGTGGGAGAGCGGGAGACCAGCTAGAATATAGTTAAGGTAGTCGAGTCCAGGTAGTCCATCTACACAGCCTGCAAGTGTGACACCCTGAGAGACCTGCTGTAAAGCCGAGGAGGGACCGCCGGATCTAAGGGCAAGAATGCCCTAATCAGCGAGCTGATCGAAATGGACCAAAAAAACAGTGACACTAGACCCCGGTCAGCTTAGGACCTGTTTCAGCAGAGGGTCCGGGAACAAATGGCCCTGTATGGGGCCAATCCATCAGAAGCTGCCATACAACAAGCCATAAATGACATTAAGCAGCAGGATGCCCAGAAAGAAAACGAGTTGGAGCAGCAACATGAGCTCCGGATGATCGAGCCTCAGGCAGATGGAGCCCTCACACCGAGAACCCGCACGCCGCAAGAAGATATGTCAGGACCTGGTCGCCCTGACCCCCTGGCACCCCTTTTTTCGCACTACATCCTGCATGCCCTATGCAGGTTCAAGGACTTCATATTGAACTATACATATTCCTGGACTCCCTGATTTGACATTCTGGAACCTCACTTGAATTTCGTCCTCCCTGAACAATCCTGCACTTAAGGAAGCTACGCCCTCTATCCCACGTTTCCTCATTGACGTTGCTAGCCTAGCCAAGTGCAGACTATCCCTCCTGAGATCCTTGCCTGGAACCCCTCTTGCCCTAAAGACATTCCTGCTTACCCTCTGTTATTCCTGGACATTCATCATTACCGGTATCCTCCTTTGCCCACTGTTTCCCCCTGTTATTCTATGATTGACTTACTCGTGTACCAGATCCTTGCTAGACCTTGACAATTCTATTTCTTGCTTCCATTGTACCTTCGCCTGGATTATATGTAATATCTGTGTTCCTTTTGTATATTGTATATTTTCAGGGTTATTCAGAGAGCATGAAAAGCAGGAGAATGACTGGAGAATGAAAAATTCGAGGTCAAAATAGCCGATTTGGAAAGTGATGAAAAATTGTCGTTCATCTCACTTTCCAAATCAGCTATTTTGACCTCGAATTTTTCATTCTCCAGTCATTCTCCTGCTTTTCACGCTCTCTGAATAAACCTGTTAGTGTCTCCCTATTATCTGAACTCCCTCTGTTTATCCTGCCTCCTAGCTCCTCCAATATTGAGTTCTCATTCCCATTACTCCCAGCCATTCTCCTGTTAACTATAAGCCATTTTCTTCCTACTTCTTCCTTCTGCGATCAGTTCCCATCTTGTCTCCTCCTATTTAGTTAGTGCTCTTGTGTATTCTATTGTTGTACTTTGGTTCATATCTGTTACTTTAATAAATTCTGTTGCCCTGAAACCTGCCTTCTGCTCCTATTCACTGCACATTGGGCTCACACCCATACTCCTGCACACAATGCTAGGCCTGGCGCATGACCATACCGTTTCAGGTATTTAAGACTTTTAACGAAGCACAGGAGGAGATTGAAGGCTTCCTACAAGACTTTAAACGTTTATGCCAGGTGCATGAGGTACCATGCTCAGCCTGGGCAGGCATCTTAGCCAGCAAGCTGGCCGGGCGGGCCACTGAGGCATATCGGACTGTCTCAGACCAGGATGCTACAGACTATTCGCAGGTGAAACAAACCCTACTAGCCAGGTTTGCCATCACCCCAGAGGCAAGCCGCACAAAATTCAGAAACTCCCGCAAGCAAGCCAACACCACTCCTGTTGAGTGGGCCTACTGACTACAGCAGGACCTTAAGAGCTGATTCCAAGGGAGCCAGGCCCATACCGTCGAGGAGGTCACACAGCTGATATTACTCAAACACTTTCTGGATCACACCCCCTCGACAATTCGGGACTGGGTACGGGACAAAATACCCCGTACAGTGCAGCAAGCTGCCACCCTGGCGGCAAGTACGTAGACTTACGGAGAACCAGCGTAGGTGACGACAGCCATTTCCTCGGCCCAGCCTGCCACCCCACCACGCGGCAACCCCGCCTCGATGGCCAGCGCCAAGACAACCACCCCAAGCAAGCTCAACATCCGGATCCCGGTGCTACACTTGCAACCGGACTGGGCACTACAGCCGGAATTGTCACAACCCTTCCCCCAGAATACCAACTCATCCACCCTTACCGGCAGCCCACTGCTACCGAGACGAGCCACAGCCCCGGGACATCCAAGCAGAGTGGGACCAGCTATATGGGGCCGATCCTGTCCAAGCTGCAGCTGGAGACATCCGACAACACCGAAGGCAGTCTGGGTGAATGGGCGGGCAGCTGAGGGGCTCTGGAGCCACCATCACCCTCATCCAACCCCACCTAGCTTCCTGGACCGGCCAGACCATTGCGGTCCGTGTAGCCAGAGGCAGGGTGCTACAGCTAGCCGCCACACGCTTCCACCTTAATTGGGGCAATGGGCAACGAGACGTCCAAGTGGGCTTGTTGCAGGAACTACCCGCCGAAGTTCTTTTAGGAAACGACTTGGGTCCCTTTACCTCATCCTACAACTCCGAGGCCGTCTTGCCCGTAACCACCCAGCAGCAGAGCCAGAGACCAACCGACGCCACTACTGGGGCGCTAACAAGTTTTTTAACCCGAATCACCTCCGATGCGCTAACGCTCAGCGTTGGGGCCTTACTGTATAATGACTTGTATTGCTGTGTGTGACGGAACCGTTCTCTTCCATCTGTCCTGACTCTCCAGACACCCCTTCGTTGTGGTCAGCCTGGCTACTGGGAGCGATGTCCTCAGCGCCTCGAGCAGCTTGACCCGCCTGCTTCTGTTCCTCTGCCCTGGAGCCGTTAGGAATTTCCAGAAGGCCGCTCGGTGCCTTCTGAGGTTGAGTGTATAGTGTAGTGTCGCTGAAATAAAACACCAGACGTGACTGTATGCTTTAAAACAGGATTATCTCTCTGTCTCAGTCTCTGAGCGTTCTGATTTTTAATGAACAAAAAACACCACCATTTATGCTGAAATCCAACAGCCATAATTTGCATAAATGACGCACATCGTCCTACTAAAATGCTAATTCCATTATGTCAGGTAGATATTAACAATAAACATTCTTTACATTCTTTAGCTCACACAACATTTGCATAATCTATTGTTCTAACACATCAGATTAAAGACAAACACTATCAGACTTCTTGAATCAAATATGCAGCCAGATAAGGGGAAAAGCCCTGTTGCATAAATTACACAGCAGTAAAGCTTGTTTACTGGCTATACAAAAACACATTTACCTACAGGAATATAAGTATATTTAAAACTAAAGCTACGCCATTTTACACTAAACTAATTTAAACTAAAACCAAACGATGTAAAATATATTTAAAATCACACGATACAATTGAACATAGAGTCTCTTGGGGTTTGAAGCATGGAGCGTTACATCAGCTCCATGACACTGTGGAGCTCTGATACGCTCATACACACTGCATTGATATAACTGCATTCCGTTAGCAGCCCCCTCGACTGGCCCGTGTTCCCGAGCACTTCCTGCCTGCTGAAAATGTAAGAAATACATATCTGATCTGCGCGAAATACACGCTAGGGAATTCGGAATGGTTTCTCAAATGACGTCACCAACCATAGTACATAAAGGAATGTAAGCACAAAAGGTACAATTCTAAGTGCAGTATAACAACAATTGTGAATGATATATGTTATTATATGATTGATCAACTCACAGAGAGCCCATTCACTGGCTCTGAGTGGATCATTGCCTTTGGGTTGTTTATCTTCAATAACTTCTCAGGTAACCCACTCCTTGGTGTTGATAACTCATTGCATCAATAGGATATGGGAAAGAAGAAAGGCACAATCTTGTGTATATCTGACGCACAATGGTATATTATATATCAGCTACAAGTGAAAACTCACATTTGGTGGAGCTATTCCCAGCTCAAGCAAGAAGGCGTATGGGTTTCGTGGGTCAAACCCAATAAAGACCAAAACATGCAGAAATGGTTCTTCTTAAAAATTTAATGAATGGTTAAAACAAATAAAAAGTATGAAGAAGGCCAGAATGCGTTTCGCCGTCGACACATGGCTTCATCAGCTGGTCTATACAATACAGAACTAATATGCATGTTTATATACCCAAATAATTAAGAAATTAAGAATAAACGTCTTTTCCTGTGTGTAACTGGTGGTCAGCGTGCGTTTCTAGCCTCTTTCCAGATTTTTCGCGCATTGCTGACCATCGGCGCCATCTTGCGCAGGCGCATCAGGAACTTCCGCGTTCCGCCATGCGTTCCATGACCCTTGGTAACTTGTGATGTGAATGCTTTGTATAGCAGCATACCGCACCAAATGGGTTTAAACGTGGTAGAAAAGGAAATTTTGAAGGCAAAAAATATGAATCTTGATCAGATATCCTTTATTCTCAAAAGTATTAATTTTATATTAAAAAATAATTATTTCAAATTTGAGGAAGATTTTTATATCCAATTGAAGCTTCGCGAACCTATATATGGCAGGCTGGGAATCCCAGTTTGTCTACGGTTCGCGTAGCTGGGCGTTGGGAAATGTGTTATCTTATAGACGATACATTGACAATGTGTTTTTTGTTTGGAGAGGATCAGAGGAAGATCTATTGTCATTTTTGACCAGTCTGGATAGCCCAGAATGGGGTATCAAGCTGGACAGGAAGTGGAGTACGGAAAGTGTTACATTTCTGGATCTTAAGATTTATAGGGAAGGAGACGATGTAAAATCCAAAACCTTCTTTAAGGAGGTAGATACGAATACTTTTATAGAGAAGACTAGCTGCCGCAATCCTATCTGGCTTAAAGGAGTCCCCAAGGGGCAATTCATTCGGCTAAGGAGAAATTGCACTGATGTCGAAGTATTTAAACAACAAGCAGATACTCTTAAAGAATTTATTGAAAAAGGGTATGAAGGGAGTGACCTAGACCATATTATCATTAATTTAATTAAGGATGATCGCGATAATTTACTCAAATATAAACCTAGAAAAGAAATAGAGGGAGAAGAAGTGAGGTTTATCTGCGACTACAATAATAAAGCCACTCAGATAAAAAGAATTCTTAAGAAGCACTGGCATGTCCTACGAAATGATAAAGATCTTAAAAATTACATGGGAAAGAGTCCCAAAATTGTATTCAGAGGAGCAAGAAATTTAAAGTCTAATTTGGTCCATAGTAAGCCAAAAAAAGAAGTATCAAAGAGGGATTGTTTGGATTAAAATAAGGGTTCTATAATTGTGGCCAATGCTTGGCATGTAGATCCACGGGCAATAAAAAAGGTTTCAAAGGGTCATATTACAACCAAAAAAAATAAAGAAGAAATTTCTATAAAAGGTACCTTTTTAAATTGTTTTTCAAAGAACATAATATACTTGTTGGAATGCCCCTGCGGCATACAATATATAGGCCGCACTAAAAGAGCATTCAATGTAAGGGTATCAGAGCATGTTAGAAATATAAAAAAAGGGTTTGAAAAACATTCCGTTTCATTACATTATAAAGTAAAACACAATCGTCTTCCAGTGGGTCTAAAGTTTACAGCGATCAAGCAACTGAAACCAAATGATATAGGGGAAGATTTCCTTAAAAGACTGTGGCAAGCAGAGATGCGCATGATATTCGAGATGGGCACTTTGACACCGGGTGGTCTAAACGATGACTTTGAAGTCACACATTTCTTGTAAGCAGGCTTTTTTCTTGTATTTTGTATATACAGTAACATGTATATGCATCCCCATTTTTTTGGGAGCAATAATACATGATATTACTCCAGTAGTGTGTTTTGACACTATTCACATAAAACCATAATTTATTATTCACATCTGTGGGTTTGTATTCCCTATTATACACAATGACTTTAGTATTAGATATCAATTTTAAGGAGGCATCTGGCCTCCATGACACTCACCATAGAAGTGAATTACTTTAGGAGCACTATATGAGATATAGTCACAGCTGTGCATTTGGCACTATCCTACTAAATATATAATTCACAATGCCTTAGGCACTTTGTTTTATAACACCTAATTCATATAGAAAGTATTTGGCTTCTATCATATTCATCCCAAAATGTATTCTCATTAAAGGTGTGAAACACATATTATAACACAGGTGTTTACTAATCCTTTATGGAGTGTTACACACGATGAAATTCCAGTTTTAAGCATTAATGGCACTGACCCCAGAGGACCATAGTGGTCCCTACCAACTACAGATTTCCAGTAGAGATTATACACCATATAAAATTTATCTAGGAGGTATTTGGCCTCCATCACTATATAATCTATACATTATTTTAGATGGTCAATACCATTATACTATATCCCCATGCACATTGGTACTGTCCGTAGAAGATTATTAACATAGTATTTAATACTGTAATTAGGATCATACTATCTATAATTCTTCAGCACATATCCCTATATATGTTACAACAAATTGCACTAGGAGATACTCACAGGGTTATCCAAAGAGATCCGAATTGCTTGAGAAAGGTAACCGAACGCTGAAAATCAGCGTTCGGTTACCTTTCCTGGCCATTCGGCTATCCAGAGAGCAGGCAATTCGCCAAATCCTGGCGAATTGCCTGAACATACGGTGCCTGTTCGGTGCCTGTTCGAGGGCAGTGAAATCCCCATAGAGAAGCAATGCTTCGTCTATTCAGAGAACACAAACCAGCAGTGAAAGGTTCCCCTAATGCCCTGCCATTCGGTGGTTTAATTCGGCAAATTTATTCAGGAGAATCCCATAGGCTTCAATGTTAAAAATATTCCCGTTTTAATTCAATATCTAATAAACCGTTCATTATAAAATTCTGCAGCAAAAAGTCTCTTTATTTATAGATTTTTTAGGATACTTTAAGCATTTTTCAGATTTTTTTTTTTTTTTAAAAGTCCGATTTTTTTTAAATTTTTTTTTCAGTTTACTTATGTTTTTTTGTAACAGCTCTCTTTATTATCATTCCCTGGACCTCCTGTGAAAATTTCAGACATTTTCGCTCAGTAGTTTCTTTGCAAACAGCGTTTCTTTTTCCCAGATTCATACAAATGGTTTTTCCAATTTATTCACTGCCTCCTCTACGTCACAGCTGCTTCGGCTCTGTGTGATTCGGCTCCTGTTCGGCTCCTGTTCGGCTCATGTTCGGCTTTTTCGAAGGTTAATCCAGATGTTTTTGCTTGTTTTCAGCCTGCATTCGGTAGTTTTCGTCAGGTTTGCGGCAGCTTTTCCCTGCAATTCGGGGACCCTGTGGTACTTGCTGAATACACCGCAGGGTCACCGAAATGCAATCGGCAAAAGGAACCGAATTGAAGAGAACGAAAAGTCACCGAACGTGCGGTGACTTTTCGAATCTCTTTGGATAACCCTGTTAGTCTCCATCATTTAATAATGTACATATGCACCTGATGTTTCACCATCACACTATATAAATAGGAACTTATATTTCCTTTTGCGATAAGGCATACATTAGTCACTTTAGTAACGTAGTGCGATATATATGATACAATCGCATCATTGACATTTTGTACACCGCACCGCTATATGAATCTTTCCACATCCAACATTGTTGTTTTTTTGAGAAGACAGCCTGCTTCCTCTAAAGGGTCATTCCCATTATAAATTTTCCTTTTTTAATAATGGATTTTATGTCGTTATAACATTCTCTGTATTTTACATTGATTTGGACCGCAGATATATTTGTGGACATTGCGATATTGGAAACTGTCTTGCATCCACAATGGCACTCATAGTACGCCTAGATCCCGGATACTAGGTCGTGGAACGCATGGTGGAACTCACAGTACGCCTAGATCCCGGATACAGGGTTGTGGAACGCATGGCGGAACGCGGACGTTCCTGATGTGCCTGCGCAAGATGGCGCCGATGGTCAGCAATGCGCGAAAAATCCAGAAAGAGGCTAGAAACGCACGCTGACCACCAATTACACACAGGAAAAGACGTTTATTCTTAATTTCTTAATTATTTGGGTATATAAACATGCATATTAGTTCTGTATTGTATAGACCAGCTGATGAAGCCGTGTGTCGACGGCGAAACGCGTTCTGGCCTTCTTTATACTTTTTATTTGTTTTAACCATTCATTAAATTTTGCAGAAGAACCATTTCTGCATGTTTTGGTCTTTTATTGGGTTTGACCCACGAAACCCATACGCCTTCTGTCTTGAGCTGGGAATAGCTCCACCAAATGTGATTTTTTTACTTGTAGCTGATATATAATATACCATTGTGCGTCAGATATACACAAGATTGTGCCTTTCTTCTTTCCCATATCCTATTGATGCAATGAGTTATCAACACCAAGGAGTGGGTTACCTGAGAAGTTATTGAAGATAAACAACCCAAAGGCAACGATCCACTCAGAGCCAGTGAATGGGCTCTCTGTTTGTGAGTTGATCAATCATATAATAACATATATCATTCACAATTGTTGTTATACTGCACTTAGAATTGTACCTTTTGTGCTTACATTCCTTTATGTACTATGGTTGGTGACGTCATTTGAGAAACCAGTCCGAGTTCCCTAGCGTGTATTTTGCGCAAATCAGATACGTATTTCTTACATTTTCTGCATTCTTGGTTTGGGGGAAACCACTGATCATCTGGTTTGCTGGGTATTCGGAGGGTATAGTGTGGGCGCTTACCATTTTTTCGTTTCCACATACTTCCTGCCTGCTTCTTCACGCAGCTGCCGTCTTCAGCCTTGTGAAGGCTGTGACGCTGCCTACTGCCGAGATCTTCGAGTTCGCGTCACAGCCTTCAGATCCAAAGAAGCCGGCGGCAGCGTGTAGGAGCTTGGAGGAACACGCGGGAGGAGGTCTGTCTGTCTGGGTAAGTATAATCCTGGGGTATGCTGGTATATAAATTTCTGTCTGGGTATATCAATTCTGGGGTCTGCTGGTATATACATTCTGGGGTCTGGGTATATACATTCTGGGGTCTGGGTATATACTTTCTGGGGTCTGTCTAGGTATATACTTTCTGGGGTCTGTCTGGGTATATACTTTCTGGGGTCTGTCTGGATATATCAATTCTGGGCTCTGCTGGTATATAAAATTCTGGGGTTACATAGTTAACATAGGCTGAAAAAAGTCCTGCGTCCATCGGGTTCAGCCTCTCACACATCACTTACTGCTGGTGATCCAAAAGAAGGCAAAAAACCCAGTCTGAAGCACTCGCCAATATGTAACACACTGGGAAAAAAAATCCTTCTTGACCCCAGAATGGCAGTCAGATTTCTCCTTTGATCAAGATGCTTTTACCCACATATTAAATATAACCCTTTAATATTCTGTGTCTGCAGGAAGTCATCCAGTGGTTTTTTAAAAGTCTGTACAGTCTCTGACCCAACCACTTCAACAGGCAGAGAATTCCACAGCTTTATTGTTCTCACCGTAAAATAACCCTTCCTATGCTTTAGGCTGAATTTCCTTTCATCCAGTCTAAATGGGTGACCTCGTGTCCTGTGTATAGTCCTGTTAATGAATAGGTTTCCATACCATGTTTTATAATGGCCCCGTATATATTTATAGAAGGTTATCAGATCCCCTCTAAGGCGCGGTTTCTCTAAACTAAACCGGTTTAAGCTTGTTGGTCTTTCCTCGTAACTTAAACCTTCCATTCCCCTTATTAATTTAGTCGCTCGTCTCGGCACTTTTTTTAGCACTATATTATCCTTTAAGACGTGCCCAAAATTGCACGGCATAGTCAAGGTGCGGTCTTACCATTTTCATCCCGAGAGTGAACTCCCCTTTTAAAGCATGCCAATACCTTGCTGGCCTTGGCGGCTGCTGTTTGACATTGTTACTTAGTTTGAAGTCTATGATTATTTCCAAATCCTTCTCCTGCTTGGATTTCCCTAACTCCGTACCATTTAGGGTATAAGATGCTTGTGTGTTCTTCACTTCAAAGTGCATAACTTTGCATTTATCTACATTAAATTTCATCTGCCATTTAAGTGCCCAGTCCCTCAATCTATCTAAATCCCTCTGCAGTGAAGTAACATCCTGCTCACATTGTATTACTTTTCCTAATTCTGTGTCACCTGCAAACACTGATACATGACTTTCAATGCCTATCTCAAGGTAATTTATAAATTGAATAGAATTGGTCCTATGAAAGACCTCTGTGGGACACAACTTAACACTGATGTCCATCTTGAAAATGTACCATTTATGACCACTCTCTGTACCCTATCTTTTATCCAGTTTTCTATCAAAGAACAAGTATTTTCATCTAGACCAATTTTTCTTAATTTAAATAGTAACCTTTTGTGTGGAACTGTGTCGAAAGCTTTGGCAAAAACTAAGTAAATCACATTCACTGCGACCCCCTGATCTATACTTCTACTTACTTCCTCATAGAACGTAATTAGGCTAGTCTGACATGATCTGTGTTTCATAAAACCATGCTGATTTTTGCCAATTACATTATACCTCCCAATAAATTCCTGAATATTATCCCTTAGTAACCCCTCAAATACTTTCACAGCCACAGATGTTAAGCTCACAGGTCTATAATTCCCAGGCACAAATTTTAAACCTTTCTTAAATATAGAGACCACATCAGCTTTTCTCCAATCCTCTGGTACGATTCCTGAAACAAAAGAATCTTGAAAGATTAAGAACAGAGGTTTGCTTACATAGCTCCCTTAGTACTCGCGGGTGAATTCCATCTGGCCCTGGGGCTTTATTCACATTCACATTGTTTAATTGCTGCAAAACCTTGTCCTGAGTCAACCAGACACCAGGGGTCTGCTGGTACATATAATTCTGGGGTCTGTGCTGGATATATACACTGCTCAAAAAAATAAAGGGAACACAAAATTAAGACATCCTAGATCTGAATGAATGAAATATTCTTATTAAATACTGTAGTCATTACATAGTTGAATGTGCTGACAACAAAATCGCACAAACCATATCAATGGAAATCAAATTGAGCAACCCATGGAGGTCTGGATTTGGAGTTACACTCAAAATTAAAGTGGAAAACAACACTACAGGCTGATCCAACTTTGATGTAATGTCCTTCAAACAAGTCAAAATGAGGCTCAGTAGTGTGTGTGGCCTCCAGGAGCCTGTATGACCTCCCTACAACGCCTGGGCATGCTCCTGATGAGGTGGCGGATGGTCTCCTGAGGGATGTCCTCCCACACCTGGACTAAAGCATCCCCCAACTCCTGGACAGTCTGTGGTGCAACGTGGCATTGGTGGATGGAGCGAGATATGATGTCCCAGATGTGCTCAATTGGATTCAGGTCTGGGGAACGGGCGGGCCAGTCCATAGCATCAATGCCTTGGTCTTGCAGGAAGTGCTGACACACTCCAGCCACATTAAGTCTAGCATTGTCTTGCATTAGGAGGAACCCAGGGCCAACCACACCAGCATATGGTCTTCCAAGGGGTCTGAAGATCTCCTCTCGGTACTTAATAGCAGTCAGGCTACCTCTGGCGAGCACATGGAGGGCTGTGCGGCCCCCTAAAGAAATGACACCCCACACCATTACTGACCCACTGCCAAACCGCACTTGATGGAGGATGTTGCAGGCAGCAGAACGTTTTTCACGGCTTCTCCAGACCCCGTCACGTCTGTCACATGTGCTCAATGTGAACCTGCTTTAATCTGTGAAGAGCACAGGGCATCAGTGGCGAAGCAGCCAAAATTGCTGTTCTCTGGCATTTGCCAAATGTCCTGCACGGTGTTGGGCTGTAAGTACAACCCCCACCTGTGGACGTCGGGCCCTCATACCACCCTCATGGAGTCTGTTTCTGACTGTTTGAGCAGCCACATACACATTTGTGGCCCGATGGAGGTCATTTTGCAGGGCTCTGGCAGTGCTCCTCCTGTCCTGGCAGTGCTCCTCCTTGCACAAAGGCGGAGGTAGCGGTCCTGCTGCTGTTGTTGCCCTCCTACGGCCTCCTCCACGTCTCCTGATGTACTGGCCTGTCTCCTGGTAGCGCCTCCATGCTCTGGACACTACGCTCACAGACACCGCAAACCTTCTTGCCACAGCTCGCATTGATGTGCCATCCTGGATGAGCTGCACTACCTGAGCCACTTGTGTGGGTTGTAGACTCCGTCTAATGCTACCACTAGAGTGACAGCACTGCCAGCATTCAAAAGTGACCAAACCATCAGCCAGAAAGCATAGGAACTGAGAAGTGGTCTGTGGTCACCATCTGCAGAACCACTCCTTTATTGGGGATGTCTTGCTACCTGCCTATGCTTCCCTCCTGCTGTATATTCCATTTGCACAACAGCGTGTGGACTGGATTGTCAATCAGTGTTGCTACCTAATTGGACAGTTTGATTTCACAGACGTGTGATTGACTTGGAGTTACATTGTGTTCCCTTTTATTATTTTTTGAGCAGTGTATAATTCTGAGGGGTCTATGCCTGGTTACATATGATTCTCAAGGGGGGGGTGTATATATACATCCTTTTTTTTTTTTTTTGTATTTAAAATTTGTTTTTATTTTGCGAAAAGGTCACAATTCGACCACCAAGGTTGGCCACGCAGGACCAGGCAGCGTGTACTCATAAACATGTAAAACGAAAAGGGAGGGGGAATCTCTAAAGATGCTCAGAAAAAACGTTGTAAAGCTGGTGGGGGGGACACAAAAAAAAAATGTCAGCAGGTACAGTTCAGAGAAAATAAAAGTTCAGCATGAACTCAGCATAAATCAGTATCAAATCAGTAGCAAAATTTTTTTTCTTTATCCCCGGCCGGGGATAGTCAGCGGGAAAAGGAAACTAAAATGGTGTCCAAAGCGTCTCTAAGCGAAGGGGGGGGGGGCAGCATTGGGAGCACAGCAATTTGCCTTTAAACAGGTAAAGGGGGAGAAAATGCAGACCTGATGTCAGCCAGTGTCCCGAAACAGCTGAATTCGTGGTGCAGGCAGGGTGAGGCAGAGCAGGCGAGGCCTATCGGCAAAATAGAAAGCTGGCATATCAAGTAGGCCCTCGCCCGCACCGCCACCAGGGTTTCCGGCCATCCAAGGCAAAGCCGCAGGGAGCTCCAAGGCAGGGGACCGCAGGATGAAACCAGGCGGAATCTCTTTTTCAAAGGTGGGTAGACAGTCGATCCCCATGTCCCGATCGATGCTGGCAGGTGCCTCCAGCACACCCACCAGTTGCCGCCGGCCATACGAATCTCGACATGCGGGCACTGCAGAGGCACGCCTCGTGGTCAGAGCTCCCTCCGGAGGGACGAACAGCAGAATCGGGGGATCCGGCTCTCCCTCCCGCAGCTCCTCAGTCTCCGCTTTCTCATACAGCACACCATCATGTGGCACCCCCGCGAGCGTCTCGCTCCCGGGAATGCCGCTGGCTGAATCTTCGGGTCTCCGGCCGGAGCGCAGCATCTCCAATATGCGGTGCATATCGCCCCGTGTCACAGGGCTCTCGTCGTCCGCATCCCCCAGTAACTGCAGCACGGCGTCCAGCACATCCGGGAGACGTGGGCCCTCCGTCCCCCGGAAGCCGACATGGACCCCAGCTCAGAACCAGGAGTCAGGAAAATCTGCAAAGTAGGCCGCAAAATGGCTGCCAGCGGCGACCTCCAGCCGGAGATGGCGTCTAACAGGCGAGTCTCTGGACCGGAGGGGGGGAAACGGGCTCCGGTCGGCACAATCCCGTTGGCCAGCCGCCCAGGGTCTCCAGGGAAGGTATTCAGCGGTTTAAGTTCACAAAAAATGCCTGGGGAGAAGAGAATGCTGCGGAGCTCCAACAACATGCGACCTTTCTCCTCGGCAGCCGGCCACGCCCCCTCCATCCTTTTTTTTTTTCTTCAGGTAATGGGGGGTTGTGGAATTCTTGGGTG
Organism: Leptobrachium leishanense; assembly: GCA_009667805.1. Lineage (NCBI taxonomy): Eukaryota > Metazoa > Chordata > Amphibia > Anura > Megophryidae > Leptobrachium > Leptobrachium leishanense. Next base: position 246,280,611 of record CM019065.1, read on the forward strand.
AGTTTCCTCACTTTTTCCCCCAGGACTTGACCCCTGGATGGGGCCCTTCAATTTTCTCTTGATTAATGGCATTTTAGGAGTTAATGAGTATTCTACATGCCTCAGTGTATTCATTTCATGCTTTCCATTGATTACTAGCATTTTAGGGGTTATTGGATAGGCTAGATACCACGCAGTTTATTAGCTTTATTGTATTTCCCTGGGTTTATGGCATTTTAGGGGTTGTTATGAAAGGTAGAAACTAAAGGCTCAATTTACCTTTAGGCCCTTTGCTTTTCACCACATTTCAAGAAATCCATTTTGCTGAACATATGGTGAATTCCCTATTTAGTGAATGGTCACAGTCATTTGCTAAATTGGAGTCGCCAAAGCAGTTATCTAGTTACAGCTGATGTGAGTGGTACTGTCCCTTTAAAAAAAAAATTGCCACATGGCACTAGGGTGTTTGGATTTGGCTTGAAGGAGCTGTGGCAACTCTAGCTGTACCCAGTGTCTGTCTGGAGATATTTGATTAAGTAATAATTTATTATGAGGCTGATACATTTCTAAGCTCTGTATAGCTGTCATAGCTCTTAGGATTTAATGCCGGTCTTAACCCTTTCCCGCCACAGGACGTACTTCCCTGCAGTGGGTGGGCTTTATAGTCACAGGGTAACATAGTATGCCCCACTAACTTCAACGGGCCTCCTTTGGCCCGTCCACCAGTTGGCTAGTGCCGTGTGCTGTTGGCTGCTGCAGGACATCTTGAACTCAGGTCATCCCCCTGCAGCCAATGATACCTGCTGCACATCAGCTGCATGGGTGGGCTGGAGGAGAGCCCTGCCACCGGGCACAGCTCGTCCCGTGGCTAAGATTTAAAATATGTAATTTATACAGTTAGTTTTGAATCCCTTAAATTGTTTTCATTATGGGCGTTAGAGGGGGCCTCATGTTTGAGTTTTGCCTAAGGCCTCAAAAAGTCTAGAGCCACCTCTGTCTCTATTGCTACCTGCTCTGTGTATCGACTTATGCTATTCCTGACAACCCGCTCTGTGTATTGACCTCGGCTATTCCTGACAACCCTCTGTGTATCATACCTGGCAAGTCTGAGAACCCACTCTGTGCACCTATTCTGGCTTTTCTGAGAACCCTTCTGTGTACAGACTTTGGCATACAATTGACTACCTCTCCTGGTGTTAAGATCCACGCTATTCTACTGACTACGTAAATTGTTAGTATCTGTTAACCCTTTTTGGGTACATATCTGTCTCCTCACTAGCTATAGGTAGCTTTGCTGACCATCCAAGGATCTGAAGGGTAGATAGTGTTCTGCGTATAGAGACCAGCACCATAGATCCTGGGGGGAACCGTGACATTCACTTAGGGGTGTACTCACTTTTGTCGCCAGCGGTTTAGTCATTAATGGCTGTGTGTTGCTTTATTTTGAGGGAACAGCAAATTTACACTGTTAGACAAGCTGTACTCTCACTACTTTACATTGTATCAATGTGTTATTTCTTCAGTGTTGTCACATGAAAAGCTATAATAAAATATTTACAAAACCGTAAGGGGTGTATTTTACGTCTGTAAGATACTGTAAATCCTTAGGCAGAAGAGGAAGCACAATATGCTCCAGTGACCTTACAGCTATCATGATATTTGGCATTTGATGCAGTCCAGAGACTACATGCAGTAATAGGTTCAGGGGACCTCCACCATAAATCATGCAAAATTTTCTACTGTTTGTTCTAGGGGGTCTGCCGATTATCGGTAATACTGATAATCAAGACCGATATTGAGTTTTTTGCCGTTATCGGTATCTGCTGCTACATTACCGATATACCGATAACCAGGGCAGACTCTCCTTTGCTGAGTTGCAGTGGACGTCTGCATCCCATCTGTGAGGTTCTGCGGCTTGGCGCCCATCCGGCGCCGCTCGCAGACTTCTCCTGCAAGGGGCTGACATATTGGATGTCAGCTGCCTGCGGGACCAATCCCCACCCACTGACGTCATTGAGCATGGGCGTGATGTCAGAAATGGGACCCCCCCAGCCAGGCATGCTCTATGGGAGAGATACAGGGGTCCTTTTGACCCCCCGTATCTCCAGAACCATAGAGGCTAGAGGGTCATATGAGGTGTCATTGGAAAAGCCAGAGCATGAGATTTTCTATTTTTCTTCTAATGCAGCAGTATTGTTCACTTTTCAATTATAAAAGTGAACAATAATGCTGCACCATGGAGCTCTGTGATACGGTCAAACACTGCACATTACTGTGGTTTATTTCTGTGCAACTCAGTGATTCGCTCGTACACACCGCACATTGCTGTGAGCTTTATTGCTTTTGGAGCTTTGAGATACGCTCATACACACCGCACATTGCTGTGAGTCTTTGCTGTGCAGCTCTGTGATATAGTAATGTGCGGTGTGTATTAGCGTATCACAGAGCTGCACAGCAATAAAACTCGCAGTAATGCGCAGTGCGTATGAGCATGAGTTTTATCGCTCTGCAGCTCTGATACACTCATACACCGCACACATCACAGGGCTCCACAGCAGTGAAACTCGCAGTAATGTGCCTAGGTTGTTCTCACATACTACTTAACTTAATTTCAGCTGCTGGGCATGCAGCATAGCTTACAACCATAGGATATTTTTGTATTTGGATGGATGTAGAGAAGCACGTGCACAGAATTCTACAATATCTTGAAAACAGAATGGGGCCAAAGACTATTTCAGAAAAATACCTTACAAAAAGTACCCTCGTTGTACACACATCAAAACAGGATTCATTACATCCTGATCAAAATGTAGCCAGGAAGTCACAGTGGGCATTCAACACTAATTTAGCCCAATCTCCACAACTATAATTTCAAATAGTCACAGAAATGTGTTTTTTGTATTCCTTACTTTGTCCGGAATGTTGCAGCTTGCTTGTATGTTTATTTCCCATCTCTCTTTTCAGTGAACTAATCCCTAAACCTATTTTGTGCAAATTTTCCTTGATTTACTACAATGTGTTTTGGTATGCTTCCTGGCACAGAAACGCTATACAAATTATTATTCCATGTCTGCATTGATCCACTCCATTCCATTTATAGAAAATTGTATTTCCCAGTTTGTTTGCACAAAAACGGGTTAAATCGAAATCCCCTCCACACACTGACCAATGACCATTTGCACATACCCAGATATCATGAGCAACCCCCCATGCCAAAAAGTTTGATTTATAATTCCCTAAGCCTTCTGGAGATGTCAGTTCTAGTAAAACGGATTTTTCAATCTGCACATTACTGCGCTCCTCTCCCTCCCCTCACCCCCCAGCCTCTGCTTCCCCCCTGCTACTCCTTCGTCTCACATTGCTCACTCTGCACAGGTTCCCCTTTCCAGAGCCTCCTATTTAATCTGGGACATATGTTCCCCCAAATTTATAGACCTTATGAGGGACATTTAATGTTTGTTAGAGGGAGCAGCAGCCTCTGTGGCAGAGTTGCAGCAGCAAATGTTGGAATTTGTGGCCTACATGGATACCTTGGGTGTCTCTTGTATGTACCAGCATTTACTAACTTTTGTCCCATATATAAAATTACAAGAAGTATTACAGAGCACAAGGAAGTGGAAGACTATTCAGAGATCGACTGATTTCAGATACAAACCTCTAAGGTTCTCATGCACCATTAATTCTATATGGTCTCTTGAGTTGCAGTTGAATTCTGTATTCCTCCTCTTCTATCCATCTTCTCATGGATTGACACATCAGATCTTACCTCTTTTTCACAATTGCTACCTTTTACAGAAACTGACTTCCCTCTCCCCTTCCCCTCTTTCTTTTTAACTAACATAGTATATCAAAACCATAGGCATGCTCAGAGTGAATTTGCCAATACTATCAGGGTTATTCAGAGAAATGTGAAACTCAGGAGAATTCTCAGAAGAGAACAATCTAGACCAAATAGCTGATTCGGAAAGTGTGATAAATAGGATAATTTTTCTGGTTTGGCTATTTTGACCTAGAATTTTCACTTCTCCAGTCATTCTCCAGGTTTTCACATATCTCTGAATAAACCTGTATGATATTCATTATTGGCAGAAATAAAAGGAACGGATGCGCCAGAACCTTGAAATGTTTCTTACTGTCTGCTATCAATAATTCTGTCCAAAGAGGTTCCTGAGGGCTTGTTCTTTTTTTATTTCTTTTTTTCTTCATCTACTGAAATTTTGGGGCGTTAGTCAGCCTGGGTTCATGGTAGCACTTGGTTTTATGACATTATGTTTGTGGAGTGATCGTAACCTCCTGAACTATTGTTTATAAATTGCCACATTCATAAGGATACTTTGTTCCTGGCCTGGCAGATTGGTACTTTTTACACTTTTATTGAATAATAAAAAAAATTTAGAGGGGGGGGCGGGGGGCATCTGAAAAGGTCGAACATTAAGTCCTGGAACATCTGACGCCTCTGACATCAATGAGTAAGTTCTTCCTTTTGGTATTACAGAAGCTGATCAATGCCGGCCTCGTCCCTGTGTTCTTTAAAACAGACTAATCCTAGATCATTAGGGGAAAAGAACGGGGGGGTTTTACATTTTATAGTTTTTTTTGGAAACCGTGTCATGGGTCCACATTTCACTAATCAAAACCAGTTGCAATTTGTAGGGTTATGGTATCATTGTATATGATCTTGGCAACCTGAGAATGAAAGAAGCCTCAGTTGTGTTCTCCTGTCCTTGGTAGAGCTATAAATAAGTGCTGGAAAGTGGAATGTCTGCCTTGTTACAGCAGACTCTATGCATTCCATGGCAACATCAGGTCTTGAAGCAATAGTGCCATGACGACACGTCAATAGAAAAACTGGGTAAACTACAAAAACAGGAGTTTTGAATTGTGTTTCAAGTCCTCTGGGGCCACTTCAAGAGAAAAATGAACATTGAGAATGAATCGCAATCTAATAAACGACCTTTAAAGAGCCATTAATAGACTCTTAGAAATGTGCACGGAGAGGAATCACCTGGTAAGTGGGATTACTGCCCAAAATATAGTGATTCATTTCATCCATTTTATCTGACTCACTCTAGAGTTATGTCGACAGGGACTCGGGGGGGGGACTCTAGGACTAGACAGCACCAGCAATTAGCTTGCAGTTAATGGTTTACCTAATAGTTCATTTTGATGAATGTTGGCACATTGTGACGAGGGTCCCAATTTTGGCACGTGAAGTGCAATATTCCATATGACATGCATGATTCAGCCTTTATTATTTTGATATTTTACATTATGTGCTATATTGTTACCGGAATCTGCTAGGTTCACTCGGGACGAAGCCGGACCGGACACGAGCAAGGATTGTCTGAACATGAGTCTCTTCAGGAAAGGCAAACTTTATTAGTGTCATCACACAATGCTCACACAGGATTAAATCGCAAAGAGTGAGCCCCGATCTCACCCCGACGAGGGGTTTTATACCCCGAATACATAATTAGGTACATCCCAATTAGCCCACCTCCCGGTGACACTTATCCCACCCCACGTGGGTCAGTACCTCCCTTGGTTAATAACAAAGGCATTCCATACATTGGCCGTAAATTGGCAAACTTCATGTTAGTCTGACAGTTCGTGATTTGCTGCGACACTCAATCCGGGCCATGCCCACCTCCCTAGAGGCTATGTTTATTTGTCACAGATAACACATGGTCTGGTTTCTACGCTCTCTTTGTCTCTCTGCAGGCCTTTGTGACCTTGATGTATCCATTCGTCATCCTGTCTCTCCGTGCCAAGAGCGGCCCGGATCTTCCTCCATTTTAATTACTTCTCTGTTAATCTAACACATTCCTAAAATTCTATGTAAGCTTCATTCTAGTTTCTACTGAAATCTACCTAGTTATTTTCAAGTGAACCAATATTCTGAACAAGATGGCCGCCTGGCTCATAATGGCGACCATCTTCCAGCCTGATTCCACTTCATTCCCCCCTTGGCTCAAGCCTCAGGTTCTTTTCCTGATGCTTGTAGCCATCACACCCCACTAGTGTTATTCTTGAGTTCCTCATACTTTAGGGGACCTATTTTCGTTGGGAACATATCTTGTGGGATTATCAGTGGTATCTTTTGTGTCTGTGTGGGTGTCAGTGCTCTCTTGCATAGTGGCAATAGACATAGCCCTATGCGGTACGTTAGTGTCCCTACGACCATGATCACCACTATCATCAGAATCATGGATCCAATCGGAGATAAATCTCAGGATGGATCCGAACCACTCTCCGTTTGCTCCGAACCCACGGAGTGGATTCCAGCCTTCAGCAGCGATCCTCCTTGCTGTGTTCTGCAACTGTGCTACCTTCTCCTGGTGATCTTGGATTACCTGGTAATAGTCAGGGACGTCATGTGTGGTGTTCCTGATGAAGGTGCAACATTCGGAATGCATTGTCATTTCACACAATCCATTCAAGGCCGCACTGATTTGTTCTAGGGCCATATCATGTATCATCTGCACCTTCCGTATCTCACGCACCTCCAGATTCAGCAACTGAATGTCCATACTAGTCTTATTCAAAATTTCATCCATCAGACTGGCATAACTGTTCATTCTTACCATCAATTCTCTTCCCCATCCAGTCCATGCCGGCAACCATGACCATATTCGATCCACCTTTTTGAATAACGCTCTCTTCTGTCTTTCAAACACCAGTGGGTACCTAGGGTGGAGTGCTGTGTCTGTATTAGAGTCTTCTCCCCTTACCCTCTGGATTGGGATCAATTTAGCCAGATAACACATTCCCGTAATTGTTGGTGGTACCCATGTGTAACACACCTTTCCACAACACACCTGGTACCCCCCTTTCAATATAAATGGTGACAAATGTAGTGTTCCCTTTGCTATTTCTATTGTCAGTTGTCTCAGTCGTTTCATCATATCCAGTGCACTCTGCCTCCCATCTGTCACCTTTGCAATCACCTCCTCTTGTTCACTCGTGAGTTTTCTACATCGTATGAATAGAAAATTTGACTGCTCCTTTGTGTTAAATGTGTAGATATATGATGTCCAGTTAAATTTGCTTGAATAGCACCCTCCACCCTCATTATTTGTTTCTCTATCTGGTCCTAGTTAGAAACACCATTCTGGTGGGTATACTGACCCTATTATGGGGTACCCGGGACTGAATGATTCTGGTTTTTCCCTTGGTGCATCAAAAGCATGTATTGTGACATTTCCTGACGCAAACATACTCAAATTCATTGGAACAGAGGCGAATGGGATGTGGATTGTCTCTGGGTGCAATCTACTACACACCCAGCATGCGGTTTGCTCTGACTTTTTAGCATAGTCATATTTAAATTGCACAAGTAAATGTCCTCTTGGCAAGATTTCGGATGTCGCCTCTCGCTTTTGTCTCCACATAGTACGATTCTCCATCACCAGGTGCGTACCATTCCAGATATGGGAGATATCCACTTTCTTGGTGGTGCTTGGGCACCTGGGGCATGCTCCATGTGAGAGTCCATAAATCAAGTTTGCAAGGTACAAAATCAGTACCACAAATGCCCCAAATGTCAATATCCCTTGGGCAATTCTTTTCACAGTCACATAAACCCAATCCCTCCCCACCGGAATTTCAAAAATAAGACATTTCCGGATGATCAAGGGTGGGGGCTGGGCCCCTAAAAAGCACCCTTGGGGTATCCCCCGGGGGATCCCTTTGTTCCCCTGTTGGTGGATGGTCAGGCCTTATTGTGTCCATCAAAACACCCACTTGTGAAATCATTTGGGTGCTTTCAGTTGGATCATTCAGATGCTCACGACTGTGGTCTTTGTCAGCTTTAGCCTCAGTGGATTGGTCTCGTTGGTGACGACCTTCCATGCTGGTTCAGGACTGGCTGCAGCTACTTTCAGTCTGGAGTGATGTATCCCCGGGACCACCTCGGCAACCTTTACTGCTGTAGGGGTTGATAACAGGACAAGGTAAGGACCTCTCCACTTTGGGCCTAGTGGGTAATTTTTCCACTCTTTCACCCATACTGCATCACCTGGACAATACTTATGCAGTGGGGGATATAAAAAGTGAGATATATTATCTCCCACCCAACAGTACAACCTGATCACTTAGTTTAGTTTCTCCCAATGCCCAAAGGTCCCCTCTTAGTCCATTAATCAGAGGGGTAGGCCGTCCAAACAGAAGTTCCTACGGACTTAGCTTCAATTGGGGGGTTGGCCTGCACCTAATGTGCTAAAGGACTATCGGCAGCACATCCAACCAGCCTAGCGACGTCTCTTGGCACAATTTGAACATCAAAGTCTTTAGGGTGCGGTTCATTCTCTCGCTCTTTCCCGAGCTTTGGGGCCTGTAGGCAGTATGTAGCTTCCAGGCAGGGCCGGTGCTAACGTAAGGCAGCAAAGGCGGCCGCCTTACTGTCTGGCGTCCTGCCAGTGTGAGGGGCGCCGGGGCGGAATCTGATGACCGAGAGGACCCGAGGTGCGTTCGGATCAGAATGGGAGGGAGAGCAGGCGCAGCCTCCGAGCATGGCCAGCCCATTGGCCGCTCGCCTGGGATGGGAGGGGACAATGAGAGGGAGGGGACAAGCAGTGCCACCACGTGGTTCCCTTGCTTCCCGAATCCAATCACAGGCGAGGCAAGCGGGAAAGGTGCGTGCACGTGTGCATCACATGCCCAGCGCCAGCGGCCGCTCGCAGTCGCCTCGACACGTGACGTCACGTGTCACACGAGTCGGACTCTGTCGGAGTAGCCGCTTGCCCGCTTGTTACATTCAGACGCAGTGCAGTGCCACTGCCTACTACCTAGCTAAACTTGCTTGCTACTAAAAAAAAAAACCTACTACCCTGTCCCTGGTCTGGTCTCACACTCTCACTCCCTGACTGCCTGAGAGTGGACTGAGTGAGTAGAACTTAGAAGAACGCCGGCAGCGGGCGACGGGGCCTGGCAGGCTGAGGCAGCAGACAGCAGCCAGTGAGCTGAGCAGTGCTGTGCACAAAGTCACTGTCACACAGTCAGCAGAGCAGAGAGGTAAGACTCGCTGGGAGAAAATATACCATACACATGATGAGCTGGGGGCCGCAAATATACCCACATGAGCTGGGGGCCACAAAATATATACCCATATATGAGCTGGGGGCCGCAAAATATATACCCATATATGAGCTGGGGGCCGCAAATATACCCATACATGAGCTGGGGGCCGCAAATATACACCCATACATCAGCTGGGGGCCGCAAATATACCCATACATCAGCTGGGGGCCGCAAATATACCCATATAATATGAGCTGGGGGCTGCAAATATACCCATATATGGGCATGATCTGACGTCTATTATATATATCTGGGGACATGATCTGAGGTCTGTTATATATTATGTGCAATGCATGATGATCTGAGGTCTATATGTATCTATGACTATGGGCATGATCTGAGGTCTATATGCAACTGCGGGCATGATCTGAGGTCTATATATGTATCTGTGGGCTGGCATGATCTGGTCTGTATATATGTATCTGGACTTGATAGTATTCGGATTAAATTGGCAGTAATTTACATGTATTTTATTCAATAGACATTTTCTAGATGGATCATGGGCATAACGTATCAGTGCGGTCGGGCGGCTGATATAAGTGGAGTGTAAATGAAAAACAGGTTAAATGAACACTCTAAGTTCCAGAACCACTATAGCTTAATAGAGTGGTTATGGTGAAAATATGTTGTTCCTACAGTCTGACAAATGTAACTACTGCCTTTCCAGAAGAAAGACAGTGTTTATAGAAGTCCATAAAGACAGCACTGGTGGCTGTCCCCCCAATCAGTGACTCACAACGCTGCTAAAGGTTGTTTTTGCAAGACCAACGTTAAGCATCCTTTAACCTCTGCGTGACGACACCGAACACTCACGATAGAGATTATTATGCATCTCTATCCTGATTGGCTTGACATGACTGGGGGGGGGGCACCAAAACACACCTTCGCCTGACTAGGCAAAAAAGCTTGCACCGGCCCTGCTTCCAGGTGATGCCCAACAGGCGGGCTAGCTGTTGTAAACAGTTCTGTATAAATGCAGGGCCATTGTCCGACCCTATTTCGAGAGGAAGTCCATAACGTGGTATTATTTCTTTCATCAGACTCTTCACCACTTCCACAGTCTTTTCTGTTCTTGTTGGGAAGGCTTCTACCCATCCTGTCAGAGTACACACCATTACCAGTAGGTATTTGTATCCTTTGCAGGGCGGCAGCACTGTGAAGTCTATCTGTAACGATGCCATTGGGGATAGCCCGATTGGCTGCTTCCCTGGAGGTTGAGATGGGCCTGCTCTTGGGTTATTTTTGGCACATGTCACACACTGCTGGGCTATTGCTTTGCAGACTACTGACAGTCCTGGTACATAGAAATGTGGCTCCAATTGCTGTTCCATCATTTCTCTTCCGCCATGGGTACTTGCGTGGAGCGGTCTTAAAATCTCAGGAGCCAATGTTGCTGGTAGGACTATTTGTCCATTCTTCAACTGGAACCATCCGTCTTCTCCATATCCGCCTTGTTCTTCTGACAGCCATTTCTTCTCTTTCTCTGAATATACGGGTGTCCATTCACTCAGTGGCGCCGGTAGGAGTGCAGCCACCACTGGTTTTGCTTTGTATCGTGCCAATTCTCCACGGTTTCCCCAGACAAATTCTTCTTTTGGGAAATAGTATCGCCATGCGAAGAACAGCAGATCTTGTCTGTCTTGTGAATCTCTTACTGCTGGTTTGAAAAAGTTCATTGCACTTTTCTTCATTCTTGGCAGCTTGTTTTTGATAAGGATCTCCTTGAGGAAGAACCTCACCAACGGGGCTTGGTATTCTTCTGCTCCCAACTGTCCCAGACTTAGCAGTATTCGTGTAATCCGTAGATTATTATGAGGGTTGGTTGTTAAATTTTCGAAACGTGAAGCGAAATTTTCTGCTCGTTCAACTTCTGTTACTTTTGTATCTTCCTCACACTCCCCCATTAGTTTTACGCCGAAGAATTTCAGCATCATTTTGTATGCTCTGCGTAGTCTTTGCTGAACTTCTGAGGTGTTGATCATTAGGCGTGTCTCTTGAGGGTTCAGAGGAGTGGAGTAGAAATGATTTCATCATGACCTTTCTGGTGGCCACGACAGTGCATGATACTGACAGCACTTGGTTTCCATACAGCTTCTAGGAGAGCCGCGATCTCAGCTGCATATTTGATTTGTTGTCCTGAGGAAGTAAGTAGGCATCTTTCTTTGTAGAGTGCACCATGTGCATGGACTGTCATGAAGGCGTACTTGGAGTCAGTGTAGATATTCACTCTTTTGCCTTCGGAGATTTCTAGGGCTCTGGTTAGGGCTGTTATTTCAGCCAGTTGTGCAGATGTATGGCCTGGTAGTGCATTTGCTTCAATAATCTCTTCTGCTGAGATGACTGCATAGCCGGAGACTTTCTTCCCATCATCCATGTAGCTGCTACCATCAGTGAACAACTGCAGATCGTATTTGTCTAGGGGTACGTCTTTCAAATCTTTTCTGCTATTGAACACTTCTTCCATGACTTGGAGGCATTCATGATCTGGATCCTCTTCGCAGTCAGGCAGTAATGTAGCTGGGTTTAGGGTAGCGATGAGGTCCAGATGAACCCGTGGATTCTCACACATCATAGCTTGGTACTTTGTCATCCGGCTGTGGCTGAACCAATAGCTTCCTTTCACATCCAGCAGGGCTTTGACAGCATGGGGCACCTTGACATAAAGAACCTGTCCAAGGGTCAGCTTGTCTGCTTCTGCTATCAGCATTGCGGTGGCTGCCACGGCTTTCAGGCATGCGGGTAGGCACAGGCCACAGGGTCAAGTTGCTTGGAGAGATAGGCCACAGGCCTTAGCCAAGAGCCAAAACTTTGAATCAGCACTCCTGTCGCTGTTTGTGTTCATGCACGTACAGCTGGAAGGGCTTGCTGTGATCTGGCAGTCCCAGTGCAGGAGCTTCCATTAACAGCGTCTTTAATTTCAAGAAAGCTGCTGTTTGCTCTTCTTTCCAGAGGAAAGGGTCCTGTTCTCCCCCCTTTGTGGCCTGATGAAGGGGCTTGGCAATATCTGCGAAGTTGGGTATCCACAGGCGGCAGAAGCCTGCAGCTCCCAGAAACTCACGGACTTGTCTTTGGTTGGGGTATTTGGCATACTGCTTCTTTTCTTTCTGCCCCCAATGCGCGCTTGGTACCTGTTAATTGGAAACCTAAGTACTTTACACTTTGTATATTTGTGCTTTCTTTCTTGACACTCTGTAACCTGCTTGGCATAGTAGATGTAGCAGAGCCTTTGTGGCAGATAAACAGTCTTTTTCTGTGGGAGAAGCCAGTAATAAATCATCTACATATTGTAGTAAAACGACTCTGTCTGGCTGAGCGTTGAAGGAGAGGAGGTCTTGGCTGAGCGCGCACCCGAAAATCGTGGTCGAGTTTTTGAAACCTTGAGGGAGGCGTGTCCAGGTCATTTGATGGCGCGCTCCCGTGGTAGATTCCTCCCACTGAAATACAAAGAGGGGCTGGCTTGCTGGAGCCAGGCGAATGCAAAAGAAAGCGTCTTTTAAATCAAGCACCGTGTAATATTTTGTATCTCCGGCAATTAATGCCAATAAATTGTATGGGTTGGGAACCACAGGGTGTAGAGTTACTGTGGCTTCGTTGATGGCTCATAAATCTTGGACTGGGCGGTACTCTTGTGTGCCCTCTTTCAGTACTGGCAATAGGGGTGTGTTCCACGGTGACACGCAGAATTTCAATATGCCGTGGTCTTTAAGTCTCTGTAAATGTGTCTGGATATTCTGCTTGGCTTTTTGTGGGATATGATATTGTCTTAAAGCCACAGGCGTTGCACCAGGATTTCCAAGGAGACGTGTGTGCGGGTCCGGGGCTGCCGGCAGAGTTGGTGCTGTACGCCATTCTTCCTCTCTTGGCATAATTACTGCAATTTTTACAGGTTGCGTGTGCTGGCTGGCTGGGATGTACTGCCGTGTAGAGCTGCCACTCTCAGGCAGGTCTAATCGAGCATGTCCCCCGGGAAGAAACGTAATTTGGGCTTGCAATTTGCAAAGGATATCCCGCCCCAGGAGCTGGATGGGACATTCGGGCATATACAAAAATTCATGTTCAACATTATGCCCACCCACACTACATTTTCGAGAAGCAAGGAAGGGGTACTTAGCAGACACCCCCATTGCTCCCATAATATCAACTTCATTTCCCATTGGGGGTGCAATTTGCTGTGTTACAACAGAATATTCGGCACCGGTGTCAACCATAAAAATTTCATCCTTATTTCCCACTCTCATAGTGACCGTGGGCTCGTGGTTCCCGAGCGCTATGGGCCCAGGTCCTTGTCAATATGTATCCTGCCCTTCAAATGACGTTCCCGCCAATCCCACAATCCCTGCACCGGCACCCTCACTCCTCTCATATCTGCCGTTTGTTACCGGACCATTGGAGGCTTGACCTCCTGATTCCCCAGTCTCCCCCTGTCCCCCAAATTTAGCCAAAAATGCAGGACAATCTTTTTTCCAGTGACCCTCACCCCGGCACAAGGCGCACTGGTTGGGTCCCAGGGGTTCCCTAGGGGCTCCCCTACCTCTAGCCCCCCTACCCCTTGCTCTCCCTCTGTCCGGGCCACCTTTTCCTCCACCATTTCCCATATAACCGACAACACCTGTGTGCCCTCTCTGTCTCTTTATCTCCTCCCGCTTTTCCTCTAGATCCCGGTTATGAAACCCCTTATTAGCAATTTCTACCAATTCGCTAATACCTTTACCTAGAAACCCATCTAGTCTCTGTATTTTATTCCGTATATCTCTCTGTGACTGACCCACAAAAGAAGAATTAATCAACCTCTGATTTTCCACTGCCTCAGGGTCAATAGGACTATACATCCTATATGCATCTAGTAACCTCTCTCTAGAAATGCACTTGGGGATTCTTTAGACTCTTGTACAATATCCGCTATTTTCCCCATGTTTGTGGGTTTCTTCCCTTCCGCTTTAACACCCATTATCACCGCTGTCCGGTACGTCTGCAGGTGGGCAATACCTGCAGCGGTATTGTATGGCCATTTGGGATCTGTTTTGGGGTAGTGTTCCTCTGCCCATGCTTCTGGCTGTGGCTTAGCATCCTCTACGACTCTGGCCAGTAGAATTTTCCGCGCGCTACTATTTATTCGGGCTCTTTCCTCAGTAGTGAACATTGTCAACATTAGTTGCTGACAATCTGCCCATGTGGGGTTATGTGTAAGCATGACTGACTATATCATACTAGCCACTGCCGCGGGGTTGGTGGAGTACAATGGTGTGTGTGTTTTCCAGTTAAAAAGGTCTGTTGTCGTGAATGGGACATATGTGTATTGCACTGGCCCAGGTGCTCCATTATCCAGTAAAGGGCCTGGCACTTCCCGTAGGGGCATTTGCATCTTACTTTTATTGGGATTGTGCTGATATGGTTCCCGGGGTTTATATATATTGTTCGCAGCGCGAGTGGTGGCCCCTTGTTTTTCATCTTCACTCTCATCATCACTGTCCTCTTGGGATACTAATTTATATACGCTCCCATCAGGCATTTCTATTTTTCCTGGTGGGACCTCTCTGTCTCCTCCACACGCTGCCCCATGGTCTACGTCCGCAATACCGCGTGGCGGAGCGAAGGGAGCTGGCCGGGAAGTAGCAGCTGCCTGCTCCCCCCTCTCCGCCCGCGCAACCGTGGCACTCAAAGCTTCTCTAGCTGCCCCATAACATGATGGATAAGGCGGGGGCAAAGAATTAATCTCCTCCGGCTGTTCTATCAACACCGGTCTCCCTTTCTCTTTATTATTTGGGGGTACCTGCTTCTTATTTTGTCCCGCCATCATTATAAAATGACTTTTATCTTTTACACAATACCTCCATATATCTATATACGGGTACTGTTCAGGATGTCCGCATTTCCCAGTGACTTGGGAATGCACTCTCTGTATTAGCTACGGGTCCATTGACCCCTGCTCTGGCCACTCTGGAACTAACAGTGGCCATACAATTGTACACATTAATGTTAGTTTCTCCTTCGTTATCTCTACACCATAATCATGCGTTGCATATAACGCTTCAAAATTCAACACCATATACCCTAAGGGCGTCTCACCCTTCTTTACCTTCTTGGGTTTGGATGACCCGTTACCCATTGTTACTCTTTTAAAGGCAGTAACCTTTTTACAATACAGATATTACTGTTTAGCAAAAACACTTGAAATTTACTGTCTGGTACTTCAGTCAACAATTCATATATATCGGATTTGCTTCCTCCGTCAGTAGCCGGACTGCAGTCGCCTGAGCCGGAAACGTACCTTGGAGTCCACTCTCAAGTTTGCTTTCTCGCTAGGCGAGTAGGCGCTCAATCACTCACAGCACTCAAATCACTCACAGCACGTACTGTGCCAGATACTTTCAGCACAAAACAATACATAGACAATTCAACTCTTTCTACTAGCCGAAGGCACACCGTCCCTCCTTTTGGCTCCTTATACCCTGTTAATTGAACTCTAACTCTTGACTGCTTGTGACTATGTGCACCCCGTTCTACAACAACACTCCCGTCTGCAATTCCAATTTGCCTATGGGTAATGTACCCACCCAGCACCACTATCTCTGCAGCTACCGCTGACCTCAATTGGCCCCCTTCACTACACGACGTACACACTAGCACTGACTCAGGGCTCTCAGCCCAGTCACAGAAATCCCTCCTCCTTTCCTTGTCCACGTGCAGAAGCTCTGTTTACAAACACTGACTATGACTATGCAACTCCATGTGGCTACCCTCTCTTACAGAACTACCATTTGTTAACATCCGATCCCCTGGGTCCAGACACGTACTAGCCACTCTGGCTCCTTTGCTTGTCCGTGCTATCGGCGGCGGGTTCGGTATGTCAACGAGACCGTGACCGCGGGTCTCCTTATCCGACTATGGTCGGACGTTTCCCTTTATACCGGTATCTCTGATACACATACAAACATAGAAGACACTTTACCTATCGTCGCGCTGCTCGCTGTTTCCTCAGACTCGGTGGTGTCCCAGCTTCCCAGGCCGGGGGTCCGTTTGGGACAAGATGAGGTCCACTGAACAGGAAATCCTGCTTGGCGCCTGCAGATGTCAGCTCACCTTCAACGGACGCCCAACCGATGGGATCACTCGCACCTGCAGTCAACTGCCACAGTGTTCAGCAGTCGTTGCCGTGCCGGCAAGGGCCCGTATCCCGGCTCACGAGCCCCCAAGAAATGTTACCGGAATCTGCTAGGTTCACTCGGGACGAAGCCGGACCGGACACGAGCAAGGATTGTCTGAACACGAGTCTCTTCAGGAAAGGCAAACTTTATTAGTGTCGTCACACAATGCTCACACAGGATTAAATCGCAAAGAGTGAGCCCCGATCTCACCCCGACGAGGGGTTTTATACCCCGAATACATAATTAGGTACATCCCAATTAGCCCACCTCCCGGTGACACTTATCCCACCCCACGTGGGTCAGTACCTCCCTTGGTTAATAACAAAGGCATTCCATACATTGGCCGTAAATTGGCAAACTTCATGTTAGTCTGACAGTTCGTGATTTGCTGCGGCACTCAATCCGGGCCATGCCCACCTCCCTAGAGGCTATGTTTATTTGTCACAGATAAGACATGGTCTTTTTTCTACGCTCTCTTTGTCTCTCTGCAGGCCTTTGTGACCTTGATGTATCCATTCGTCATCCTGTCTCTCCGTGCCAAGAGCTGCCCGGATCTTCCTCCATTTTAGTTACTTCTCTGTTAATCTAACACATTCCTAAAATTCTATGTAAGCTTCATTCTAGTTTCTACTGAAATCTACCTAGTTCTTTTCAAGTGAACCAATATTCTGAACAAGATGGCCGCCTGGCTCATAATGGCGACCATCTTCCAGCCTGATTCCACTTCAATATTGTGTTTTGAAAGAAGCTGCAGATGCTCATGCTGTCATTTCCTAAGGTAATAGATGGCTATAAATCAATCATTCACAAAGTGGACAGCAAGACCTCCCAGGGATGTTGAAAGACAAGATTGCAGCATGTAGGTGCTGCACTGGTCTTGGGGGGAGCTGGAGCGATACGCACAATATAGTGACATGAAAAACTAAAATTACACATTACTCAATATAAATTGATTGTATATATATATATATATATACATACAGTTGCAAGAAAACGTATATGAACCCTTTGGGATTACGTGGAGTTTTGCATGAATTGGTCATAAAATGTGTTTTGATCTTCATCTAAGTCACAACAATTTGAAAAACACAGTCTGCTTAAAATAATACAACACAAACATTATAGGTTTTCATGTGTTTATTGAACATAACATGTAAACATTCACAGTGCAGGGTGGAAAAAGTATGTGAACCGCTAGCCTAATGACTTCTCAAAGAGCTAATTGGAGCCAGGAGTGAGCCAACCTTGAGTCCAATCAGTGTGATATTATTATTATTATAGCTTCTCCCCGCATCACCTCTTCCCATGATAGACTGCAGGATTTCTCACGCGCAGCCCCACTCTCTGGAACGCTCTCCCTCGTACTGTCAGACTTTCCCCTAACTTCTCTTCCTTCAAACGCTCCCTTAAAACATTCCTATTTAGGGAAGCCTACCACCCAACTCACTGACACAACCATCAATCACTCTCACCTTACAGTCCTCTCCTCCTGTTTCCAACCCCAACCCTCCTAGATTGTGAGTTCCTACGGGAATAGGGCCCTCATCTCCTCCTGTACTGTTTGTCAAATGTTGTTCAATGTATTGTAACCCTGTCTATACTGTGCTTATTGTACAGCGCTGCGGAATATGCTGGCGCTTTATAAATAAAGAATAATAATAATTGTATGTGTTGCTGAAAGCTGTCCTGCCCTTTAAAAACACACACCAGTTTTGGGTTTACTGGTTTCAAGAAGCACTGCCTGATGTGAACCATGCCTCGCAGAAAAGAGCTCTCAGAAGACCTACGATCAAGAATTGTTGACTTGCATGAAGCTGGAAAGGGTTACAAAAGTATCTCCAAAAGCCTTGATGTTCATGTGTCCACAGTAAGACACTGTCTACAAATGGAGAAAGTTCAGCACTGTTGCTACTCTCCCTAGGCGTGGTCGTCCTGTAAAGATGACTGCAAGAGCACAGCGCAGAATGCTTAATGAGGTAAAGAAGAATGCTAGGGTGTCAGCTAAAGAGTTACAGAAATCTCTGGCAAATGCTAACATTTTTGTTGACACATCTACAATAAGGAAAACATTAAACAAGAATGGAGTACATGGGAGGACACCACGGAGGAAGCCATTGCTATCCAAAAAGAATACTGCAGCACGTTTGAGGTTTGGAAAAGAGCGCCTGGATGTTCCACAGCACTACTGGCAAAATATTCTGTGGACAGATGAAACCAAAATTGAGATGTTTGAAAAAACACACAACACTATGTGTGGAGTAAAAAAGGCACAGCACACCAACATCAAAACCTCATCCCCACTGTAAAACATGGCTGAGGGAGCATCATGGTTTGGGGCTGCCTCAGGGCCTGCACAGATTGGAATAAATTTTTCTATCAATGAATTCCAGAGTTTATCAAGACATTTTGCAGGAAAATGTAAGACCATCTGTCCGCCAACTGAAGCTCCGCAGAGGATGGTTGATGCAACAGGCAGGGCCAGCCCGACAATGGTGCAGAGCGGAGCAGCGGCGCCAGGCAGCAGAAATTCGGGGGCGGCAAATTTCAGCCCCCAGCACCGCTGCTGCGCTCTGCACTATTTTTATGCTGCGGCGGCAGATCATGCGGCCGCTGCGTTCGTTCCTTCAACGAGCGGCAGCCGCATGAGTATCTGCCGCTCGCCTGAGATCCATCCTCCAGCCTGCCGCGATCGAGATCACGGCAGGCTGGAGGGTGGATCCCAGGCGAGCGGCAGATACTCATGAGGCTGCCACTCGTTGAAGGAAGGAATGCGGCGGCCGCAGGATCTGCCCGTCGGAGGGGCCTGGCAGAGGTGAGCCTGCTGGCAAATATATCCATGATGGCAAATCTATCCATGTGTGAGCCTGGGGCAAATCTATCCATGTGTGAGCCTGGGGCAAATCTATCCATGTGAGTCTGGGGCAAATCTATCCATGTGTGTCTGGGGCAAATCTATCCATGTGTGAGTCTGGGGCAAATCTATCCATGTGTGAGCCTGGGGCAAATCTATCCATGAGTGAGCCTGGGGCAAATATATCCATGAGTGAGCCTGGGGCAAATATATCCATGTGTGAGCCTGGGGGCAAATATATCCATGTGTGAGCCTGGGGCAAATATACCCATGTGTGAGTCTGGGGCAAATCTATCCATGTGTGAGCCTGGGGCAAATCTATCCATGTGTGAGCCTGGGGCAAATCTATCCATGTGTGAGCCTTGGGAACGAACCAGCAGAAATTCTTTACACAATAAAGTGTCACGGTTCCCAGATCCCACCACGCAGTACTTGACACCCCACACTCCACAGAGCCCAGAAGCTACCAACAGAGTAGCCGTGTAAGATCTCTAACTGTCTGGTCCTTAGAATTGGCCAGGTAAACTAGCTAGACAGGGTTAACAACACAGGGAGTAGTCAGCCGAGCCAGAATCAGGAATACAGAGTTCAGAATGGTCAAATGGAATAGCCGGGTCGATATCAGAGCAGTGGCGTAGTACAAGAAAATGGTCTAGGGCAACAGAAGGCAGAATAGTCAGAAACAAGCAGAGGTCAATAACGGGTTAATTCAATATAGCAGTCAGGTACAAGGAGCTCAGGTATGGATAACCACGATCTGGCAACTGCTGAGAATATACTGAGGGTTTTTAAAGACCTTCACCAGGCCACGCCTCCCACTCAAGCCGCACCTCATGCAACCACCTCCCTGCCTGTCTCCATTTAAACCGGGCATTGGTCAGCGAGCAGCATCAGACATGCTGCCCTCAAGCACACAGGTAGGGCTGGAAGCTCCCAACGTTACATAAAGACGCTTCACTGGTATATTTTGTGGGAATAAACCGTAAATTACTTTCAGCGTGTCAGATTTCTATGCAGGAATGAAATATGCCAAAAGCAGTAATATTAAGCAGTCATTGGCTAGTTTTGGATGGTGGGGAAAAAAAATCAGTGGTGGGAAGAACAATGGCTGTATTCTGAAAGAACATCAGATTTTGAGTCTCCCTATGCATGGTACAAATCGCTCCTGAGTAAGGGCAGAGCCTGTCATAAATTTATGGAACCCAGGAGGAGGCAGATTGAAGCACTCTCTCAATGCTATAGACTAGAGCTGGCCAAATTATAATAACCGCCTTCATACTTTCACCAACCTGGTCAGTAGTAGTTCTGCCCTTTGATTATTCCTACTCTAAACGAAGCCAAAGGGCCATGAAAGCCGGGATGCAGCATACAGACCATAAAATTCCAGCCTTCCATGTGGAATAAAAATCATATTTTACATCAGCATGCCTCCTAGAAAGTTGTGGAAGTGATGGGTTGATTGCAGGAGAAGAGTTAATCTGAGTGGGACCTATAAGGGTTTCAATTATGAACCCTCAAGGAAACCTCTTTTTGAAAAACTGTCAGTTGTAATATAAAGATGAGTAAGGTACGATTTGGAGTAAAAATGATCAACATCAAGTTAGAAGTGTGGGAGATGTAGGCTTACCACAAGCAGGTCAACACTTTGTTTTGATGGAGTGCAAAAGGAAAAAAAGAGGGAGACAATGAAGTGAATAGTGTGGCTTTTAATAAACATAGAGAACAGAGGCCAGATTGGCTATTTGGGAGGATCGATTGGGAAAGGATGGAAATGCATTGTCAGTCATTTGATAAAATAGTCAGGAAGCTTGAAGAAATATGAAAAACACTGATGGACTTGAAGAGAGCAGGATCAGATACAGGGGCGGATCCAGAGACTAGTCTCGGGAGGGGCACTTACAGAAAATAAGGTGTTTTAGCAGAGAGCCCGACTCAAGAGAATTTACAGAGGGCCCGGCTCACAGGAGCTTACAATCTAGAAGAGCAGAGGGCACCCAGGAGCTTACAATCTAGAGGAGCAGAGGACACCCAGGATCTTACAATCTAGAGGAGCAGAGGGCACCCCGGATTTTACAATCTAGAGGAGCAGAGAGCCCCCAGCTCACACATGGATTTGCCCCCAGCTCATGGATTTGCCCAGCTCATGGATTTGCCCCCAGCTCATGTATTTGCCCAGCTCATGGATTTGCCCCCAGGTCATGGATTTGCCCCCAGGTCATGTATTTGCCCAGCTCATGGATTTGCCCAGCTCATGTATTTGCCCAGCTCATGGATTTGCCCCCAGATCATGGATTTGCCCAGCTCATGTATTTGCCCAGCTCATGTATTTGCCCAGCTCATGTATTTGCCCCCAGGTCATGTATTTGCCCAGCTCATGGATTTGCCCCCAGGTCATGGATTTGCCCAGCTCATGGATTTGCCCCCAGCTCATGTATTTGCCCCCAGCTCATGGATTTGCCCAGCTCATGGATTTGCCCCCAGCTCATGGATTTGCCCCCAGCTCATGGATTTGCCCAGCTCATGGATTTGCCCCCAGCTCATGGATTTGCCCCCAGGTCATGGATTTGCCCCCAGCTCATGGATTTGCCCCCAGCTCATGGATTTGCCCCCAGCTTACACATGGATTTGCCCAGCTCTCACCTGGATATTGCTCCAGGCCTCCAGCTCCGGGCGGCAGGGGTTGAGGGACCCGATGCCGGGCAGCGCGGGAGTGCCTGCCCGGTCCTGAAGAGTCCGTCCTGTTGAGTGATGCGGCTGCGTGGCGTGCGTGCGCAGGTCACGCGGTCTGGCCAGTCAGGTGGTACAGAGACTCAGTACCACCTGATTAGCCGGACCACGTGACCGCCGGCGTCTGCACGCAGCCGCTTTACTCTTCAGGACCGGGCAGGCACTTCGGCGCTGCCCGGCATCGGGTCCCCGGCTCAAATCTCGGGGGGGGGGGCAATTGCCCCGTTGCCCCCCCCTGGATCCGCCCCGATCAGATATGATTGTTTGCGAGGAGGGGTGATAGGTATCATTTAGAAAAATAGAATAAAGCAAAGAGTGAGCAGCTAAAAAAGGGGAGGGGAGAGAATCAGTGGAAGGAGAGATAAAAGAACGTGACGTAAGTTACTTTGGACTTGGGGTACATGGGCCTAGAATTGTATATTTGGGAGGTGCAAACCTATTGTTCTTTATTATTTGCTTGGCCGCCCTTGTGTGCAGAGTGTTATGTAATTGGAGTTATGTTATGGTCTGTCTATTGTATGGTCCTTGTGTATCTTGCTGCTAGGCTTGCTCTGAGGCATGTGTTAATATCTGCTGTATATTTGAGTAGTTGGTTAATCTTTTGTCAGGCAAACCCTGCCCCGTTATCTTCGGTCTTTAGTTTAGACTAATCCTGTAATATCAACGATTGTCCAGTCTCATCTAGGAATGTTGAGCAAATGTTTATCCTATTATATTTTTAGTCTAATTGTGTCTCCCAACAATTTCTAGGGAATGTGTTTTTGTATGTAAATGACCCATGTTTGACCGTATTAATGTATGCCTGTCCCCAATTAAAAGGGTTCCATTTTGACCCTGAAAACCTCCAGATATACAGCGTTGTCTTAATTCTGGGAGATGCTAGAAGGCTCTCTACGTGTCCTGTTCCTTAAGCTTCACCTGAGGACTGGAGGGAGTCACGGGAGTCTGCCTGGGAGAACACAGGGGGTCCGGCAAGGAAACGGCATTGACAGATGTGACCCAGTTGGGGTTCTGAGATCTGTTATACAGAACGTATAGGATCGGGTTTCAAATTCTGCTCTGTTTTCAAGATTGTGTCCTGTATAAATGTACTGTACCTTGCCATGTTGAAAATCTAAACTGAGCTGGTTCACTATGGACTATTCTCTCCTACTTAGAGTGACAATCACATTGCGATACATGTGAAAGAAGTGCTGTTTCCTGAATCGAGGGAGACCCCTCTGATGGAGGTACCCACGTGGGGTACCAGCTGGTCCATGACAGCAGCTTTCGGCGATCTCCACAACGCCACACATACTCTCCGCACATTGACTTACCCCTGTGTGTGTAGTATGGGTGGCATAATGGACATCACCAAAAGCTGCACGCAGATTGCACAATGCACAGCTTTCAATAACAGTTGTTATGTATTGATTATGCTTATACTTCCTGTATCGGTATGGGTGCATCCTTACTGCTAAAGACTTACCTGAACTAAGCATTGGAGAGCCAATCCGCATGAAGCCGCTCCCTGTTGACAGGACTGGTCGCTGGAGACTGGGTTCCTGTGTTCAGCGGTTTGCCCCTCGCTCATATCTTGTGGATGTAGACGGCAGTCTCTACCGCCGCAATCAGGTGGACTTGCGAGGAGTGGAGCGACTCCCTGCACAATATCATGCACGTGATCCTCCTGAGGTGCTCAATGCCCCATGTCTTCCTGGACCACATCCGCAAAGCTGAGAGAATACTGCTGTCCTTTCAGAAGGATACAATGAGAATGACATAATGCAGCCACATGTACCATCAAGTTCGCCTGTGCCGAACACCCGAGCTAGGAGGGGAGGGCGACTCTTTATCAGCACCTACTGGAGCTGCACGACCTTCCCCAGGCAAAATCTTTGTGGCCTTGCGTAGCGGTCGAGTTTCAAGACCACCAGATAGACTCAATCTGTAGTGTACCTACCAGTCGCATAGTATGCTATGTTTGAGACTGTTCTGGATCTGTTTTATGTTAATTGTTTGCAAAGTTGTATTGAATGTAAAAAAAGGGAGATGTTATGTATTGGTTATGCTTATACTTCCTGTTGTGAGAGAAAGGGGGGGGGGTGTGAGGATCCTGAGGACGAGCAACAGCACTAGTGACCTGCTCTACAGTGGGTGCCCGCTCAGGTCTCACAAGGTTTTAGTTTGCTTGTGCCGTTACAGGGATGAATGCTCCATATGCAAATCAGTCTGCTCTCACCCAATGAGGGTGGCCAGTACTGACTGCAAAGGACGTCATCCCTGCACGAGAGGTGCAGCAACCCCCGACGATCGTTTATACTTCTACTTCCTGTTTCCTGTTCTGACCTGGAGGCAGTTCTATACTCCAACATGATTCCTCACACAAGCAGCTTGCAGTGTCTTCATTTCTACACATGAAGCAACAGTTGGTGGCTTTGTGCTCATCGCAATGTCTTCCCTGCAGGCAGGGAAGGCACCACATTGAATACTGAGGTTGATGTCCCACAGCCTGGCATGTCGCAAACTCGGGATTGGATCCGTGTGAAAAAGCAGACCCACCACTTTAAAAAAAAATTGCATGATCAGGTTCCAATCCCGATCCCTAGGACCAGATCGGGACATTCCCAGTAGCATTACATGCATTAGGTGACGCTTACTAAATGGATACTTTACAGTTAATTTGGGAGCAATGGAGGAGGGGCTGTGGAGGTTAAACATTAAGGTTGGTCGTCCACTGACACTACATTTGTGCAATGGTGCAATCATCTGAAGTTGTTTGAACGATCCTAGAACATGCAGGTAAATCAGCCCCCTACCACTGCATCTGACCACCGACTAACGATTTCAGATAATTTTTTCCGTTTACAACAGACCAGTGATCTTAAACCGCTGTGTGGGGCAGGGAAACATGAAAAAGATGCATTGTATAGTATAACTGCTGTGAGCAAAGCCCATAGGATTCAATGGGAAAAAATATTCTCATTTTTATGCAACAGTTTATTATTTTTAATTCACAGCAAAAAGCCTTTTTATTTTTGGTATTCATCTGGATTTTTTAGGTGAACTTTTGGGACCAGGTTTTTATTTTATTTTTTAACCCCTTCCATGCGGAGGACGCGCTCAGCGCATCCTGCCGCATGGCCACTTTGCTGCGGAGGACGCGCTCATCGCGCATAGTGCGATGACGTCAGTTCTGCAATTAACCCCTAACTGACACCTATGGTTGAGATAGGAGGTTCCAATGAACACCCTATTTCACGATCCGTGGCAGCTACGGGTTAATGTGTGGTATCATTGGAATGGCCAGAGCATGGCATTTTCCAATGAAACCAAACATGGCCTTGTAAAATGTAAAAAATACAATTTAATTATTTTTTTGTTTTGTTTTATTAATGCAGCAATATTGTTCTCCTTTCAATTATAATGCGAACAATGATGCTGCACTAACGATTTTTTCTATGGGGGCGTTTGCTAAAAAACATGTAATTTTCCCCAAAAAATTGTAACGAGTCCCCATTTCAATTTTATTTAACAAGTGCACCCCGTAGAAAATATAACTGGGGGGGGCATGTCCTGACTTGAGACCAAATGGCCGCATAAACGCTGAGCTCCTGAGTCCCCTCTGATGGTAATCTGCTTTGTAGCGACACCTCAGGTCATGGTTCGAGGTAAACCTAGGTAGAACACCCCTAAGACGCCAGCACGCTGAAAGGTTCGAGCTTTGGGTCCCCTGGACGCTTTTGTTACCTGCTCCAGTCGTACCGAAGACGCCATTCCTGGGACAGGGTCCCGATGCCACCTGAACCCCTGGCGGCAGTCTGACTTAGTCCGGGGTTCCCCGCATAAACACGGCTGTACATTGTTGGATTTTACTGCCAGCTGCCTCACCCCGGTCATTCGGGTGATGCCCCATGGGAGCTAACACCGAGCGCCCAGCACTATGGTAACGTGCAACTCGCAACACCTATTTCGTCTAGTGTCTCTGCTTCCACACGGGACCTAGCGTGTTCCGTATCTTTGCCCGAGTGCCTACATCCTCGGGTGATGCATTATTGCGCTCAAAAGCCTTTGTGATCTGGATTAGTTTGATCATGGTTCACCATGTGCTCGGTACACGGTGGTAGTGGTACTACCCTAAGCAAGAGGGGAAGCTTCGTATTGAGGATCGGTCGGGTGACGAAGTCGGTCGCCCGGCAACTGTGCCAATGGACGGCCAGACCAGCCTTAATGCCCCTGACCCTCCCTGCACCCCTCCACCAGTTTTAACCTGAGAGCAGGTATAATACTCTCCTTTAACCTTGTGACCTGGGGGAGACTGGGTGCAGAGTGCAGATCAATTGCTGTCAGCTTTCTGAGCTAAGTGAACTCCCAGATTTGGAGGGTTGAATAAGAATTCACCGTTTAGCACTTTGTGGAATGGGACATCACTGACCTTTTTATATTTGCATTGAATGGTCAGTGCCTGGGAGCAGGGCCGTAGGGAGGGCTAGGCAAGTGAGGCACTCGCCTCGGGCACAGTTACAATGGGGCGCAGGGGCAGTCAGAAAGAAAATCACCTCTCTGACTGCCGGAGAGGAGCAGAGCGCAGGGGAGACAGGGCTGCTGCATTCACTTGCTGAGTGCAGCGAGATGGGAGACATGCAGGAGGATGGGAAGGAGCCGGCAGAAGGTGTCTCACTCAGCTGCTGAGCGAGGCCCCTTCCGGCTGCTCCTCCCATCCTCCTGCAAGGCTTCTTGTCCCCACACCACGTGGAAGGGAGGGAGCAGGGAAGAGAAGAAGCAGGACAGGAGAGCAGAGCACTGCAGCTGCAGCCAGGAGGATACCTCTTGGGTAATATCACTGCCAGCTGCTCTCCCCTCAAACAGCCCCCTCTCCTGCAGCTCCCCAGCTCCCCCTCATTAGCTCTACCTCCCCAGCTCTCTACCCCAATAAGATTTCTACCCCCCCCTTTAGCATCTTTCCCCCAGCTCTCTACGCCCCAGCCCCCCAAGCTCTACCCCCACATCTCTACTCCCCAGCTCTCTGCCCCAGCCCCCCAGCTCTCTAGCCCCAGCACCAGCCGGCTCTCTACCCCCACATCTTTACCTCCAGTCCCCCAGCTCTCTATCCCTCAGCCCTCTACCCCCAGCCCCCCAAATCTCTACTTCCACATATCTACCCCCAGCTCTTTACCCCCCACATCTCTACCCCCAGCTCTTTACCCCCCACATCTCTACCCCATCTCTACCCCCAGCTCTCTACCCCCAGCTCTCTACCCCCAGATCTCTACCCCATCTCTACCCCCACATCTCTACCCCCACATCTCTACCCCCACATCTCTACCCCCCACATCTCTACCCCCCACATCTCTACCCCCCACATCTCTACCCCCACATCTCTACCCCCAGCCTCTACCCCATCTCTTCCCCAGCCCCACCAGATCTCTACTTCCACATCTGCCCCTAGCTCTCTACCTCTTAGCCCTCTAACCCCCAGCCCCCCAAATCTCTACTTCGACATATCTACCCCTCAACCCCCCGGCACTCTACCCCCACATCTCTCCCCAGCCCCCAGCTCTCTATCCCCAGCTCTCTTCCCCCCACATCTCTACCCACCAGCTCCCCCTATAAGCTCTCCTCCCCTCTCCGATTTTGTGTCAAATCAGTAATTTATTTTAAATAGGATTTCTTTTCTGCATCCCCTCCATGTCTCCCCCCACCCCGCGCATCACAACGCGCGCAGGGAAGGGGACCCGGAAGCAGTGTGCTGCAATCGGCTGGGGGGACACAGCGGGAGGACATCGAGGGAACGCAGGGGCAAGGTATGTACAATGTCGAGTGTGGCTCTGGGTTACTGCTATTTAGTACTGAAAATTAACCCCGAGGCACACTCGTGATTACTGCCAGGGAGGTTAATATACATATAATAATGCTCCTCTCATTGAATAAAACACAAAACTCTCATGTTCAATCTGCAATCCACAACGCTCTCATGTTCAATCCGCAATCCACAACGCTCTCATGTTCATTCCGCAATCCACAAAACTCTCATGTTCAATCTGCAATCCACAACGCTCTCATGTTCAATCCGCAATCCACAACGCTCTCATGTTCATTCCGCAATCCACAACGCTCTCATGTTCAATCCGCAATCCACAACGCTCTCATGTTCAATCCGCAATCCACAACGCTCTCATGTTCAATCCGCAATCCACAACGCTCTCATGTTCAATACCCAATCCACAACGCTCTCATGTTCAATACCCAATCCACAACGCTCTCATGTTCAATAGCCAATCCACAACGCTCTCATGTTCAATACCCAATCCACAACGCTCTCATGTTCAATAGCCAATCCACAACCCTCTCATGTTCAATAGCCAATCCACAACGCTCTCATGTTCAATACGCAATCCACATCGCTCTCATGTTAAATACGCAATCCACAACGCTCTCATGTTCAATACACAATCCACAACGCGCTCATGTTCAATCCACAATCCACAACGCTCTCGTTCAATACGCAATCGATACACATTACTGTGAGTTTTATTACTGTGGAGCTCTGTGATACGCTCATACACACTGCATATTACTGTGAGTTTTATTGCTGTGGTGCTCTGATACACTCATACACGCACGGTCGTCTAAAACATCTGGGAATAGGTTGGTCTCTGGCCCTGTGGGGCCTCATAACTGAGCTTCACCTAAGGCCTCACCAAATCTGGAGCTGCCTCTGCTGACTAACACAGGGGAGACTAACGTTATATTTAGTATTCTTAATTTTGTAACTTCTTTCCTATTTTTCTCTAACCTCTAAAAATAATGTGTTTTGGGGGGGGTGGACAATTTTCTATTCTTGCCTCGGGTGCAAAAGGAGCTAGCTACGGCTCTGCCTTGGAGTGTCTCTTTAGCCCAGAATAAGGAGTCAGAACCTGCCTGTGCAGTTTGGAGACCTAGTGCTTAAATTATAAATAAATAGTAATAAAAGCCTTGATATTGGAATTGGATATCAAAAAATGTCATCAGATATGGTGTTCCACAGAAGATGTCGAATCTAGTAGAATAGTTAAATTGCCTTTTACATGAAAGAATAAACTGTTCCTGGAGGTGTAAACGTTTTGTTGCCGCAGCCTGTGTTTTGCAGGTTTTTGACTGCAAGTACGTTTGGAATGTGTCATGTGCCACTTAAAGGATGTCTGTCTGTCTGCCCCAGAGTACTTGACATAGTGCTTGGCATACCAGACAGTTCTTCAAATTCACACTTCACTACCTATCTAACTTTACATATCTACCACTTCAATGTCCAAGTCATCATACTTCCAACCCCTCACCACCACTGCAAACCACGTACAGTACAAGGCACTGTACTGACCCTGACCTCTAGTTTATTGATCAAAGCATGTGTGTTATGGAGAGAAAGCCACAATTATTCATAGTTCTCCCTGGGATAGAGCCGGCATGTGCATTTCGAAACCTATGGTAAAACTTCAGCGGTGCCTCTTTATGGTCTGTTGCGATAAATAAAAATAGTTTTTAAAGTTTTCCCCTCAAACACCTTTGTAGAATTTTAATG
Organism: Leptobrachium leishanense; assembly: GCA_009667805.1. NCBI lineage: Eukaryota > Metazoa > Chordata > Amphibia > Anura > Megophryidae > Leptobrachium > Leptobrachium leishanense. The sequence continues at coordinate 246,309,928 of CM019065.1, forward strand.
TTTATTTTTATTTATACTATCTATAGGAGCAACAAAGGCTGCAGATTTTGAGGGACACATTGTTCTGAATATGTACAGGTGCATCTCAATAAATTAGAATGTCCTGGAAAAGTTCATTTATTTCATAAATTCAACTTAAAGTGTGAAACGTGTGTATTAAATAAAACCAATGCACACAGAGCAAAGTAGTTTAAGTCTTTGGTTCTTTTAATTGTGATGATTTGGCTCACATTTAACAAAAACCCACCAATTCACTATCTCAAAAAAAAATTGAATATGTTGACATGACAATCAACTCAAAACACCTGCAAAGGTTTCCTGAGCCTTCTAAATGGTCTCTCACTTTGGTTCACTAGGCTACACAATCATGGGGAAGACTGCTGATCTGACAGTTGTCCAGAAGACCATCCTTCACAAGGAGGGTAAGGAACAAACATTCATTGCCAAAGAAGCTGGCTGTTCAGAGTGCTGTATCCAAGGTCGAGTGGTAGGAAGAAAAAGATTCACAACCAACCGAGAGAACCGCAGCCTTGAGAGACTTCTCAAGCAAAATCGAATCAAGAATTTGGGTGAACCTCACAAGGAATGGACTGAGGCCTGGGTCAAGGCATCAAGAACACACACCACACACACACACACTCTTTTCAGATGAGAGCACGTTTTGTATTTCATTTGGAAACCAAGGTCCTAGAGTCTGGAGAATGAGTGTAGAAGCTCATAGCCCAAGTTGCTTGAAGTGTTAATTTTCCAGTCTGACAATTTGGGGTGCAATGTCATCTGCTGGTGTTGGTCCACTGTGTTTTTTGAAAACCAAAGTCACTTCACCCGTTTACCAAGAAATTTTAGAGCACTTCATACTTCCTTCTGCTGACCAGCTTTTTAAAGATACTGATTTCATTTTCCAGCAGGATGTGGCACCTGCCCACACTGCCAAAAGCACTAAAAATTGGTTAAATGACCATGGTGTTGGTGTGTTGACTGGCCAGCAAACTCACCAGATCTGAACCCCATAGAGAATCTATGTGGTATTGTAAAGAGGAAAATGAGAAACAAGAGACCAAAAAATACAGATCAGCTGAAGGCCACTGTCAAAGAAACCTGGGCTTCCATAGCACCACAGCAGTGCCACAGACTGATCACCTCCATGCCTCGCCGAATTGAGGCAGTAATTGGAGCTACTTTCCAGAAGACCAACAATTCACTAAAAATGTTTTTTTTTATTGGTCTTATGAAGTATTCAAATTTTTTGAGATAGTGACTAAGGCTAGGGTCAGACGAACGCATTTTTCGCGTCGACCGTGGAAAAGTGCGGTCGAACGAACGGACATATTTTTTCACGGAATACGCGGTAGCGGTCATACGATGCGCCTTTTCGTCCGTGATTTTGTACGGATCATCAATAAAACACTTTTTGTGTCTGGACGTTATGTTGGCCGGACATTAGCAGCGTCTGATGTCTCCCAATCACACACACACGCCGCTATGCGGCCGCAGCGCACTCTGTACGTCAGTAGTAGAGGTTTGACGTTCTCGAAAAAATGCGTTCGTTTGCCACTTGCGTTGCGCGGACGAACATTCGTGCGGCCGTACTTCGTGTGTTCCCCGGCATTGGACGTCATTTGCTGCTAGCACGGCCGTGATTTTGTGCGGCTAAACGCACGTTAAAGCTGCGTTCGTCTGACCCTAGCCTTAGTGGGTTTTTGTTAAATGTGAGCCAAATGATCACAATTAAAAGAATCAAAGACTTAAATTCAATGTACACAGATTGAAGTAGTTTATTTATTACACAAGTTTCACAATTTAAATCGAATTAATGAAATAAATGAGCTTTTCTACAGCATTCTAATTTATTGAGATGCACCTGTATATATTATGTATGTAGTCTGTTCTTAGCTACAGTAAAAGACAACAAGAAAAAACTAGGGAAGATCTTGGGCCATATTACAATCGTCACGCTGAAACGGGGAGGCTAAGGAGGAAAACCTGTGACTGCAGGTTTTTTCTTGGCATCCCTGTTTTAGCGTGATATTACAGGGCAGGCGCTAATCCAGCAGACTGCCCCATAACGCGGCGCTAAGCCACAAGATGCTTGAGGCAGCACTAAGCTCCGTCACAAGCATTCCCTCGATGGAGTCCATAGGACTCCATTGAGGCTTCCACTGCCGGTCACATGACCTGCAGGATCTCGCCTCTCGTGAGATTCGGCAGGTCGGCGGAGTGATCGCGGAGGGAGACTGGGGGACTGCTTTCCTCCAGTCTTCCTCTGCTCCCGGGAGCAAGAAGTGGAACGAGCCGCGGGATGAGAGTGGAGTATTTGATTTATTTTTTTCAGCTGGTGCTGACTGATTCCGGAGCAGCGGAATCCGTTAACCACAACTAGGAGCTGGTGATAACGTTTCAGTTAACCGCAGCAGAACGTATTTAGCGTTAGGACTTTAATCCTAATGCTAATTAACTTTTTGCGCTCCCCATGTTAAGCATAGGGAGCGCAAAGTACAGTAAACTCGTGCTAAAAAGTGCAAGCTCCGAATCGCTAACGGGTTTTTTAACCCGTTGGCTTTCCAGAATGTAATATGGGCTACCAAAGTGAACGTTAATGCTCACACAACTGAGCACTAACGTTAGCGTTAATTTTGTAATATGGCCCCAAGAGTCTCACGTTCCATATCACCAGAGGTCTTCAGTATCTCCCTCCCCTACCATATTCCTCTTTCCCACGTGTAAGGTTTTTTAGAATGATGCATGGGATCCATCCAGTAACTCCTGATGAATGGCCAGTGCATGAGTGAGTAATGTAAATGGCATGCTCATTTCAACCAATCATACTGAAAAATTAATTAATGGCTGTTGGAGTGTGTCCGCTGCGATACCATAGAGTGATCACTCTCTAACCTGCCATATGGACTTAAACCTATAAGACTCCGTCACCATCTCACACCCGTTTCACAATACTGCGGGAATAGAACTCAATCTCAACACTAGGTGCAAATTATGAGTGTCTACTGAAAGGGCTCCAAGCGGAGAAAAAGAATATGTAGCGTGGTACAGAGAGTAGATTACACGTCATACTTTGGCACTTTTCAGGAAATTATAGACAATAGAGATAAAGAAAGCATGCATCTTAATACAGCAGAAATCACATACAAGGCACTTCTGAATAGGTAATAAGGATTGCATCATAGAATTCCCAGAAATTCGGTAAAATCCAGTAAATTAAACGTAACTAGCCAATATCGTTTCAGGCACATTTCTTTGAGCTTTGTTCAAGCTTTGCATAGAGGTGTGCATTTTTAACTTGGCCAAGCCTAATTGAAATCCCTGCCAACTTTTGCGTACTCATCTAAAGGGGGTAGGCAATTTAACCCTTTCAATGGCAAAGTGAGAATAAATGTCACCTTAAGCCATTAGATCTGCTTAATGTTATTTTACAAATATTTTTCTAAACTAGGATAGTCGAGGGAAGGAGGGGGAGAGGGGGGTGACATAAGGTACCACCACTGCTATTGCTTCTCAAAGTCTTTCCCTAGCAGTATATAGGAATACTTATGATTTTGTGCTTTTCTCTCTATATCCTTTTTTTTTTTTTTTTAACAGAGGGTGAATTCACAGGTGTAGGAAGGCATGTTGCATTGGGGCATGATCGTGAGACAGTGGAGGTGCACAGATTACTAGTGACTGTGTGCTGCAAATATTTGATTTTGAATAAAACATGTTTTGTTTTTACTTTTAAAAACTCATCTGGCAGATATAACCATGGTTTTGGTAATAAACCTCTGTCATTTACGTCCATACACAAACCATCAGCTCTTTAGAAAGTCTGATTTGTTTTAAACAGCCAAACATTATCTGACCAGGGCAAAATACAGATTTTACACAAATGACGTTCCTTTCATTACAAAAGTTGGCCCTAAATCAATTTTAATTCAATTTAGTTGACTGTTATGTGGCAGTGAATTGTTAACATGATCCACTAGGATTAATGTAAACCAAATGAATGAAGCCGAATGAATTCTCTTGCTTGTAGCGTTAGAAATAAACAGAATAATAATTCAAATACCTTTTATGCTATGTTAATCTCAGGATCCCCAAGCAAAACTTAATATGCTGCAGTCGGGTTTGCACATGATGAGATGGGTTAGTTAGTGGCGTAGCGTGGGTTGTAGGTACCCCGGGCAAGGCAAGTATTGCACCCCCACCAACCAGTGGACACATTAGTATGCCCTGATTCCCTTCTCCACTACAGTATTGAGCTCCTTACCCCTCAAGCAAATGTATTATAACTTAACCAAATACAATTTTGGATATAATTTTTTTTAAAAAAAACACCTTTTAACCCCTTAGCCTCCCTGGCGGTCTAATTTTTTCAAAATTTTGTGTCTAAAAGCGTCTCAATTTTTTTTGAAAGGAAATGTGTTGTTTTATATAGTAAGCCTGTAATAATTAGGAATAACTCACTGAAATCCGTGCAAGCAAGAGTCTAGTAAACACACTGAGTCAGATAAAGTTTGAAACACGAAATAATAATTTATTGTCCCAAAAATAATTATCCAAAATAATGCAAATAAATTCTATTCAATAATATAATCAAACCAAAAACACTGAAATCTTTCAGACAACAAGGGTGCAATATTAGTCACTGCATATTGCCTCAGTGTAAACATCCTTGGTATGATATATTATTTCAATTATGTACACTTATTTATACAGCAACATTCATAATGCATACAGTCTATCAATTATATTTTCATACAAGAGATCTTCAAACCATATATACAGTAAAGTCCAGTCTTAGAATGTGTATGTATGGTCTGTTTCTGATCTGTTAGTGCCACCTAATGGCCGTTCGTGAGCAAGTCATGCTGTTGGGGATTTTACATTGAAATATTTTTTTTTTTTTTACTGTCTTCTAATTTGCTGCCTGGTCCCGCCCCCCTGCATCGTGTGACTCGCAGGGAGCGTTACCAGGAAGCAAGTCACCGCGATCACACTGCGGGGGACAGTGAGGGAGCGCAGGATGAGGTGAGTATGCAGCCCAAGTGTGGCTCGGGGTTACCATTCGCGGTAGCAAAATTTAACCCCGAGTCACACTCGGGAATACCACCAGGTAGGTTACTGAGAGGGCGGTTTTACAAAAATCCATCCTTTAGTGTCCGCTGCTGGTTTTTATGTTTCTGCACTGTTTATGTTTAGGTCAAATTTTCCTTACTCGTTTATGCAACCCACACATTATATACCATTTTTCCCACCATTAAATGAACTTTTGAAAAATACCATTATTTCCATCATATTGTATAATTTACTTTAAAAAAAGTGAAATCTGATGAAAAAAATGGAAAAAACACTTTTTCAAAATTTAATCACCAGAATCTACTACAAACAAAAACCCAGCCTAAATAGTTTCGAAATTTTTTCGGAGATTAGAAATTCCAAATTTTTACATGTTTTTTGCTTTTTAACCCCTACACTGCTGAGCCAGTTCAACTCTGTGCGCTGAGCTCATTCTGACCGTTTTATGTTCATAATTTTTAGATGCCAGTTTAAGTTCTATTTAATTAAAACCCCCCAGACAATTTATTTAATTTAATTTAATTTTATTTGTTACGAAGGCCCAGGTCTCATATTTTCCCTCGGCCACCGTGATTTGTTTTCCTTCGCTAGTTCTCGGATTCTCCCCTCAGCAAGCAGCGCTGATCCAATGTCAGATCTTAATTTCTCTCAATAAAGCAGACGACACTGTTCATATTGGGTTAAGCAGACTCTCTGGCCATTTCAACTGGCCTGTTTTTATTTAGTACAGAATTAGATAAGAACAGTTAAAATCCCCGCCCCCCCAGACATCCCGGCATCGCCATTCACCCTGCTCTCCATCAGGTCCTCTCAGATTGCAAGCGCTTGAGCAGGGTCCTCCCTGGTACTGTTCTATGTATTTAACTTGTATGTATATTGGTTATTCTGTCTCTCCCATTGTACAGCGCTACGGAACTTTTTTTTTGAGAAAGGATTTTACCAGGAAGGATACATTGAGATTTCTCTCGTTTTCATGTATGTCCTGGGTGGCGAGCATGTACCGTTAGGTGTCTTGCCCAAGGACACTTACTGGAGAGGTGCTCGTCGGGATCGAACCCATGACTCCACAGGCTCTCTCCGCACAGAGCAGTGATGTTACCTCTACTCCACCCAGCCAGTACTTGGTGGTGCCTTTCAAATAACTGTAACTGCAGTCATACAGAGCAAGGGTCCTTGTCTGGGAGTGATCTCAGGGGAGCAGCGGCAATCCAGGGGTGCCGTATGATAGCTCGGGCCCCTTTGGTGTCACAGTCCCAAAAGCGCCCGACTCCGGAGGCAGGGGCAAGGATGACAGCGTGTAGCGGCTACCTCCAGGGGATGCCACATGGTCCCTGCTGCCGGAGCTCCTGGGGCCAAGAAAGGCTCAGCAACGTGGGTTCCCAAAGGAGCTCCGTCCTGAAAATCACCCCCAAAGGTCACTCCCATGAGGGGGACCCTAACCCCAAAAGTGCACCCTGCTGGAGCAAAGGGTTTTCAGGGCACTGGGGTTTAAAGTTTCTGCAGAGATTTCCATTAAAGTAAATGCTGTGCAGTCTTTGAATGGGATGGGTTGGTCTGTCTAGCTCCTTGGAGGGTGATTGGCTGGGGTTTCAAACCCAGGCTTCCCCTTGTGTCAGATAACACCGTAAAACAGGCTTAAAGGCATTAGGATTATGTGCTGATGGGAAAAGTCACAAACCACCACTTTTAACATTAAAACATAAACAGAGCTTACATGAGGGGAATAGCAGAAGAGCGAGGTTTTAGTACAGTCCACAGTCTCTGAGCACGGGGTTCCGTGACTATTTATTTTTTACACCAAACCTGGTCATGATCAGGCCTTTCAATGATATCAAACATGACCCTCTAGCTGCCACGGATCGAGAGATACAGGGATCCAAAGGATCCCCCTAGCTCCATTTGTCAGCTAGGGGGTTAACTGGGCCACTGACATCCTCACACATATGGTGAGGATGTCAGTGGGTGGGGGGTGACCCAGAGGCTTGGTGGACATCCAAGATGTCTGCCTCCTCTGGGTTTGAATAGTGATCCAGCAATGGAGGGGTTAACTCTGTAGACCGCTGCAAAGGGGAGACTCTCCCCTTTCCAGCTGTGCAATTTGCAGGTTTCTATCTTTAACGGTTGGGGAGATAGAGGGCTCCAAAGGAGGCCCCCCTTCCTGATTTTTGCAGCAGGCGACGAGTGGCGCCTGCCGATGACGTCATTGCGCCAGCTGGGCCCCCTGAGGAATATACTGGAGGAGATAGACCAGAAAGGGTCTAGGCAGATAACAGGAACAAGTGGTAGCTCCCTTTCAGCTTGGCATACACCAAGACAATGCAGAACCATCGTTAATTGGGTGTGGTTGGTTTTCTGCAGGGAGCATCAGGTGAATTGGTCCATACCTGAGTGTTGCAGAGGAGAGTCCTGAGAAGACTGCTTTGAGTCTCAGCACCACCTCGTAGCACCGGATTTAGGTTCCTAGCCGCCGGTGCCATAGAAAGCCTGACAGAGATTTTGAACTACAACACTAGTCTAGATATAATGTAAATTAAAAATGAGCTCTTGTTAGCTTTTTCTTTTTTCTTTGCACATGTGTGTATGTAAGCATTTTATTAGTTTACACCAGTGCTCAAGACACACTTGAATCTGATCTGTAGTTAATATATCCTGTCCTCTTTTCACAGTTTCACCATCACCACCAACTAGGGTTCCCATCTGTCCGGTTTTGACCCGGACTGTCCGGTTTTGGAGTCATGTGTCCGTGTTTGACACCCCCTGCCACCCGGACACATGACTCGGAGGAACCGACTTGCAGTCCCCACCTCTGTCTCATACTTGCCCATACCGCTGCGGTTCTCCTCTGGTAGAGAGAGATGTGCCGGCCACTCCACCAATCACTGACAGTGTGAGAGTGGTGTGGTGGGTCGGTGACATCGCTCTTCCTCCTTGCCTCCGCCAATCAGCCGCTTGCTGTCAAACGGTGCAGGCTCTGCGGCTCACGTGAGGAGAAGAGGGGTTTGTGAGGGTCCGGAGAACGAGCAACGGCACTAATGGCCTGCTCTACGGTGGGGGCCCGCTCAGGTCTCACAAGGTTTTAGCTTGTATGTGCCATTACAGGGATGAATGCTCCATATGCAAATCAGCCTGCTCTCGCCCAAAAAGGGTGGCCAGTGCTGATTGCCAAGGGCGTCATCCCTGCACGAGAGGTGCAGCAACCCCCGACGATCGTTTCGTCGTTCTTGGGCCTCGTCAGGAGGGTATAGCTGACACCCCTCTAGGCACACCAAGCAAGGGGTCCACGTCTGGACTCTGGAGTCTGCGGCTCACGTGACCGCGTGATGTGCGGTGTCACGTGAGGGAGTTCACATGCTTTCTTGCGGCGTGCCTGGCTCATCCCGACTCAAGCCAACTTCCAACTTCGAGCGCAGCATTAGCGTGCCAGTGTCCTCTGATGACCCATGCATTCACTCCTCAAGCTCCCTCAAAGTAAGCATTAAGGTGCCACTATACCAGTCTGCCGTTATACCACTGTGCCAGAATACCATTGTGCCACTATACCAGTGTGCCATGCATACCAGCCTGACATGCCATGCATGGCACGTGCCATAATATATACGCATAATGTAAATATACGCATAATGTATACGCTACAAAAAAATGGTCGCCCAAGCCCAACACTAGAGTGTTCGGGTTTGGCTTGAAGAAAAGGTGGCAACCCTACCACCACGCGCCCTGTCACACCTGTGCATCCCCAGGAGGAGGACTATAGTCATGACTGCACAATCCTTCCTCGACCTCCTGGGGTACGAAGAATATGTTCCATTTACAGGGCCGGTGACATAGCCTGTGACTTATGTGTCCCCACCCAACACCTGTTCCTACCCTTGGCTGCCTCCAAAAATACGCAGGTGTCCACAGTTGCTGTCCCTCCTATTGCTCCAGCTTCCACTGCCTTAGCTCCCTCATATGCTGATCCACCACAGGTCCACCCCCCACACACAAAGCAGTACCTCCAAAATCACCTCTGGTGTATCAGATACGTCCACATCCAGCACCTCCAGCTGCACCCAACCTGTACCGCCACGGCCCACACCGTCAGCTGCGCCTGGCCCCCAACCAGTTGATGAGTCCCTGCAGCAGCTCATTGCCTCATTTAGTGATCTGGGGGATTATGTATTGCTGCACATTGACTTGGTAGAGTATTGATTCCAGCTGCTGGGAGAGTGACTGCAATACCTGGAATGGGAGCAGAGGCTGGTACGCCAAGAAATCAAGAGGGGGTTCCATCGTGTAGCCACTTAGATGCAGCTACAGAGGGGGGAAGCAGATGGTGGCTTTGAATCATCACCTTTATCATGGAGATATTGGTGGAGCAGCAGCAGGCAAGCCCACCCATATCCATGTTGCCAACACCACCACAAGTTGCTGTCCCGGTGCCCAGACACAGGGGACGTTCCACTTCACTACCATTCCAGCCATGTCTTCCCAGTCATCTACCTCTGCAGGCAGGGCAGCCATCTGAAATCATGGGGGCCCTTACTGAACTTAACGATGGGGCCCCCGTGCACTCCCTCAATCTTTAATAGCTAGCTTTTCTCCCCACTCCAAAACAAAAAAGGACATTACGGTACAACTGTGTCCCTATTCATAATTGCTAGTAATTATGTCAGCTATCTGACATGCGAAACCAGTGAGACAATTGGATAGTATTATCATTTCCCATCCAATACTACTGGATTTTAATTCAAAATTATATATAGGATATGTACCATTATTGCATGACCATTGCAACATACACATTATATAGTGCATGCGTAGCGTACATTATATGTCTGGCATATATTGCGGTACAATTAACATATGAGGTCATCAGCATGACAGGGCGTAATGCTTTTATATGGTAATGTCATTACACATCCCTGTGGTTTCCAGTTTGATACCTACATAAGGTATCCTGAGGGACATGCGGGTTGAGAGAGACAGAATCAAGGGAGGATGGAGAGAGACACAGAAAAGGACGGAGGGGGGTGGAGAGACACACAAAAAGAAGGAATGAGGGACTGGAGTATGGAGAAACAGTAGAATGGGGAAGAGATGGACAGGAAGATGGAGAGAGACACAGCTAAAAGTACTTAAAGTGTGTGTGGTATGGGTTGTGTTTGTAAAGTGGGTACTTTGCGTGCAGTACCGTTCTGTACCATTCTGTGTTTTTAAGTAGTGTGTGGGAGTACTGTGTGCAGTGTGTTGTGTATGTATTCGTGTAGTGTGTTCTGTGTGTGTATATGTGTTTGCAATATGCATAATGTGAGGTGAAGTAGTTGCACTGTGGACTCCGCCATCAACACACCCACTCCTTACTTGGCCAACGCCACACTCTGGCTGATTGTGATGGGAGTGAATTGTTAAACACTCTTTCTTACTCTGCCCAACTCACAATCACGTCACTCACCCACATACTTTACTTTTACTTCACTTACCCAAACAAACATCCTCATCCATCTCCACAACAGACATGATCACCCCCATCCTACTCAGCTCCCCCATTTCCACATCCAGAAATCCCCACAAAAGCTTATACTGACATTACACACACAGGAACAATCACACCCAATCAATAGAAATTACTTTCGAGGGGATTTTGTTTATATATATTCTTTTTTTAGGACCTGCAAGTGTACGTCTCCATAAATGGTTGAGAAACACTGCTCTAAAGGATGTCACATCTTGCATTGCTTTAGGTAGATATCCACATACCCTGTGAGTTCATCCTCCAGATTTCTTGACCACAAAGCTTGCTATCAGATTCCAAAACATACCAATGTTTGTTAATTATGTGTCTAACCCTAGGAGAAATCATACAAAAAGTGGCAACGCAGGGGAGTCTAGATTGTCGCTCCCCATGACTGGGGAGCAATAATTCTTCGTTTCGAATTCTTCGGTTCTTTTGTTTAAAGCCCATGAGTAAATTCAAAGCGTACCCTCGTGAGGAAAAGTCCTTAATTGATCAGAATGAAGATCATTATCTTCCAGTCTACTAGTATTTCTCCTTACTCAGAGAAATTGACCATAGGGCAAGTTCCTCAGTAAGTGTTCTGGATGAAAAGAATCAGCATATAATTATGCTGGCTTATCAGCCAGTTTAATATAAAAGTCAAATAACACTTTACCACTCATTACCTCTGTCAACACGTCCAGAAAATGTATCTTTTGTATTTTATATTCCAAAGATAATGTAATAGTTGGTAAGAACCCATCCAGTCGTTCATGAAACTTGTGAAGAAAATCTAAATCACAAGTCCAAAGAAAGACATAAACAATAAAACAGAACCAAGCCAACCCGCATTTTGTCAAAATCAGCCTCTGGGTACACAAAGGTTTCTTCACAGGCAGTCTTGAAAATATTTGCATATGATTGAGCAACATTTGAACCCATGGAAGTTCTTGCAACTGTCATAAGAAATAACCTTCAAAATAAAAGTATTTTTGAAACTAGGGATGCACCGATACCACTTTTTAAAGACCGAGTACCGATACTTTTTTCAAGTACTCACCGATACCGAGTACCTATACTTTTATTTTATGTCATGTGAACGCTTTTCAAGAAGAACAGACCTCCTATAAAAATGCCCCCAGCTCACATGTATATACCCCCCCGAGATATATATATACAAATTGCCCCCAGCTCACATGGCGATTGCCCCAGCTCTCAAGGATATTGCCCCCAGCTCTCATGGATATGCCCCCAGCTCTCACAGACCAAACGCTGGGGAAGCTGGCCACGTGCATGAAAAGCACTCGGCCAGCGTTCCCCTCCAGCTTCCCGTTCACCCTTCGGAAGGTCCGGTCGCACGGCTGTGATGCGATCACGCGGCCGCCGGGCGCCTCTGTGACGCTGCCTCCAGCAGAGAGGCAGCGTCACAGAGGCGCCCGGTGGCCACGAGAACGCATTACAGCCGTGCGACCGGACCTTCCGAAGGGTGAGTATTGCGGCCCGCCGGAGGGGAACGCTGGCCGAGTGCTTTTCATGCACGCGGCCAGCTTCCCCAGCCCCGCGGATACTAGCAAGCCGGCCCAGCGCAAATGATAGCAAATGTCTGCACACCCCCTGTTAAAATGTCAGGTTTCTGTGATGTAAAAAAATGAGACAAAGCTAAATCATTTCAGAACTTTTTCCACCTTTTAACCCCTTAGTGACCGAGCGGTTTTACACAAATCCGTCCTTTAGTGACCGCTGCTGTTTTTACGTTTCTGTACTGTTTGTGTTTACATCAAATTTTCCTCTTACTCGTTTATGCAACCCACACATATTTTACACTGTTTTTCTCGTCATTAAATGGACTTTATAAAGATACCATTTTTTTTCATCATTTCATATAATTTACTATAACAAACATTGTGAAATATGACAAAGAAATTGAAAAAACACCACTTTTTCGAATTTTGACCCCCAAAATTTCATATGTATCAACAACAGTCAAAAAAATTTAATTCCTTTAGTAGTTTCTAAATTTAGTTCTGAGTTTAGCAATACCCAATGTTTACATATTCCTCGCTTTGCTCCTTCTCTTATGCAACAATAAGTGAAAGTAGCACTTTGCCATTTCCAAAGAGTTTATTTTCAAAACTAGTGCTAGTGACATTGTAACACTGATATCTGTCACTAATTCCTGAATAACCCTCCACATATACATATTTTTTTAAAGTACACAAATCAAGGTATTAAACTTGGGGTATTTTGACTCTTTCCATGCAAACCATTTTACCACAAATCTATGCCATAGTTTGAGAGAAGAAAAAAAGTTTTGGTGATTTTTTTTTTTTTCTGGAATGCAATTTAAGAATACATGTACTGTGAACTTTAAGGTTTACTGCCAAAAAGCACCCCAAAATACGTTCAGCAACATCTTCTGAGTAATTTGATACCACCCATGTATAGGTATGTCGGGTCATTTGGGGGCTAATAGGCCTTATTTGGGGGGTGCGCATTTCAGTTTTCCAACTTGGAATTTTCACATTTCGTCATCATGCACCCATGTCCTATTTGGGACATTTTTGAAGCCGGCCAAAGTAATTTACCCCCATCAAACCATATATTTTTAGAAAGGGCACACCCTAGGGTACTTCAAAGAGTTGTATTTTAACACTTTCCATGCACTAGCTCTTTGTCAAACTTTCAGGTCGTCACTTTTTGTGTTATTTTTTTCACACACATTGTACTTTAGGCATGAATTGTCAAATCCAGTTATGGGTTACTGCCAAAAAACACCCCAAACTATGTTCAGCAACATCTTCTGAGTAAAGTGATACCACCCATATATAGATTTGTTCTGTTGTTTTTGGGGTGCTACGCCAATCTTTTGACATGTGCTTGTCATTTTTCTAATTTGACAGATCTTCTTTGCTGATCTTCTTTTTAGGGGCCTTTTTACATACCCCAATTTTATGAACGTGCATATATTTGGTAAGCTAACACCCCAAAGTATTGTAAATGGAGTGTTTTTATGCCATGGATGCAACCGTTTGCTCCAAACAAATTGGATACTGTTTGGTGGTCATTTTTCATTTTCACACCCACATCAGTTTTGGACTTTGATTTAGGAGTGTGATTTTGGACTGTCTTTGTCGGTTACTGCATGAAAACTCTCCAGGTTGTTTTCTGCAAGATCTCCTGAGTACACCCATACCCCCCATGCATAGGTTTGCCAGGATTTTGGGAAGGTTCAAATACAATTTTTATGACTTTGTCATTGGAGTTGAAATTGAGATTATTTCTTCAGCTAGGCCTATCTTTGATTTTGGATCTACCGCATACCCCAGTTTGAATTATTGCCAGAAAATTGTTTATATTTGAAATGTTGACACCCCAAGGTATTGCATATGGAGTGCTTTGATGCCATGGATGCAACGGTTTTAGCCCAAAACATTTGAGAAGGTGTGTGGCGGTCATTTTTCAATTTTTTATTTTTACGCCCACATTAGATTTGGACTGTGATTTAGGAGACACTGTTGTCGGTTACTGCATGAAAACTCTCCAGGTTGTTTTCTGCAAGGTCTCCTGAGTACACCCATACCCCCCATGCATAGGTGTGCAAAGATTTTGGCAAAATACAGCACCAATTGTAGAACATAAAAATGTAGGAATAAAATGTAAAAGTCTGGTGCAGTAAAAGAAAAAAAAAACTAAACTGAACTAACTAACTAGACTGTTAGAAAAAAAAAATCACAGATCACGCGCAGTGTGATATATCTTGAAACAGTCCCCAAGACACAGACCGGGTTGTCCAGGGCATTCTGGGCAGTAAAAGATTGTGTCTCTCCCCTGCCCCCTCTTGAAACACACCCTGTATCTTTTTTGGGGTTTCTGTTTGCCCTCAGTAGGGGGGATTTTAAAAATAAAATGTGTAGCCCCAACTCTGTCCCCCATCACCGCCAGGGGAGCAGGTGCATCCTGGTACAAAAACCCCGAAATGACCTGGAGCTGAAACTGTAAAAAGGACAGCGTCACTCCGGGGTTTGCCTTTTTGCAGAGCAAAAAGGCATTGTTGGTTGCAATTTGCATCAGGTAAATTGCAACCTTTTTGTACCAGGCCCTTGACTTCCACATAATCCGGTAGGGCTGGAGCAGCTGATCTGCCAGATCAACCCCACCCATATGCCGGTTATAGGCTTTGATGCACACTGGCTTCCTGATGCGCTCAGCTCTGCCACGTACAGAGACCTCCACAGACCTCTCAGTGTGGATGGTGGATAGAAGGTATACATCCTTCTTGTCTCTGTACTTGACCGCCAACAGCTCCTCTTGGCGCAGAGCTGAGGTCTCCCCCCTTTTTAACCGGGTGCGGACAAGCTGTGCTGGGAAACTTACGCGGTTCTTGCGAACAGTACCGCATGCTGCTGTATCAAAACAATACAGCAGCTTGAACAAAGGGACACTCGTATAAAAATTATCAACATACAAGTGGTACCCTTTGTTCATCAGGGGAAAAAGTAGGTCCTACACAATCTTGCCACTGGTTCCCATGTGTTCTGGCCAACCTGGAGGGTCAAGGCTACTATTCTTTCCCTCGTGCACCCGGAAGGCCTGAGTATACCCATTCTCGCTGTCACAGAGCTTATACACCTTCACTCCATACCTGGAGCGTTGGAAGGAATATACTGCTTGAATCCCAGCCTTCCCTTGTATTTCATTAGGAATTCATCCACGCAGATATTCCTTCCAGGTGTATAAGCCTCTGCAAACCTGGCGGCGAAGTGGGTAATCAGGGGGCGGATTTTATACAGCCTGTCAAACTGGGGATGCTCTCTAGTGGGGCACAGGCTGTTGTCACTGAAGTGCATGAAACGCAAAATCTTTTCATACCTTCTACGTGACATTGATTGGGGGTAGAGCAGATGGGGCTACTGCTCCAGTAGGAGCGAATTGAGGGCTTCTTTATGATGCCCATCAGCATAGTAAGTACCCAGAATTTCAGAAATTCTGGCACATCTAGCGGGGTCCATTGCTGCCTTGCCAAGTAGGAGTCTGGCTTCGCAGCACAATGCTGATGGGCATACAGATTTGATTGGGCAACAATGTGGCCCAACAAATCATCCCCCATAAATACCTGCAAAAACTGTGTGGCGGTAAATCCTGCAACATCAATATTGATGCCAGGATTTGCCGTGAAAGGAGGGATATCTGGCCTCTGGCGATGAGGCACTACCCACTCCTCAGCTGGAGCTGTGCGTCTCCTGCTGGCAGGTGGTGGCCCAGGATCTGCATCAGAAACATCACTAGGAGATACATCAGCCAGTGTAGATGATGTATCTAGCGATGTCTCTGAGCAGTTAGCGGGGTCAAAATCTGGGTCGGAGTCCGACGCAGATGCCTCAGATTCTGACGCCAGGATGGCATATGCCTCCTTGACGCTGTACACCCGCTCAGACATTATATATAATAGATTATAAAATTTTATAATTAATATAAAATATATATATATATATTATTGGTTCTCAAAAGAACCGTTGGGTTTCACAAGAAAATACAAATAAACACCTAAATCTCTCTAAATCCCTCTAAACCTGCCTCAATTTTTCTAAATCTCCCTAAAATCTCTCTAAATCTGCCTCAATTTTTCTAATCTCACTAAATCTACCTAAAATCTCTAACCTGTCAAATCTGATCTCTCTCGCTCACCAAAACACAAGTGAGGAGAGGGAGAATCACAGAGGTCACGGACAATATTTACAAAATATTGACCTGACCTGACAAATTAGAAATTTTATTTTGATTTTTTTATAACTTTTGATTGGATGTTGCTAGCCTGCCTCTCTGAGGCAGGCTAGGAACATCCCACACAGCCCCAAGATGACCCTGCCCTTAGAAGGGCAGCGCCATCTTGACTGTCACTTTTATTTTATTTTATTCATTTTTATTTATTTATTTTTCTTTTTTTACACTTTTTTTAGTCTGCTGGGTGCCTTGATCCCTCGAGGCACCCAGCAGAGCACCTGATCACTCATGTGATCGTTTTTGTACTGAGTGCCACGATACCTCGTGGCACTCAGTACTTCCTGCCGCTACCGGAAGTGATCGCTCAGGGGGAGCGATCACAGATGGACCGGCGGCAGGTAACCATATTGCAAGGATGCCTCAATGTCGAGGCATCCCTGCAATATACTCAGAGCAGCTGGAAGCGATACCGATCGCTTCCAGCGCTCTGTAGAAGTACGGGGCACCTTTCCAGTCAAACCGGATGTTGATCGCTCCCTGGGAGTGATCACAAGGGGCCCCGGCACTTCTGTCCGCCATTGCACGGATGCCTGGACTCCCAGGCAGCGTGCAATGGCCCTGGAGCTGCTGGAAGCGATCCGATCTCTTCCAGCGCTCTCTAGAAGTTCCGGGCACCTTTCCGGTCAAACCGGATGTTGATCGCTCCTGGGGAGCGATCACAAGGGCCCCCGGCACTTCTAACCACCATTGCACGGATGCCTGGACTCCCAGGCAGCCTGCAATGGCGTTTGAGCTGCTGGAAGCGATCAGATCGCTTCCAGCGCTCAAAAGACCGCAGGATGTACCATGTGCGTCAGCGGGTCTAAAAGAGACCCGCGGCCGTGACGTACACGGTACGTCCGCGGTCACTATGGGGTTAATGTGACCTATAATCTGTCCAACTCAATTGAAAACCAAACTGAAATATTTTAGGTAGAGGGAGGAAAAATAAAAAAATAAAATGGTTGCATAAGTGTGCACATCCTCTTATAACTGGAGATGTAGCTGTGATCCGAATTAAGCAATCACATTCAAAATCATTTTAAATAGAAGTCAGTACACATCTGCCGTCATTTAAAGTGCCTCTGATTAATCACAAATAAAGTAAGTCTTTCTGAAAATTTTCTTAGTCGCATCATACTGCAAAAGCCATGGTCCACAGAGCGCTTTCAAAGCATCAGAGGGATCTCCTTGTTAAAAGGTATCAGTCGTATCTGCTGGAGTGGCTGTTGGGCGCAAGGTATTACTCTTGATATGTAGTAGACCTGTTCACGCCTTGAACGATTCTGGTCCCAGGTGCCGGCATCCACATTGTCCAAGGATGTTTCCATGGACCCCTGGTCCTTGATTCTATTTAGGCCGCACTCGGACTTCACATTTCCTGAGAATAAGCTATTTGCTAAGATCACTTTGGCGGGCGCTGGCAGAACACTGGAACAATACGACTGTCCCTCCCTTTTCTCGCCTTTATCCTAACTTGAGAGATGTACAACTCATGGATGAACTCACTGCTCTTTTGAACGACACCTTGTCCTCCTATAACAAAACCTGGACTCAGTGGTTAGAACGAATGTCGGTTTAGGAGCTTGGGTGAGTGGGGGGGGGTTCCTTTTTGTTGGTTGTGTTATTTGGGCACCATTGCAATTTGGTCCGTCCGTTGTATGTCTGATATCTTTACCTTTCACAACTTCTTTTTCTCTCTGGGAGTTGTGCCTACTCTTTCTCTTCTTTCAGTTTCTCTTCTTAGGCGGCCTGGGCACCCTCTCAATTTTTAGAAATGGGTACTAGACCCAGTGTGAGCGCACTTAACTTGAATGTGGAATTTTTCGGCAATGAGACTGGATATTCCTGATACAAGAATCATTGATGATGGAACCTAATGTTAGAAAATATAAACAGCTCCATGGTGCAATATCATTGGGATAAACACATAAAAAATAAATTGTAGTGATGGATAGTATACGCTAAGAACTCACAAAGGTGGAGCCCTCTAGGCTCAGATAATGGCGCCTTTTGACCACTCTGGGGGGGTCACACCCCTTGTGTAAAAAACAAGGCTTCAGAATGATTGACACTTGCATCAGCGGTGGGTACAACCATAAACGGTAGGTATGGTCATAATGTCTTCTTTGGTAACTTAGAATATTGATACCTGCGCAATGGAGGTCTCTTCTCTCTTCTGAGAGTATAAAATAACAGATGGGTACTCACGATCTCAGGAGCCTCTAAGGATAGTGGCTCAGTAAGTAATCATGTAATGAACCAGTAATCCATTCTCAGGCTGCAAATCTTGTTGTGGAATGGCGATAAATTTATTTTAAAATACAATATAAAACAATAATAGTAGAGAGACGCGTTTCGCCTACACAATCTGTAGGCTTCCTCAGTCCTGTAAATAAAACGTTCATAGTCCATTAAATAGCCGCTTAATTTATTTTTTATGTGTTTATCCCAATGATATTGCACCATGGAGCTGTTTATATTTTCTAACATTAGGTTCCATCATCAATGATTCTAGTGGTCTAGTACCCATTTCTATTTATTTTTTGTAAAGGGTATACATAAGTGTTTGGAGCTGCATATAAACAGCAATCAGCGCCATTTGTCTCTCTACTTCTTTCTATTGTTTTACCCTCTCAATTTTTAACTACATTCTCTCTCTTCACCTTTTACTTGACATGTTGGCTGGTGTTTCCGGATTGAAGTTAATGCAATACAGCATGTCTAGTGAATTTATATAAACTGCCAAATAAATATTATATTTACACAAACAAAAAGGTATCTGTCAGGAGACGGGTACAACAGTGAAGACAGTCATAAACAAGTGGAGAAAATATGGCGCAATAGTGACCTTACTATGAACTGGACGTCCCTCCAAATGTGATGAAAAGATTAGACGAAAACTGGTCAGGGAGGCGGCTCAGGGGCTACAGCAACATTAAAGAAGCTGCAGGAATATCTGGCAAGTATTGGCTGTGTGGTACATCTGACAACAATCTCCCGTATTCGGCATATCTGGGCTATGGGGTAGATTGTCAAGACGGAAGCTTTTTCTTACGAAGAAAAACATGCAAGCCCAGCTAAATTTTGCAAAAGCACATCTGAAGTATCCCAAACGCATGTGGGAAAATGTGTTGTGGTCTGATGAAACCAAGGTTGAACTTTTTGGCCATAATTCCAAAAGATATGTTTGGCGTAATATACATACTTAGGAGATTTAACTTTACAGTAATGTACATGCAGAAGTAGGGATGCACTGATACTAGTATCGGTGCCAATGCCGGGCATTTGCCCGAGTACGTGTACATCCAAGCCCGACTAAATTTTGCAAAAACACATCTGAAGTTTCCCAAGCGCATGTGGGGAAAATGTGTTCTGGTCTGATGAAACCAAGGTTGAACTTTTTGGCCATAATTCCAAAACATATGTTTGGCGCAAAAACAACACTACACATCACCAAAAGAACACCATACCCACATTGAAGCATGGTGGTGGCAGCATCATGCTTTGGGGCTGTAATAAAATCAAAAGGTGCTTCAACAAACTATTAGTTTAAGGGTGTGCACACTTATGCAACCATATTATTTTTTATTTTTCCTCCCTCCACCTAAAATATTTCAGTTTGTTTTTCAATTGAGTTGTACAGTTTATAGGTCACATTAATTAGAAAATGTGTATACGGCTATACACTATACAGTGTGGGCGCTTATTGGTTCAGAAAATTGATTAAAGTGCTATGTGGATCACTAATAAATAGTTAAGTGCAGCCTAAGGTATGGTAAAAACACATAAAAAACAACCAAAATATGTGTCAAGACTAAGACAAAGAGATAAACAACACCATACGGCGCATAAATGGTATAGCAATAGTGAACAGTTGATTGATAGACAACTGATTAATATTGAATAAAATGTAAAGTTAGAAATAAATAAAAGTGTCCTTTAAAAATGCCAAATGGAAAAGGGTAAAAATGTGCAAAAAATACGAATATAGGTCAATTAGTGCAAATGAGTATTCAAAAGTGCAGCAATTCAATACTCAAAAGAGTGTTGTTGATAGAAGACAAGTGTGTCAATCTTCTCTGTGGTATGTATACCAGATCTTCTCTTTAAGGTGTCCCTCAAAAGGAATAAAACATAAAAGCAATAATAGTGCAGATGGTCGTACTAAAAATGGAGTAATTCAATAGAATCGATGTACCACTCACATTTATTGGAGCCTAAGGGAATCCAGGCTCAAGGAAGATAACTTGCGGCCAAATATAGGGTGGCACGTCCCTCCTTTCGTTTATGGTGGTTACTAGATAAAGCAGAAAGAATCGGGAGACGGCACTCCCATGGCGTAACTCTGTGCGTATATTTGGAAAATTGAAATAAAGTTAGTCACACTCACCGAGTATAGAGCCTCTCAATACCAGGCTCAAGGAATACCGCCTTGGGCTCTCTTAAGGTGGAGGCCCAAACCCCTTTGGTGTAGCAGCAGTTGATCCAGATGTCCAAAAAAGTAGGGAGATGGAGAAAAAGTGGCGAATGCAAGATATAAAATAATAAATTTATTGGAAATAATAAAATCCTGGACAAGTTATACCGAGACGCGTTTCGGCTAAAAAGCCTTCCTCAGTCGGTGTGTTTAGTGTCCATAAAGTGCAATTTATTGCACTTTATGGACACTAAACACACCGACTGAGGAAGGCTTTTTAGCCGAAACGCGTCTCGGTATAACTTGTCCAGGATTTTATTATTTCCAATAAATTTATTATTTTATATCTTGCATTCGCCACTTTTTCTCCATCTCCCTACTTTTTTGGACATCTGGATCAACTGCTGCTACACCAAAGGGGTTTGGGCCTCCACCTTAAGAGAGCCCAAGGCGGTATTCCTTGAGCCTGGTATTGAGAGGCTCTATACTCGGTGAGTGTGACTAACTTTATTTCAATTTTCCAAATATACGCACAGAGTTACGCCATGGGAGTGCCGTCTCCCGATTCTTTCTGCTTTATCTAGTAACCACCATAAACGAAAGGAGGGACGTGCCACCCTATATTTGGCCGCAAGTTATCTTCCTTGAGCCTGGATTCCCTTAGGCTCCAATAAATGTGAGTGGTACATCGATTCTATTGAATTACTCCATTTTTAGTGCGACCATCTGCACTATTATTGCTTTTATGTTTTATTCCTTTTGAGGGACACCTTAAAGAGAAGATCTGGTATACATACCACAGAGAAGATTGACACACTTGTCTTCTATCAACAACACTCTTTTGAGTATTGAATTGCTGCACTTTTGAATACTCATTTGCACTAATTGACCTATATTCGTATTTTTTGCACATTTTTACCCTTTTCCATTTGGCATTTTTAAAGGACACTTTTATTTATTTCTAACTTTACATTTTATTCAATATTAATCAGTTGTCTATCAATCAACTGTTCACTATTGCTATACCATTTATGCGCCGTATGGTGTTGTTTATCTCTTTGTATAGGTCACATTAAAGCTGGGAAAAGTTCTAAAATTATTTCTTTGTCTCATTCTTTTTACATAACAGAAACCTGACATTATAACAGGGGTGTGTAGACATTTGCTATCCACTGTATGTATGTACCGTATATACTCGCGTATAAGCCGAGTTTTTTGACTCAGATTTTGAGTCAAAAAACCTCGATTCGGCTTATACGCGAGTCCGTCCGTGTTGAAGGGGATGCGGATGTGTGCAGGCGCAGCCGGTCACGTGGTCCGGCTAATCAGGTGGTACTGAGTCTCTGTACCACCTGACTGGCCGGACCGCGTGACCTGCGCACGCACGCAGCCGCATCCCCTTCAACACGGACGGACTCACGCTGTTAAGGACCGGGCAGGCACTCCCGCTGCCCGGCATCTGGGCCCCCTCAACCCCTGCTGGATCCGGAGCTGGGGCAAGTATCCATGTGAGAGCTGGCTGCCGCTGGGGCAAATCCATGAGCTGGGGGCAAATCCATGAGCTGGGGGCAAATCCATGAGCTGGGGGCATATCCATGAGCTGGGGGCATATCCATGAGCTGGGGCATATCCATGAGCTGGGGCAATATCCATGTGTGAGCTGGGGCAATATCCCACTTAGGCTTATACGCGAGTCAATAAGTTTTCACAGGTTTTTTGGGAAAAAGTAGGGGGGTCGGCTTATACCCGAGTATATACGGTAATTATGAGTATTTTTTGGTTAAACTCAAGATTCCTCAGTGGAGTTTTATCTTTTGATCTTCAATTACTGAATTTGGTTATATACTTGATACAACAATTTTTTGATCTGGTATAAAGGTTATTTTTTATTGTATTGTGTGCATCATTAGTTTTTCTTTTTGTGTTTATCTATTGCGGTTGCTTGGGGTTAGCCGGTATAATATTAGCAACCCAAGATTATCAGGGTTATTCAAAGAGATTCGAAAAGTCACCGCACGTTCGGTGACTTTTCGTTCTCTTTAATTCGGTTTGTTTTGCCAATCCCATTTCGGTGACCCTGCGTTGTATTCAGCAAGCACCACAGGGTCCCCGAATTGCAGGGAAAAGCTGCCGCATACCAGACAAAAACTCACCGCAAAACCCAGCGAATGCACACCGAAAACCCTCAAAAACATCTGGATTAACCTGCCGAAAACCACAGAAAAACCCGAACAGGAGCCGATCTCAGCCTTCGACACAGCAGAAGAGGCAGTGAATAAATTAGGAAAACCGTTTGTATGAATGATTGAAAAGTGAAACACTGTTTGCAAAGAAACTACTGAGCGAAAATGTCTGAAATTTACATATGAGGTCCAGGGAATGATAATAAAAAGGGCTGTTACAGAAAAAAGAAGTAAACTTAAAAAAAAAAAAAAATCGGACTTTGAAAAAAAAAATTATTTCATAAAAATGCTTAAAATATCCTAAAAAATCTATAAATAGACTCTTTACTGCAGAATTTTATAATGAACGGTTTATTAGATATTGAATTAAAACTGGAATATTTTTAACATTGAAGCCTATGGGATTCTCCTGAATAAATTTGCTGAATTAAACCACCGAATGGCAGGGCATTTCGGGAACCTTTCACTGCTGGTTTGTGTTCTCTGAACAGCCGAAGCCGTGCTTTTTCATGGGTTTTCACTGCCCTCGAACAGGCACCGTATGTTCAGGCAATTTGCCAGGATTTGGCGAATTGCCTGTTCGGTTACCTTTCTCAAGCAATTCGGAGCTCTTAGAATAACCCTGTATATATATTTTTTTTCAGTGTGCAATATAACCAGTGCTTTTTTTCTGGAAAAATAGGTGGGGGTACTCTCACGCCCGGGGAAAAACTGATTATTATGACTATTTTAATGTCCTAATAAACAATAATTGTAGCTCACTTAAAGGGTCTGTGGGTGTCTTTAGGGGCTCCTCAATATATTTGGGGTCTGCGAGTGTCTTTAGGGCTCCACAATATACATGGGGATGCAGGGGTCTTTTCAGGGGCTCCTCTGTATTTAGGTCTGTGGGTGTCTGTAGCAACTCTTCCATATTGTGTCTGTGTGTGTCTACCAGTGTCTATTGTGCTAGTATATTAGTTTGTTCATAATTGTATTATGTTATGCAGCGGTGTATTTTGGCCTAGGCCGACAAGGCCTAGGGCGGCACTTTCCATGGGGCGGCGGCCCCACTGCTCAGTGGGACCCGCCACCCCATGGGACGATTGTGACATGCCGCTCCGTGGGACCCGCCGCTTCGTGGGACCAGATGCTCGCGGCCGCTGGTTCTTGAATACCCGGCCGCCGAGTGTTTCTGTCCCTGAGCTGCAGCGTTGGGAGGATGTGGTCATATGACGTCCCTTCCCAGCGCTCCACCAAGCTGCAGGCAGAGCGTGCTGCAGATGCCGGGACGGATAGGTGGCTTGCAGGACCCAGCCACCAGCCGCCATTTCAAAGGGCGGGGGTTTCATGAAAAGAGATGGAGTTTGGGATTTAAATTAATTGAAATAGAGGTGGTGGGGATTAAATTAAATGAAAAAAGTAGGGGGTTAAATTAAATGAAAAGCGTGGGGGTTGGGGGATAAATTAAATGAAAAGAGTGGGGGGTTTGAAATGAAAAGAGTGGGGTTAATGAATTGAAAAGCTGTGGGGGGTTATGAATTGAAAAGCTGTGGGGGGGTTATGAATTGAAAAGCTGTGGGGGGGTTATGAATTGAAAAGATGTGGGGGTTATGAATTGAAAAGAGTGGGGGTTTAAATGAAAAGAGGTGGGGGTTAATGAAATGAAAAGAGTGGGGGCGGTTGGAATGAAATGAGTTTTAATGCTGTGCAGCTCTGTGATATACACTCATACACAGTGCACATTTCTGTGGGTTTATTGCTGTGCAGCTCTGTGATACTCATACACAGTGCATGTTTCTGTGGGTTTTATTGCTGTGCAGCTCTGTGATCCGCTCATACACAGTGCATGTTTTTGTGGGTTTTATTGCTGTGCAGCTCTTTGATCCGCTCATACACAGTGCCCGTTTCGGTGGGTTTTATTGCTGTGCAGCTCTGTGATATGCTTATACACACTGCATGTTTCTGTGGGATTTATTGATGTGCAGCTCTGTGATACGCTCTTATACAGTGCCCGTTTCTGTGGGTTTTATTGTTGTGCAGCTCCGTGATACGCTCAAAGTGCACGTTTCTGTGGATTTTATTGTATATCCAATTAGAGCAGCTGTGATCCAGTATACTTGACATGCATTGGCTGATCTTTGTAAAAATGGTTGAATTTAAACATTTCATAATTTTATTTGATTATCTCAATAGATACATATGAAACGGTATACAAAATATACAAGTAGGCACTTGGTATCCACTTTTAGCCCTTTCGCTGCTGAGCCATTTCACACCTGTGTGCTGAGCTAAATTTTACCGGTTTTGCTCATCATGTTTGTAACGGATCACCGCTACCCTGCACGGGTAGATCCGCCGTCAGCGCCGAGCTTGTCTGGAGGTGTAGAGTCAGGGGTAGTGGGCTGTATGAATTCGGCGGTGATTAAGCACTTTTGCACGATCCTTGAAGCATCGCTGTTCCCCAAGCCCTGTTATCCCCAATTACTAGCCGAGGCAGGAGTAAAGGTTCAAACAGGTACCAGTTTATTTAACATGGGGGATACAGGGGTATTTATGGGGAATGAAACCATTGTTCTCCCCTGGCCCGCCCTCAGTCCTCCTGCGGTGATCTTTACCTTTGCCTCGAGCCCTTGCCCAATCTGCCTTGGTTAACCTGGGGGATCCCTGCTGTGCGCAGCCCTTATCTCGGATCTCGGCGCCAGCTCGTTTGTCCCCCCCCCTCCCAGAACCTCTCCCTGTCCGGGCAGCACCCGGCCCCCCCTGTGGTGTGAGCGCTCCTTTCTCCTGGCGGCTCCCTGTGGCTTTCAGCCCGAGTTTGGGGTTTTACCAGGGATTTCGGGGTGATCCCCTGGGAGCGGCGGCACGCTGGGTGTACAGCCTGGTAGCTCGGGTCCGGGGGCTGGTTCAGTCCAAAAAGCACCCTGATCGGATCAACGGAGCCCGAGCTGTGGAGGGGGAAAGTCCAGCGGCTGTACCCGAGCAAGAGTCACTGTTTGCCGGCCGCGCTCCCGGCGAGGGCTCCCTGGTCGGCGTTCGGGTTTCCCGGGGCGCTTCGTTCTGAAATTCGCACCCCCGTAAGAACCTATTTTTAGGAGCCTACTGGCCAAGAAGTGCTCTTCTGCGTGGTTTCCACGCTGCGGGGCAAGGCGGGCAAGTTTGGGCGGCTTGGCAGAGACAGTTAGCGGCGGCTCGAGGCATTCACAGACCAGGCATCTTCCCGGGGCTGTGGACAGGAGGGGAACAGGTCAACAATGGGGAGAATTACAGGGGGAACTTATAAAAATACAACCTAACGAATTCTTTAATACACCACATCAAATCAACATTTTAAGAATTTGTACCGCGCTACGGTATAGTGGCGGCCGTTCCATCACAATGTTTAACCGCGTTTTGAAGCCTTATTTTATTATATGACCCAGACATATTATATATTGTTCTTTCCGGCAGACTCGGCAGATTCATAATATATCATTATTATATGTATACGTCATGCATGTCCTGTCTGTATATTATACCAAAAAATGCAATAACATTTGAATTTTCAATAATTTACAATGTGTAAAGTGTTTCTTTTCACATTTTAACATGCAAGCATTTGCGGTTATATTTTCTATGGGTTGCGTTGTTAAAAGAATTAGAAATGGGATCTCGTTACATTTTTTTTGGGGGGAAAATTACGTGATTCTTAACGCACCCCATACAAAAATCGTTAGTGCAGCATCATTGTTCACATTATAATTGAAATGGGAACAATATTGCTGCATAAACAAAACAAAAAAAAAACATTATTTTTAACTTTTACATGGTCATGTTTGGTATTGTTGGAAAGGCCATGCTCTGCCCGCCCGATCCAACAATATCAAACATTAACCCCTAGCTGCCACGGATCGGGAGATAGGGGGTTCCAATGAACCCCCTATCTCCACCATTGGTGGCAACTAGGGGTTAACTACAGGACTGACGTCATCGTGCTATGCACGATGACGCCAGTCGTCTCGGGGAGTTCCCGGAAGCTTGGCCAACATCCAAGATGTCGGCCAGCTCCGGGAGAGGATCACGATCCGGCACCCATGGGGTTAAAGCCAGGCACGGTTTGGAAGGGCAGGCTGTGCCCTTACAAACCGTGCCTGGCTTTGATCGCTGGCCCTCGGCGATCGGGAGGGAGAGAGGTCCAAAGGACCTTCCCCCCCCCTCCCTTTCAGGCACCTCCTCCGCACTCGCGGGGGGCGTCTGCAATAGATGTCATCGCGCCGCCGCAATGACATCTATCGGTGCCCGCGGCGGTCTCGGATGCTGGGCTGACATCAAGGATCTGGAATCCGGCCAATCGCTGGCTGCAAAGGGAGGACGCGCTCAGCGCGTCCTCCGCAGCCAACACTTCCTGCGGGAGGACGCGTCCTCTGCAGCGAAGTGGTTAATATCAAGAGAGGAAAAGGCAGAGCCTAAAGAGGAAGGGCGGTGTTTAACCAGGAAGAGGTGTGACCTTGACAGGAAGGGGTGTGTCAAATTTAAATTGGGGGTGCACGAGTTTAGTCAGACCTAGTGCAGTATAAAACTTAAATACACCACTGAATGTAGTACATGCTTTTAACTGATCATGTATTAAAATGAGGATCAGCAGGGAAGCAGGCTGAATGATTGAGTTTTTCTGGAAGGACCCCCTTTTTGACTCAAATGTAGTTCACCCACCACCAAACATATTGCAATCTTTCAAGCTGTTTTAGTTTTTCATTAATATATGTATTTCTAGGAAACGACATCCCCAGTACATTCCAAAGAATGGGACTGCAGCTGCGAGATCAATTACCTTCCTAACGTAGACCACATTCCGCAGTGCAGAATAGGCCATTGTGACAAATCCAGCCTATTTTAACAGGAAACGATATAATGACCAGACCCTGGCATACAGAACGCCATGAATTTCCTACAGTTTTGAAATCTCCTGGCCTGCCAATACCGCTTTTTTTATCTTGGGACCTAGCTGGGAAGGTACCATGGGCAGAGGGTGTTGAAAGCTCTTGAAGACTTGAAGATAAATGCAGAAAAGTTGGTACCTTCTTGGGAGACAACCCAGCAATTTAGCTTTCTTCTTTCAATGACAAACAGAACATAGAATGAAAATGCTTATATGTAGTCAGGTAGAGGTTGCTGACTTGCTTAGAATGCCCTCTACCTTGCCTTGGCAAGATTTGTTTTCTATTTCTGTATGTTTTTGTTAATTTCTTACTACACATTCCCATTTTATCTGAAATCGGAGGATTCATTGGAAGGCTTTTTTTAGGAGTTGTGCCGAATGAAACAACCCCTGGGTGCAATTTGAGAGCCAGGTTCAGCTCTAGGCCACATGAGTGTACAAACATATTTATAAATTTGTGCTACTTATAGATTTACACTATCGGTCCATACATTTTCTTTTTTGAGGAAAACTGAATAACGATAATCTAAGGCGTATGAGGGCTGATGGGTGGCTATTCTAGTAAGCCACAGGCGATCTAAGTGCAAGCCAAACAACGGCTCCATTAAGTATGAGTGCGCTGGATTCTCTCCATACTAAAATACTGATTTTTCTATACAGGGTTATCATAACCTGGTTATGCTATGGTGTGTTTCTCCTTTTTTTTTTTGTTTTGAGACATTAAAGTTAATTTGAATCTAAAGAAGTATCAATCCAAGAAATATTACTGCCATTCTATTTAAAGTGATATAATTACCAAGGTATATGTGTATATTTCTTTGTTACTACTTATTATTGTGATTTGTGGCAGTGACTGCGGAGCAATATACCCTATTTTCCTTTCCTTTTTTATTTGTTGTTGAAGGTGATAACCACACATTGCGTGTATTTAGAGATCGTGACCAACTATAGGGAGAGGCACTTCTTTGATTGCTTACACCTAAAACAGCATAAAATCTTTATCAAGACTTGTGGGATTCCTGTTTTGTTACTTGCGGCCCATAAATTCTACATATTACAGGGTTATATTTTGCATGCATTGCCCATCAGCATGAAAATATTAGGTTGTATGTGTTCAGCAAAACATGGATATGGCAACCCTAGTTCTAGCAGGTTTAATATGGCTACCATTTCAACAAACATAGAAGGACACATGTTTTATATATATTGTATCAGCCAGGGTTCTGACAGTCCAGGGCCACAAGGTCAAATGTTGACAACATCTTCTAGATTGTGAGTTCCTACGGGAATAGGGCCTCATCTCCTCTGTACTGGTTTGTCAAAATGTTTAAATGTTGTTCAATGTATTGTAACCCTGTCTTTACTGTGCCCATTGTACAGCGCTGCAGAATATGCTGGCGCTTTATAAATAAAGATTAATAATAATTAATAACAGAAGGGGAAGAACGACCAGTCACACAAGGTTTGGCTTTAACAGGATCTGAACGCCTATAATAAAGCTTCTGGTAAAGTCAAGCCTTGTGTAATATGGCTACAAGTCAGCCTAGACCAGGGGTCAGCAACCTTGGCTCCCTGATGTTTTGGGAACTACATTTCCCATGTGACTCAGTCAGCCTAATGGGTGATTGAGCATCATGGGAGATGTAATTCTCGAAACATCAGGGAGCCAAGGTTGCTGTCCCATGGCCTAGACCAGGGGTGGGCAATTACGGCCCTCCAGATGCTTTGAAACTACATTTCCCTTGAGGCTCTACAAACCTAATGAGCAGCCAAGCATCACGGGAAATGTAGTTTCAAAACATCTGGAGGGCCGTGATTGTCCACCCCTGGCCTAGATCATGCATGCTTCGATGAGTGTATGCAGTGTGGTGAACCTAAATTTTGAAATTCCTTAAGCTACTCCATTTAGTGAATGGACCCTATTTTTATTTTCCTAACAGGGTTATTCAGAGAGCGGTGAAAAGCAGAATGACTGGAGAATGGAAAATTCTAGGTCAAAATAGCCAAACCAGAAAAGTTCTCCCATTCATCTCACTTTCCAAATCAGCTATTTTGACCTAGAATTTCCCATTCTCCAATCATTCTCCTGCTTTTCACCACTCTCTGAAAAACCCTGTATGTGTCGATGATGTCAAGAGTGATTAACCATGAAACAGTCGACAAAAGCAGTGCAAATGACATACCCATAGTTGTTCAACTAGAGGATTTTTTTAATCGTAAAAGTAGTCCAAGAATAAATTGCATAATGATCCAATAAATTCAAAATATTAAATACTTGGAAGATTGCAGATTTCCTATTAAACTCCTAATATTCCAAAGTCTGCCAGTTCAGCCAAGAAGTGAGTGAATGATTTTCCTTGGGCGGCTTTTAAATTTATTGTGCCCTGTATACGGCTGTTCATACTGACCCACAATATTTATAAGGCCATGCCAACAATAAAGGTGGTCCCTTGACTGATCTGTTCTCCCGGTGATGGGAAAAACAAGCTGGCTGCAAATAACATTTAATTGGTAGTAAGGGAGAAGAGAAGCCCAGTAGTTGGGAGGGAGGTTTAACCACCAGCACATACACGGCAATAGTACCGGCTGGGTGGAGTCGAGGTAATGTCAACGCTCTGCATGGAGAGAGCCTGTGGAGTCATGGGTTCGATCCCAGCGAGCAACCTCTCCAGTAAGTGTCCTTGGCAAGACACCTAACGGTACATACTCGCCACCCAGGACATACTTGAAAACGAGAGAAATCTCAATGTATCCTTCCTGGTAAAATCCTTTCACACAAAAAAAAAAATATATGAATACATGCTCTGTATATATAGTTACTGCTAGGTAACTGGAGTCGCCAGGGGGTCAGCAGCACAAAGGATCTGGTTCCCAGACCTTAAAGGTTTTTGTTTATTTGTGAAGAATTATTGAGAAATGTATCCATGTTTTGTTCTGATGATTTGAAGCAATCTTTCTAATGAAGCAGTGGTTCATTTCAATATTCTGCTGTAACCAGAGTTCTGGGCACCCGGGGCAGAATCCCCCCCCCATTATATAAACATCCACTCTATAAGGATAATTCAACGAAGATACTGTACAATCCTGACACACTGCACGTTAGAGCTCCACAGAAATAAAACTCACTGTAATGTGCAGTATGTATGAGCGTATCATAGAGCTCCACAGCAATAAGACTCACAGTAATGTGCAGTGTGTATGAGCATATCACAGAGCTCCACAGCAACAAAACTCACTGTAATGTGCACGCGTGCATGAAAAGCACGTGGCCAGCGTTCCCCTCCGGCGACTGCAATACTCACCTGCTTCCGGAGGTCTGGTCGCGATGCTGTGGTGCGATAACGTGGCCGCCGGTGCTTCTGGGACGCTGCCTCCAGCAGCCTCTCGGCTGGAGGCAGCGTCACAGAAGCGCCGGCAGCCAAGTGATCGCGCCACAGCAGCGAGACCCGGACCTCCGGAAGCAGGTGAGTATTGCAGCCGCCGGAGGGGAACGCTTCCCCAGCCCTGCGGATACTGGCAAGCCGGCCCAGCGCTGGCTTCCGGTATCGGGGGGGGGGGTGTATCGGGCCATTTACACGAGTACTGAGTACTCGTGCAAATGGCAGTATCGGCACCGATACTAGTATCGGTGCATCCCTAATATAGGGGTAATATGGGGATGGATGGTGTGGTATGGGGGTAATATGGGGATGGATGGTGTGGTGTCGGGGTAGTATGGGGATGGATGTAGTAATATGGGGAAGTATTAGTTTAAGGTTGTGCACACTTATGCAACCATATTATTTTAGTTTTTTTATTTTTCCTCCCTCCACCTAAAATATTTCAGTTTGTATTCCAATTGAGTTGTACAGTTTATAGGTCACATTAAAGCTGGAAAAAATTCTGAAATTATCAGGGTTATTCAAAGAGAATCGAAAAGTCACCGCACATTCGGTGACTTTTCGTTCTCAATTTGGTGCGATTTGGCGATCCCATTTCGGCAAACCTGCGGTGTATTCAGCAAGCACCACAGGGCCGTCATAGTGCAGGGGAAAGCCGCTGCAAACCCGTGGAACACTCAACGCAAAACCCGGCGAACGCACACGAAACCCGCAAAAACATCTGGAATAACCCCGCCGAACACGCTGGAGAAACCCAAGCAGCCGCTGGAAAAAGCCGACACCGCAGATGAATGGAGTGAAAGAAAAACAGTACGCTTGAATGCAGTGGCGTAGCATGGGGGGGTTGGGGGGGCCGTGGCCCCAGGCGCAGTTTTGTTAGGGGCGCATAATTTCAAAATAAATTTGCGCCCCTAAAACTTGAGGCCCGGACTGACCCGCCGGGCCCTCGGGCACCGCCCAAGGGCCCGCGGGTTGAGGGGGCCCAGATGCCGGGCAGCAGGAGTGCCTGCCCGGTCCTGAAAAGTGAGTCCATCCGTGTTGAAGGGGAGGCGGCTGCGTGCAGGCGCAGCCGGTCACGTGGTCCGGCTAATCAGGTGGTACTGAGTCTTTGTACCACCTGACTGGCCGGACCGCGTGACCTGCGCACGCACGCACGCAGCCGCCTCCCCTTCAACACGGATGGACTCACACGCTGTTCAGGACCGGGCAGGCACTCCCGCTGCCCGGCATCTGGGCCCCCTCAACCCCTGCTGGATCCGGAGCTGGAGCAAGTATCCATGTGAGAGCTGGCTGCCGCTGGGGCAATATCCAGGTGAGAGCTGGGGCAAATTCATGAGCTGGGGGCAAATCCATGAGCTGGGGGGCAAATCCATGAGCTGGGGCAAATCCATGAGCTGGGGGGCAAATCCATGAGCTGGGGCAAATCCATGTGTGAGCTGGGGCATATCCATGTGAGAGCTGGGGCAATATCCATGTGTGAGCTGGGGCAATATCCATGTGTGAGCTGGGGCAATATCCATGTGTGAGCTGGGGCAATATCCATGTGTGAGTTGGGGCAATATCCATGTGTGAGCTGCGGCATATCCATGTGAGAGCTGGGGCAAATCCATGTGAGAAATGGGGCAAATCCATGTGAGAGCTGGGGCAATATCCATGTGTGAGCTGGGGCAATATCCATGTGTGAGCTGGGGCAATATCCATGTGTGAGCTGGGGCAATATCCATGTGTGAGCTGGGGCAATATCCATGTGTGAGCTGGGGCATATCCATGTGAGAGCTGGGACAAATCCATTTGAGAGCTGGGGCAATATCCATGAGCTGGGGGCAATATCCATGAGCTGGGGGCAAATCCATGAGCTGGGGGCAAACCCATGAGCTGGGGGCAAATCCATGAGCTGTGGCAAATCCATCTGTGAGCTGGGGCATATCCATGAGCTGGGGGCAAATCCATGAGCTGGGGCATATCCATGAGCTGGGGCAATATCCATGTGAGAGCTGGGGCAATATCCATGTGTGAGCTGGGGCAATATCCATGTGTGAGCTGGGGCAAAATCCATGTGTGAGCTGGGGCAATATCCATGTGTGAGCTGGGGCAATATTCATGTGTGAGCTGGGGCAATATTCATGTGTGAGCTGGGGCAATATCCATGTGAGAGCTGGGGCAATATCCATGTGAGAGCTGGGGCAATATCCATGTGAGAGCTGGGGCAATATCCATGTGAGAGCTGGGGCAATATCCATGTGTGAGCTGGCTGGGGCAATATCCATGTGTGAGCTGGCTGGGGCAATATCCATGTGAGAGCTGGGGCAATATCCATGTGTGAGCTGGCTGGGGCAATATTCATGTGTGAGCTGGGGCAATATCGATAACGTGTCCACAGGTTGGGGGGGGGGGCGCACAATTCTTGGCTGGCCCCGGGCGCTGACAACCCACGCTACGCCACTGCTTGAATGTTTGAAAAGTGAAACGCTGTTTGCAAAGAAGCTACAGAACGAAAATGTCTGAAATTTACATATAAGGTCCAATGAATGATAATAAAAAGGGCTGTTACAGAAAAAAGAAAAAAACGATTAAAATAATACTAACAAACATTTTCGCAAAAAATACCGAAAAATGCCTAAACGATCCAAAAAAATCGATACATAAACAGACTTTTTACTGCAGAATATCATAATGAACGGTTTATTAGATATTGAATTAAAACGGGAATATTTTTAACATTGAAGCCTATGGGATTCACCTGAATAAACCTGTCGAATGAAACCACCGAACAGCAAGCAACTTCGGCAACGTTTCACTGCTGGTTTTTGTTCTCTGAATAGACAAAGCATTGCTTCTCTGTTGATTTCACAGCCCCAGAATAGGCAATGAACAGGCACTGTATGTGCAGGCAATTTGCCAACATTTGGCGAAATGCCTGCTCTCTGGATAGCCAAATGGCCAGGAAAGGTAACCGTATGCTGAATTTTACTGTTCGGTTACCTTTCGGCCACAATTCGGATCTCTTTAACCCTGTATATCTTTGTCTCTTTTTTTACATCACAGAACGTGACATTTTAACGGGTGTGTAGACATGTGTATATCTGAAGCAACAGTGGTAGAAACCAAAAAAGAGTGATGCTGCCAAATAGACTACAAATGCAAAACCTCCAAGAAATACACTATAGTATAAATTATAACAAATACAAACAGGGTTATTCAGAGAGCGTGAAAAGCAGGAGAATGACTGGAGAATGAAAAATTCTAGGTCAAAATAGCCGATTTGGAAAGTGAGATGAAAAGGGAGAATTTTTCTGGTTTGGCTATTTTGACCTAGAATTTTTCATTCTCCAGTCATTCTCCTGCTTTTCACGCTCTCTGAATAACCCTGTAAGTCTCCATGGCACAAAAAGTTAAGAGATAGTCATATACATGTTAGTGCACATGCAAGTGCCATACGTCAAAAAAAATAGAATTATACTTATATACTCAGTCTTTCAAGGATCCTCCTCCTTATACAGCACATAGGATCTCAAAGATATAAACAATGTGATATAGCAGCTGGACAGACTGACTATTTACTGTTCGAGTCTTTTCTTTATTTTTCCAGCCACAGTACATGCAGAGTGTCCAAATAAACAAGCAAATGAAACATAAATCAAAAACCTACTCCTCATTCGGAGACTAACTAAACATTTGTTCTCCCCTCACTATAATACTGGGCAGAATAAACAAACAACAAATTAAAGATTTTATACTTCCCTAACGATCTTCAGGGCTTGCTCCTCCTCTGCTGCTCCCAGTCAAAAGACTGTTCTCCAAGGGGGAGCCACATTACCTATAATGGCAGGACAATATTAATCAGCAGTCAGGTGAGAATTATCCCTATAGGATAGCGGAATAGGGCTTTCTCCATCTGCCCTCTGATTAAAAAAAAGGTGGTCTATCACCCTGCCTCTAATCACACTGTCACAACACAAAAAATACAAAACAATGGTACAGTAATATTTAGATATTCATAGAGGTCTCAATGCCTAAATCTTTGTGCTAAACGCTCACATCCTCCAGAGCCAGAAGTCTCCGTTCCGGTTATAAGCGCATCCATCCAACTAGAGGGTGACACAATCCTTCAAGTAAATGAAGATTATTTTCCAGGAACTTCTGAAAACCAAGAGGGAAGGGAAGAACAAGGGAAAAATAATGCAAACATTAACAATTCTTGCAGATCTTGATCTTGATGGTCCAGGCTGTTGTGACAAGAACAGTCAGTGAGTCCATCTTCAGAGGGGAAGGCAGCAACATGCACAAATCCTTCTTACCTCCCTTTGAATCAAATTGATGACTTGTGAGGTTTGTCTTCCTCTTTGGGCAGAAGAAGTACTAGTTCCTTTATAGGCCTGAAGTAAAGTGTGGAGAATCTTTTTTTCATGAATAAGTTGTAAAGTTTTCTGGTCCAGTACCAGTCTAGGATTTTTCTTGCAACTCCAATCATGCGTTCCCAAGAGCCTCCCATGTGAAAGGAGTGAGGTGGGTTGAATTCCCATTTACACTTGTTGTCATTCAAGAAGTTTGGTATCTTTTCTGGTCGAGAGGCCTCCTGAATTGTGGGGGGGGGGACCTTTACAGATGTGCTGCTTGTGACATTCTTTGTTCGTGTCAAAGCTGTTTGTAAATTGATGAGCAATGTGAAGACAACAGAAGACCACTTAGAAAAGTGTTCAAAACGGTGAGGACTCAGCCTTACCCTTTCTTTCACAGAGGTGTTGAGTGTAATGGTAACAGCTCTACGTTCTTTATCAGATTCCGGTTAAACCAGTTCAAAGGTAGAATTTGTAGAACTGGAGATGAGCTCTTCATTCAAGAGTATTGGTGGGGATAGCCATAATGTGTCCAGAAATGCAGTAGCAGGTACTGCGCGACTGCCTTGATCAGCAGGGTTGAAGTTAGTGGACACATAGTGCCATTGTTCTAGTGTAGAGAACTTTCTTATACGTTCCACTCTGTTGCTGACGTACAAGTGGAACTGTCTTGTCTGATTGTGTATGTATTGCTTTGTGAAGGGCTTGTCACAGGCTGATACTTAAAATGTGAAATGATTTTGTGAAATCTGAGGTTTGCAGTGACAAGCATGTTCTGGGTTCTAGTGAGAAGGTCAATAGCTTCTTCTGTAGGCAGAGATTTGAGTACGTTGTCTACATAGAAGTTCTTTTCGACGAACGGTCGTGCATCAAACTCAAATTCTTTCTCACCACCTTGAGCTGTTTTCCTCAGTCCATAAATTGCTACTGCGGGAGAAGGACTATTACCGAAAACATGTACCTTCATCATTGACATCATTATTGCGATACCATCGGAACCTGAGGAAGTTTCTGTTGTCTTCACGGATGATGAAACTTTCTTATACGTTCCACTCTGTTGCTGACGTACAAGTGGAACTGTCTTGTCTGATTGTGTATGTATTGCTTTGTGAAGGGCTTGTCACAGGCTGATACTTAAATGTGATTGTGAAATGATTTTGTGAAATCTGAGGTTTGCAGTGACAAGCATGTTCTGGGTTCTAGTGAGAAGGTCAATAGCTTCTTCTGTAGGCAGAGATTTGAGTACGTTGTCTACATAGAAGTTCTTTTCGACGAACGGTCGTGCATCAAACTCAAATTCTTTCTCACCACCTTGAGCTGTTTTCCTCAGTCCATAAATTGCTACTGCGGGAGAAGGACTATTACCGAAAACATGTACCTTCATCATTGACATCATTATTGCGATACCATCGGAACCTGAGGAAGTTTCTGTTGTCTTCACGGATGATGAAACAGTGGAACATTTGCTGAATGTCGACCATAATAACAATTGGTTCTTGTCTGAAGTGAAGTAAAACTCCTATGAGATTGTTGTTCAGATTAAGCCCAGTGAGAAGACTGTCATTGAGGGAGACCCCTTCGTGTCGAGCACTTGAGTGGAAGACCATCCTAAACTGATCGGGCTTGCGAGGATGATAGACACCAAAGCATGGGAGATACCAGCATTCTTCTCCTTCCTTAAGTGGAGGTGCAGGCTCCGCATGATCTCTCTCAAACACTTTCTGCATGAAGTCCACAAAGTGTCTTTTCATCTCAGGTTTCCGATTCAAACTGCATTGTAAAGAAGCAAACCGTGCTTCTGCATGTTCTCTATTGTTTGGTAGTCTCTTTCTTGGAGTACGAAATGCTAGCGGTGCTACCCAGCTGTTGGAATCATCTTGGTAGAACACTTTACTCGTGGTTTTCAAGAATTCTTTGTCTTCCATGGTAGCTGCCAACTCATTGTCTTTAGATGTTACGTCAACCACTGTGTTGCCTATGTTGTCATCCCAGAATTTAAGAGCTTTCTCTTCCTGTATAATGTGTCATTGTGCACCTTTTATGAAACAGTCTTTCCTTCACATTCTATTGGTGTGGTCGTCGTGCAGAACAAGTTGTCCGTCCGTTTGGCAGGACGTGTGTTTTAAAGGAAGAAACGGAGTAAGGTTCTCTGCCTTTGTCTTGACAAACCTTGCCTATGATGACCCAGCCTAGATCCAGACACTGAGCATATGGTGCATCATGTGGACCGTTGATTTGTTGACGAACTTTGTGCACCCTTAAGATGTCTCGGCCGAGTAACAGCAGGAGATCAGCACTTCCGTCGAGGGCTGGTATTTGGCAGGCTATGTCCTTCAAGTGAGAATGGTGTAAGGCAGCTTCAGGAGTAAGGATCTCCTCTTTGTTGCTTGGAATCTGGTTGCACTCAGTGATAGTGGGCAAAGGTATTTCCACATTGTCGTTCAGAGGAGCAACCACAAGACCGCTAGCTCTCCTACCTAAGACTTCTGTAGTGCCGGTGCAAGTAGTTAGGGTATACGGTAGAGCATTTTCTTTTATGTTCAAAAGTTCAAAAAATGTTGTTGTTGCAAGAGATCTGTTACTCTGATCATCCAGAATAGTATACAGTCTTATGGCCTTTTTCAGGTTGACCTCTTGGGTATACACGAACCAAACATATCTTTGCACAGGATTTGTCACAGAGTCCTTCTCCACAGACTTCCATACATGAAGAGAACACTGAGGTGAAAGGTGCTGCTTGATCTGTGCGCTCCCCGCCTTGCTTTGCCTCAGGAGGATTGTTTGTGGGCTTAGTAAAGTTGTGCGGATATGGATGAAGAGCTTGTACATGTTCATCACTGTCACACTCTATGCATTTAATGATAGCTTTACAGTCCTTTGCAAAGTGTTCTGTGGAGGCGCAGCATTTGAAGCAGACTCCAAATTTCTTTAAAAGTTCTTTACGTTCTTGTAGGGTTTTCTTTCTGAAGCAAATACATTAAAGTGGATGCGGTTTGTTATGTATGGGACACTGGCGATTTGGGTTCTCAATGTTCTTGTTTAGTTCAGTCTTTTCAAGAACTGTAGCAGGTGCAGGTAGAACAGTTGTCCTTTTCACTAACACTGGTCCTCTATGGTCTCTGTGTGTCATACGTGTGTTTGTTGGTCTTGGAGGGGGTGAACTGAGAGGGTTACCGTCACCATAGGAGAAACTTGGATCATTCTTTGTGTCTGCAATTCTTTGGATGAACTCACAGAAGTAGGATAAAGGAGGAAAGGCAACTTGATGTTTTTCCTTGTATTTTGATCCAAGCGCTGCCCAATTTTCTTGAAGGCCATATGGTAGTTTGAGAACAATAGGGTTCATGCCACGAGGGGTGTCAAGGTAACTGAGACCAGGTAAGCGGATGTCAGCTTTAGCGAGTTGAAGCTCTAATAAAACATTGCTATCAGAAATCCTTGGGTAGCTGTGCAATCTTTTGAATAAGGCATCTTCAATGGCTTCTGGACTGCAAAAGGTACGTTCAAGTCTGTCCCAAGCAGCATTAAGGCCTGCAGCAGGGTTGTCAATATGAACCGCTTTGAGCCTCTTGATGCGTTCAGTAGACTGGGGACCTAGCCATCTGATGAGCAGATCTAATTCTTCTGTAGCAGAGATGTCTAGGTCACTCATTGTGGCTTTAAAGGTGGATTTCCATCCTCTGTAATTTTCAGGCTTGTCATCAAACTTTTTCCATTTTCTTTCTTTCTCCTTTTCTATTGTCATCAAACCTGGTGAGGCCTGTCTTTGTGAG
This sequence comes from Leptobrachium leishanense, assembly GCA_009667805.1. Lineage (NCBI taxonomy): Eukaryota > Metazoa > Chordata > Amphibia > Anura > Megophryidae > Leptobrachium > Leptobrachium leishanense. The sequence continues at coordinate 246,349,218 of CM019065.1, forward strand.
CTCACTGCGAAGCATGTATTTAGCAAACTGCGACATGTCTGTGTTTTCAGACTTTGGGTGCGTGACTGCAGGTGGCTTGGGAACATATGTTGGTGCTGAGGCATTCAACACTGGTACTGGTTTAAAGTTCATTGGCATGTTGGTTTGTAGCTGTGGAGCAGTGTGCTTGCTAGTAGGTGCTTGGCTGGTGTCAAGGTAAGGTGGATAGTTTATTTTGTGCATGCTAGTATCCACTGCTTGCGGAGATGCTGCAGTCTGGTGTACTGGAAGATATGAAGGCAAATTGTCTTGGAGTACAGTAGGTGCGGAGAAGAGACCTTGGTTGAGTGCTTTGGTCACTGACAGGGAGCTGACGTTCTGGAGAGGAATGTGAAGAATCTGAGGCATAAGACACAGCTGAGTGTCTGCTGCTACTGTTGTCTCTTTGACTTTCACTAGCACTTGTTAATCTTTTTTCTCTTTTGTTTGGTTCAGGGTCTAATTCCTGATCTGAAAGGATTTCAGTCTAGTAGTGTGTCAGATTGCATATTGATTTGATGGAGCATTTTGCTGACAAGGAAAGGGTTAATGATATAGTTCTATAGCAGCAGAGAAATGTATAAATTTTGCTGAGCTTAGCTAGGATTCCTAGGCAACGGTTGTAGATAGATTTGCTTTTACTTTCTGATAAGATTTCACAGTCAAATCACGTGCAATGCATACAAAGTAATAAACTAGTTGTAGTGTACAGAGGCTCTGTATAAACTGTTTGTAAGGCACAGATGTATTGAAGATTCACAGCACTAATATCCTGACACTGTTGAATGCTATGCTGGGACTTGCTCGCAGGCACATACAGGCTCGTGGTAATGGCTGCACTGTGTGAAGCTGCTATTTCCAGTGTCCCTACAGCGTCTCCCTGTGTATCCAGAGCTAGCAAGGATCCTATGGAGGATGTCTGACTGATCTTTCTTTGATCTTTTGGCTGATCTTTCTAAGATCTTATGACTGATTATGATTTGTTGACTGTTCTGTTTCTCCACCAAAGCACTGAGAATGTGATCTCTTAACTTACAGTTGTGATGAGATGACGATAACTCCCAGTCTTAGATGAATTACATACAGTGACTCAATCCAGATGATACCTTGAAGATCTGATGACGTTTTATTCCATAAACTGTAGAATAGTAGTTTTCGGGTTGACCAGGCCCGTGACAGACTGGACTCGCTTCTGACTGATGCTCCGTTCTCCCTGTCTGAGTACAAACCCCAAATATTCGACTTGCTTTTTACACCATTGCATTTTCTGTAGAGAGACCTTATGCCCACATTCTCGTAACCATTTTAATAGAGATACACCATCCTCCCGGCTGGCCTCCTCCGAAGGACTGCACACGAGGAGATCATCCACGTACTGCAGCAGGACAGAACCATGGCTGGGGTGCCAGGATTTCAGAGTGGCCTGTAACACAATGCTATAGACCACCGGGGAATCAACGTACCCCTGGGGCATTCTAGACCAGATAAGCTGTGTGCCTTCGAATGAAAATGCAAAAAGTAGTACCGTGTCTGGGTGCACAGGGATGCTAAAAAATGCATTCTTGAGAGCAATCACTGAAAAATATGTGTGTGCAGCCGGTATGGATGACAGGAGTGATGTAACATCTGGGACAATTGGTGCTATTGGAATCACTAGGGAATTAACTGCGCGCAAGTCTTGGACGAACCTGACAGTGTCGTCAGCTTTGTTTACGGGGTTAATAGGGGTGCAATCCGTCCTCTTTTTCTTTGGACAAAGAATACTATTTCTGGTAGACAGGGTTGCAATTGTCATATAGTCTGGCTTTATATGGAGTGCAGCTAATCAGTCCAGTGTCATAGGGACCGTTGGACCACAACTGGTCCAAGTCCCGGAGTTCAGTGGGTAGCGTTTCTGTAGTCAGTGAAAAATGGTGGTGCATGTCTAAGAAGAGGGGGAGTGTTGGTGAGTCAATAATAAGACCCCCTGTTCTGGAATATATTGTGACTTCTAGTTTCCCAAGGAGATCCCTCCCCTTGTTTTTGTTTGCATGCAACCGCTATGGGCAAGGATGACCGTGCTTTGTAAACCAGGGTCATTTCGTTTTCAATCTCCTGCCACATTTTATTAATTCCATCTTCATCGTTTAAAATATAATTATCAGATGTTGGATGTTTTTGTATCTCAGAAATGGAAGGGACGTGGCTCCACTTCCATCCAGCCTGTTTATCTATAATAGCGTCTATAATTAGTCTCATGTCTTCCTGCGTAAAATTGCGGCCGTTACAAGCCTTTTTTAGATAGTTGAGTGTGCCTAAAGGGGTCTCTCTTGGCTTTGGACAGTGTGTTAAAATTTTATTAATATCTTCTATATCCAAAGCCTTATTTTTTTTTTTTTTAATAATCTGTCTCCAACGGTCATAAAAGGAAAATAAAAAACATCATCATATTTGACTGGTGGATTGATCGGGGTCCCGGCCTGAGTGCGGGTTATGATCTGGGAAGGCTCACCACTATTTCTAAACAAAGGGGGCGCACTTGGTTCAGGTTTTTTTGTGTGTTCTCCTGTTTAGTATCATCGGACTTGGTGGGGGCTGAGGATTTGTGGTCCTCCATTGCTCCCACTGCACCCAATATCTCAGTGTCAGAAAACCCCACTAGGGAAAGGTATATTGACTGCTTATAAGGAAGAGGGGGTCGAGGTCCCCAGTTGGCACGAGGCTCTTCCTATTTATTGCGTGGTATACTTTGTTCTATTTTATGTTCTCTGGAACAATCAGACCTTGTTGCGGGGGCCTTTTTGCATCGTTTAGTCTGTCTGTTTAAACTAATGACTTGCCAAAATTAACCACTGTTCTCCTCCCAGTCTCATGTCTTGCATGTCCCACTGAGGGTCTCCCCGGTAATAGGGCCATGCTTCGGTGTCATCAAGGCATAACCCCTTTACCATATCCATGTGGAAAAGACTGTTATCACCTTGTCTGGGGAATGGGTTAAAACTACCGACTGCCTCCGTCCATCCCGCCATATTATCCACCCAAGGATTAATAAAATAGTAATCTGTCCCTCCTACTCTTGCTACATAATCTTTACAGGATTCCCCTACTAATGGTAAAGGATATTCTTTAACCTTGCTATTTTGAGTACCCATGGTTAGTTGTACAATTAAATATTCAGACAGATAAAATAGAGAAAGAAAGAGAAAAAAAAAAGAGGCTCTTCACAGTGTTCGAGAAAAAAAAACAACTTATATAGATATATATTGTTAAAGTATATATCACTTTTGCTATGTAAATAGCACATACCCACACTGGCTGCAGCCATATATCACATATATACACTTACTGCACAGAGCACATATACACACACAACTCTAAATCCACATTCATAACATTTATACACATATATAATTAAACCGGTAATACAGGAATGACGAGCGTCCATCTTACCTTACAGACCACTCGGCACTTTAACTTATACTTTAACAATATATATATCTATATACTTATTGATAAACATGCATCAAATATACAGTTTTAGATGTTAATCCAAGGTTGTCTTGGGTATCCCAGATACCCTAGAGGGGAGCAGTCCCTGACATACTCCCGTACGGGAACTCTGTCCCAATTTAGTTATGTCTGTATCCCAGATACATTAAATAAAAAAAAAAAAAAAGGCATGGACAGCACGTACAAATTTAGCTCGTAAACCGGGGTCAGAGCCCTCGTCTGGACAAGAAAAATACTCACCAGGACGAGGGGTGACAGGTCATCTCGGCAGCTGCCTCCAAATCTGTTGAGAATTAACTGTCTCCTGTCCGTCCTTTTTGTTCTTATCTCGAAACCCTGTCTCGAGCTGATATTGACACCTTGGATTAAAATCTCATCAACGTTGAAGGAGAGATGATTAGAATGATAAATTAAGACACGGAAGCCTTTTAGTCACTCAAAACACATCTCTGGTTCTCTTTGTCTGAACACATTATTTATACATTTCTGCAAAAGAGGCTGTGTTTCTCATCTCATGCTCTAATTGGTAGAGCGGGAGGCAGTGGCTGGAAAACCCCCCCCCTAACATACAGAACACGTGATTTCGGGGAAATTGCAGATCATTTCTTCAGAAATGAAACTAATCCTGTAGGATACAGAAACGAAACTTAATAACAGGGATTCTGCATATATGTGTCCCATATTAAACTAAAGAAATGTATATAGGTTGCTACCGATCAGTGCGAGGTGTTTTTGGTGGTCCTATTCCCTTCAGCTCCAGTCTCCATTTTGTCCAGTTTACCATGGGTTCCAAGGACAAAGGACCGCATGGCCCCAAGATGGAGGATACAGCAAGCCAGATTGGAGGTTTCTCCAAGACCTCATCTGCCTAATCCCCTGGAAAATGGGGGAGCCTGATAGGGACCTGGAGGCTGGGAAAGGAGCCAATCAGTGCTGGTTGTGTGGGCGGAGGAGTTGGTAATCTGTGTGTGCGAAGTTGTATAAATGACCCTGTTGAAACCCCTAAACACAATTCACTGTTTTAAGACATACAGCTCGTCTGTTTTATTTCAGGGCAAATCACATTCACCACAGAAGACACTCAGCGGTCTTCCAAAACACTACCTACCCCCAGAAGAGGAACATCAAATCGGCCCCGGGGCACCCAAACCAACGGACCCTCAAATCCACTACCCCAGATGGCACAACTTCCATACAGCGGCCCCTAACAACGCCAAAGCCATTCCCAGCACCCAGGACCAGCGGATCAGGCTGCTCATGATGCCGAGTGCCCAGCCACTCAGTAGTCGGGCTGATCCACAGCAGGGGCATCTGGAGAGCAGGACATAGAAACATAGAAACATAGAAAAATGTTGGCAGATAAGAACCTTTCGGCCCATCTAGTCTGCCCAATTACATGGATACTTTACCTGGATTTATCTTTTGTTTAGGATAGCCTTATGCCTATCCCATGCTTGCTTAAATTCAATTACTGTTTTGGCCTCTACCACTTCTACTGGAAGACTGTTCCATGTATCCACCACCCTCTCAGTAAAATAATGCTTCCTGATGTTACTTTTAAACCTTTGCCCCTCTAATCTAAGACTATGTCCTCTTGTTTTGCTATTTTGTTTCCTTTTAAATATACTCCCTTCCTCTACCTTGTGGATTCCCTTTACGTATTTAAATGTTTCTATCATATCTCCTCTGTCTCATCTTTTTTCCAAGCTGTACATGTTAAGATCATTAAGCCTTTCCTGGTAACCTTTCTCATTCAAGCTGTACACCATTTTAGTAGCCCTTCTCTGAACTCTCTCTAAGATGTCTATATCCTTCTGGAGATACGGTCTCCAGTACTGCACACAGTACTCCAAGTGAGGTCTCACCAGTGCTCTGTACAGTGGCATGAGCACTTCCCTTTTCCTACTGCTAATACCTCTCCCTACACAACCAAGCATTCTGCTAGCATTTCCTGCTGCTCTATTACATTGACTACTTACCCTTAGATCCTCTGAAATAATAACCCCTACATCCCTTTCCTCATGGAGCTGTGCGATTCTTACGTCTGCCTTTGTCTTTGTTTGCAGTACTAAATTGTCTCTTTCTAGATTGAGCTCATTAAATCTCTTTAGTTCTTCCAGTGACACTTCAGTGTTGAACCGCTTTAAGAGATGAATATATTTAACACATTGTCTTTGATACTTCTGATAAGCGACATCTAATTGCTTAATAGTGCTCTCTAGTTGTAATGCATCATGACATGGTTGAGAGAGAGCAGACATGCATTTAACAGTAGTACACCAGAGATCATTGGTATGAGACAGCAGCTCTTCTTCGTCAGCTTCAAGATTTTCTTGTACTTTCCAGGTTGGTTTTGTTAATCTTTTTTTCTCTTTTGTTTGGTTCAGGTTAATTCCTGATCTGAAAGGATTTATGATTGTGGTAGTGGGTCAGATTGCATATTGATTTGCTGGAGCATTTTGCTGACAAGGAGAGCATTAATGATGTAGTTTTTTAGCAGCAGAGAAATGTATCAGTTTTGCTGAGCTCAGCTAGGATTTCTAGACAACGGTTGTAGAAAGATTTGCTTTTACTTTCTGATAAGATTTCACAGCCAAATCCATGTGCAATGCATACTGAGGAATAAACTGATTGTAGTGTACAGAGGCACTGTATAAACTGTAAGGCACAGAGGCACTGTATAAATTGTTTGTAAGGCACAGATGTATTGAACAATCACAGCACTAATGTCCTGACACTGTTGATTGCTATGCTGGACTTGCTTGCAGGCACATACAGGCTTGTGGTAATGGCTACACTGTCTGAAGCTGCTATTACCAGTGTCCCTATAGCATCTTACTGTGTATCCAGAGCTAGCAAAGATCCTATGGAGGACATCTGACTGATCTTTCTAAGATCTTTTGATCTTTCTAAGATCTTCTGACTGATCTTTCTTTGATTTTTTTTTTTTGACTGATTTTATTCTATGAATTTCCCAGCTTCTGGTCACCAGTGATATCAGCGCATGCTGACATCACTCTCTCTGAGACTAATCAGGGTAGCGAGTCTCAGAGAGGGTATCAGTCTCAGAGTGGTAGCTTATGGACCGAATCTGACACACATGCGCAGCTCCAATTCATCATTCTGCACTGGAGCTACGGAACTTGCATACATAAAGTGTGCAAGTCCCTTTGCGGTGCACAATTTGCGGTTCCTACGATTCACAAGTTGCATAGGTACGCTACAAAGCTTCAGGGACTTCTGGATTCACCCAAAAAAAGGGGGGGAAGCAGCCTCTGCCCAATTATTTTGGGCAATGGGAACTCTGTTTTTTAGTAGAGTGTTCCTTTTAACCCCAGTTTCGTGCAGCAAAGAAATTTGTTTTAATTACCAGCTGTAAGTGAGAATAACTAGCAACCTTGGAATTGCGATGCCTCAGCGTTAGTTCTTCCTATAAAATGTATAGGAAGGGTTAATTGGCAGGGGTAACAGCCAAGAAGGGGAGGTAATTTTACTGAACAGCTCACTAAGTAATGCTAAAGGTAATAGGACCCATTGCATTTTATCCATAATTCTCAGGCTTTATTGTACAAACCCCAGGATTTAAAAAAAATAAAAGCATTGTGAATTCTGTACAGTCTTTTAAATCAGGGGTGGGAATTTGTTTTGGCTCGGGGGCCACTTTGTGGGAGCGGAGGTTAGTGGAGCGCCGCACTTGTCCCCAGAACTAATTCTAACCAGAAACATGCCCCCAGAACTAATTATAACCAGAAACATGCCCCCAGAACAAATTATAGCCAGAAACATGCCCCCAGAACTAATTACAGCCAGACACTTGCCCCCAGCTCACATAGATATATTGCCCCAGGCCAGCTCACATGGATTTGTTTGCCCCCAGCTCACATGGATATATTGCCCCAGACCAGCTCACATGGATTTATTGCCCCAGACCAGCTCACATGGATATATTGCCCCAGACCAGCTCACAGGGATATATTGTCCCCAGCTCACAGGGATATATTGTCCCCAGCTCACAGGGATATATTGTCCCCAGCTCACAGGGATATATTGTCCCCAGCTCACAGGGATATATTGTCCCCAGCTCACATGGAAATATTGTCCCCAGCTCACAGGGATATATTGTCCCCAGCTCACAGGGATATATTGTCCCCAGCTCACATGGATATATTGCCCCAGACCAGCTCACATTGAAATATTGCCCCAGTCCAGCTCACATGGATATATTGCCCCAGACCAACTCACATGGATATATTGCCCCAGACCAACTCACATGGATATATTGCCCCAGACCAACTCACATGGATATATTGCCGCAGACCAACTCATGGATATATTGCCACAGCTCACATGACTATATTTCCCCAGACCAGCTCACATGGCTATATTGCCCCAGACCAGCTCACATGGCTATATTGCCCCAGACCAGCTCACATGGCTATATTGCCCCAGACCAGCTCACATGGATATATTGCCCCAGACCAGCTCACATGGATATATTGCCCCAGACCAGCTCACATGGATATATTGCCCCAGACAGCTCACATGGATATATTGCCCCAGATCAGCTCACATGGATATATTTCCCCAGTCCAGCTCACATGGATATATTGCCCCAGACCAGCTCACATGGATATATTTCCCCAGTCCAGCTCAGATGGATATATTGCCCCAGTCCAGCTCAGATGGATATATTGCCCCAGTCCAGCTCAGATGGATATATTGCCCCAGTCCAGCTCAGATGGATATATTGCCCCAGTCCAGCTCAGATGGATATATTGCCCCAGTCCAGCTCAGATGGATATATTGCCCCAGTCCAGCTCAGATGGATATATTGCCCCAGTCCAGCTCAGATGGATATATTGCCCCAGTCCAGCTCAGATGGATATATTGCCCCAGTCCAGCTCAGATGGATATATTGCCCCAGTCCAGCTCACATGGATATATTGCCCCAGTCCAGCTCACATGGATATATTGCCCCAGTCCAGCTCACATGGATATATTGCCCCAGCTCACATGGCTATATTGCCCCAGACCAGCTCACATGGATATATTGTCCCCAGCTCCGCTCACATGGATTTATTGTCCCCAGCTCCGCTCACATGGATATATTGTCCCCAGCTCACATGGATATATTGTCCCCAGCTCACATGGATATATTGTCATCAGCTCACATGGATATATTGCCTCAGACCAGCTCACACGGATATATTGCCCCAGACCAGCTCATATGGATATATTGCCCCAGTCCAGCTCATATGGATATATTGCCCCAGTCCAGCTCATATGGATATATTGCCCCAGTCCAGCTCATATGGATATATTGCCCCAGTCCAGCTCATATGGATATATTGCCCCAGTCCAGCTCATATGGATATATTGCCCCAGTCCAGCTCATATGGATATATTGCCCGAGACCAGATCATATGCATAGATTGCCCCAGCTCACATGGATATATTGCCCCAGACCAGCTCATATGGATATATTGCCCCAGACCAGATCATATGCATAGATTGCCCCAGCTCACATAGATATATTGCCCCGGGCCAGCTCACCTCTCCTCTGCCGTCTGCTCTGCCAGTCCCCTCCGAGTCATTGCCAGCGGCCATGCGGTTTTCCTCCTACGAGCGGCCGCTGGCATAAATCTTTGCCGCTCACCTGGGGTCTATCCACCAGTCAGCCGCGATCTCGCTAGATTGTGGAGTTCACGTGAACGCTGCGATCTCGCGAGATTGTGGTGTTCACGTGAACGCCGCGATCTCGCGAGATTGTGGCTGGCTGTTGGATCCCAGGCGAGCAGCCGAGCTTCATGCCAGCGGCCGCTCGTAGGAGGAAAACCACGCGGCCGCCTGCAATGACTTGAGCCCTGCTTGGTGGGCCACAAAAAACTCTGGTGGGCCGCATGTGGCCCACGGGCCACACTTTGCCCACCCCTGTGTTAGATCCATAAGAACGTCAATCTTTGTTAATGTGTTTAAATAAAATCAAATACACCCTGGATGACGTGTAGAGGGCAACTTCAAAGCATTAAGGCCGGGTGCACACTAGGCGTTTTTTTTCTGCGCACTAGCGAACGTTAAAACGCACTTACCGGCGTCTGTCGCAGCGTTGTGATGCTGCGGACGGGGCCTGTCACATGCTTGTGCGCATGCACTTATTGCGCGCATAGCATGCGTGCATATAGAGATCCTCACCGTCGATGCACGACGGGACTGCAAAGCGCAATCCTATGGAGGCAACTCCAGAAGTGTGTTTTAACACGCGATAGTGCGCAGAAAAAATGCCTAGTGTGCCCCTGGCCTAAAGGAAAAGTCAAGTTCCATATGTAGTGAGCGCACCCAAATGTTTGCCCGTTACTCACATATGGGAATAATTCCTTCCCGACCCCAGTAATGGCAATCAAATCTATTCCTGCATCAATGACCTTCCTGTTCTATTCCACCTGAAGAAAAAAAAATAGCTCTGCTCTGTCCACAGAAACATTTCACTGGCGGCTGCTTACATAATTTTCTTTTTAAAAAGCGACCCCTAGTACCATTGGGGAAGCATAGATGAAGTCTTAATGAAATTATCAAAAATTACATTTTTAATGGCATCAACGAGAGCTTCATATACAGGGAATAGTCGTCATTTCTTTAAACTTTAGGAAAGAATTGCGATACCACAATTTGGTCTCTAATAAGCCTATGTGCCTGCATGAAATGTCCTGCTTTTGTATTTTGGAAAGCTCAGTCTTCACTGAAAGATTTATGTAGGGCCAACAGTTTCTGCAGAACTTTATACTATAAAAAGTTGGGTACCGTAGATACTCGAGTATAGCGCGACCCGAATATAACGCGATGGATACAGATTTATTATGGAAATGAGAAAATACTCAAGACTCGAATATAACGTGAGGAGAAAAATTTTACTGTACAGATAAACCATTAAGATCCTTCCAGGTTCTCATAACACAGTCAGGCCAGGGTGCTCTGCTCTAGAATGATTGCAGTTGTAACTACGTATGAAGCCACCGGCCACCCATCTTCTTTACTATTGACTAGATGGCCGGCGGAGGCGAGTGAGGTGAAAGATTGGCTTAAACCAAGCGTGCCCTCTAGCCGTGATGGATCCCACCTCTCCCGAATCCAGGAGTTCCTGAAGTGTTTGAGTGTTTGCAAGAGAGCCCGCATTTACTTTAGTGAGACTACCCGAACTTCCAGGAGACTTGCGATCCAGAGCAAGGAAAGATTTTTTTTTTTTTTTTACACGCGATGCAGATGTCTCGAATATAACACGACCCCTCCAATTTTAAGGTAATTTTTTGTCCCCCAAAATCTAGCGGTATACTCTAGTATCTACAGGGTAATTAAAATAGAAAGGAAACAATAGAAAAATGTAAGGGGATGAAGGGGCTCTGGTCAGATGAGCTTTCTATCTACAGGACTACAATTTGCAATTCTAATGTACGAAAAGTCATTTTTGAAATGTTTCAATAAAAAATTAGAAAGATAAAAGCTTATGACATGGCAATTACAAAACATTAAAAGCCTACAATGGTTCTGACGAAGCTGGTGCTTACAGGGTTATGTATAAAATTTATTAATATTGGGGTCAAATATTTAAATCATATAGTAGTGTTCACAATTAATGGTTTAGTTAATAAGCCTCAGAGTTGTAGTGAAGCCAGTCAAATTGCACATTTCAGATCATAACAGGTGAGATAGAAGAAATATTGTTTTCGGCAGATTGCCATCCCTCTGCCCAGGCCCCCACCCCACCCCACGTATTCCAATAGTTTAGTTCAGTGAGTAGGTCATGTACGAAGTATCAAAACCAGAAAGCACTTTGTTTTATGCAGAAAACCGTGAATTATATACTGTACAGTATTTAAGTTCTATAGCAAAAGCTTAAAATATGGCAGAAGTAGCATTTTTTTGTCTAGTTTTGACGCTTAGGAAACACAGACTGGACATTCCGCAGCTTAGTGAATACACTGTGTAAGAAATCTGAATTGATGTACCCGTGTCTTGTGATATAATGTAGGTAATTTGGATTTTTTTAACACTATAGCACAACATTCACATTGAATTACTGACAGAAAATGCATGTTCCCGCTGTGGCCGATAGTTTATCGCTGGGGCTGCTAGCGGAATGCATTAACTGCATTCCGCTAGCAGCCCCCTTGACTGGCCGCGTGCTGCTCCTCAGAGTGCTGCCTGCGTGCTCCCTCCCTCGGCCACTGTCCTCAGCCCTGTGTGTGAAGGCAGTGACGTGGCATACAGACAAGATTTTCGCAAAATCTCGCGAGAGCGTGTCACAGCCTTCAGAAGCCAGCGGCTGCGTGCAAGAACACGCCGGACCTCTACCGTCTCTGCTGGGTAAGTATGGTGCTGAGTATAAATAATTTTGGGGTCTGTGCCTGGGTATATTTAAATATGGGGGCATGTGCTGCTGGTTGTATATATAATTATGGGGGTCTGTGCTGCTGGGTGTTGTGACATAAGGGAAGGTCATTGAGGGGCAATATATTTACCCTAGTTTTCTGTCCTATGTACAGGACTAGCGGAACCCAGACTGTGTTTTCGTGCTGACTTTGGGTCTGAATAATCCAGCTCGGGTTTTGTGTGTCTCACTTGGATAGTTAATTGCTTAATGATTGCTTATCCAGGGGAGATAAAAGGGGAAGGCTGAAACATGATGTTGCTCTGGCCTGGGATTCAGACAGCCTTCTGAGAGTGCTACAAGCTGAAAGTTTGTGAGTAAGATGTCGCTCAAAGTACTTTTGTTTAAAGCTCACCACTGGGTAGAGAGGAAACCTGCCTGTATAGTCAGAGCCTGGATGGCAGGGATTTATTTTCCTTAATAAAAACTGACTGCTGGACAGATTTAAAAACAAACTTTGGCTGCCTGGATTACCTTTTTCCCAGGGAAGGTAAATCCCCATTTGAGCTATAGTTGCATAATGGAGGACATGGTAAAAGCTTTGCTTCAAGCCACTGCAGGCCAGCAGATGACAAATCACCAGTTTTCAGTGGCTCAGCGGCAGATGCTGGAGGTCCAGCGAGCCGATCGAGATGCCCAGCGAGCAGATCGAGCGGTACTCAAGGAGTTGGCTCAGAGCATCCTAGAATTAAAGGGCAACTCTGTGGCCTCAATACCAGTGGAACAAAAGGTGAAGCGTGCCAGCTATTACCTGCAGAAGATGACAGCTGCAGATGATGTGGAAGCCTACCTCACTACTTTTGAGAGGATTGCAGCATGGGAAGGTTGGCAGAGATGTGAGTGAGCGGGGCTGGTTGCACCTTTTCTAATAGGTGAACCCCAAGAAGCCTACGACTTGGAACCCGAGGCTGCTGAGGGTTATGATGTACTTAAGGCTGAGATCCTGGCAAGACTAGGTGTTTCCATTGCTGTTCATGCCCAGCGGGTGTATCGGTGGAACGGAGGCTGAAAAGCCCCCAAGGTCCCAAATGTTTGATCTTATACACCTTACCGGAAAGTGGCTCCAACCTGAGACATTGTCACCACTGGAGATAGTGTGGTATGTGGTGACCGTTATTTGCGGGCTCTTCCAAGGAAATGGGTCAGCCATGGAGATCCCAAAATGGCTACCCAGCTAGTGGACATGATAGAGCGATACAAAACAGCGACAGACCTGCTAAGTAACCCCGTGCTTGAGTGTCCCGTCTCACCCAGAGGACTCCTGCCCAGAGTACCTGGTAAGCCTGTTCCAGGGGTTAAGGGCACGGGAGAAACTTATACGATATTTGCCAAAAATGAAGAGACGACAGGCTCTGGACCTAAAGACTGGCTGGGTAGGTCAGGAAGGACCATGAGGCCATATACAGGACTGTGTGCAGAACACATAAAATGCTTTTGTTGTCATGGGTTAGGACATATTGCTGCTAATTGTCCATTTACTGATGAACCTATGCAATGTGATAATGCTAGGTTGTGGAAACGCATGTCTTTCTCTTCACAATTGGTGTGTACTCCATCATGTCATTAATGTATTGAGAGACAAATGTGTGTTATTTCTTTTGATGGTAAGCCAGTTACAGCTCTGCTATATTCTGGTAGTGTGGTAACTCTAGTCAGAGCTGACTTTATCAGCCTCAACAGGTACCACCCTAGCACTATTGTGGTTATTTGTGTACATGGTGACACACATGATTACCAGACTGCTGTAGTGGAAATTGATACCCCATGGGGCTCTGTGACATTGTGGGTGTAGTACCCTCCCTGCTTCATGAAGCTATAGTGGGGGGGAGTTTCCACAATTTGGGAGACTTTGGGAAACTAGAAAGGTTCAGGTGGATTGTGCTCCCTCTACAGGTGAACCAAGGGAACTTAGTCCGGAATCTTTTGACTGTAAAACGAAAGAGGATATTGTGGGTGTGTCTGATGACGGTGATATGCCTTTCCCTCTTTCTGTGATGGCTAAGGAGCAGGAGAAAGTGGAACCTGACCCAAAGATTGTGAATAATGAACAGGATGTTGTGCCTGGCTCTAGTACTGAAAGTGAATCAAATGATATGCCTGACTTAGAAGTCAGGATGGATGATTTCCATACAGAACAAATGGACTCCACACTAACTAGTGCCAGGGAAAACATAAAAATGATAGATGGAAAACCTATTGATCCTGATGTAAGAATATCTTTCCCCTACATGGTGCAAAAAATTATTTACTGTATCAGGTGGTAAAGCAAGGGGAGGACGTGGTAAAACGATTAGTAGTCCCAAAACCATACTGCAGGATGGTATTGGACCTTGCTCATGGTCATGTAATGGGTGGACACCTGGGTATAGAAAAAACTAAGAGAATAAGCCAGAGATTATTTTGGCTGGTTTACATGCTGATGTAAAGGAATATTGTGAGTCTTGCCCAGAGTGTCAGTATTCGGCACCCTCACCCCATTTTCGTAGTCCGCTGGTACCTTTGCCAATTGAGATTCCCTTTGAAAGAATCGGCATGGATCTGGTGGGTCCAGTGGTTAAGTCTGCCCGAGGGCACCAGCATATACTAGTAATACTGGACTATGCTACGCGGTATCCTGAAGTCATACCTCAGCTAAAACTATTGCCAAGGAGCTTGTTCAGGTATTTAGTCGTGTGGGTATTGCAAAGGAAATTTTAATGGATCAGGGCACGCAATTTTATCTAGAGTGAGCAGGGAGTTATGTAGGCTGTTCAAAATCTCTCACACACGTCTGTCTACCACCCTCAAGCTGATGGACTGGTGGAGAGATTTAATAAGACGCTGAAGAGCATGTTAAAAAAGGTAGTGGAGAAAGATGGGAAAAATTGGGATTTCTTATTGCCATATCTCAGGTTTGCTATTCCGGGGTAGCAGAGGATATACCTTATACAGAAGCAGGGGTTCAGAACTAGTAGAAACGTCAGACAAGCCAGAAGATATCATAACCAGGTAATCCGAATAGGATATACACAGAAAACAAAACCACAGCAAGGACAGACTATGAACTAAATAACATAGGGAAAACCAGAAATAAATCAGGAACACAAATGACAGAGAGATGGGGAAATAGGATCAAAAAGTAATCAGAACAAAATATACAAATACAACAGGATAGCAGGCAGCTCACTCAACACAAACCACTAGGAAATGTGAAATGACAGAGTGGTGCATTGCTCTCTTATGGGGAGTGAATCAGGACAAGGACAGACAGGTGGGTTGGGAGCACATAACACATTAACCCCTGAGCTGCAACCCAGGAACAGCAACATGAAAAACAAGGCCTGAGCAGATTATACAAATCCAGATGGCAGGGGGACAGGGCTGGAAGCATGGAAAGTGACAGCCCCTCCACACCTGCGGTCCCAATAGCTGAAACCTTATCGGTGGCTCAACATAATGAAGTAAAAGAGTTCCTGAGAAAAAATACAGATTTTTTTCTCTGAAATGCCTGGTCTGACCACAGTAATACAGCATGACAATTACTGAACCCTGTGTTCATGTAAATTTAAAGCCATATAGAATACCCGAAGCTAGACGAGAAGCTGTCTCGGAAGAAATAAAGAAAATGGTAGAATTGGGGGTGATCGAAGAGTCCCATAGTGATTGGTCAAGTCCGATTGTGCTGGTTCCAAAACCAGATGGAAGCAAAAGATTCTGCAAAGATTTTAGAAAGTTGAATAGTGTGTCTAAATTTGATGCTTACCCGATGCCTCCGGTGGATGAGCTCATTGACAGACTGGGAACTACCCGATCTATAACCACTTTAGATCTGACTAAGGGATACTGACAGTGCAAAAGAAAAGACGGCATTCTCTACCACCGAGGGGTCTTTCCAGTATAAGAGGATGCCGTTTGGTCTGTATGGTGCCCCTGTCTCATTCCAAAGAGAGATGGATAAAATACTGAGATCTCATCGACAATACGCCGCGGCTTATTTGGACGATGTAGTGGTACACAGCCCAGACTGGCAGTCTCATTTGTTAAGGGTGCAAACGGTAGTCGACTCTCTTAGGGAGGCAGGACTCACAACCAACCCAAAGAAATGTGCCATGGGGTTGGAGGAGGCAAAATGCCTGGTTTATACCATTGGTTGGGGTTTGGTTAAGCCTCAAATCAATAAGGTTGAGGCGATTCAAAAGTGGCCCCAACCTATAAATTAAAAAACAAGTGAGAGCATTTCTTGGGATCACGGGCTATTATCGGCGCTTCATCCCCAATTGTGCCACTATTGCGGCTCCAGTGACCGATTTAATGAAGGGTAGAGGGACAGTCATGATTACATGGACTTCTGAGGCAGAAAGTTTGTGAGTAAGATGTCGCTCAAAGTACTTTTGTTTAAAGTGGCTGAGATAAGCTCACCACTGGGTAGAGAGGAAACCTGCCTGTATAGTCAGAGCCTGGATGGCAAGGATTTATTTTCTTTCTTATCTTGTGAATGTATTAAAGAACAGAGCTCCTAAAAAGATATGGGAGAGCTTTGTGTGCTCAACTGGTGCTTGTGACCCCAGATTTCACAAAGGAGTTTGTAGTACAGACAGATGCCTCTAATGTGGGTCTGGGCACTCTACTGTCCCAAATCAGAGACGGGGAGGAGCACCCTGTGGTCTATCTCAGCAGGAGGCTTAACAAACACAAGAGAAATTACGCCATTGTTGAGAAAGAATGTCTTGCTATCAAATGGGCCCTGGACGCCCTCAAGAATTACCTGTTGGGTAGACCGTTCAGACTGGTCACTGACCATAGCCCTCTCAAGTGGATGTGTGAAAATAAAGAAAGGAACGGCCAAGTTACGAGATGGTTTTTAGCTTTACAAGCTTTTAAATTTACAGTGGAGCACAGAGTGGGGACGCTTCAAACCAATGCAGATGCCCTCTCGCGTGTCCATTGCCTCTCCGTTGTAGTTGCTCAACCGCGGGGGCTTGAGCAAGGGGGGATATGTGACATGAGCAAAGTTCATTGAGGGGCGATCTATTTCCCCTAGTTTTCTGTCCTATGTACAGGACTAGCAGAACCAATACTGTGTTTTCGTGCTGATTTTGGGTCTGAATAATCCAGCTCGGGTTTTGTGTGTCTCACCTGGATAGTTAATTGCTTAATGATTGCTTATCCAGGGGAGATAAAAGGGGAAGGCTGAAACATGATGTTGCTCTGGCCTGGGACTCAGACAGCCTTCTGAGAGCGCTACAAGCTGAAAGTTTGTGAGTAAGATGTCGCTCAAAGTACTTTTGTTTAAAGTGGCTGAGATAAGCTCACCACTGGGTAGAGAGGAAACCTGCCTGTATAGTCAGAGCCTGGATGGCAAGGATTTATTTTCTTTCTTATCTTGTTTTGTTGCAACCTTTTTTTTTCCTTAATAAAAACTGACTGCTGGACAGATTTAAAAACAAACTTTGGCTGCCTGGACTACCTTTTTCCCAGGGAAGGTAATCCCAATTTGAGCTATACCCCCACAGTGTATATATAATTATGGGAGCATGTGCTGCTGGATGTATATATAATTATGGGGGCATGTGCTGCTGGGTGTATGTATAATTATGGGGCATCTGTGCTGCTGGGTATATTATAGTGTGTGTTATTTTTTTTCCTTCAGGTAATGGGGGTTGTGGAATTCTTGGGTGAGCTCCTTCACTTTTTTTTTTCCCCCAGGACTTGACCCCTGTCAGAGCTCCACAACAATAAAATGGAAAAACAAATTTATTATTTAAGTTCCATGTAAAAGCATTTAATTTAAAAAATATACTATTTATTAAATTATTTTAAAATGTAAAACCAAAGTAAAATATCTTTATATAAAAATATAAAGTTTGCCCCCTCTCCTGCTTTTTTTCTTCTTCTTTGCAGGGAGGGGGTTGAACATGTCTCCCTGGTGGTCTAGTGGTGGAGGAGGGGGTGGGCTCCAGTCTGGGCCACTTCATCTGCAGCCCAGGCCTGATAAATCCTTGGCGGTCTGGGTGCTTGTGGGGTCAGCAATGCGATCTGTGCCTCGCACACAGACTGCAGAGCATGTCCCATGCTGGAATCAAGCGCCGGCGATCTCTGATGACCTGTCAGCTGACCGCTGGCACTCACTGACTATGTATCAATGTAAATTGTAGAAAAATGGACTTGAGGGATTTAATTATTTGTCACTGCCAACAAGAAATACAATTTTTTGTATACCATCTTGAAATTTGGAGTGACTCGCTACAAGACCTGTACCTCTAAGTGTGAATTTTTTGAAAACTAATTTTTTAAAAAAATTCTATTTTGTCATGTTTTATTTAAAATGAAAGCCCTATTCCTAAACTTTAAGGCTAGGGTCAGACGAGCGCATTCTGTGCGTCTGTGCACAACGGACATACTTTCTGATTGACGACAAGGTAGTGGCCACAAAGTCCATTTTTTTGACTGACGTTTTTTTTTTGACTGATGTAGGGCCATATTACATACTTGGTGCTAACTTAACCAGAGCTGTTGTAAATAGACATGTGCACAGCACAAAATTTAGTTTTGAACTAATGGATTAGTCCTAAAATGCAATTTATTTAGTTTTGTAAGAAATTCGTTTTCAGTTCTTTAGTATGAAAATTTCACTCATCCGAAAACCAGTGGATACAATTACTATTGTAGTGGCTCCTCAGAGGGCTGAGATTGCTACTTGTTACAGTATCTCTCACTCTCAGCACAATGTGTCAGGCAAAGCTGTTACAGTAACTGACTGCTGCTCATCACAGCGCTCATCGATTCAGTAAAACTAATAAATAATATTTTTATATATAAGAGGTTAACGGTTAGAACAATATTATTTCCTTGTTTTACTGAAACTGAGCGCTGTTAGTCAGTTACTGTAACAGCTGAGCCTGATACATTGTACTGAGAGATAAAATAACAAGCAGCCGATCTCAGCACTCACAGCCACTAAAGGGCTTTAAAAAAGGCTCCTCTCTGTGTAATGTATAGAACATCCTCCTGAATTAATGTCCCTCTCTGTATAGAACATCCTCCTCAATTTATACCTTTCTCTGTATAATAGTATAGAACATCCTCCTGCATTAATTAATGCCCCTCTCTGTATAGACCATCCTACTGCATTGGCATGTGGAGGGTGCAGAACCTTCAGCACAGGAGAGGGAACTTTTACTTAGACAGGAATATAAAAGCAGGGGAGAGGGAAAATATTAATGTAAATTGGTCTGAAAGCTCAGAGAAGAGATGGCTGGTGCAATTTTTTTTTATAAAATAAAGCACTTTAAATCCAGGGAAAACATTCAAATAAATCACACTGAAGGCTCATAATGACAGAGTAACTGTGAGAGCTGGATACTAAATGTATCAGACGTAAAAAAACCTTTATAACAAGCAGCACTGGGAGAGGAGAGGAACTTTATATAAAATGTGTATTATAGATGAGGATCGGGGGATAGTGCTCCTGGATAATTTAAAATGCATCAGACCTAAGCCCCTATTATGCAGAGCAGGAGGGGAGATAACACACGTTTTATAAAGTCATCTCTTCTCCCAGCGCTGTTTGTTATAAAGGTTTTTACTATCCAGCCCTCCTCTGTCATTAGCTTTCAGTGTGATTTATTTGAATGTTTTCCTTCTCCAGCTGCTTTTATCATCATGTCTGCCTCATAGACATGCAAGGGTTAAGTAAAGGTTTCCTCTCCTGTGCTAGCTGTCTGTGCTGCGAGTGAGTATTCTGGAGCTCTATCACTGTCAGATTTTCGGGTAGGGGGCGGGAAGGATTACGCATACAAACCTTTTCTGTAGCTTTGCGATGTTGCACTCTTCATTGCTGGTCTCCTTCACTCATCAATGTAATATTACAAAAAGGACTGAAACTAAAATGTAGTGCATTTTATTTTAGTTTCTTTCGTTTTTTGTACTGAGCAGTTTCGTATCTCTTGAGTCATACTAAAACTAAATTACCCCAAAATTCGGACTAAATCGTTTTAGTACTAAAACGAATGCACATGTCTAGTTGTAAACTTCCCAGAGCCATTATAGCCTATGGAGGTTTTAAGTTTACAACAGTTCTGGTTAAGTTAGCACCAAGTATGTAATATGGCCCGTAGAAGGGAAAATAAATTAATATGAAAAACCTTTTGTCCGTCAAAAATGCAGTCTGTCTGTCTGACTATGTTCCATCACTCACACACAAAGCTATGTGGACGTTGCAGACGCAGAACACTCTGTGCGTCCGTTCTAGCGGATTTACGTTCTTGCGTCCGTTTGCCGCGTCCGTTGTGCGTCCACAGTTTGATGTGGATGTACTTCGTGTGTGGGGCTCCATTTGTCATAATTATATGTTATAACGGACATACAAATGTGTGGAAACACGGACGTGATCAGTGCGCTCGTCTGACACGGGCCTAAAATGACACATGTCGCATGTCTGTAGCTATCATAGATATCTCATAAATGGCATCTGAACTTATGTTTTTTTTTTGTGAATTTTAGGCAATTTTGAAAGCTCAAAATCTCAAACAGGTGGACAAAAACAGTTTGAAAAAATCTATTTTTAAACCTCTCATGGTAAGGTACAAATGAACCAAATTCATGACGTAAAGGTTTTAAGCATTGGTTGATTTGACACGGAATGACCTTATAAGGCAACATGTGGCTATAACAGGCTCGTCTCTTCTTGAAGACATCAGACCTAGGATTGCCAGATCACCCAGGTTTTCCTGGACATATTTCATAGAGCACACAGAGAAAATGCTGCCCTACAGTGTGTATAATCCATATGCTTCAGGAGGGAAACTTGTTATCTAGCCACTTGGAAGTCTTACATGCAGCATACTGTATGAGTTCTACATACAGCAGGGTTATAGTTTCATGCACTGCCCATCAGC
Organism: Leptobrachium leishanense; assembly: GCA_009667805.1. NCBI lineage: Eukaryota > Metazoa > Chordata > Amphibia > Anura > Megophryidae > Leptobrachium > Leptobrachium leishanense. Next base: position 246,370,023 of record CM019065.1, read on the forward strand.
CTGAATACATTATATGTCCAGGAAAACATAGCTGATCTGGAAACCTTTTTAGTCAGGAGTAACAAAGGCCCTAAGCTAGGGTTGCCACCTGTCCAGTTTTCACCCGGACAGTTCGGGTTTTGAATCATGTTTGGGTTTCAGACCCCCTCCCACCCGGACCCATGATTCAGAGAGCTGTGTGAGAAAACTGGCCTTAGGGGTGTGACATGGGCAGCAGAACCATAGGGAGGGACAGATACCTCCTAGTACTGTAAGTGGGGGGTATATATTATATTATTATCAAACCCCCAAGTTTTGCACTTTGAAGCTTATTTTTCTTTTTTTTTGGCTGCCACTGATGGCAGGTTAGCTGCAAATGTGTGTGTGTGTGTTCCCACAAGCAGAGGCCTTAGTATACTTCTATAATACCAAAGGGATAATTGCACATTTCTAGGCGCCTGCCATGCAGTTTTACATAATTTCTGTAGAATAAGGCTCGGGTCAGACGAGCGCAGTGTTCACGTCCGTGTTGCCGCATATTTTAACCTCCGTGGTACCATACAATTATGATCAATAGAGACCACACACGAAGTACGTCCGCACAGAAGTGTGGACGCACAACGGACACGGCAAACGGACGCAAGTTAGGTAAGAACGTAAAACTGCTAGAACGGACGTGCGGAGTACGCCACGTCTACAACGCCCACATAGCTTTGTGTAGGATTAATGGAATGCAGTCAATATGGACTGCATTTTTGACGTCCAGCATTTTTGACAGACAAAATGTTTTTTCAGATTAATTTTATTTCCCATCTACATCAGTCAAAAAAAAAAATCAGTCACAAAAACGGACCGTTTGGCCACTACCTTGTTGTCAGTCAGAAAGTACGTCAGTTGTGCACGGACGCACAGAATGCGCTAGTCTGACCCTAGCCTTATACATAAGTTTAGAAGTTATAGTAAAATTCTAGGGGCCCTGTCACCAGGTGTAAGCTAAAACGCCATCGCTAATGGAAAAATTTAGCACGAGTCGATAAAAGGTAGCGGCTGACAACCCACCAACAGATCACCTTGTCCGCAGTAGTCTGTGTACAATATTCATTAGCGCACGCTAGGGAAACGCTAAGACCTGGGCTGTGACCCAGCGCTAATGCGTTTGTGTAAGGATAGAACTGTTTGTTTCCAGTGCAGAGTGCCTGGCTATACCTATCCCCTGCCCTCACAAGCTTGTAGAAGTATGAACACATCCAGCCATGAGCCCACACACCCCTGCATTATTAAAATCCTCCAAGGTGGCCGTATTATCCAGGTTTATATGTACATATATATTAATTAAGGCTGATGGGCAATAAATGATAAATGCCACCCAACAGCATGTAGAATAGATCCGAAAGGAAGGCCAGGTGAGCGACAATAACTTCCCTGCGGCAGCATATAAATAATACAAGTTTCAGGGCAAGACTTATCCATGTGTTCCTTTAGACATGATCCACACGATTACCCTAATAATCAACCGCTTACATACTATGAATAACACCCAGCAAAAATGTTTAAAACTAGTAGGGATGTGTATGACTTATTTCTCGTTTTTCTTTTTGTGTCATTTCGGACAGTTTTTTGTTTCATTTCGGTGAATCTGATCGATTTGGGTGATTCGGTTCAGTTGGTGTTTCCTTTTTATGAATTATTTACAGGGTTATTCAAAGAGATCCGAATTGTGGCCGAACAGTGAAATTCAGCATACGGTTACCTTTCCTGGCAATTCGGCTATCCAGAGCGCAGGCAGTTCGCCAAATGTTGGCGAATTGCCTGCACATACGGTGCCTGTTCGAGGGCAGTGAATTCCCCATAGTGAAGCAATGCTTCGTCTATTCAGAGAGCACAAAACCGCTGAGAAAGGTTGCCGAAATGCCCTGCCATTCGGTGTTTTCATTCGACAGGTTTATTCAGGCGAATCCCATAGGAAGTCGATTACTAGTACCAATAGAATTAAAGTTTCTTTATTCTTTTAGGCATTTTTTTGGGTGACATTTTAGGTTTCCTTACTTTTTAAACCATAGGTTTCAATGCAGCATATGAATCCACACACTGCAGGGAAGCGCCTCGCTGCAGTATAATTAATGAAGCCTATGAATCCGCACACTGCGGGACAGCACCTCTCTGCAGTATAATAAATGAAGCATACCTCCCAGCAGTGTGTGGATTCATGTTGCTTTAATTATAACTCCTAAAAAAACTAAACTAACTGATTGAATCGATCTGCAGAAAGGTGCTGCCCTGTAGTGTACGGATTCATATGCTGCTTAAATTATACCGTAGAGAGGCGCTTCCCAGCAGTGTGTGGATTCATATGCTGCTTAACCCCTTAAGGACCAGGGGCCTTTAAAGTCAATTTATTTACGACGGAAGATTTCCGTCATTGGTCCTTAAGGGGTTAAATTATACTGCAGAGAGGCGCTTCCCAGCAGTGTGTGGATTCATATGCTGCAATGAAACCTATGGGTTAAAAAGCCTGGTTTCTTAAAAAAAAGTTAGAAAACTAGGGTTGCACCGATACCGATACTAGTATCGATATCGGTGCCGATACCGGGTACTGCAGGAGTACTTGGTACTCGTGCAGTACCCCCGATATTTTTTTCCGATACCGGGAGCCGGCTTGCCGGTATCCTAGGGGCTGCGGCGGCTGTCCGAATGCTCTATCGGCATTCGGACAGGCCCTGCAGCTGCTCTCCTAACTTTGTTTATACTTACCTTCCTGGGCGCCGCCGGGAAAGTCTTCGCGCGCGCTCGCTCCTTGGAAGGTCCCCAGCCGCGACCACGTGGGACCATGTGATCGCAGCTGGGGTCCTTCCAACGGGCGCACGCGCGGAAACTTTCCCGGCGTCGCTAAAGGAAGGGAAGTATAAACAAAGTGAGCAGCTGCAGGGCCTGTCCGAATGCAGATAGAGCATTCGGACAGGCCCTGCAGCTGCTCTCCGCTCATACTTACCTTCCTTTAGCGACGCCGGGAAAGTTTCCGCGCGTGCGCTCGTTGGAAGGACCCCAGCCGCGATCACATGGTCCCACGTGGTCGCGTCTGGGGACCTTCCAAGGAGCGCGCGCGCGCGAAGACTTTCCCCGGCGTCGCTGAAGGAAGGTAAGTATGAGCGGAGAGTGCGGGGGGGGCATTATCCGTGAGCGGGGGGGCATTATCCGTGAGCGGGGGGGCATATCCATGAGCTGGGGGTCAATTATCCATGAGCTGGGGGGGCAATTATCCATGAGCAGGGGGCATATCCATGAGCTGGGGGGCAGGATATCCATGAGCTGGGGGGGCAAGATATCCATGAGCTGGGGGGCAATTATCCATGAGCTGGGGGGGCATTTCCATGAGCTGGGGGGGCAAGGGCAATTATCCATGAGCTGGGGGGGCATTTCCATGAGCTGGGGGGCAATTATCCATGAGTGGGGGGCAGGATATCCATGAGCTGGGGGGCAGGATATCCATGAGCTGGGGGGCAATTATCCAAGAGCTGGGGGGGCATTTCCATGAGCTGGGGGGCAATTATCCATGAGCTGGGGGCATATCCATGAGCTGGGGGCAATTATCCATGAGCTGGGGGGGCATTTCCATGAGCTGGGGGGGCATTTCCATGAGCTGGGGGGCATTTCCATGAGCTGGGGGGCAATTATCCATGAGCTGGGGGGGCATTTCCATGAGCTGGGGGGCAATTATCCACGAGTGGGGGGCAGGATATCCATGAGCTGGGGGGCAGGATATCCATGAGCTGGGGGGCAATTATCCATGAGCTGGGGGGGCATTTCCATGAGCTGGGGGGCAATTATCCATGAGCTGGGGGGCTTATCCATGAGCAGGAGGCATATCCATGAGCTGGGGGGCAGGATATCCATGAGCTGGGGGGCAATTATCCATGAGCTGGGGGGCAATTATCCATGAGCTGGGGGCATATCCATGAACAGGGGGGCAATTATCCATGAGCTGGGGGGCAATTATCCATGAGCTGGGGGCATATCCATGAGCGGGGGGGCAATTATCCATGAGCTGGGGGGCAGGATATCCATGAGACCTGGGGGCTTTATAGGAGGTCTGTTCTTATTGGAAAGCGTCACATGACATAAAATAAAAGTATCGGTACTTGGTATCGATGAGTACTTGAACAAAAGTATCGGTACTCGTACTCGGTCTTAAAAAAGTGGTATCGGTGCATCCCTATAGAAAACCTAAAATTTCACTGAAAAAATGCCTAAAAGAAATAAGAAACCTTTCATTCTATTGGTAGTAATCTACTTCCCATTCTTTCACCTCTGTTTCTAGACCTGTACGATTAAAACATGGAGCTGACCCTAACTGCTTGTCATTTCAAGCAGTTTAACAAATTAATATCGGTCCAAGAAAAGGAAATTTCGACAAGCTGTTGCGCCAAAGGGAATCCTTTTGGACTTATACACTTAAAACATTGTACCCCTCTGGTTTAAATGAAGAATTTAATTACACCCCTTTTATTTGATTTATAGGGTTATTCAGAGAGCGTGAAAAGCAGGAGAATGACTGGAAAATGAAACCTTCTAGGTCAAAATAGCTGATTTGGAAAGTGAGATGAAAGGGAGAATTTTTCTGGTTTGGCTATTTTGACCTATAATTTTTTTTTTTGTAAATAAAAGTTTTTATTTTAATTTTCACAGCAAACAAAGATATACGAAAGTTGTACATGTATCAAAGTCATCAGCTCGCAGGCTGGGCGGTGGCATCATCATAAAACAACATGTATCTTTTACATTCGAGTTAGGAATCAGACTTAGAAGACTAAGTATCAGCATCAAGTCAGATTAACGTTATTGGGATCACGTGGAAAGGGTAAATTAAACTAAGACCAAGAGAAAAAAAAAAGGGGGGGTATTGGGGAGGGGGGAAATGGCCTGGGAATTTGGGCAAGTCCCTACTGGGCACAGAAACCATAAAACAGTGCATTCACTATACGTCAAGGGTAGAGACTAGAGCGTCTTAAGAAGGAATGTGGTCAGATACTACGTCACATTGGCTCAATTACAGTAACAAGGCACGAAATTCTGCTCCCCCCGATTGGAGGATCCAAGTACTCCAAATCTGAGTATATTGGGCCGTCATACCGTTCATTGAGTAGTACAGTTGTTCGACTCTATGGAGCTCTCCATTTTAGAGAGCCAAAGATGCATGGGAGGGCTCACCCTTTGCTTCCAAAATAGGGGTATTAGACTTTTGGCAACATTCAGAATGCGGATACACACCGATTTTTTTTTTGTAACCTGAAGTAGCGTAGTGTACATGATGTAATAGCATGGTGGCTGGTCGGAAGTCGGGGGAGGTTCTATGAACAGTTGAGTGATTTTATGTATCTTTTCCCAATATAGGCGAATTACTGGACAAGACCACCATATGTGAAGTGCCGATCCCGGGCTTTCACCACAACGCCAGCACTCATCCGACATATCAGGAAACACGTGGCTAAGCTGTTCAGGAGTCTTATACCACAGGGATAGTAATTTATATGCCGTTTCCTGTGTTTTCGATGAGACCGAGCAGTGGTGTGTAAGGTCGCAGATTTTCCCCCATTGGGAGTCGGACAGAGTAGTTTCTAACATCATTTCCCAACTGCCCATAAACCTCGGCGGGGGGGTTCTATTTGAGCGCTGGAGGAGTTCGTATAAATAGGACACGCCATGTGGCAGTAGGTCAGCTGTCATGCACTGTTTTTCAAATTCTGTTAGAGGGCGGGTCAGTTTTGTTCGCTGGGGTATAGATCTGATAAAGCTAGCAATCTGTTGATATCAGAAGTATCGTAGGAAAGTCACTGCCCTATCGCCCAGTATATCAGTAAGCGAGGCAAGTTGTTGGTCTCGAAATACGTCACGAATGCGCGGTGTTTGTGTTTGCAGCAAGTCTGTGAATATCGACGGGGTGTAAGGCGTGGGCGTGGAGGCTTGGCATAACAACGGCGTAAGCGGCGACGGGTCGGAGGACAGGTCTAAAACACGCATTACTCGATGCCATATGCGTAGTGTAGCTGAGGTGTAATGTAGATCACAGACCCGGCGTAGCCCTTGCAGTTTAGGCAGCCAAGGGAGGACAGTGAGGGGAATCCCGGCTTCGTCTTGTTCAACCACCCCCACGCTTTGAGTTTGCGGGGTTTTGCCCATTCCAGAATACGCTGAAGGTGGCAAGCCATATGGTATTTCGCAAACTCTGGTACGGCAAGCCCCCCCCGTGCTTTAGGTAGGGTAAGGATGGAAAATTTTAGCCTCGGTCGGGATCCCCTCCATACATAATTCGAGATCTGCGTCTGTAGGTCCCGAAAAAAGGTTTGCGGGAGGTCAATGGGAATCGTCTGGAAGAGGTATAAAATACGAGGGAGTACATTCATTTTGATTGCCTGGACGCGACCCAGCCAAGAAATGTGCGGATAGTTCCAGGCCTTCAGATCCGTGGAGATAGTCGCGAGCATGGGCGCAAAGTTGTCTCTGAACATTAACCCTTTCGCTGCTGAGGCTTTTCCCGCCCCTGTGCTGAGGTCATTTTTTACCTGTTTTGCGCATCATGTTTAAACGTGTTTTGAAGGCTTATTTTAGTATATGACATCGACATATTATATATCGTTCTTTCCGTCAGACTCGGTAGATTCATAATATGTCATTATTATATGTATACGTTATGTCATGTTTGTATATTATAACAAAAAATGCAATAAAATATGTATTTTCAATAATTTACAGCGTGTAAAGTGTTTTTTTCCACATTTTAACATGCGAGCAATTGCGGTTATATTTTGTATGGGGTGCGCTTGTTAAAAAAATTAGAGATGGGGTCTCGTTACATTTTTTTTTGGGGAAAATGACACCATTTTTAACAAACGCACCGCATACAAAAATCGTTAATGCAGCATCATTGTTCACATTATAATTGAAATGGGAACAATATTGCTGCATTAACAAAACAAAAAAAAAAAAAGTGTTTATTTTTTTTTTTTATTTATTTTTTTTAATTTTTTTTTATTTTTATTTTTCTTTTTTTTTTTTTTTACAATTTTTTTTTACTTTCATGTTTGGTATCGTTGGAACGGCCATGCTCTGGCCGATCCAACGATATCAAAATTTAACCCCTAACTGCCACGGATCGGGAGATAGGGAGTTCATTGGAACTCCCTATCTCCACACTTCGTGCAGTTAGGGGTTAATGCTAGGACTGGCGTCATCGTGCTGCGCACGATGACGCCAGTCCTCTGGGGGAGTTCCCGGAAGCTTGGCCGACATCCAAGATGTCGGCCAGCTCCCGGGAAGGATCGCAAATCGCGCTTTTCAGCGCCGATTTGCGATCCAGCTCCCCAGGGGTTAATGCCAGGCATCATTTGGAAGGGCAGGCTGTGCCCTTCCAAATGATGCCTGGGTTAAGCCCCTGTGAGCCGCCGATCGGGAGGGAGAGAGGTCCGAAGGACCTCCCCCCCTCCCTTTCAGGCGCCTCCTCCGCACATGCGGGGGGGGCGCCTGAATTATGTGTCATCGCGGGGGCGCGATGACACATAATAATGGCGGCCACTGCTCCGGATGCCGGGCTGACATCCAGGATGTCAGCCCGCACCGGAGGGGCCAGCGATCGGCCGGAACCCGGCCGAACGCTGACCCCAATGCGAGGACGCGCTCAGCGCGTCCTCCGCATACCAGCGGGAATGCTGAGGACGCGCTGAGCGCGTCCTTAGCATTCAAGTGGTTAAAGTATGGTCAAAGGTCAACCAAATTCCAAAGTACTTAATTCTATCCTCGGCCCATTGGATCGAGAAGTTTGGCCGTATGGATTGAGCCTTCGACCGCGGCATGGACACATTTAACAGGAAGGACTTGGCGAAATTAATTTTCAAGTTGGAGAGGTTACCGTATACTTCAAAAGCTTTCAGTAAGTTGGGCAAAGTCGTTTCTGGGTAAGTCACGAAAAAAAGGAGATCATCCGCGAAAGCAGCTACCCTGTGCTCCGTCCGGCCAGTCCGGATCCCTCGGATGTCCGGGCTAGCCCTTACAGAGGACTCGAAGGGCTCCAATGCCAATACAAACAACAATGGGGAGAGTGGGCATCCCTGCCTAGTACCGTTCCTTATCTTAAAGGGTTCCGTATAGATCCCATTCACGCAAACCCGTGCAGTTGGATCCGAATATAGAGCCCGGATCCAGGTGCATAGATTAGGACCTAGTCCAACCTGAGAAAGAGTTGCAAACAGGAATTCCCAGTTTACTCTGTCAAAGGCCTTCTCTGCGTCCATAGAGAGGAGGAGAAGGCCTTCTCGTTGCGTCGTTGCCCTATGCATGATCGTCAGTGCCCTTATGGTGTTGTCTCGCGCCTCCCGCCCTCCCACAAATCCCACCTGGTCTTGGTGTATCAACCCCGGGACATAAGGTGTAAGTCGTGTGGCCAGGATCTTTGCATACAGTTTGAGATCGCAATTTAATAGGGAGATGGGGCGATAGCTGTCGCACCGCTCAGCATCTTTACCTTCCTTAGGAATTAAAGATATGTTGGCCGCCTGAGTTTGAGACGGAATGGTGTGGCCTTCCAGAATGGCATTAAAAGCCACCAGGAATCTGGGGTAGAGAATTTTGGCAAATCGTTTATAATATTGCAGGGGAAGGCCATCTGGGCCTGGGCACTTGCCCGTTTTGGAAGATTTTACCGCGTCACTCAATTCTTCCATAGTTAAGGGTGCGTCTAACAGTAGGGCAGTTTCAGGTGTCAGGCGTCGCGTGACGTGTTGGGAGAGATAGGCATGAATCTTTTGCGAATGAAGTGTGCGTCCTGCATCCGTCTCCGGAGTGGGCAGGTCATATAGAGTCGCGAAGTAGGAACGAATCGTGGGGAGAATGCGGTGTGGTAGATGTTGTGTTTTGCCATGTGTGTCCCTGATTTTGGCAATGTACGTGGTCGAATGGCGGGCACGTAACATACAAGCCAGCAGTCTCCCACTCTTGTCTCCATGAGCAAAGAAAAATGTCTTGGAACGTAAACAGTGTCGGTGATATGTGGAATTAAGAAGAGTGGCCAGTTCCCGGCGTAGGGTTGTCAAGTCGGTTAACTGGGCAGGGTCAAGGGATTCCTTATGTAAGGTCTCCAGGTTGTGAATGCGAGCTAAGAGATCGATTGTAGCTGCCTCCCTGTGTTTTTTTTTGCTCTGACGCTTTACGAATATAAAACCCACGTATGACACATTTATGTGCTTCCCAGATGGACAGTGGAGACACATCTGGCGTGTCATTGTCCTGAAAATATAGGGCTAGGGTCTGCTCACGGTCGTTTGAAGTCGGGGGGTCAGTCAGGAGGAATTCATTAAGTCGCCAGGCTGGGACGGCAGGGCGATGCAGAGGGGAAAGAAGACGCATTGTGACCGGGGCATGGTCAGACCATGTCAAAGATCCAATCTGGACCGATTGTAAATCAGACAAAAAATAGTGCGGCATAAAGAAATAATCCAGTCGAGAATAGATCTGCGCAGGGTGTGAAAAATAGGTGTAGTCTTTGTCCTCCGTGTGCATTGCCCTCCAACAGTCCACTAATCTGTGTGTATGCAACAATTTGGAGATAGAGCGAGTGACATGTGGGGGGACAGCTGAGCGTCCCGAGGACGTGTCAAGGCGGGGATCCAGTGGTACATTCAAGTCGGCCCCTAAAACTAGACAGCCCTGTATATGCATGCATGGTGGGAATGTGGCATGGTCAGGACTATCTGGACGGAGGTGTTTGGTGATTTGAGCAGAGCATTAGGGATACATCTATGTCCGGACCCCTGGACAGCACTTCTTAACCGCCCTCACCCCGAGGCACGCCTTACGCGCGGCGAACATTCTCTGGTCTCTAGGGTGTGCGCGGCGGTACGCATCTGCTTGGCCAAGACCTGGAAGGGCCCTCCTCCCCCGCGCCAGCTAATTGAAGCCAAAATTTGGCATATGGTTCTGATGGAACGCCTGACGGCAGTAGTCCTGGATAGAATGGCCCACTTTGAGGCGGTTTGGTCACCATGGCTGACAACATTTGCCTCTCCGGCATCAGCCCGCATCGCTTTCTCTGGCTAGGGGGTGGTCTGGAGGGGTCGGGCCCGGGGCCTTGCTCCTTCCCCCTCTCCCTCCCCTTCTTTTCTTTTCACTCTCTCTTTTCCCCCTTCTCTTCCCCTCCTTTTCCCTCTTTATCTCTCTCCTTCTTCCCTTTTTGGACGCATCTCTCCCGCTCTTTAGATTTCAGCATTCGAGGCTGACGTTTCATCTACGTATTGTTTTCTGGAACTTTAACATACTTGCGGAGAGACTTAGAAAATTTTCTACTTTATATGTTTAAAATGATGGGTCTCACGACAACATAGTATTAGATACGAGACTTTATTGTATTTACGTTTCATTGTATTGTTTATTCCCCCTCAATAAAAACCTATTGAATTTAAAAAAAAAAAACTAGACAGCCCTCAGAGAACTCAGTGATGAGAGGAAGCAATTTGTTCATGAATCTATGTTGTCCCTTGTTCGGTGCGTAGAAGTTTGCAAAAGTATACTTGCGTCCTGCTATTTCTCCCTTTACCATTACATAACGGCCATCTTTGTCGGATAGAGTTGCTTGTTGGACAAAGGGGACAGATTTGTGAAATAAAATCGCCACGCCCTTAGATTTGGCCACCGCATTGTTACTAAAAAAGCCTATTGGGAACCAGCAGTTTGTGAGTCTCGGGGCCGCCCCTTCTCTAAAGTGTGATTCTTGGATAAACACCACTGAGGCACGTGCTTTCTGGAAATCACGTAGAGCCCCCGAACGTTTCTCAGGTATGTTCAGGCCACTGGCATTAATGGACATTAACATGAGAGGTTCCTGACGCACGGCCATTATTGAAAGATAGCGAAGGAGCTCCCTAGGCCAACCCCCACTCCCACAGGAAGGGGTAAGGAAGGGAACCGGGGATCTAAGGGAATGGGTAGTAAGTGGTAACTATATACACTCGGAGAGGCGGGGTTGACGGGGGGGCAGGAAGAATCCAACAGACCAACCAGTGGTCCGGGTATCCTGTCCACTTCACGTGTCAACCAACCTTGGTGGGGAGAACGTGACCTAGCGTTCGCGGGAGCTAAACTCTATTTATGCATCGGGGCCTCCGCAGACCCCCCAAATAACACTGAATATCAATACAATAATACATTGAACGTTGTATGAGAAAAATAGAAAAGAAAAAGAATATTTCAAACCAGCCGGACCCATCTCGTCCGAGAGTCCAAGGGAAGGCGCAACGAGCGATCCTCAAGCTTGGGCCCCATCTTCAAGACAGTTCGGATAAAATCCTAATCCAGATTCCACTCCCCCCTTAATTTACCCATTTCGGGGTCCGCTGGATGCCTAAAACGTTCTGGTGGGGGAATCTGCGGAGGAGCTCGTGCTTCACACAGCCTTCTCCATCAGCTGCCAGGCCACGCCTCTGACCTATAATTTTTCATTCTCCAGTCATTCTCCTGCTTTTCACGCTCTCTGAATAACCCTGATAATCTCTAACATGGTTGATTTTTACCCTTTTCCCCGCTTTGCTTTTATTTCATTCATTTTTTCATATTTATTATTTCTCCTACTATATTGATTATACATATTTTGTAGTTTTTGATCCCATTATCACCATTTTTGGTGCATTCATGATGTTTGGTTAAATACAATTCAGTATCCGTGTAGTCATTTTTCTTTCTGTCCACCTAAATTACATGTTTTGGTCATTAAATATGGCAGTTGCAAGTAGTCCGTTTTAGTTTAGTTTTTTTCTGATTTCTTATGAGTCCATATTCTTAATACACATATGTTATTTAATTATGACCATTTATCACCTACATGAATACATTTTGACATCGGACATGGTAATCCTTTGATATTTGATTCTCGTTAACTTAACATGCATTACTGGGGCGTGTCCTGACCGCCGAGCGAAATGGCCGCGTGATCGGAGAGCTCCGCAGCCAAAGCCGACTCCGACCTCACAGCACACCATCAAACCCATGATGGTCAAACCCCGCAAGCCTCCACACACCCCATGACCGCCGGAGACCGTGACCGACGCTCGCCCGGGCTCCATCAGACAGTTTTTGGCCCCTAACAAGGAGGCCGCAGACCCAGCAGAGTTATCCAAGATGGCGGCCGCACGCGACGCTTCGACCCCCAGCTCCCCAAACCGATCGGAATCAGGGCATGCAGGTGAGCGCTGGGATCCCCCGCCAGACCTACATATGCTCCTCCGCTCCCTCCCCACCAGGGAAGACCTGGCGACCTCGACGGCCGGTCGACAGACCTCGCTGCTCTCCGAGATCAGGGGCCTGCGCGACGACCTAAATGGCCTACAGGACAGGATCACACAGGTAGAGGTGTCCCAGGCCCGCCAACAAAAAATCTCAGCTACCCATGACTTGGCACTGGCAACACAGCACGACGCTGTACAGGCCCTGGCCAGACACGTGGAAGACCTTGAGAATAGAGGCCGAAGAAATAACATTAGAGTTAGGGGTCTCCCTGAAAGCGAAAATTCTCCTGCAGATTTGCGCCACACGCTCACTCGACTGTTTAACAGTCTGGACAGACTGGACAGAGATCCCTCAACGGACATAGAGTTCGAAAGATGCCCCCGTGCCTTGCGCCCCCGTGGCCCGCCCGACGCACCACCCAGAGACGTAATCTGCTGCCTACTCCGGCACATGTCGGCCGCACGCGAGATGCGCTCTATTGTATTCGCAGACGCCAGCGTCTCCCTGTTTCAGGACCTGTCGCCCGCCACGTTGCAGTCACGGCGCCTCCTGAAGCCACTTACCTCAGCCCTCCAGACACAAAACCTCCAATATAAATGGCTGTTCCCGTTTGGGATACAGGTCCACTCTCAGCACGGAACCATTGCACTTCGCTCGGATCTACCTGCCTTCCTGGAAGCCCTCTCTCTCCCGCCGGACACTCTACTAACTTGGCCGGATCTCACGGAGATGTACTCCTTCCCGCTGGGACCACCCGCGCGGCAGCAAAGACCGCGTCGCCGTCAACGCTCAACATCCCAATCCTCATCGCAAACTTCGCACAGACCGCGAAACAACTGACAACTTTCTGTGCCTCCCACTACGGCCTGTCCTGCCTTACGTATCATTACCAGCCAGCCAGTACGGACGATAGCCCGAGACACCGACTCGATGTCTTGGCACCTCACCGGAACACCTACTTTATACCCGGGCCCTGACCCTCGCCTCCCACCTGAATCCGACGCACCGACGTGCTACTGGTCTTCACTACAAGGGCATGTATCCTTTATCTTTTACCACGTAGCTCTGGGCTCGAACCGCACTGGCTGCAGCAGTGGTGGGAGCTACCACGCCTGGACTTGGCCTAGTCCAGAGGCGTCACAAGAAAAGACTGTAGCCACTGGCGGAAAGGCTGCGGACCCCGCGGTCTCTGACTCCCGGCCCTTCGCAGGCTCACACACTCGGTCAGAGCCGACAGGCAAGCGGCGAATCCGACACGCTGTTCAAATTGTTTGTTTAGTTATACTGTTTATAGATTACTATTATCTTGTTTACAGAACCTAGAGACGCCATCGCTCGGCGCTCGTTACTACCTCCCCCGAGATAGTGCCTTTGGGCCATAGGCCCCCTTTGTAGTGTAACTACCCTCCGTCGCCTGTGCGGAAGGACTAGATTACACTTGGCACAACCTCATCGACTTGACCCTCCCCTCCACCCCCCCACCCCCCCTTCCACCCACCTATCTACCTCTTCCCAAGACATCCATTCTCTCAGATGCTAACACCCTCCCATCGACAACTCACATGGCCTCACTCCCCCGCCCCCTTAAAGTCCTTACCATCAACGCCAAAGGGTTAAATATCCCAGAGAAAAGGCACTCAGCCCTCAGGGAATTCCGCTCATATCACGCTGATGTGGTCCTCATTCAAGAGACCCACTTCCCTCACGACGGAGCCCCACGACTTAGCAGCCAGAAATTTCCTCTGGGGTTCTTTAGCAACTCCACGGCCGGTAATGTTTGTGGCACGGCGGTTCTAATATCTAGAGACGTCCCACTTAATGTCACCGATACGAAACTTGACACGGACAGGCGTTATACCTTTGTTAAGGGTACAATAGGAGATCAACCATACACCTTTGCCTCCATATACCTCCCGAACCTGAAACAACATCACACGCTCCGTTCCATTCTGACGACTTTAGCAGACTTCCAGGAGGGGGTACTGGTACTGGGAGGGGAGGGGACCTCAATCTCCCTTTGGACGTCCGCCTTGACACCTCCAGGGGGGTTTCTAGTATCCCGCATGCAGTGCTTCGGCAAGCGCGAGCCTCCTTACACGCTCACCGACTGGTTGACTGCTGGCGCACACTGCACCATACCACCAGGGACTACACTCACTTTAGCTCACCCCACCACTCCTATTCTAGGATAGATAGTGTCTTCCTCCCCTTCGGGCACCTCCGCCTCTTAGAATCAGCGACTATAGGCCCCTTGACATGGTCCGATCATACCCCAGTGATAATCACTATTCATTCGCCCCTACTACGGCCCAGAGAACGGCTTTGGCGCCTCAACGAGACCCTTATTGCTGACCCACTGATCAAAGAGGAACTCACTCAGTTGCTGCGCAATTATTTCACAGAAAACGCCCCCCCACACTCCACACCTCAGATCATTTGGGAGGCTCACAAAGCGGTGATAAGGGGATACCTCATACAACAAGGCTCGCTGAAAAAGAAAGCGTACACATCCACACTTGAATCCCTCCTTCAACGCATCCATGTCCTAGAACAGGCACATAAACATCACATAGACGACGCGAGTTACACCTCCCTTCTGGAGCTTCGGACTGAACTTCAATCCCTACTAAATGTTAAAGCCCAGAAAGCTTTTCTAGCGACTCGCAGACTCTTCCACGAACATGGTAACAAGTGCGGGAGGTTACTGGCCCGCGCCCTCAGATCCCGCAGACATAAACTGTAGATCTCCAAACTCCGCACACCCCAGGGATCTCACGTTACGCTACCCCGGGACATGATAGCGCTGCTTCAGGACCATTTCCATCACTTACACAACCTCCCTCAGGAGGCGGGTAGTACCCCCCCTCCCTCTTTAATGCTCCAGTTTATACGCAAAAATGTCCACACTAAATTGTTCCTACTTCAGCGAACAGCTCTGGAATCGCCTTTCACTATAGAAAAACTGTCGCAAACAGTCAAACACCGACAGGCAAAACCCCGGGACCGGACGGGTTTTCCCTACGGTACTATAAAGTATTTTTTCCCTCCCTTTCCCCGGCGTGGCTCGCTGCTTTTAATACACTGATTCAGAGGCCACACTCCCTGCCACCGCAAACACTAGCGGCCACTATTACCCTTATCCCGAAGCCGGGAAAAGACCCAGATGTCTGCGCAAATTACCGCCCCATATCGCTGCTTAACCAAGATATCAAACTATTTGCAGAAGCCATTGCCTTGAGATTGGCCCGCTATGTCCCTGGGCTGGTACACAGCGCTCCTACGTGAATACAGCTCGTATAGTCACTACAAAATCAATCTGACAAAATCTGAGATCCTTGGGGTGAACATCCCGCTTTCAACACGCACGCAGCTGCAGGCGGCATTCCCGTTTAGATGGCGCAACTCCGCGATTAAGTACTTAGGCGTCCAGCTGACTTCGGACTTGTCTACACTGTACTCAACGAACTTCCTCCCATTGCTGCAATCCATTTCCTCAGACCTGGCGTCCTGGGCCTTCCCCCATGTCACCTGGTTTGGCCGCACCAACGTCCTAAAAATGAATATCCTTCCCAGCATATGGTACCTCTTCCAGACTCTACCGATCACTATACCTAGACTGTTCTTCAGCTCCGTGCAGTCGATCTTTATCACGTATGTGTGGAATAGCCGCCAACCCCGACTTAAATTTAGCCTTTTGACGGCCTCAAAACTCAAGGGTGGCCTGGCCCTACCCAACCTTAAGCAATATTACCAAGCTACACATTTACTCCGCATCTCCGAATGGTCGAACAAACCCTCCCAAAAGCTCTGGATACCCCTAGAAGGAGACCTCACTGGCGATGACCTAGCCTCACTCCTGTGGCTTCTGGGCACTAACACGAAATGCACGCCCTCCTCACACCCCACCGTCTCTACTACCCTTAAAATTTGGAAATCCCTCCAACGTTCCACAACAATTGCCCCATGGCCCTCCCCCCTCCTCCCTGTCGACCGCTTACCTGTATTCTCCAGATATGTCCGCCCCGCCCAGGACGGGATCCAGCAGATCCGTGCCTCACTGCACATTGACGGAGACACATTCAAACTTCCAGCAGATATCCCACTGCCTCACCCACACTCATTCCTAACACGATTTCATCTGCAACGCCTGACCACGTACTTGCGCACCTTGGCACAGCCGTCCGCATTTACACGACCCCTTACCCCTTTTGAAATGCTGATACAACGCCCCTGCGCCCTGCCCCATGGTATATCCCTCCTCTATGGTCTGCTCAGGGATCTGACTTGCACTGAGCCCCCTCTACAGGGCCAGATGGGAGGCTGACCTTCAGCAGCCCTTCACAGATGATGAGTGGGATAAAATTACCACCCTTGCCACAAAATGCTCTATAGCCAGCAGAACGCAGGAAACGGCCTATAAACTACTATCGAGATGGTATAAACCTCCTGCGCTGATTGCCCACTATGACACACGAACTGATGGCTCCTGCTGGAAATGTCATGCTCCCCATGCCAAAATGCTACACATGTGGTGGTCCTGCCCGCATCTCCAACCTTTCTGGCGCACAGTACATAACACCATCTGTAAGATCTCCACTATGCCCCCTGACTTTTCGCCTGCCCCGATGCTTCTGCACCATACGGTTCTGTCGGTAGGGGACTATGCAAACTCACTGGACATCAGACTTTTGAACACGGCCAAAGCTGTTATCCCCCGACATTGGAAATCGTCTACTGCCCCCTCCATTAAGGAATGGGTACAGGAACTACACGAACTCCGCAACATCGAAGACCTTCTCCACCGAGCGGCAGGCACCACAGACAAACATCTGCACCGATGGTTTTACTGGCCGGCCGCCTGCCCTCCCACAGGTACCTACCTGAGACTGCGGGACTTGAGTAGCAGTGGTGGTATGCAAGAGAAACAAAGATGTACACTAGTATTTGAGGATTGCAGCTTAATGAAATGAATCTCACGACTCCAAGGGACGTGGACCCCTCGCCCACCATGACTCCTGGGAAATCCCCCCTTTTTTTACCCCCCCAACCTCCCTCACATCCCCCTCCTCCTTCACTTCCTAATCCCCCAGACAGTTATTCTGTACTTACCTGAAGGTTCTCAAACATGCCTACTGAACGCACCTCTATGTTGTAAAAAATGCCGAAAGAATACAGATGCATCCATTTTATATTGTATCATTGATGTTCAACCTTTGTTTATGGCACCCTTTCATTTTCAATAAAAAATTAGTTACAATAAAAAAACCCAAAAAAAACATGCATTACTGTGCACCTCCGCTTGATTTATTTTCACAATAATAGGGACTGGAGACATGTGGGCTCCCTCCATGTTTGTCTTGACCCACACGATGTGCCGCTGCAGGTCCGTACTTGGAACGGTAGAACCCAACGCTAGGCAAAGCCTGACAGAGACTCAGGCACGTGTCACTATGACAACGGAATAACACTTTAGTTACATTGGACTACTCCAGTGTCAATCTTGTGACTATTGACCAATCGTATTTGATGTAATGGGATTGGTCTATATGCAACTTATAACGAAACTGCGATTGGGCCATTGTCCTGCTTATCAATCTATTGTGGTCGCTTCCACACCCACAGGATCCTGATTGGCCAAAAAAGAGGTGGATACTTAATTACCACAGCGTAAAAGGCACACTGTCTTTTCACTGGTTATGAACTCCTGACGAGCCTTTAGGGCGAAACGCGCTTCGGGTGCTTCTATCATTGTCCACCATTGAGAGCAAGGCATGTACTTAATATACTCCATGGTTACTTTGTCTCGGCTTACCGCTTGCATATACCTCTTATAAGCCAAATCCCTACCCCCAAATTTCCAATTGAATTGTGGCATTTGTGTTCAGCCTATATGGACTGGGTGAGGCTGGCTATTTTGTTTAATACATTGCTAACTAGTGCCATGTGTGGTTCTTTATGACAGTAACCTTTGTTTTTGCAAATGCTCCCAAAATACGAAAATGGTGAATTTCATCCGAATTTGGATTCAGAATGAAACGAATTGCACATTTCTAAGAATTAGCCAATATATTAGATTTAGGATACATGCAATTAAAGGATACATTTATAATAGAGCCTACTGCAAACAGCAACAACATTGCTGACCAGATTATTTATTTATGAAGTGCCAGCAAATTCCGCAGCGCTGTACAATGGGCACAATATAGACAGGGTTACAATACATTGAACAACATTTGACAAACCAGTACAGGAGGAAACAGAGGTCCTATTCCCATGGGAATTTACAATCTAGAAGGGTTAAGGGTGGAAACAGGAGGAGAGTACTGCAAGGTGAGAGTGATGGGCGGGTGAGAGTGATGGCCTGGTTGCGTCAGTGAGTTGGGTGGTAGGCTTCCCTAAATAGGAATGTCTTAAAGGGAGCGTTCAAGGAAGGGAAAGTCTGACAGTACGAGGTAGAGCGTTCCAGAGGATGGGGGCTGCACGGGAGAAATCCTGTAGTCTATCATGGGAAGAGGTTATGCAGGGAGAAGCTAGGCGCAGGTCACTGTTTGATCTTAGGGAGCGGGCTGGGGTGTATTTGGTGATTAGTAAGGACAGGTAGTGAGGAGCAGAGTTGCTGAGAGCTTTGCAGGTCAGGGTAAGGATTTTGAATTTAATTTTACAGTGGATGGGGAGCCAGTGAAGGGATTTGCAGAGAGGAGCGGCAGAGACAGAGCAGCGGGTGAGGTGGATGAACCTGGCAGAGGCATTCAGAATGGATTGTAGGGGGGGCAAGGCGGGAGAGAGGGTGGCCAGCAGCAGTGGCGTCACTAGGGTTGGTGTCACCCGGTGCGGTAACTCATGGTGTCACCCCCCCCCAAGTTTTACGGTTTCTTTTTTTAACTACTCTTACTCATAAATCAGTACTCCCATATAACACTGAATGCTCATACACACCGCACATTACTGTGAGGTTTATTGCTGTGGAGCTTTGTGATATGCTCATACACAAATTTTGGCAAACTGCCAGCAAGTACGGTGCCTGTTCGGCAGTGAAAGTCCCCATAGAGAAGTAATGGTTAATCTGATCAGAGAACACTGAAGAGCAGAGAAAGGTCCTGATGTCCGGTGGTTTCATTCGGCAGGTTTATTCAGGCAAACACCATAGGTTTCAATGGTAAAAATATTCCCGTTTTTATCCAATATCTAATAATCCGTTATTCCTTTAATCTGTAGTAAAAAGTGTCTTTATTATTTTGTATCTCTTAGGCATTTTTCAAAAAAAAAAACCTTTTTTTTTTCTAATAGCTGTTTTTCTTTTTTCTGTAACAGACCTTTTTATTATCATTCATAGGACCTTTTATATGTTAATCCCAGACATTTTCAGTAGTTTTTTTTTTTTAAAAAAAAACAGCGGGCGACAAGTTTGCGGCGGCTGATTCCCTGTACTTCAGGGACCTTACGGTGAATTCACTGGGGAAATCTGATTTCCCAAAGTGCGTGGAACAACAGAACACTGAAATGTCTGCATCATTTCGGTGCTCTGTGAATATCCCCTTTTAGGCTAGGGTCAGACGAACGCATTTTCACGTTGTCCGTGAAAAAGTGCGTTCGAACGAATGGACGTATTTTTTCACGGAGTACGTGATACCGGTCATACGATGCGCATGTTTTGTCCGTGATTTTGTACGGATCATCAATAAAACACTTTGTGCATCTGGACGTTATGTTGGCCGGACATTAGCAGCGTCTGACATCTCCAATTCACGCACACACGCCTCTAGCGGACGCAGCACACTCTGTACGTCAGTAGTAGCAGTTTAACGTTCTCGAAAAAATGCGTTCATTTTCCACTTGCGTTGCGCGGCCGGACTTTCATGCGACCGTACTTCGTATATTGGCCGTCATTGCCAGTCATTTGCTGCTAGTGCGGCCGTGATTAAGTGCGCCTGCACGCGCGTTCGCACTGCCTCAGTCTGACCCTAGCCTTAGTGGTGTTTTTTTTTTTTTTTTGCGGCCCCCTGGAAGGTGCCAGCCTAGGCCTTGCCTACCCAGAACATACTTGAAAATGAGAGAAATCTAAAATGCATCCTTCCTGGCAAGATATTCTTGTGTAAAAAAAAAAAAAATTATTTTGTGGTGTCACCCGGTGCGGGCCCCACCCCCCCCTTGTGACGCCACTTGCCAGCAGACCAGATCCATTACTATGGTGTATGGGGCAAAGAGAGCGCCTGTGCTGCATTCCTTTAATTGCCTGTTAATTTTGGGCAAGGACCTTTCACCCCCCCCCCCTTTTATTTTGCCCCTTTTCCATCAGGTAACACCAGAGTTGAACAGTAAGTAAATTCTTTTCGATAAACACCGGGACCAAATGATCTGTTGGTTTCAATAGCGCAAGTGATCTCTAGCACTCCCCAAGTATAGGACGCAGTAAGTACAGTAAGTTCACACTACCAATCGCAAATTTCTTTGGATATTTCTTTTGATGTTAAGGTAGTATAATCAGAAGAAAATAATAGTATAATAAATACACTGAGGACATACAATGCTATGAAAAAAAAAGTTGGGTAGAAAAAATAAAAACAGATGGGTCGTTGCTAGTTGGTGTCCTATAAATGTGGTGGATTTACTGTTCAGCCTAAAGACTGCCAACATGGATATATTGCCACCACCAACTTGTGCAGTGTCAGTAGTCTAATACAGTAAAAACACATGAAGGCAAGTTAAGAGAACTTTGTAAAATATCATAATTAACTGCACTAAATCTCAAGGACTGCATATATTTTGGTGATGGGTGTAGAGACAGATGATCACTAAGGTTGCCAGATAGTCCTTGGTTTCCTGGTCATGTATACTCTATTCATGCTGCTTGGCAATGCATGAAAAATAAAATTCCGCAGCATGTAGAATCCATAAACTGCAGATAAGAGATCAAATCCCATGTGTTCGGTAATTCCAGCAGCATATGAATTACATATGGTTCAGGGCAGCACTTTTCCCTGTGCTTCTGTCTGCATAGAATAGTACTATGTTTCCAGGAAAGCATGGCCGATCTGGCAACCCTAATGACTGCTTACAATGAATCGTGACAGAGCGGGTGACCTTGACACCCAAGCTGTTGGATATTTTCATGTTTGAGATGCTCAGGTAGTCATAAAGCAGGTGGAGCTTCTTGGATTATTAAATTCTGAATCATCTGGGGTATCACAGGTAATGCTCATTGACTATGGGCTTTCCCCTGCTTTTGTTTAACTGCAACACCTATGATTCTTTGCTGGCGTTATAACTGTCAAAGCAGCGTGGGTGGCGCAGCTTCAGTTGTCTACTCACCATTTGCACTGTATAGGAGTTTGTAGAGGTCCCTGGTATCATTACGCACTACTATAGTGCCCCCAACAAGGGCCTATGTGAAACTGAAGTCTGAATAAGAACCGGGGTCAGCAGAAGAACAAAGGAAGGGTCAGAAATCAGAACTCCAGCCAGCCATGAAATGAATGATCATACATGAACAAGTCAATATTGTGAAAAAAAGTAATCTAAGTATCTGATCTTTTTAAATGCTTAAGGAAGCAGTTTTGTAAATGATGGGATCATTGACAAATAATATTGACCAGCTTTACGTGGACAACATGGACTTTTCTAATTGGTATGCTTATGGGTGGGTTTGCTGCCACTCACTGGCTGAGTGTGGTACAGCAGGACATGCTGATATGAAGTGGAAGGGGGTTATTCATTTAATACTCATTCATTTTGTCCAAGCTGACGACATTGTAACTGTACCCACTCTCGGGGTGTAAAATTGTAACCTATTATAACTCAAGTGCATAAATAACCTACAATTTTAGCACATATCAGGTGATCTTATATTTTGCTTTTTTAACGCTTAAGGTATGAGGCAATATGATGGGCCTAGAATAAAAAAAGGCTTCCTCCCTGGACCTAACTCTGTCTCTTATAACATGAGTCAGATTAGTGCTGGACGAGCAAGCATAAGAAACTCTCCTGACAGAATGGGGACCGAATGAAGGATTGATGCGCTCCAAGAGAGTAATCGGTGAACTAAATTTATAAGGTTTTTAAGGCTGGGGTCAGACGAGCTTTTTTTAAAATTTTTAAGAACAAAAAGCAGTAATACAGGTGTACAGCATAAGGCACATCCGCGAGACCAGTACAGTTGCACAGAGTAGGGCCAATGACGTGAACAAGGCCTTCAACGGGACAAACGTATACATACAGTCTGAATATCAAATGCTGAACTTGTGACTTGAGACGTCAATACAGGTGAAATATAGAGCAAGAAAAGGTAATGGGGGGGAAGGGTAAGGAGAAAGCGAGGGGGCTTCCCACATTTCTCGTGTCTCGATAGTTCCCAAACAGGGGAGGGCTGAGCGCCCGTCACCACGCCTCCACATTGCTGGTATCCCGGACCCGGTCACTGGTAGAGGCAGACGACCAGAGATGACAGCAGGGACGGGAAAGGTATATGATGTCGAACTGAGTCAGATGCGGTATGGACCAACTCAACCCAGTCGTGCACTGCAAGAGGCAGAGGAAACGTACGTGGTCCAAAAGAACCACTTCCGTAAGTGCCTCTCCATTTGGTCCTCCGTCCTAGCGATCAGATCCTCCATATTCATGACCTCTCCCATCCGAGAGAGCCAGTCCCGATATGCAGGGGGTATCAACCAACGATCCCCACGCACGGGCAATAATCAGTCTTGCCGTCCTTAGCATGGGTAAAGCCACTGACTTCTTGAGTGAGCCTGCGAAACAGGGCGTGTGAGTAAGCAAGAAGGACTCAGCTGAGCGCGGCAGATCTAACTCCGTGACCTCTGCAATCGTGTCCCTCACCTGGCTCCAGAATGGGGCAAGAAGCGTGCCCTCCCACCAGACATGTAGGTAAGTCCCTACCGCCAAGTCACAGCGCCAGCAGGTGGGTGTCAGTCGAAGCCCGATCCGGAAAAGCAACACTGGTGTGCAATACCACATCGAGATGACCTTGTAGGAGTTAGATTGCAGGCGGGCCTGTTGTGTGCCATTTGTGCGTTAAGTCATACGTGTCTCGCCACCTCTCCCCTGGGACTAGACTAGTCAGCAGCTGATCCCACCTCTGTTCGAAAGCTGAGGCGGTTTGATCTTGAGCAGTCTGGAGTAGTCTGTACATGATTGAGATGCCGTGCCGAAGTGGGCGCTGAGCAGTACACAGGGATTCAAAGGGGGTGAGGGATCGGGTCAATCTATGCCTGGCTGGCAGGGAGAGCAAATAGTGGGAGACTTGGCTATAGTTGAAGCGTTCCAAGGCGATGGTGGGGTTGGTATCTTCCTTTCCCAAGGTGGGCGAAGTTCTTGGCCATCGATAAAGTGTGTCGCCCTAGGTGAAATAGCCCCCCCCAGTCTCCGCTGAATAGCCGGTTGCAGTCCTGCCGTAAAGTCCGGGTTCGTCGTGAAGGATACGTGGAAAGTGAACATTGACGAATGGTTGATCTCCAGACGTGCAAAGTGGCACCCACGAACGGATGTCGGAGAGAAACCGGGGACCTCCTTTCCGGGGCGATCCATGGGAGCACCTGCGTGGGGTGAGGAGTAGCATCCCTCTCCAGATCTTGCCACTGGGTACGTCTGCCCCTGTGCTCCACTATCTGCTGATGGTGAGCTGCTTGATAGTAGAGGCGGAAGTTTGGGAAGGCAAGGCCCCCCCGATGACTTGGAGCGTGAGAGTGTCCGAAGGCAAATCCGCGCCCTAGACGAGCGCCAGACGAAGCGAGAGCATGCGGTGCAGAGTGTCCGAAAAAATTAGGGTGGTAGATAGATCAGCAGCGTTTGAAAATGGTAAAGTAATCGCGGTAGCACATTCATTTTCTACACACTTATCCGACCCAGCCAAGAAATCTTAAGTGGGCTCCATTCCGCGAGATCACGACTTCTTTCCGACCACAGGGGAGGGAAATTCTCTTGGTAGAGGTCGTTCGGGGATTTGGTGAGCCATATTTCCAAGTAGCGCATCTTCGAGGGGCACCACACGAAAGGGTGCATTCGTCTTAAAATCCGTTCCGCTACTTCTGGAACATTAAGGTTCAGCACCTCGGATTTGTCCATGTTCAATCTCAAGTTGGACAATTTACCGTAACCCTCGAATTCCTGTACTATTTGTGGGAGTGAAGCCAACGGATTGGCGACGTAGAAGAGAAAGTCATCAGCATAAGCCGAGACCTTGTGCACTCCGTCCCTTCCAAACAGGCCTGTAATAGCATCATTACAGCGAATCGACTCTAAGAGGGGTTCCAAAGAGAGGGCGAACAGGAGACAAGGTGCATCCCTGCCTGGTCCCGTTGCTGATCTGAAAGAAGTCAGAGAGAACCCCATTACCCTTACTCGAGCATTCGGGGAGCGGTAAAGCGCCGCTACTCAGGCTATAAACTCAGGGGGTAAATTCATGGCGCGCAAGTTGGCAAACAAAGGGCCATGCCACCCGATCGAAAGCTTTTTCAGCATCGGTGGACAGGAGGAGCATGGGAACCTCCTCCTGCCGTGCCTGGGGAATGGCATTCAGGGTCCTAATGGTGCCATCCCTTGCTTCCCGAGGTGGTATAAAGCCCACCTGGTCCTTCCAAATTAAAAGTGGCAGGACCGCGTGTAAGCGGTGGGCCAAGACCGTGGCGAAAATTTTGAGGTCAGCGTTCAGCAGCGAGATCGGCCTATAGCTGAAGCACGCCAGTGGGTCCTTTCCTTTCTTGGGGTGTACCACAATGGTGGCAGACATGGTATGAGGGTGGAGAGGAGCAGCCTCCAACAGGGTGTTGAGGGTCGCCGTTAGTCGCGGGATCAACTTGGAGCCAAATTTCTTATAATATACGGATGGAAGACCGTCTGGGCCCGGAGCTTTGCCATTTTTCTGAGATTTAATAACCGAGGAAATCTCCGACACAGGTGTCTTGAGGAGATCACGTTGAGCAGAGGAAAGTCGGTAAGGGATCCTGGACTGTAAGTAGTCCTCAAGAAGAGAGGATGGCACCTGATCTGCCTTCTCTGCCGAATGATAAAGGGAGGAGTAAAAGTCCCTAAAGGACTGGGCTATTTGGTCCGGATGGGGTGTCACAGAGCCGTCGCAAGAGCGGATTGCCGGCACATATGCCCGTTGGCGCTGCTTCTTCAGGAGCCGGGTGAGCAGGCGTCCCGGCTTACCCTCGTGAAGAGCGAAAAAGCACTTCGTTTGAAGGATCGCCCTCTGCAGTCGGGGGTTTAGTATATTCGTCAGCTGAGTGCGTGCTTGGAAAAGACGGGCGTATGTGTCCGCGTCACCATCCGCTTGGTGTTCCATTTCAATCTTCCGTACATCAGATAAAAGCGCTTCCAGTTCCGCCTTATGGGCTCTCTTCTTTTGCGAGGCCCAAGCCATCAATTTACCTTGCACCACCGCCTTATGGGCCTCCCATATCGTCTGATGACACCTGGTCGTCAAAATAGTTTTGGATGGTCTGAGCCAAGTCCGCCACTAACATATTGTCTGTGAGGCGGGAAGTGTTCAGTTTCCACGTCCGTTCCTTAGGGCGTCTGAGCGGGGAGGTCATGGTCATCACTAGGGGAGCATGATCAGACCACGTTGTGGCCTGTATCTCTGACGAGCATATCAGAAGTAGATCGTATTGGGGAACAGAGAAGTAGTCCAGTCTAGAGTACGTACTATGCACCGTGGAGTAGTATGTGTAATCCCGGACAGACGGGTGCACTGCCCTCCAGACATCCACTAGACCAGCAGCGGTGTCGTAC
The DNA here is from genome assembly GCA_009667805.1 of Leptobrachium leishanense. Classification (NCBI taxonomy): domain Eukaryota; kingdom Metazoa; phylum Chordata; class Amphibia; order Anura; family Megophryidae; genus Leptobrachium; species Leptobrachium leishanense. The sequence continues at coordinate 246,396,012 of CM019065.1, forward strand.
AGACTCAGTCGGTGTCGTCCTGCGGGCCAGGGTCGTGAGCGGCCCTGGGCTTGCCAGCCCGGCGGTGACGCGGGCCACGCTGGGCGCCATATTTCCACCTTCTCCCAGTCCGGGATCTCCATCGGAGGTAGTCCCAAGGGATTCACGAATTCCGGAACGTCTCTAGGGCACTGGATCGAGTGAGTGGTGCCATCCACGCGTACTGTAAGGGCCAAGGGGAATCCCCATCTGTAGGGTATGCGTCTCTGCGTAAGTGCTGCGTGACCGGATGGAGGTGGCATCTAGCAGCCAGCGTGAAGGGGGTCAGATCATGGTAAACCTCTAATGTTTGACCTTCAAAGTACCATGTTCTCGAGGATCATGTGCGCTGAATGATTTGTTCTTTCAGGCGATATGAGTCAAAACAGCACACCACGTCCCGTGACTGTTCCCCCTCCTGGGGCCTGGGCCGTAGAGCCCTGTGCATGCGATGTAAATCAAGGGCCATGGTCGGTTCTCGAACCAAAATCTGGTTAAAGAAGCGGCCCAGCACTTCCTCCAGGTGCTCCGGGGGGTCCTTTTTTCACTCAGGCCGCGGATGCGTAAGTTGCTGCGGTTGTCCACGTTGTCCACCAGCCACCGTATCCCCGAGTAGGCCGCCGGATCAGGAGATGCCGCCATTGGGGGGTCCGCCGCCACCTGTTCCAGGCTCGACACGCGGGTGGTAAGATCCTGGACCTCCCCTCGTACCTCGTCAACGTCGCTGCGGATGGAGGCATGGAGATTGGAGAGCATTTCCGCCAAGTCCACCTTGGTAAGCATTCCCGCCAGGAGAGACTCCAGCCGGAGTTCGAGCCTAGCAATGGCAACCGTCGGGTCTGGCTCGGAGGCCGCAGCAGTCATGTCCGCCATCTTGGGCGCCAGAGGGCTAGGTGTCCGCCGGGGCGAATGAAGCAAATAGCTGTTCAAGGAGCGTATCGCCACCCTAGCAGATCTCGCCGGCGTCTTGCGGTCGCTTTAGATCCTTTTGCCACGGACCATGCTAGGAAAAAAGCTTATGTGCAGGCTTAATGTCGGAGGGGAAGACGGTGGAAGATTAATGTGCAGCCATCTTGGTCGGCAGTCCGGACATGCCCCCCCAGACGAGCTTTTTTGAGAGCGGAAGGAACATCCGTAAGAGTGGACGTCTGTCTGGCCAACTCGTTAAGCACAGTGTGCTCAGCGCTGCAAGACTCGATCCTCCTACGGAGGATTGCAGCCCCGTCGAACGTGTGTCGTAGCGCTTCGACGGGGAGGCTTTCACCACATCTGCTGTAACACGTTAAATTCGTGCGCATGCTACAGCGTATGGTCGGCCCCCTCAAAGCATCACAATGCTGCGCCGGATGCCGGGAGGCAAATCCGTACGGGTGCACGTAGTGCACTCGTCTGACCCCGGCCAAACATGGGAAACCAACCACTGACCAGAATGAGAAGTAACCTCCATGTGACAAAAAAGACTATTCTCCACATGTTTATTTATTTTATTTATAAAGGATTTTACCAGGAAGGATACATTAAGATTTCTCTCGTTTTCAAGTATGTCTTGGGTTCAAGAACATTGAGTGGTTACAGAAATACAAAATAGTAAAATGCAAGGTATTAACACAAAACCAAATATACAGATTAACAGAAAAATAAATATGTAGGAAATAGTCATTATGTTACATGTTTAAAGGTGCATTCTGTATTGGGGTATATTTAATAGGGAGCTCTTAAGGGACTTTAGACTGGGGGAAGATTTGATGGCATCTGGGAGGTTATTCCATATTTGCGGTGCTCTGTAGGAAAATGAGGATCGAGCCACTTTCTTTTTGTATTGCGGTATTGCAAGTAAGGTGCTGGTCCTGGATCTGAGGTTATAGGATGAGGGAACTGCTGGGGCAATCAGCCTATTCAGGTAGGGTGGTAGCTTCCCAGAAAAGCTCTTAAACACCAGGTTGGAAAGGTGAAGAGTGCGTCTAGATTCCAGCGATGGCCAGTTTAGTTCTTTTAACCCCTTAGGGACCTTGGACGTACCATGTACGTCATGGCAGCGGGTCTCTTTTAGACCCGCTGACGTACATGGTACGTCCTGCGGTGTTTTGAGCGCTGGAAGCGATCCGATCGCTTCCAGCAGCTCAAACGCCATTGCAGGATGCCTGGGAGTCCAGGCATCCATGCAATGGCGGTTACAAGTGCCGGGGCACCTTGTGATCGCTCCCCGGGAGCGATCAACATCCGGTTTTACCGGAGAGGTGCCCGGCACTTGTAGAGAGCGCTGGAAGCGATCGGATCGCTTGCAGCAGCTCCAAGGCCATTGCACGCTGCCTGGGAGTCCAGGCATCCGTGCAATGGCGGACAGGAGTGCCGGGGCACCTTGTGATCGCTCCCCGGGAGCGATCAACATCCGGTTTTACCGGAGAGGTGCCCGGCACTTCTAGAGAGCGCTGGAAGCGATCGGTATCGCTTCCAGCTGCTCTGTGTATATTGCAGGGATGCCTCGACATCGAGGCATCCCTGCAATATGCTTACCTGCCGCCGGTCCGCTCAGTGATCGCTCCCCCGAGCGATCACTTCCGGTAGCGGCAGGAAGTACTGAGTGCCACGAGGTCGTGGCACTCAGTACAAAAAAGATCACATGAGTGATCAGGTGCTCTGCTGGGTGCCTCGAGGGATCAAGGCACCCAGCAGACTAAAAAAGTGTAAAAAAAAAAAAGAAGAAAAAAGTAAAATAAATAAAATAAAAATGAATAAAATAAAATAAACTGACAGCCAAGATGGCGCTGCCCTTCTAAGGGCAGGGTCATCTTGGGGCTGAGTGGGATGTTCCTAGCCTGCCTCATCAGAGAGGCAGACTAGCAACATCCAATCAGAAGTTAGAAAAAGTCAAAATAAAATTTCTAATTTGTCAGGTCAGGTCAATATTTTGTAAATATTGGCTATGACCTCTGTGATTCTCCCTCCCTCTCCTCATTGTGTTTTGGTGAGCGAGAGAGAGAGAGATCAGATTTGACAGGTGTTAGAGATTTTAGGTAGATTGAGTGAGATTAGAAAAATTGAGACAGATTTAGAGAGAATTTAGGGAGATTTAGAAGAATTGAGGCAGGTTTAGAGTGATTTAGAGAGAATTAGGTGTTTATTTGTATTTTCTTGTGAAACCAACGGTTCTTCTAAGAACCAATAATCCGTTTATATATATAATAATTATAAAATTTTATAATCTATTATATATAATGTCTGAGAGGGTGTACAGCGCCGAGGAGGCATATGCCATCCTGGCGTCAGAATCTGAGGCATCTGCGTCAGACTCAGACCCTGATTTCGACCCCGCCAACTGCTCAGAGACGTCGCTAGATACATCATCTACGCTGGCTGATGTATCTAGTGATGTTTCTGATGCAGATCCTGGGTCACCACCTGCCAGCAGGAGACGCACAGCTCCAGCTGAGGAGTGGTAGTGCCTCATCGCCAGAGGCCAGATATCCCTCCTTTCACGGCAAATCCTGGCATCAATATTGATGTTGCAGGATTTACCGCCACACAGTTTTTGCAGGTGTTTATGGGGGATGATTTGTTGGGCCACATCGTGGCCCAATCAAATCTGTATGCCCATCAGCATTGTGCTGCGAAGCCAGACTCCTACTTGGCAAGGCAGCAATGGACCCCGCTAGATGTGCCAGAATTTCTGAAATTCTGGGCACTTACTATGCTGATGGGCATCATAAAGAAGCCCTCAATTCGCTCCTACTGGAGCAGTAGCCCCATCTGCTCTACCCCCATTTACCCCCAATCAATGTCACGTAGAAGGTATGAAAACATTTTGCGTTTCATGCACTTCAGTGACAACAGCCTGTGCCCTCCTAGAGAGCATCCCCAGTTTGACAGGCTGTATAAAATCCGCCCCCTGATTACCCACTTCGCCGCCAGGTTTGCAGAGGCTTATACACCTGGAAGGAATATCTGCGTGGATGAATCCCTAATGAAATACAAGGGAAGGCTGGGATTCAAGCAGTATATTCCTTCCAAACGCTCCAGGTATGGAGTGAAGGTGTATAAGCTCTGTGACAGCGAGAGTGGGTATACTCAGGCCTTCCGGGTGTACGAGGGAAAGGATAGTAGCCTTGACCCTCCAGGTTGCCCAGAACACATGGGAACCAGTGGCAAGATTGTGTGGGACCTACTTTTTCCCCTGATGAACAAAGGGTACCACTTGTATCTTGATAATTTTTATACGAGTGTCCCTTTGTTCAAGCTGCTGTATTGTTTTGATACAGCAGCATGCGGTACTGTTCGCAAGAACCGCATAGGTTTCCCAGCACAGCTTGTCCGCACCCGGCTAAAAAGGGGGAGACCTCAGCTCTGCGCCAAGAGGAGCTGTTGGCGGTCAAGTACAGAGACAAGAAGGATGTATACCTTCTATCCACCATCCACACTGAGAGGTCTGTGGAGGTCTCTGTACGTGGCAGAGCTGAGCGCATCAGGAAGCCAGTGTGCATCAAAGACTATAACCGGCATATGGGTGGGGTTGATCTGGCAGATCAGCTGCTCCAGCCCTACCAGATTATGCGGAAGTCAAGGGCCTGGTACAAAAAGGTTGCAATTTACCTGATGCAAATTGCAACCCACAATGCCTTTTTGCTCTGCAAAAAGGCAAACCCCGGAGTGACGCTGTCCATTTTTGTACCAGGATGCACATGCTCCCCGGGCGGTGATGGGGGACAGAGTTGGGGCTGCACATTTTATTTATAAAATCCCCCCTACTGAGGGCAAACAGAAACCCCCAAAAAATGCAGGGTGTGTTTCAAGAGGGGGCAGAGGAGAGACACAATCTTTTACTGCCCAGAATGCCCTGGACAACCCGGTCTGTGTCTTGGGGACTGTTTCAAGATATATCACACTGTGCGTGATCTGTGATTTTTTTTTTCCTTTCTATTTTTTCTCACACTCCAGTTAGTTAGTTCAGTTTAGTTTTTTTTTTCTTTTACTGCACCAGACTTTTACATTTTATTCGTACATTTTTATGTTCTACAATTGGTGCGGTATTTTTCCAAAATCTTTGCACACCTATGCATGGGGGGCATGGGTGTACTCAGGAGACCTTGCAGAAAACAACCTGGAGAGTTTTCATGCAGTAACAAACAACAGTGTCTCCTAAATCACCGTCCAAATCTAATGTGGGCGTAAAAATCTGAAAATTGAAAAATTACCGCCACACACCTTCTCAAATGTTTTGGGCTAAAACCGTTGCATCCATGGCATCAAAGCACTCCATATGCAATACCTTGGGGTGTCAACATAACAAATATAAACAATTTTCTGGCAATAATTCAAACTGGGGTATGCGGTAGACCCAAAACCAAAGCTAGGCCTAGCTGAAGAAATAATCTCAATTTCAACTCCAATGACAAAGTCATAAAAATTGTATTTGAACCTTCCCAAAATCCTGGCAAACCTATGCATGGGGGGCATGGGTGTACTCAGGAGACCTTGCAGAAAACAACCTGGAGAGTTTTCATGCAGTAACAAACAGTGTCTCCTAAATCACAGTCCAAAACTGATGTGGGTGTGAAAATGAAAAATGACCACCAAACAGTATCCAATTTGTTTGGAGCAAACAGTTGCATCCATGGCATAAAAACACTCCATTTACAATACTTTGGGGTGTTAGCTTACCAAATATATGCACGTTAATAAAATTGGGGTATGTAAAAAGGCCCCTAAAAAGAAGATAAGCAAAGAAGATACTGTATGTCAAATTAGAAAATTGACAAGCACATGTCAAAAGATTGGCGTAGCACCCCAAAAACAACAGAACAAATCTATATATGGGTGGTATCAATTTACTCAGAAGATGTTGCTGAACATATTTTGGGGTGTTTTTTGGCAGTAACCCATAACTGGATTTGACAATTCACGCCTAAAGTACAATGTGTGTGAAAAAATAACACAAAAAGTGACTACCTGAAAGTTTGACATAGAGCTAGTGCATGGAAAGTGTTAAAATACAACTCTTTGAAGCACCCTAGGGTGTGCCCTTTCTAAAAATATATGGTTTGATGGGGGTAAATTACTTTGGCCAGCTTCAAAAATGTCCCAAATAGGACATGGGTGCATGATGACGAAACGTGAAAATTCCAAGTTGGAAAACTGAAATGCGCACTCCCCAAATAAGGCCTATTAGCCCCCAAATGACCCGACATACCTATACATGGGTGGTATCAATTTACTCAGAAGATGTTGCTGAACATATTTTGGGGTGCTTTTTGGCAGTAAACCTTAAAGTTCACAGTACATGTATTCTTAAAGGAACACTCCAACAAAAAAAATCACCCCCCGTTTTTTTTTCCTAACCTATCCCTATTCCCTTAATAAAACCTTCTTTTTTTTTTCTTTTCTTGTAACTGCAATACTTACCTTAAAATCCTCTGGTTTCCAGCGGCGTTTTTTTTTTTTATACTCACCTCCCTCCTCTTCCGCTCCCGTCCTTCTTCTTGCTGCGTCTTGGCTTCTGGTTTACGTGAGAAGCGCGCATGCGCGCTTCTCACATAAGCCAGCCAATCGGCAGGCTTCCTCCCGGCTCCCTCTGAGGATTAGTGTTGCGCGCAAGAGGATGCGCGCAACACTAACCCGAAGAGGGAGCCGCCAGCTTCTGCGGGGAGTAGGAGACGTCATCGCGCTGATATGATTCCCGCTCTGCTGACTGACAGCTGGGAGGGCGGAGTAAAGTCCTCCGCCTCTCTCAGCTGTTTTCAGCCTTTTCTGCAGATCGGCTGAGCGGAGGGAGGGGGGACAAAGGGCAGGATACTCCGGGCATCATGACCACCTAAAATAGCTTAGGTGGTCATGTTGCTTAGAGTATCCCTTTAAATTGCGTTCAAAAAAAAAATCACCAAAACTTTTTTTTTCTCAAACTTTGGCATAGATTTGTGGTAAAATGGTTTGCATGGAAAGAGTCAAAATACCCCAAGTTTAATACCTTGATTTGTGTACTTTAAAAAAAATATGTAGATGTGGAGGGTTATTCAGCAATTAGTGACAGATATCAGTGTTACAATGTCACTAGCACTAGTTTTGAAAATAAACTCTTTGGAAATGGCAAAGTGCTACTTGCAATTATTGTTGCATAAAATAAGGAAAAAAGCGAGGAATATGTAAACATTGGGTATTGCTAAACTCAGAACTAAATTTAGAAACTACTAAGGAATTAAATTTTTTTGACGGTTGTTGATACATAAGAAATTTTGGGGGTCAAACTTCGAAAAAGTGGTGTTTTTTCAATTTTTTTGTCATATTTCACAATGTTTTTTATAGTAAATTATATGAAATGATGAAAAAAATGGTATCTTTATAAAGTCCATTTAATGACGAGAAAAACAGTGTACAATATGTGTAGGTTACATAAACGAGTAAGAGGAAAATTTGTCCTAAACACTAACAGCGCAGGAACGTATAAACAGTAGCGGTCACTAAAGGACGGATTTGTGTAAAACCGCCCGGTCACTAAGGGGTTAACATGTCACAATGGTGGGTCATGTAGTTACATTGTAGCACAAAGCGGCAGAATGAGTTATACAATGTAGTAAATTTCTGGAGGTGTGATTGAGGGGCAGCTGCATACACTACATCTCCGTATTCAATGGCTGGCATAAGCATTTGTTGCACAATCTGCTTTCTTACCGCGGGGCTCAGGCAGGATTTGTTTCTGTACAGGGCACCTAGTTTGGGGTAGAGTTTAGATGAGAGTTTCGATGTGGGGGCCAAAAGATAGATTTGGGTCTAACAACATACCTAGATATTTGAGAGAAGTGACTGTAGTCAGCGTGTCATTTGATCTTGTCCCCACACATAGATGGGGTGTTTGCAATTTGTGTAGTTTAGGTGCTGTTCCAAAGAGCATTGTAACAGTTTTGTCAGTATTTAGAAAAAGTTTGTTACCTGCAATCCACTTTTCTACCCCTGTGAATTGGTCTTGCAGCACGGCCTCCAGCTGCGGGAGATTTGGTTGGCTGGTAGAGATTACAGTGTCGTCTGCGTACATGTGTACAGTTGAGGCTTTGCAGACATTGGGCAGATCATTTATGAATATTGTGAATAGCAGGGGGCCGAGTATCGAGCCTTGGGGTACACCGCACATGACTGGGAGGGGAAGGGAAGTGCTGTCAGAAATGGACACATATTGCGACTTATCAGACACATATGATTGGAACCAGGTTAGTGTGCTATCACCAATACCAGAGTTTTTATTTTTTTGTAATAGGATGCCATGGTCTACTGTGTCAAAGGCCTTGGCAAAATCAAGGAAGATGGCTCCAGTTAGGTTTCCTTGTTCCATGCCCGCTTGGATATCATTACAAACTTTTAAAAGGGCAGTTGTAGTTGAATGTTTTGGACGAAAGCCTGATTGATCTGGGGTTAAATAGTTCCGATACTGATAATAATCACGTAATTGAGTGTAGACACATTTTTCCTGAATTTTTGACATTACAGGGAGCAGTGATATCGGGCGGTAGTTGGATACCAAAGTATTGTCTCTACTTTTATGGATAGGTACCACCCTTGCAGTCTTCCAGAGTTTGGGTATGTATCCAGTCGCCAGTGATTCATTGATTAGGGTTGCGACAGGTTTTGTAATTGCTGGCGCACTGATTTTCAGCAACATTGCTGGGATTTGATCATGTAATTTAGAATCAAACTGAAAGAATGGATAGTACACAGACACCGTATCTGATTTCATTCAGTGCAAAACATAAAAAGTAATACCATCTGGAAGATGGAAAACGCATCCACAATGGACATGAAAACATCAGAAACAGTTGAAGAAGAAATAGATCATTATTATTTGGGCTGTCTCTAAAAAAAAAAAAAAAAAAATAATAATTTAAAAAAATGAAGAACAATAAAGGCGTCCCAAACAATATTTTGGATCTAGGGGTTGAGAGAGATTATCTGACCACATTAATGGAACGTTAAGACCTACCATTAAAAGAAAAAAAAAAGGTGGCACAAGAAATCCAAGGGTGAGTGTATAGGGGTAGTAAAGGGATCAAGACACCTGAGTGCTCAGTGGTATATGCATTCTTATCGTTGTGACTAGGAATGCACCGATACCACTTTTTTAAGACCGAGTACCGGTACTTTTTCAGGTACTCACCGATACCGAGTACCGATACTTTTATGTCATGTGACCGCTTTCCAATTAGAACAGACCTCATATAAAAATACCCCCAGCTCACATGTATATATCCCCCCGAGATATATAGAGATTATATATATATATATATATATACACAGAATGCCTCCAGCTCACGTGTAGAATGCCCCCAGCTCACATGGATATGTAGCTTGCCCCCAGCTCACATGGAGATTGCCCCCAGCTCACATGGAGATTGCCCCCAGCTCTCATGGATATTGCCCCCAGCTCACATGGAGATTGCCCCCAGCTCTCATGGAGATTGCCCCCAGCTCTCATGGAGATTGCCCCCAGCTCTCTTGGATATTGCCCCAGCTCTCATGGATATGCCCCCGGCTCTCACAGACCTGGGGAAGCTGGCAGCGTGCATGAAAAGCACGCGGCCAGCGTTCCCCCTCCGGCGAGCTGCAATACTCACCCGTCCGAAGGTCCGGTCGCACGGCTGTGGCGCGATTACGCGGCCGCCTGGCGCTTCTGTGATGCTGTCGCCGGAGGGGAACGCTGGCTGCGTGCTTTTCATGCACGCGGCCAGCTTCCCCAGCCCCGAGGATACCGGCAAGCCGGCCCAGCGCTGGCTTCCGGTGTCTGGGGGGTGTATCGGGCAAAATGCACAAGTACCAAGTACTCATGCAAATGGCAGTATCGATACCGATACTAGTATCGGTGCATCCCTAGTTGTGACCTCTGTGAAGAGCATTTGTGTTCCCTCGTTAAAGGAACAGTACCACCAAAAATGAAAAGTTATGTTATTTATTTTATGTTGCTGATCTCTTAAATGTGTGTGTCTAGTTAAGATATTTTACTCCTATATGTGTAACTGGGCGTATCCATTTTGTGATCCTTTGTGTTATAAACTGCCCCCTCCCCCTAGTATCTTTACGTTGCTTGCTGGTTACTTTGTGGCAGCTAGGTTGGAATGACATCTGAAATAGCCCAGAGGTAATAATATGCGTTGGAAAACACAAATTTTTGGAGTACGGAAGGGCCATCCTGTAGGATACGTCTAAAGTGAGCATGTTGTACTTGATGGGAGAGAGTGTCAGAATAAAAAAAAAAAGATTGATTGTAGAGAACGTTTTATGGGGGTCAGAGTGGAAGGTGAAGTCCCTACACATCGGGTTCAGGGTTCTCCAGATATCAGAGTGTAAAGTGGGAATGTAAGAGACTAGGGCCAGTAGGGCATGGTCTGCTTTGACCCACAGGGTGCCAAGGAGAGTGATCCAAGAGAGGATCTGGGACATCATTAAATTCACCCCCCGCTATTCCACATGTGGCCTCATGGAGGTGGAGTAATAGAAGTGTTCTTGATTTAGAAATTAAGTTAGAGACATTTGGGGCATAGATGTTGAGCAGCCTGAGTGGTTCCTGACCTATAGTGAGGATCAATGGTGTATAACAGGCTTCAGTCATTTATAGCGTCTGTAATGGAATAGGGATGGTGCTTGTGAAGAATTGTGGTGCCCGTTCTTTTTTTTTTTTTTGGGGGGGATAAATAGACAAGGTTTGCAACCCACCCAGCGTGCTTTGAGGACTCGTGTAGGGGAAGTCCAATGTTTTTCCTGGATTTAGAGCATATCCGGGTCAAGTAGTGTTAAGTGATGGACCCTTTTTCGTTTTAACGGCAAATTAATACCATCTACCGTCTATGAAACAAGTCTATAAGAAGTGAGTGTAATGATCTGTGGATCTCCTATGACCGGAGTAAGGCGTCATGGGGATACCAAGTGTAAAGGAGATTCGCATTGTGAAGAATCTAGCAATATAGGGGGCGGTAGACCAGGGCTTGACAAAGCCAGGAGCCTGGTAGCCACTGGCTCCTAGAATTTTACTCATGGCTCCTAAATTTCCAGTTTATTTTACACCACTCTAAAAGCAGTCTTTGGCATCTAAAAACATCTGGTTGGCTTCAATATTTTCTTCCTGTCTCCTACATTTAATGTAACTATATCAAGCCCTGGTGTATGCATTTATATTTATTATTTATTTATAAAGTATTTTACCAGGAAGGATACATTGAGATTTCTCTCATTTTCAAGTATGTCCTGGGTTCAAGAACATTGAAATGTTACAGTCGTTACAGAAATACAAAGTAATAAATGAAAGATATTAAAAAACAACACAAATATACAGATTAACACAGAAAATAAATATGTAGGAAATAGTCACTAGGTTACATGTTTACAGGTGCATTCTGTATTGAGGTATGTTAGTAATGAGCTCTTGAGTGACTTAAGACTGGGGGAAGATTTGATGGCGTCTGGGAGGTTATTCCATAACTGCGGGGCTCTGTAAGAAAATGTGGATCGAGCCACTGTCTTTTTGTATTGTGGTATTGTAAGTAAGGTGCCGGTCCTAGATTGGAGTTTATAGGTTATGAGGGAACTGCTGGGGGAAGCAGCCTATTCAGGTAGGGTGGCAGCTCCCCAGAAAACCTCTTAAACACCAGGTTGGAAAGGTGAAGGGTGCGTTTAAACTCAAGCGATGGTCAGTTTAGTTCTTTTAACATGTCACAATGGTGGGTCATGTAGTTACATTGTAGCACAAAGCGTCAGCATGAGTTATACAATGTAGTACGTTTCTGGAGGTGTGTTTGCGGGGCAGCTGCATACACTACATCTCCATATTCAATAGCCGGCATAAGCATTTGTTGTACAAGTTGCTTTCTTAATGCGGGGCTCAGGCAGGATTTGTTTCTGTGCAGGGCACCTAGTTTGGGGTAAAGTTTAGATGAGAGTTTTTCAATGTGGGGCCAAAGGATAGATTTGGGTCTAACCACATACCTAGATATTTGAGAGAAATGACTTGTCAGCGTGCCATTTGAATTTGTCCTGACACATAGATGGGGAGATTGCAGTTTATGTAGTTTAGGTGCTGTTCCAAAGAGCATTGTGACTGTTATTAAAAAAAAAAAAGTGTGTGTGTAAATAGGGTGTCCAATGACAACAGAGCAAAGAAAATAAAACAATATCACAAGGTACAGATGTTAAATATATATATTTTACAGTACACACACATATGTATATATATTCAGAGCAGCCAAACTGATATTAGAAGCAAAGGTCTACACTTCTAGGCTCAGAAAAAGTAGCCAAAAGACCACATGCACAAAAAATACCTAACAGCAAAAAACACCAGGTAACAAAGTGATAAATAAATATAAGCAGCTAAAATGATAATTTGGGTCAGTACAAACCAACCCCCAGATGCAGAGGCAAGGTTCCCAACGTTTCAGCGAGGATTTGCCTTTATCAAGGTATAGCTTGATAAAGGCAAATCCTCGCCGAAACGTTGGCTCCTAACTTTTGTAGCTGGCTCCTAGATTCAAAGCAAATTTGTCAAGCCCTGCGGTAGAGTGTCGCAGCAGCAGCAGCCCCACCACCCCAAACATTTCCACATGCATTACGTCAAACTGTACAACTTACAAATACCTGATTCAAAACAATTTAGAATAACTAACTAAAGAACCCAAAGACGCAGGTTACACAGGACCTATACAGGATGGGACTAAAATCAAAATAATAAAGCTTATTCAAAATATAACACACGTAAAAAGACAATTCAAACTGAGGAGCCTCAACACAAACAAATCATATAAAAGGTACTAAAAACACACACCCCTTGGTGGGAAAGTATCAGGGGTGCAAAGGGGTACCCAAATTGCTGTCTTAGGCTGGGGTCAGGCAAGCGCACTGATTACGCACAGTAACAGATGCACTTTATAACGGAGGAGATTGTGGTTACATTGTATCCGTTAGCTTTGACTGATGTTGAGAAAAAGAAAAAAAAACAAGCTGTATGCCTGGGTTTCTCTACGTCCATGTAGCTTTTTCACGTTGATGCCCGTTTGGCGTCATTGCAACATGTGTTGCCGCGCGTGAAAAAGTGCGCAAGTGCGCACGTGCTTCGCGTGTTGCTCCCTATTGACTCAAATAGTGCGCTCGTCTGACCCCAGCCTTAAGTGTGCCTACAAACAAGCTCTGTAAACAGCGAGGGAGAGTCTATTAACCTCCAAACCCCAAAATAATGCTGCTAAACTGGTTAGGTTTGTAGCCACGTTTTGATAGTGGCTGGGATAAGATCAGAGATATTTGCCAAAAGTTTTTTGGCCCCTGCTACATCTTGAGGAATCTCTCTCACGGGTCTTACCAGATACCCCATCCTTTGTGGCAAGAAGGTCTGGAAATCTACGGGACATGCTAGTACGTAGTCATCATAATCCGGCTAAAATTGTTGACAATTGGCTGGTAAAACCGGTGGGAACTTTTAAGTGTGGACACTGCAAGGCAAGTGAATTTATGCTCAAATCTAAGACCATTAGTAGCAGTGTCACAAAAAGAGTATTCACTACCAAACAATTTGCCAATTGCACCTCTGCTATGGTGATTTACTTGATTACATGTTCATGTGGTATACAATACGTTTGGAAGACTTACCAACAACTATGAACACGTGTTTTACAACATGTAAATAACATTACAAATAATATAGACACTACAGTTTCAAGACACGTACATGGCTATCATGGTGGCAATGCGGCTTGTTTGTTTTTTCAAGTGATTGAACCCTTACCTGGACCCAGGATGGGAGACTTTAATAAGCTCATGCAGCGAGAGGCTAGATGGATCTTTATATTAGGTACCAATATCCAGCGGGCCTGAATGAAGACTTCAATTATACCTCTTTCATCTAGCTACCCAAACTAAACGAGACCTTTATGCAGGGGCGGACTGAGCACTCTGCCGGAACGGACCTGAGACGAGGGCCTGGGAGGGCCCGGGCCCAGCCTAGTGGTAGGCAGCAATGTGGTCTGTGTTTCCATGAAGCACACACCACAAAGCAAAAGCATCCGAGATCGAGTGTCTTCGTTGCAGGCAGACAGTCTGCCCAGCTGACTCCTCGGTGTAATTCGGTGGTAAATTGGTCTCTTTCAATAATCCCTTAAATTTGCCTTCCCCATCAAGATTTGCCCTTTTTTAAAATTGTTTATTCAGACCTTTTTATTATTTTTTTTAAAGACCTTTTTTATTATTTAAACACATCTTAATGCATTTTTATTGGTTTAAGTTACTGAGTTCGCCACAGGGTTGGCGAAATGAAATCGCCGAAGCTCGCTGAACTAGAAAGCACCAAAATTTCACTGATATTTCTGTGCTTTCTGAATAACCCTATATAATATGCGGTGTGTATGAGCATATCATAAGCTCCACAGCCATAAAGCTCACAGTAATGTGCCCTGTGTATGAGCGTATCACAAGCGCCACAGCAATAAAACTCAGTAATGTGCATTGTGCGGACATTACAGTGAGATTTATTGCTGTGTAGCTCTGTGATACGCTCATACACACCGCACAATATGTGAAATTTATAGCTCTGTAGTTCAGTGAAATGCATGTCATAGTTACATAGGCTGAAAAAAGACATGCGTCCATCAGGGTTCAGCCTCTCACACAACACCTACTGCTGTTGATCCAAAAGAAGGCAAAAAACCCAGTCTGAAATGCTCGCCAATATGCAACAAACTGGGGAAAAATTCCTTCTTGACCCCAGAATGGCAGTCCGATTTCTTCTTTGATCAAGAAGCTTACCCACATATTAAATATTATAACCCTTAATATTCTGTGTCTGCAGGAAGTCATCCAGTCGTTTTTTAAAAGTCTGTACAGTCTCTGACCCAACCACCTCAACAAGCAGAGCATTCCACATCTTTATTGTTCTCACCGTAAAATAACCCTTCCTATGCTTTAGGCTGAATTTCCTTTCGTCCAGTCTAAATGGGTGACCTTGTGTCCTGTGTATAGTCCTTTTAATGAATAGGTTTCCAGACAATGGTTTATATTGGCCCCGTATATATTTATATAAGGTTATCAGATCCCCTCTAAGGCGCTGTTTCTCTAAACTAAACAGGTTTAAGCGTGTTAGTCTTTCCTCATAACTTAAACCTTCCATTCCCCTTATTAATTTAGTCGCCCATGTCTGCACTTTTTCTAGCGCTATAATCTCCTTTCTTAAGACAGGTGCCCAAAATTGCACAGCATATTCAAGGTGTGGTCTTACCCTTGATTCTATACAGAGGCAAAATTATGTTTTCATCCCGAGAGTGAACTCCCCTTTTAATGCATGCCAATACCTTGCTGGCCTTGGCGGCTGCTGTTTCACATTGCACATTGTTACTTAGTTTGAAGTCTATGATTATTCCCAAATCCTTCTCCTGCTTGTATTTCCCTAACTCTGTACCATTTAGGGTATAAGTTGCTTGTATGTTCTTCACTCCAAAGTGCATAACATTTATCTACATTAAATTTCATCTGCCATTTAAGTGCCCAGTCCCCCAATCTATCTAAATCCCTCTGCAGCGAAGTAACATCCTGCTCACATTGTATTACTTTTCCTAGTTTTGTGTCATCTGCAAACACTGATACATGACTTTCAATGCCTATTTCAAGGTCATTTATAAATAAATTGAATAGAATTGGTCCTATAACAGACCTCTGAGGGACACCACTTACCACTGATGTCCATCTCGAAAATGTACCATTTATGACCACTCTCTGTACCCTATCTTTTAGCCAGTTTCCTATCCAAGAACAAGTATTTTCATCTAGACCAATTTTTCTTAATTTAAATAGTAACCTTTTGTGTGGAACTGTCAAAAGCTTTGGCAAAATCAAAGTAAATCACATCCACTGCGACCCCCTGATCTATACTTCTACTTACTTCCTCATAGAACATAATTAGCTTAGTCTGACATGATCTGTGCTTCATAAAACCATGCTGATTCTAGCCAATTAAATTATACCTCCCAATAAATTCCTGAATATTATCCCTTTGTAACCCCTCAAATACTTTCCCAGCCACAGATGTTAAGCTCACAGGTCTATAATTCCCAGGCACACATTTTAAACCTTTCTTAAATATAGGGACCATGTCAGCTTTTCTCCAATCCTCTGGTACGATTCCTGAAAGAAAAAAATCTTGAAAGATTAAGAACAGAGGTTTACATATTTCAACACATAGCTCCCTCAGTACTCACAGGTGAATTCCATCCGGCCCTGGGGCTTTATTCACATTCACTTTGTTTAATTTCTGCAAAACCTTGTCCTGAGTCAACCAATGACTTTTGTTTTAGTAAGTTTTTATTAATGAATTGCATGTCTCCGGTTATAGGTTTCTCTTTTGATAAATACTGCAGAAAAATAATCATTCAAAATTTCTTGCTTATCCTGATCTTCAGTAAACAATACCCCTGACTCAGATTTTAGTGAACCTACATTTTCACTCTTGGGTTTTTTAGAATTTATGTACCTAAAGAAACTTTTATTGTTGGTCTTGCTCTCTTTGGCTATTTCTTTTTCATTTTATAGTTTAGCCGGCATAGGTGTGATGTTTTTTATTTTGGGGGGTGGGCAGCATTTCATTCTTAGACCCAGACAGCACAATGTCTTGGGCTGGACCCATTTTCCCTGGCTGCTGGTGACGTTGGAGGTGGTGGAGGAAACTCTTCCACTTCACGCAGCATTTTAGCTAAAAACAGTCTGGATGGGGGATTTAGATTACACTTGTTTTTTTAACTTCTTACATTTTATTTGTGCTCTGCAAAATGTAGAGGAGGGATTTGGGTGTGGCTAAGGGTGAAAAAAGGTGGGGTCATGGGTGGAGTCTGGTGGGGGAGCCCTTGCATTGTTTGGTCCGGGGGGGCCCTTGCATTATTTGGTCCGGGGGGCCCTGACTATTGTCAGTTCGCCCCTGCCTGTATGTTATACCCATGTTATGAAATATGTGACCAATGAATATATTATTTTTTATTTGCATTTAGATCCGGTTATATATGTACATCTACTCGATTTATATTCCACTTTAGATATCCTGTTCACATCGTATGACATTATATATATTCATGCCTTTTGGACCAATCATTTTTTTTATCATCCTCCCCCCTCTCCCCCTTTTTTCTTCCTTCTTCCTTAAATTGGGAGTCCATCAGACTCTGAGGGAGGGATATGCTGTTTGCATAATCGTTTATTCAGGTACATTTCATTGGGCTGATGTAAGATCAATTTCTGGACTCCTTGAAATTATACATAGCACTCAGCCTATGTACATAGACGGTTGACCGGGAGTTAACTGCTTTAAAAATAACATCCAGGGTAGAGCAGTAGGAATAATTGGGAGGGCAAGGTTTACCTGCATAACTTGAGCATGAATATATCGGCTTACAATCCATCTTGTCACTTATTAACAAATAATGCTGTTTACTGATTGGAGACTTTATACCAGGTGACTCTGCACTTGTAGTGAATTTGTTTACCTACTTCTGGATTGGTCCAATTCCTACTATGTGACCGCCGAGTTTGCAGCGGCGCTACACATAAATTGGGACCCGATACACTGTATCTCTGGCATCCCTGAGGAGCAGAACCATGCGAAATGCGCATCGGACGCGCTAGTGTGTTCTATGTTCCCCTCACTACTGGGTTTATCATCTCTTCCAAATTTTAGGCACCCTGGACCCCATGAGTCTCTTCATGGTCACATATAGGATACATTATGGGCCCTATTAATTCTTCGCGCACAATTGTGCGCGCTCGCAAAAACGCATTAACGCGAGGGGCAAAACCCTTTGCGCTGAACGTCATATTACGACGTTCGTGCACAAAATGCACGTTCACATCTAACGCCAGTGACCCTGCACGATCCCTTTGCGAGTGCATCCTATACTTAACATTGTGCGCGCAAATGCGTTTGTGTGCTGGTGCACGCATGGTATTACAATCTTAGCGCAAAATTTAACGGACAACATTTGCGTGCATAATTTTAACGTTTTTGAAAAGCTGGTGGTAACGGCAAATTGTAACAACCTGACCGTACCGAACTGCGGATTCAGAACGGAGAATGTCGATGTGCACGTTTTTTTACTAGATCCGTCAAAAATGACGGCCACTACCTTGTCTTCCGTCAGAACGTACGTCTGACGAAATGCATTCGTCTGACGGACTCGCGTTAAAAATTACATTGCGCTCACTGATTTCTGCGTGCGACGGTACTCTGCGCGCATTTTTGCATGTCGGTTTTACGAGCGCAATTTCCTGGCGGATGAAAAAATGCGTGAGGAATGTAATTCCAGTGGTGATTTTCGCGCGTTAACGTTTAACGCTTTGCGCAAAAAAACCACGCATTTAGCGTGCGTTTTTGTGTTAAGAATGTTATAGGGCCCTATATGTATAATCTCCTATGAAACATTGTCATTATTATTGACACTTGTGCTCAATGAAGGTGCCTATTTTACATTCATAATTCATATTACCAGTAGTTTGGGCTGAACTGGGTTACTGCATATGCCTTGTCACTCGACTGTGATATAGAATTATGTTTCATAATACACACCGATTGGCACTTGAAAAGTGTAACTATTAGATAATTTTGAGTTACTGCACATGCCTTGTCGCCCTACTTGGGATACATAATTCGGTGATTATACCAACTGGCAATCTGCATCTGCAAAGTGTAACTTTAATATATATCCACACACCCCTACATGGCATTTAACCCTTGGTACATGAGATTAGTGTGATCGAAGTATCTGAGGATACTTTCCCACCAAGTGGTGTATGTGTGTTTTTAGTACTTTTTGTATGATTTGTTTGTGTTGAGGTTCCTCAATTTGAATTGTCTTTTTACGTGTGTTTATATTTTGAATAAAGTTTATTATTTAGATTTTAGTCCCATCCTGTATAGCTCCTGTGCCTTTAGATTATCAGGGTTTAAGCCCTGTAAACTCCAGGTGTGGGCTCTTACATTCCGGATCTGCTGCTTTTCCTCCTTATCCCCTGCATTGGGGAACCGTTTTTGTCAACTAAAGAACCCAAAACAACATTTCCACATGTGGCACCTGAAGAAAAGGGGTCCGTGACATGCAACAGAAACCGTTCTATGCAGGAACAAACTAGCAAAGTTGTGCGTCCCAGGTATACAATCCAGAGAGATAAGAATATATTGCTGCCAATGATCGAGCAGAGTTCCGTGTAGCTTGTTTATTGCCTGAGGGGAAGAGGGTGGAGGTCCCCTAGGGTTTTCCCACTCGGGGGGCGGGGGTACAACGTATAGGGTGGAGATCAGGGGTAGGGATGAGCCGAACACCCCCGTGTTCGGTTCGCATTCGAACTCGAACAATTTCAAAAGATCGAGATCGAATGCGAACACGATCCAAACTCAATGCAAGTCATTGGGACTCAAACTTTGATTTTTAGAGTGCCCTGAAAGAGGGCATATATGCAAGATATTTGCCATAAAAGGTGTATGAGGGTCCAGATAGTGCCCTGGAGGACAGAAAAAAAAGTTTAAAAAAGACGTTTTTAAAGGAACAGGGATTTTTCCATGAAATAAAGGTTAAGAATAAAAACGAAAAAATTCCTTCAAATATCGTGCCTAGGAGGTCCCCATGACGTGCCCGTGAAGTGGTGGATTTGTCGGATGTATAGAAACATTTAAAAAGAAAAAAATGACATTTCAAATGACGGTAAATGGTTTTCCTTTTAATCTATTCATAAACAACTGCTAGAGGCGGCAGCCTGTATGAAAAGAGGAGACGTTTTAGGACACGCAGAACAAGTTTAGTGATTTTTTTTGGCTAAATTATGGTGAGACGTATGCAGGCTTTGGATGAAAGTAACAGGTGCATTAAAATTTGACCTTTGGTGGCAGCTACTGCCTTCACACCGTAACCCCTCTGAGGTATTGTGGAAGAGTGCAGGGGTGGACTCTGCATTCAAATATTAAAATGATTGGATTCTGGTACACGCGTCAGTGCACCCAAATATTGGGCCTTTGGTCCCAGCTAGTGCCTTCACACCGTAACCCTTCTGAGGTATTGTGGAAGAGTGCAGGGGTGGACTCTGCATTCAAATATTAAAATGATTGGAATCTGGTACACGCATCAGTGTCAGTGCACCCAAATATCGGGCCTTTGGTGCCAGCTAGTGCCTTCACACCGTAACCCTTCTGAGGTATTGTGGAAGAGTGCAGGGGTGGACTCTGCATTCAAATATTAAAATGATTGGAATCTGGTACACGCGTCAGTGTCAGTGCATCCAAATATTGGGCCTTTGGTGGCAGCTAGTGCTTTCACACCGTAAACCCTCTGAGTTATTGTGGAAGAATGCAGGGGTGGAGGTTTTGGGAATGCAGAAGAGATCCCCGATCTATTCAGTTACATCAGCATCAGGGGAGTGATCACTGCTGATCCAGGACGGATTAATTTTTATAAATGTCAGCCGGTCTACAGAGTCGGTGGACAGACGCACTCTTTTGTCTGTGACAAAACCTCCAGCGGCACTGAACGTCCTTTCAGAAAGCACGCTGGATGAAGGGCAACCTAGTAGCTCTATAGCATATTAGCTAAGTTCTGGCCAGTGATCCAATCTCAACACCCAGTTAGCCAGTGGATCATCTGCTGTAAAGGTATCCAGGTCTGCCCTTGCCCCTAGATAGTCCTACACCATATGGTGAAGACGCTGTCAATGGGTGCCTACATTTGACGTCCCTGGGCGTCGTGGACTAAAATTAATTGGAAATGGCATCAGTCAAGCGGCCCCCTTCACCGTTCTTCCTCTGATAAACAGCAGCCTCAGAAGCACCTGTGTCATCAGTTGGTAACCTACCAGTGTCTGGAAAGGTGTTACACAAGTGTCGCTTTAGAGCGTCCTCAAGTTGTTTCATCCTGTGCTCCCTCCGTGAGGGCAGGATGAGCTCTGCAACCTTACCCTTGTATCGTGGATCAAGAAGGGTTGTCAACCAGTAATGATCCCTCTCCTTGATAGCACGAATCTTGGGTCCTTTAGCAGGCTTTGCAGGATAAGGGAGCTCATGCAGCGTAGGTTGGAGGTGGCATTAGCTTCAGAGCGTTCCTGGTCGCTGAGGATGACCGTATCGTGCACTACCTCCTCCCAGCCACGCACTAGTCCTTGGGTTTCCGGGGACACAAAACCCTCCCTTGAGAAATCCCCACCTTCAATGCCCCCACAACTTAAATATTACTCCTCCTCATCCTCCTCCTGTCTGATCTGAGGACCCGCAGGAATGCTGTCTGCGTAAAGACTGGGGCCTTGAGAGCTAGGGAAGTCCTCCTCTTCCTCCCGCTGCTCTGCCTCTAGTGCCACATCTATAATTCCCC
This sequence comes from Leptobrachium leishanense, assembly GCA_009667805.1. NCBI lineage: Eukaryota > Metazoa > Chordata > Amphibia > Anura > Megophryidae > Leptobrachium > Leptobrachium leishanense. Next base: position 246,417,368 of record CM019065.1, read on the forward strand.
GCAGAGTGCGCTCCAGCAGGAACACTACACTAAAGGAATTGTCACTGATGCATGCACTGTCCCTGCTCACCATCCTCGTTGCCTCCTCAAATGGTGACAGTAGAGTGCATGCATCCTTGATCATCAGCCACTGCGGGGGGGAACTAAGTTGTCCTGAACCTGTCCTTGTGCCATACTCACACAGGTACTCATTGATAGCCCGCTGGCAATGCTGCAGCATCTGCACAAGCAGATTTGTCGAGTTCCACCTGGTGGGCATGTCACAGATCAGAAGGTTTGTGGGAAGGTGGAATTCTCTTTGAATTTCTGCCAAGCGATCACTTGCTGGGAATGACCGTCTGAAGTGCCTGCAGACTTTTCTGGTCTGGCTGAGAAGCTCTGCCAGCCCTGGGTACCTGGTTAGGAAAGCTGTACCACCAGATTTAGGATGTGTGCTAGGCATGGTACACGCGTCAACTTACCCAGGCGTAGGGCGGAGACAAGGTTGCTGCCATTATCACAGTTGACCATTCCCAGCTCAAGCTGGCGTGGTGTTAACCATCTCTGCCCCTGCCCCTGCAGAGCTGACAGAATTTCTGGCCCGGTGTGGCTCCTGTCCCCTAAACAAACCAGCTCAAGCACAGTATGGCATCTTTTTGCTTGAGCCATTGCGTAGCCCCTGCCATGCATCGGTTTAACTGCCACTTCACCAGAGACATTGAAGGAGGAGGAGGAAGATGAAGAGGTGGTGGAGCAGACAGACCTCATATAAGCAGCTTTCTGGAGGTGTGGTGGATGAGCAAGCTCCAGCACAGAGCCCCGTCCTGGATCCCTCCCAGCTGCAATCAGAATTACCCAGTGTGCCGTGAAGGAAATGTAACGGCCCTGTCCATGTTTGCTGGACCACGTGTCTAAAGTAATGTGCACCTTGCTGACTGCCTTTCCCAATGACTCCATAACATTGTCTTCCACGTGCTGGTATAGTGCTGGAATGGCCTTCCGTAAAAGAAATGGCGTTTTGGAACCTGCCACCGTGGTACAGCACATTCGGCAAATTCACGGAAGGAAGCAGTGTCCACCAGCTGGAAAGGCAGCAGCTGTAATGCGAGTAATTTTGCCAAGCTGGCATTTAGACGTTGTGCATGTGGATGGTTGGGTCAATATTTTTTTCTTCCGCTGCAGTAGCTGGGCCAACGAAAGAGCAGAGATCCTGGACGTGTACTGCGAGACAACAGCTCTCTGCACCTGAGCAGCTATGACTTCTGATGCCTTGGACTGGCTACGGTTGCTCATAGAGGACGTTCTGCCTCGTTTTTGTTGTGCCTCCTCCTCCCTTGACTCCTCTGTTCGATCAGGCACCCAGGTGGACAGGTGGAGTCAGTGACCTCATCACCCCCTATCTCCTCGTCACTGGAGCCAACCTCGCAATATGCTGCAGCTGCTGGGGGAACATGAGTGCCAGTTCTTTGTGTGTCACTGGCACTCCCTCCCTCTAGGCTGATTATACTCCCTTCCTCAACCTCAGAATTTGAATCAACGCACTGGAGTTGCTGCACATCCTCAAGCAGCATGTCACTGTCATGGTAGTCAAACAATTCAGCTGACTCCTCCGTGTATGATGGTGAGGCTACGGCAGGAGTAGCTGTGGACATGGAGGCTGAATTAGATGTTTTGGCAGCTGAGGTGGACTTTAAACCACTACAAGCCTGGCTGGCAGAGGACTCGGAGGATGAGGATGGCCTGGTTAGCCAATCCTGCAAATCCTCTGTATGTTGCTGCAGCTTAAGACGGCCAGCACCAGTTAGAAATAAGGACAAGCGTGCCCCTGCAGAGGATGCACCACGTCTACGACGACCAGGGGCACAGCCTTCCGACACAGAGGCTGTTTGCCCTCTTATCTGTGTCTGGGAGCGTCTGCCTGTCCTTTTTGGTCTTTCTGACATGGTGAGTGATATATAGATTAAAGATATACAGATTTTGCAGAACAATGCTATACATCAGTGATACACCCTGGCTGATAGCTGGCAACATCCAGATTCTACTCTGAATAGATAAACAGATGAACTCTGATTAAATTGTGTTATTGTATGGTATCTAGAATTAGATTAAAGATATACAGATTTTGCAGAACAATGCTATACGTCAGTGATACAGCCTGATAGCCTGGCAGCAGCTGGCAGTGCCAACACACAGATTACAATTCCCAGATATCTGCTAGAAGTATGTGAGACCCCAATAGCTGGCAGTGAGAAGACACAGATTACAATTCCCAGATAATTATCTGCTAGAAGAAAGTGAGACCCCAATAGCTGGCAGTGAGAAGACACAGATTTAAATTCCCAGATAATTATCTGCTAGAAGAAAGTGCGACCCCAATAGCTGGCAGTGAGAAGACACAGTTTACAATTCACAGAAATCTGCTACTCTCCTCCCACTCCTTCAAAAAAAACACGTGCTGGGGCTGCAGGGAAGCCTTATATAGTATGCTGCGGGACTTAGCTCTGTGAGCCCATGATTTGGCAAAATTTGCTCAATCGGGACTCTGAGCCCTGATTGGCATAGTCTTGCACCTGTCTTGCACCTGACCTGTGGTCAGGTGCAAGGCTGTAGCCAATTACGAGCTTCAGGCCAGTGGAAAAGTGCATTGTGGTCCATTGTGGGCGAACACGCGGAAATGTTCGATGTTCGCCGAATGGCCAATGTTCGATTCGAACTCCTGTTCGGATCGAACCGCCAGCCCATCCCTAATCATGGGCTATGGAGGGGAGATGTGGTCCTCGACTTCATCTTGGAAAATAGAGGAGGCATTTGTCGGAGTGTCGAAAAAGTGAACTTGCCAGGATTCGAATCTGATCGAGTAGGGGACCAAGTCTCGGCCACCAAGCTTATGCCTTACACTTTTGTAGTGTTCCTCCTCATACATTTGGTGGTGGATGCTATAAACCTATCCATGCTGAATTAAAGAAGCGTTATCAACTATATGGAGGGTACTACAAAAGATTGAGAATGAGTGGCAATCCCACGTGTGGGAATCTCTAAAAATATTTCAAGGTTTCAAGGACCATACAAAAAAATTAAAGAGTATAGTAGGCCCCAGGAGTCCACCTGAAAAATTAGGTGCAGCACCTTTTCTGCATGGGTGTATATTAGGAGTGAAAATCCAGAGGGTGGGGTAGGAGGTAGGATCCCCTTCGAAGGCAAATCGTCAGTACAGCCAGTCCCTAACAGTGGACAGCCAGAAAAACTGACCCTGAGGCACCTTAGTCCTGTGAAAGTGGGGTGGTTTGTGAGCAGTTATAAATGTGCCAAGAGGGGTAGACAGCCAGTTCTAGGAAGACAACTAGGCAAAGGTTAAGGCCCCGTTCACACTGTGCGATTTATCGAGCGGATTTTCCCGCTAAATCGCGGCAAAATCCGTGCGCTGTCGCGCTATGTAGCATCTTCAATGCATTTCAATGGAACTGTTCACATCTTGCCGCGTGATGTCGCGGTAGCATGTCGCTGGTACATGACCCTTTTTTTGTGATTTGTGTTTTGCGATTTCCACTGGTGGTGTTTTGCAAAATCGCGTCGTCGCACGATATCGCACAACGTTGCGAATATGAAAATCGCACGGAAAAAAGTGCAATTTTCAAATTGCACAGTGTGAACGGGGCCTAAGAAAAGTAGAAGATAATGTAATGCACCTCAGTTTTTGTGGAGAGCCGTCGGGAGTAGCGGGGCAGAAGTGGGAGGCCGCCGGGGATTACCATCTCTCTCTGGCATCCGGTACCCCATGTAGTCAAAACAGTGGCCCGACCAGCCGGGCCGCTTGTAGGTGGTGAATGGCATCCAGAGGTGTCCCCAGCGAGTGCAGTTACTAAAGAAGCCAGCCGGTGCAACCAGCAGAAAGATCTCCAGGGGACCTCATGATCTGCCATCACATAAACCCAAGATGGCAGTCGGCTTCAGCGCACGAAGGATGCATGGGTCTGGAGAAGCAGCATGTCCATCTCTGAAGCACCCCACCAGTGGTTGAGTCTGTGGGTTGTAGCGGGTGCCGATGGGTCCCCCTTCAGGGTGAGATGAGGGTTAACCTCCCGCAGATGGTTGCAGGTAATATGAGGCCTAATCACGGCCTTGAAATCTCCAGGGTAGGAAGGAGGGTGTTGGCAGGACAGTAGAACCTGAAAGTGAGGTTCCAACGAACGTACTCCGTCTGGGTGCACTGTGCAGCATTGAATGGCCTGGTAATTGGGTGGTAGGAGAATCTGGGCTGCAGAGTAGGATTAAGATGTGGCCATCTTGGTCGGCTCACCTCCCAGATATCCAGTTTTATGCTACCTGGAAGTCCTGTTCAGAATACTTACCCTGTTTGAATCTTACCTTAAAGGAGCCAAGGCAGAGTTTTGGGGGAAGTCAGAAGTCCTTGAGGATGAGTTGTGTACCTGACCTTGTTTTTTCTTTTTGGTTCTGAGCTGCATTTTGTATATGGGCAGATGCAGACACTGTGCCGTGGTTTATGTTCTTTCTTGATCGTTTCCGTTTTGTATTTTATATATCAGACATGAGTATACAATGTTATGTTCTACTATTGTTGTTCTGGTTGCAGCAATTGCCAATTTATTGAACTTCAACATTATAGCTGTACACCCCATAGCCCTTTTCATTACATGTACCGTTCTTCTTTATTTAACATCCGTATGCGGAATATCTTGGTGCTTTATAAATTATTGTATCTACTACAGTCTTTTATCTTAAATAAAAACACATAAAATAAATAATGATGAAATACAGCTTGAAATGGAAAATCTACCTAAACTGCTCCCATCACAATGCATTACTAGCTGGTGGTCTTCCATGCTAATCAAGCCTGAAGAGCCACATTTTCCTGCATTCCGTATACATCTACATTCTTATCCACAACTCGTGAGACTATTATGTGAAGTCTTCAGAAAATTGAACAGATTCCTTTACCATCACATGATCACCAGCACTCTCTTTTTCCTTCTTTAAGCCCTCTGGATAAATTTTTACTTTTATACACAAGCTGTTCAATTGCTGTCCCTGTAGAACGACGTCTGAATTTTGACATAAAACTGACATAGCGCATATGCTCTTTGATTTATTCTGACATAATGTTGCCCCCCAACTGATGGAGATTACCCACCAACTCTAGGGTCTTGGGAACATAGGAACCCAGCCGTAGAAGATGGCTCTAGTTTTTTTTTTCTTGTTTTACACCACGGTTTTCTAGAACGTTGCACAGTGGTGCAAGCAGGAAGAAGTATGTGTACAAACAAGAGCTGAATGTGTTAAATTGTAAGACTTTTTTAAAGTGTTTGAGTTGCTTGGTATAGTACTTGTAAGAAATCTGCTTTAATAGACCAATAACCGGGTTAGCAAACAGAAACAAAATAACGAATACTGTAGACTGAGAATGTAACCTAGTAGGGCAAGTGTCATGCCCTCTGGCTTAGTGCTTTGAGTGTGCTATATAATGCATGCGTGTGCTACATATATAGAAACCCTATCGATGAGTAATTTAAATATTATGGAACATGCATTAACCTGGCGGTCTGATTTTTTTTCAAAATTTCGAGTCTCAAAGCGTTCAATTTTTTTTTTGTATGGAAATGTGTTGTTTCATATAGTAAGCCTGTAATCCTTGGGAATAACTCACTGAAATATGTGCAAACAAGAGTCTAGTAAACGCACAGAGTCTGATAAAGATTGAAACACAAAATAATAATTTATTATACAAAAAATAATTATAAAAAAAATATAATCAAACCCAAAACACTGAAATCTTTCAGAAAACAGGGGTGCAATATTAGTCATTGCATATTGCCTCAGTAAACATCCCTGGTATGGTATATTTTTAAACATGGAACTGCACAAAGTCCAACGTCACAATCGGGACAATGGAACCTGGATTCCTTTCAGATTTTCTCACCCTTGTCATCCCGCTTGGAGCAACACACCACACACATCTTAGTAGGTGCTGACTTCCTCTCGGTTGGTGGCATGTGGTCCACGAAGTGACGACCAGTCAGGCGGTCAGGGTTGACAATGTCAACAGCACGACGTCCCAGCCACCGGTGTTTGGTGGTGCTGAAAGATACATTCGGCAACCTTCCACATGAAGTCCGAATGAACGACAGGCTTGTCATTTTTTTTTTCAGCAGTATGTAGGCATTCTACAAGCACTGCTCAAGAAGATGCCTGAAGATCTTCTTGTAATATTTCTTCTGCTGTTTCTGCATAGCTGGGTAGAATGTCATTGCTTGATCGGCTCGGTCAACACCACCCATGGTGGAATTGTAATCCATCACTACCTGCGGCTTCGTCATGTCTTTCCCACCTCTCGTACGTACCATGACAGTGGAGGGGTCATGGACAATACTCATTAGGCACACCTCTTTTTTTATCACACGATCGCAGTGCCATCATTTTGCCTTTCTGCCAGGCAACCATTTCGCCAGTCTTCAGCTTTTGATTTCTAAAGATTGGTGGCATGTCGCGCCGGTTAGGCCGGACGGTTCCATAGGCATCTGTCTTGTGCTGCAGGAGACACTCATAGAGTTCAGGAGACGTATGAAAGTTTTCCGTTGTCACGCAAAAGCCGTGCTTCAGCAATGGCTCAATGAGTGACAGCACTGAAGATGTTGCCAATCCATACTTGCTGTATTTCTCATTGAATTTCGTCCCTTTTCTGGTGTACAGTTGTGTTCAAAATTATTCAACCCCCAATGCTGTAAAGGGTTTTAGGGAATTTAGTGTACATTTGTAATTGTATTCAGAATGAAATCCTACAAGGACTTTTTAAAGAACCAAATGCAACTAAAATGACATCAATTGGTTTTGTAATACAGTAGTAAATGTTTCTTTTGTGAATTCTTCATTGACACAATTATTCAACCCCTTAAAGACTACCACTCTGAAGAACAGAGGTTCATTCAAGTGTTTTCAATCAGGTATTGAAAACACCTGTGGATGTCACGGAGCAGCAATAAAGCATAATAAGCACCAATTAGGCAGCTTTAAAATGACTGTGATACTCAGCTCCTTCTAGACATTTACTGGTGTGGTTACAAACATGGTGAAGTCAAGAGAATGATCCAGGAAGACAAGAGAAGAGGTGATTACTCTTCACAGGAAGGGCAATGGCTATAAGAAGATTGCAAAGATGTTAAACATACCAAGAGGAAGCATCATTCGCAAATTCAAGGCAAAGGGCACTGTTGAAACGCTACCTGGTCGTGGCAGAAAGAAGATGCTGACTTCGACTGCTGTGCGCTACCTGAAGCGTAGAGTAGGGCTGTGCAATTAATTGCAATCGCAATCGAATCGCGATTTCCGACCATGCAATTAATAAATCGCATAAGGCTGCAATTTTCGGCTCCCTGTTAACTTCCGGCGGCATGGTGCTTTGGGCGCTCGCAGGGGAACCACGTGACGAGCCACGTTCTCGCGGCTCGTCACATGGTTCCCCAGGCGAGCGCCCAAGCTCCATGCCGCCAGAAGTTAACAGGGAGCCGAACACGTGGCGCACAGAGGTGAGCTGGGGCAGTATCCACGTGCTGGGGCAGTATATCCATGAGCTGGGGCAGTATATCCATGAGCTGGGGCAGTATATCCATGAGCTGGGGCAGTATATCCATGAGCTGGGGCAGTATATCCATGAGCTGGGGCAGTATTTCCATGTGCTGGGGCAGTATATCCATGTGCTGGGGCAGTATATCCATGTGCCGGGGCAGTATATCCATGTGCTGGGGCAGTGTTTCCATGTGCTGGGGCAGTATTTCCATGTGCTGGGGCAGTATATCCATGTGCTGGGGCAGTATATCCATGTGCTGGGGCAGTATTTCCATGTGCTGGGGCAGTATTTCCATGTGCTGGGGCAGTATCCTTGTGCTGAATACTGAATACATTTAGAATGTATGTAGCATGTTTGAAAAAGCAAAAACAATTGGCTAAATCGCAAATAAAATCGCAATCGCAATATTCATTCAAGAAATCGCAATATGATTATTTTGTCAATATTGCACAGCCCTAGCGTAGAGTGGAGAAAAGTCCCCGTGTGACTGCAGAGGAACTGAGAAAAGATTTGTCAGATGTGGGTACTGAAGTTTCAGCTCAGACAATACGGCGCACACTGCATAATGAAGGCCTCCATGCCAGAACTCCCAGGTGCACCCCCTTGCTGTCTCCAAAGAATAAGAAGAGTCGACTGCAGTATGCCAAAAGTCATGTGGACAAACCACAGAAGTTTTGGGATAGTATTCTGTGGACTGATGAAACAAAATTAGAACTGTTTGGGCCCATGGATCAACGCTATGTTTGGAGGAGGAAGAACAAGGCCTATGAAGAAAAGAACACCTTGCCTACTGTGAAGCATGGCGGGGGATCAATCATGCTTTGGGGCTGTTTTGCTTCTGCAGGTACAGGGAAGCTTCAGCATGTGCAAGGTACCATGAATTCTCTTCAGTACCAGGAGATATTGGATGACAATGTGATGCAGTCCGTCACAAACCTGTGGCTTGGGAGACGTTGGACCTTTCAACAGGACAATCATCCCAAGCATACCTCGAAGTCCACTAGAGCATGGTTGCAGATTAAAGGCTGGAACATTTTGGAGTGGCCATCGCAGTCACCTGACTTAAATCCGATTGAGAACCTCTGGTGGGACTTAAAGAAAGCAGTTGCAGTGCGCAAGCCTAAGAATGTGACTGAACTGGAGGCTTTTGCCCATGACGAATGGGCGAAGATACCCGTAGATCGCTGCAAGACACTTGTGTCAAGCTATGCTTCACGTTTAAAAGCTGTTAGTACAACATCCTTTTACAGTTATAAGTACTAAGATTGAATGTCACTTGGGGGTTGAATAAAACTGATAATGATGTGAGCACAGAAAAGACATTTGTGGTTATTTCATTATAAATGTTATGTTATATTTGTCTGACCTACACGTGCCTCTGATTTAATTGTAAGCAAGATGACTGAATGATCAAAATCAATGTCAAACTGGCCAAAACACTCAATTTCAGTGGGGGTTGATTAATTTTGAACACAACTGTAGATGACGGAATTCCAGATGTGGCCAGTTGAGGATTCACATAGCATATAGTATTTCACACCAAATCGAGCTCTCTTTGATGCAATGTATGCACCCAGCTTAGCCATCCCTTGTAGGCCATTAGACTTTCGTCTATGCTGATGTCCCTCTCTGGCACATAGGTCCGTTGAAAATTAATGACAATCATTTGATACACTTCCCAAATTTTCTGCAGTTTTGGGGAAGGATGTGTGGTGACTGTCATCAAATTTTTTGTTGTTTCCAAAGTTCGGGAATTTCATTATCAGGGTAAACCGGTACTCTGGCATCACCGTACCAAAGAATGGAGTGGCAAGCAATTTATTAGTTGTCCAATACCACTTCTGCAGTGGTTTACCCACCACTCCCTGAAGAATTATCAGGCCCAGGAATTTCCATATCTCATCTTTGGTCACTGGTTCCCACTTTCTGCTACGTGAGAACTTCAGCAGAGTAACCGATTGTTGCTCCTGGTACCGGTTTGTCTCCGAATTGATGTTCATTATTGTACCCCCAAAAAAGACGATATACGGAGGTGGTTCAGCATCCCCCTTTCAGTCGGCCGTCAATGGTTGCTAAGCAACCGGTTATGTATGTCTACGTCAGAGCTCGACAAACCCCAGGAGCCAGGTCGCAATGGCGACTATAAATAGCATCCAGGCACCTGGGCTTTTGTCAGCCCATTCACTTTAGGCAGCCCATTCACTTTAGGCAACAGGCATGAAAGAATTGGCCGGGCAGCTGATTTATTGTATCATCTGAAGAGAAAAAAACTTTCGCCCTGCGGTTTACCCGCAGCAGCGCAAACGTTTTTTTATCTTCCCATAACGGCACCTCCGTGTATTCTCCACCCCCAGTAGACAGGCTGCTGCGAGGATTCTCCTGCATTAGCCAATCCGTGCTGGGGTGGGGCTCTGTCTTGTTTGCTCACTGTGCAAACATGAGCTGGATAGGCTGCCTTCACAGCCAATCATCTGGCTGTAGTGATGGCAGGAGGTCCCTCCCCCTGCAGCCGCATGTCTGATACTCGGCAGGAGAGGTGAGACAGGAGCCTGGAACTGTGTAGCTGGCAGAGTGAGTGATTGTGTGTGTGTGGTGACTGGCAGTGTGTGTGTGTGTGTGGTGACTGGCAGTGTGTGTGTGTGACTGGCAGTATGTGTGTGTGACTGGTAGTGGTGTGTGTGTGTGTGTGACTGGCAGTGTGTGTGTGTGTGACTAGCAGTGTGTGTGTGTGTGACTAGCAGTGTGTGTGTGTGTGTGTGTGACTAGCAGAGTGTGTGTGACTAGCAGAGTGTGTGTGTGTGTGTGTATGTGTGTGACTGGCAGTGTGTGTGTGTATGTGTGTGACTGGCAGTGTGTGTGTTGTGTGTGGCTGGCAGTGTGTGTGTGGCTGACAGTGTGTGTGTGTGTGTGGCTGGCAGTGTGTGTGTGTGTGGCTGGCAGTGTGTGTGTGTGTGTGGCTGGCAGTGTGTGTGTGTGTGGTGACTGGCAGTGTGTGTGTGTGACTGGCAGTGTGTGTGTGTGACTGGCAGTGTGTGTGTGTGGTGACTGGCAGTGTGTGTGTGTGACTGGCAGTGTGTGTGTGTGACTGTAGTGTGTGTGTGTGTGTGTGTGACTGGCAGTGTGTGTGACTGGCAGTGTGTGTGACTAGCAGTGTGTGTGTGTGACTAGCAGAGTGTGTGTGACTAGCAGAGTGTGTGTGTGTGTATGTGTGTGACTGGCAGTGTGTGTGTGTGTGTGTATGTGTGTGACTGGCAGTGTGTGTGTGTGTGTGGCTGGCAGTGTGTGTGTGTGTGTGTGGCTGGCAGTGTGTGTGTGTGTGGCTGGCAGTGTGTGTGTGTGTGGTGACTGGCAGTGTGTGTGTGTGACTGGCAGTGTGTGTGTGTGGTGACTGGCAGTGTGTGTGTGTGACTGGCAGTGTGTGTGTGTGACTGGTAGTGTGTGTGTGTGTGTGTGACTGGTAGTGTGTGACTAGCAGAGTGTGTGTGACTAGCAGAGTGTGTGTGTGTGTATGTGTGTGACTGGCAGTGTGTGTGTGTGTATGTGTGTGACTGGCAGTGTGTGTGGCTGGCAGTGTGTGTGTGTGTGTGTGGCTGGCAGTGTGTGTATGTGTGGCTGGCAGTGTGTGTGTGTGGCTGGCAGTGTGTGTGTGTGGCTGGCAGTGTGTGTGTTGTGTGTGTGGCTGGCAGTGTGGTGTGTGGCTGGCAGTGTGTGTGTGTGTGTGTGGCTGGCAGTGTGTGTGTGTGTGTGTGGCTGGCAGAGTGTGTGTGTGTGTGGCTGGCAGTGTGTGTGTGTGGCTGGCAGTGTGTGTGTGTTGTGTGTGTGGCTGGCAGTGTGTGTGTGGCTGGCAGTGTGTGTGTGTGTGTGTGGCTGGCAGTGTGTGTGTGTGTGTGTGTGTGTGGCTGGCAGGTGTGTGTGTGTGTGGCTGGCAGAGTGTGTGGCTGGCAGAGTGTGTGTGTGGCAGTGTGTGTGTGTGTGGCAGTGTGTGTGTGTGTGTGGCTGGCAGTGTGTGTGTGTGTGTGTGTGGCTGGCAGTGTGTGTGTGTGTGTGGCTGGCAGTGTGTGTATGTGTGTGGCTGGCAGTGTGTGGGTGTTGCAGTGTGGGTGTGTGTGTGGCTGGCGGTGTGTAGGTGTGGCTGGCGGTGTGGCTGGCAGTGTGGGTGTGGCTGGTGCAGTGTGTGGCTGGCAGTGTGTGTGTGGCTGGCAGTGTGTGTGTGCGTGTGTGTGGCTGGCAGTGTGTGTGTGTGGCTGGCAGTGTGTGTGTGGCTGGTGCAGTGTGTGTGTGTGTGTCTGGCAGTGTATGTGTGCGTGTGTGGCTGGCAGTGCATGTGTGTGTGTGGCTGGCGCAGTGTGGGTGGGTGTGGCTGGCAGTGTGGGTGTGGCTGGCAGGGTGTGTGTGTGTGGCTGGCGGTGTGTGGGTGTGGCTGGCAGTGTGGGTGTGGCTGGTGCAGTGTGTGTGTGTGGCTGGCAGTGTGTGTGTGGTTGGCAGTGTGTGTGTGGCTGGCGCAGGGTGTGTGTGTGTGGCTGGCGCAGGGTGTATGTGTGTGTGTCTGGCGCAGGGTGTGTGTGTGTGGCTGGCAGTGTGTGTGTGGCTGGCAGTGTGTGTGGCTGGCAGTGTGTGTGTGGCTGGGTGTGTGTGGCTGGCGCAGTGTGGGTGTGTGTGGCTGGCAGTGTGGGTGTGGCTAGTGTGTGTGTGGCTGGCAGTGTGGGTGTGGCTGGCAGTGTGTGTGTGTGGCTGGCGCAGGGTGTGTGTGTGTGGCTGGCGCAGGGTGTGTGTGTGTGTGTGTCTGGCGCAGTGTGTGTGTGTGGCTGGCAGTGTGTGTGTGTGTGTGCCTGTGTGTGTGTGTGTGGCTGGCACAGGGTGTGTGTGTGTGGCTGGCGCAGGGTGTGTGTGTGTGGCTGGCGCAGGGTGTGTGTGTGTGGCTGGCGCAGTGTGTGTGTGTGGCTGGCACGGTGTGGGTGTGTGGCTGGCAGTGTGTGTGCCAGTGTGTGTGCCTGTGTGTTTGGCTGGCAGAGTGTGTGTGTGTGTGTGGCTGGCACATTGTGTGTGTGGCTGGCAGAGTGTGTGGTGTGTGTGTGTGTGTGTCTGGCAGAGTGTGTGTGTGGTTGGCAGTGTGTGTGTGGTTGGCAGAGTGTGTGTGGTTGGCAGAGTGTGTGTGTGTGGCTGGCAGTGTGTGTGTGTGTCTGCCTGGGTGTGTGTGTGTGGCTGGCGCAGGGTGTGTGTGTGTCTGCAGAGTGTGTGTGTGTCGCGCAGTGTGTGTGTGGCTGGCAGAGTGTGTGTGTGTGTGGTTGGCAGGTTGGCAGAGTGTGTGTGTGGTTGGCAGAGTGTGTGTGTGGTTGGCAGAGTGTGTGTGGCTGGCAGGTGTGTGTGTGGCTGGCAGAGTGTGTGTGTGGCTGGCGCAGTGTGTGTGTGGCTGGCGCAGTGTGTGTGTGACTGGCAGAGTGGGTGTGTGTGTGGCTGGCAGAGTGAGTGTGTGTGGCTGGCAGAGTGAGTGTGTGTGGCTGGCAGAGTGAGTGTGTGTGGCTGGCAGAGTGAGTGAGTGTGTGTGTCGCGCAGTGTGTGTGTGTCTGGCAGAGTGTGTGTGGCTGGTGCAGTGTGTGTGGCTGGCAGAGTGTGTGGGTGTGTGTGGCTGGCAGAGTGAGTGAGTGTGTGTGTCGCGCAGTGTGTGTGTGTGTGGCTGGCAGAGTGTATGTGTGGCTGGCAGAGTGTGTGGTGTATGTGTGGCTGGCAGAGTGTGTGGGTGTATGTGTGGCTGGCAGAGTGTGTGGGTGTGTGTGTGGCTGGCAGAGGGTGTGTGTGTGGCTGGCAGAGGGTGTGTGTGTGGCTGGCAGAGTGGGTGGGTGTGTGTGTGGCTGGCAGAGTGAGTGTGTGTGGCTGGCAGAGTGGGTGAGTGAGTGTGTGTGTGGCTGGCAGAGTGACACATGTAACACATGCCGGCTGATCCAGAGGATAAAATGACTTGTGTATAATATATATATATATATATATATTCTTTAAAAGCACAGCACCCCTACTCTTATGTAGCCATGAAAACTGTAATAGCAGTGAGGGACAGGCAGAGACTGGAGACTAAAAACTGGCTCCTAACTTTTTTAGCTGACTCCTAGATTCAAAGCAAATTTGTCAAGCCCTGGTCTGCGTTATCCGGGGATTCCCTGCGACATTTGGAGACATTGGTCCATGCGATTGGCCGCTGTTAGAGTTATGGACGGGCCTATGTGACGTAGCCCGGGATCTCCTACAAGGGGCATTATTGAGGACATCTCACGTGGGTGGTACTCAGCTGTTACGGATATTGGAATGTTAAAGATTAAGGAAAGTCGCCCTTATTTGAGGACGAGTGACCAGGGGGGTGACATCTCTTGATAAAGCTGCAGTTGGTGAGTGGCGAAATGCGTCTGAGAGGCTGTTAACAGGTTTTTGTACCAATTTGTCCTTTTACCAGCCGGTTTAGTCTTGCCCCTATTCAATTAGGGTGGTGCTAGGTACTTTCTATTGCATGGCTGATCTTGATATTGTACCTTTTTGGGTGTTGCGTCTGCGAATGATTGAATTGGGACTTTATACCTACTTATGAACTATTTATTCAGAGCACCCGAACGAGCGACCCTCTGCTATATATACGCCTCAGGAGGCACTGAAAGTGTATACTGTATGAGAAACATAGAAACATAGAAAAATGTCGGCAGATAAGAACCTTTTGGCCCATCTAGTCTGCCCAATTACATGGATACTTTACCTGGATTTATCTTTTGTTTAGGATAGCCTTATGCCTATCCCATGCCTGCTTAAATTCAATCACTGTTTTGGCCTCTACCACTTCAACTGGAAGGCTGTTCCACGAATCCACCACCCTTTCAGTAAAATAATGCTTCCTGATGTTACTTTTAAAACTTTGCCCCTCTAGTCTAAGACTATGTCCTCTTGTTTTACTACTTTGTTTCCTTTTAAATATACTCCCTTCCTCTACCTCGTGGATTCCCTTTACGTATTTAAATGTTTCTATCATATCTCCTCTGTCTCGTCTTTTTTCCAAGCTGTACATGTTAAGATCATTAAGCCTTTCCTGGTAACTTTTCTCCTTCAAGCCGTACACCATTTTAGTAGCCCTTCTCTGAACTCTCTCTAAGATGTCTATATCCTTCTGGACAGGGCAGCCATCAGAAATTATGGGGCCCCTTACTAAACCTCACGATGGGGCCCCCCAGGGCCCCCCCTCAACCTCTAACAGCTTTTCTCCCCCTTCAAAAAAAAAAAAAGGACATAACATAGCACCACAGCAATAAAACTGACAGTAATGTGCAGTGTGTATTAGCTTATCACAGTATCCACAGCAATAAAACTCACAGTAATGAGCGGTGTGTCTGAACATATCACAGAATCCACAGCAATAAATCTCACAGAAACGGGCTGTGTATGATGGCCTTTGGGTCTGGGTCTGGGCCCTGGGTCTGGTCCCTGGGATCTGGGCCCTGAGGTCTGGTCCCTGGGGTCTAGCCTGGGCCCTGGTCTCTGGGTCTGGTCCCTGGGCGTTGGGGTCTGGGTCCTAGGGTCTGGGCCCTAGGGTCTGGGGTCTGGGCCTTGGGGTCTGGGCCCTGGGTATGGGGTCTGGACCCTAGGGTCTGGGCCCTGGGTC
This sequence comes from Leptobrachium leishanense, assembly GCA_009667805.1. Lineage (NCBI taxonomy): Eukaryota > Metazoa > Chordata > Amphibia > Anura > Megophryidae > Leptobrachium > Leptobrachium leishanense. The sequence goes on from CM019065.1 coordinate 246,432,559, forward strand.
TATATTTGGGCTTTGGGGTCTGGGTCTGGGGGTCTGGGTCTGGGGGTCTGGGCCTAGGGGTCTGGGCCCTGGGTCTTAGGGTCTGGACCCTAGGGTCTGGGCCCTGGGTCTGGGCCTTAGGGTCTGGGCCCTGGGTCTGGGCCTTAGGGTCTGGGCCCTGGGTCTGTCCTTAAGGTCTGGGCCCTGGGTTTGGGCCTAGGGGGTCTGGGCCTAGGGGGTCTGGGCCCAGGGTCTGGGCCTTGGGTCCTGGGTTTGGGCCTAGGGGGTCTGGGCCCAGGGTCTGGGCCTTGGGGTCTGGGCCCTAGTGCCTGGGCCATGGGTTTGGGCCTAGGGGTCTGGGCCCTGGGTCTTAGGGTCTGGGTTTGGGCCTAGGGGGTCTGGGCCCTGGGTTTGGGCCTAGGGGTCTGGGCCTTGGGGTCTGGGCCCTGGGTCTGGGCCTAAGGGTCTGGGCCCTAGGGTCTGGGTCCTGGGCCTTGGAGTCTGGGCCATGGGTTTGGGTCTAGGGGGTCTGGGCCCTGGGTTTGGGCCTAGGGGTCTGGGCCCTGGGGCTGGGCCTAAGGGTCTAGGCCCTGGGATCTGGGTCCTGGGCCTTGGGGGTCTGGGCCTAGGGGTCTGGGCCCTGGGTCTGGGCCCTGGGCCTTTGCCCTGGGTCTGGGCCATAGGGTCTGGGGTTTGGGTCTTGGGGTCTGGGCCCTGGGCATTTGCCCTGGGTCTGGGCCCTGGGTCTGGGCCTAGGGGTCTGGGCCCTAGGGTCTGGGCCTTGGGGTCTGGGCCCTGGGTCTGGGCCTTGGGGTCTGGGTCCTGGGTCTGGGCCCTGGGTCTGAGCCTAGAGGTCTGGGCCTAGGGGTCTGGGCCCTGGGTTTGGGCCTAGGGGGTCTGGGCCCAGGGTCTGGGCCTTGGGGTTTGGGTTCTGGGCCCTAGTGTCTGGGCCCTAGGTCTGGGTCCTGGGCCTTGGGGTCTGGGCCCTGGGTTTGGGCTTAGGGGTCTGGGCCTTGGGGTCTGGGCCCTGGGTTTGGGCCTAAGGGTCTGGGCCCTAGGGTCTGGGTCCTGGGCCTTGGGGTCTGGGCCATGGGTTTGGGTCTAGGGGGTCTGGGCCCTGGGTTTGGGCCTAGGGGTCTGGGCCTTGGGGTCTGGGCCCTGGGTTTGGGCTTAGGGGTCTGGGCCTTGGGGTCTGGGCCCTGGGTTTGGGCCTAAGGGTCTGGGCCCTAGGGTCTGGGTCCTGGGCCTTGGGGTCTGGGCCATGGGTTGGGTCTAGGGGGTCTGGGCCCTGGTTTGGGCCTAGGGGTCTGGCCTTGGGGTCTGGGCCCGGGTCTGGGCCCTAGGGTCTGGGTCCTGGGCCTTGGGGTCTGGGCCATGGGTTTTGGTCTAGGGGGTCTGGGCCCTGGGTTTGGGCCTAGGGGTCTGGGCCTAAGGGTCTAGGCCCTGGCCCTAGGGTCTGGGTCCTGGGCCTTGGGGGTCTGGGCCATGGGTTTGGGCCTAGGGGTCTGGGCCCTGGGTCTGGGCCTAAGGGTCTGGGCCCTAGGGTCTGGGTCCTGGGGCTTGGGGTCTGGGCCATGGGTTTGGGTCTAGGGGGTCTGGGCCCTGGGTTTGGGCCTAGGGGTCTGGGCCTTGGGGTCTGGGCCTAAGGGTCTAGGCCCTGGGCCCTAGGGTCTGGGTCCTGGGCCTTGGGGGTCTGGGCCATGGGTTTGGGCCTAGGGGTCTGGGCCCTGGGTCTGGGGTCTGGGTTTGGGTCTTGGGGTCTGGGCCCTGGGCATTTGCCCTGGGTCTGGGCCTTGGCCCTGGGCCTAGGGGTCTGGACCCTAGGGTCTGGGCCTTGGGGTCTGGGCCATGGGTTTGGGCCTAGGGGTCTGGGCCCTGGGCCTTTGCCCTGGGTCTGGGCCCTGGGTTTGGGTCTTGGGGTCTGGGCCCTGGGCATTTGCCCTGGGTCTGGGCCTTGGCCCTGGGCCTAGGGGTCTGGACCCTAGGGTCTGGGCCCTGGGTCTGGGCCTTGGGGTCTGGGCCTTGAGGTCTGGGTCCTGGGTCTGAGCCTAGAGGTCTGGGCCTAGGGGTCTGGGCCCTGGGTTTGGGCCTAGGGGTCTGGGCCTTGGGGTCTGGGTCCTGGCCTGGGGTCTGGGCCCTGGCTCACCACTCGCTGTCTTCTATCTTCTTTTCTTCTGTCTTCAGCTCTTCTTTTCTTCACCTTTTCTTTAATCTTCTTCTCTTCTTTTCTTCTGGTCTTCTTCCCGGCCCCTCCAGCTCCGGCGCGCAGCTTCACTGAGTGGAGGGGCGGAGCCAAAGCAACGTGCTTGGGAGGCCCCTCACACGCTGCTTGGCCCCGCCCAGCCAGGAAGTGAAGCTGCCAGGAGCCGGAGGAGACACAGTGTCTCAGTCTCCTCCGGCTCCTGCAGCAGCAGCAGGGACACAGCTCCGGATTCGGACTCATCGAGTCCGATACCGGAGCTGTTAAAGGGCGATGCCGCTGCCGTCGGGGGCCCGGGATCCTCCCCCCAGGCCCCGGCGGCCCGGGCCCCCGCCGGGCCCGGGCCCTTTACGGCAGTATTGGGCGTAATGCCCTGATGGCGGGCCTGCTTCTGGAGATACGGTCTCCAGTACTGCACACAGCTCCAAGTGAGGTCTCACCAGTGCTCTGTACAGTGGCTTGAGCACTTCCCTTTTCCTACTGCTAATACCTCTCCCTACACAACCAAGCATTCTGCTAGCATTTCCTGCTGCTCTATTACATTGACTACATACCCTTACATCCTCTGAAATAATGACCCCTAAATCCCTTTCCTCAGATGTTGAGGTTAGGACTGTATCAAATATTCTATATTCAGCCCTTGGGTTTTTACGCCCCAGGTGCATTATCTTGCACTTATCCACATTAAAACTCAATTGCGGGGGGCGGAGCTGACTGCCGGTGGAGATGGTCGCACTTTGCTGAGCTCCTGATGACTTGCAGTGTTACCTGCTGCTTATCGCGACCTACCGACGGCTACAGTGACTGGTGTGGAGGGGAATATGTTGGGTGCCCTGCAACCGGACGTTAACGTGGCCCTTTAACTCCCTTTGGGGCACTTTCCAGACTCAGGCCTGAGATTGCGGCCTACCTCGGGCGGCCATTTTTGGATCCTTTCCTGCGGCAGAATGATGGAGCCGCACCACACACCCTTTGGGAGCAGCGGGGCCGAGATGGCGGACTTAGATGGATGGCTGTCTGGATGGCTGTCTGAGGAAGAGGATCAGCCGATTACACGGGGAGATGTACGGCGCCTCGTGAATGCGTTGCGGGCATGCCAGGAGACGGCCGCCCCGTTCGGTGCTGTGCCGGTGGATCCCCTGCCCGGCTCGGTTGCTAGCTCGGATTAGTTGGGCGAGGAGAGGTGGAGTACCGGAGGTGGTGTCCCTGGTCGTGATCTCCTGAGGGCTGACAGTGATGACCTGCTTGAAGTACCCAGGCCAGCCTCTTCTCTGCAAGCGATCCCTTTGTCACGGAAGATCTACTTACCCGCTGTCTGTCGGCCCCTAGCTGAGAATTTACGAATGGATTGCAGACTCCTGGTTGTTCCTGCAGACTTCGGGACGGTGGTGGATCCCCCTTGTGCGCTGCTGTCATCGGCCTGGCTGTTTCCTGGGGTGCGGCGGAGATTGGATCTGGGCTGTGGTGCAGTGCCTGGAACTGGAGATGCGGTTGGGAAGCTTTCTAGATGGCAGACCCTTCTTCCTCGGTCTGTCCTCGTGGGGACTATAGGCTCTGTGCCACATATTGACTCTGGCTGAGATGGCTGGCCCCGCTGCTGTATAACCGGCTGAGGGGGCTCCCGCAGATCGGATGTCCCTCGCTGACTGTTTTGGCGACCCCACTACGGAATTGGCATTCCTTCTACCCATGTTGAGATGACCCCTGCCTTCCCTATTTTACCTTGCCGGCTTTACCTGAGCAGTGATTTCCCCCTCCCCATTTAAAGAGATATGCAGTGTTGTGGTGTTTGTCCCCTTTTTTCTTTATGTCCGGGTGATATCTTTTGTCGAGGACCTTCCCTTGAGGTCTCTGGGGCCTTTGTTTTCTGTACACCTGTAGGGACGTCGGGACTGCCTTCCCCCAATTACCCCCCCTTTTTTTTTTTGGGCGTGCGGGATACTGGGTTGCCTGGGTGAGCCACCAGCGCGGCAACCATGGCTCTGGCCGTGCTTTTGGCCCCAGGTCTCCCGGCTTTGGGACCCCTTCCATGGCCCCCGACTTTCCTTCGGGTTGTCGGGGTGAGCTGGGAATGTCCCCCCTTACTCGGGCAGTCCCCCGCCCAACCCTCACCCCTTTTCCCTGCCCTGTTTTTTTTTTTTTTTTTTTTCCTGACGTCCACTGGCAGTCCTTCCCTACCTCTTTTTGTGCACCACCCGGACAGCCCCCTCACCCCCACCTTTTTTGAGCTTTTTCCTCGCAGCAGACTTTTGATGTACTTTTGAGACACCTTTGATGACTTACCCGTCACCCCCTTCCCCCTTTTTTGTTTTATCTGAGATACTCCTCGCAGCAGACTCTTGTTGTATTTTCCGTTTGAGACTCTATTGATGACTTACTGTGGCCTTGCGTGACCACCTACTGCTGAATATGTTTTCTGTTTGCATGTGCAAATTGTAAAATAAAGAATTATAAAAAAAAAAAAACTCAATTGCCACAGCTCCGAACATTTTTTTAGTTTACCTAAATCATTTATCATTTGGCTGATCCCTCCAGGAACGTCAACCCTGTTGCAAATCTTTGTGTCATCAGCAAAAAGACCTACTTTTCCATTAATGCCTTCTGCAATATCCCTAATAAAAATATTAAAGAGAATGGGTCCAAGTACTGACCCCTGAGGTACCCCACTGGTAACAAGACCTTGCGCCGAATAAACTCCATTTACCAAAACCCTCTGTTTCCTGTCACTGCCTAATCCATTCAACAATATTGGAATCCAAGCTCAAAGATTGCAATTTATTGATAAGCCTTCTATGCGGAACAGTATCAAAAGCCTTACTGAAATCTAAATAAGCAATGTCTACTGTACCACCTGTGTCTATTATTTTTGTTACCCAATCAAAAAAATCAATCAGATTAGTTTGGCACAATCTCCCTGAGGTAAACCCATGTTGTTTCTGATCCTGTAATCTATGTGTTTTTAGATGTTCAACAATCCTTTCCTTTAACATTGTTTCCATTAATTTCCCCACTACTGATGTAAGACTAACTGGCCTATAGTTCCCCGATTCCTCCCTACTACCCTTCTTGTAAATGGGCACAACATTTGCTAATTTCCAGTCTTCTGGGACGACTCCCGTTAACGGTTTTGCTATTACACCACTGAGCTCTTTTAATAATTTAGGGTGGATCCCATCAGGCCCCATTGACTTATTTGTCTTTACTTTAGACAGCTGCTGTAGATCCTCCTCCTCTGTAAACTCCTATGTAAATGTCTCGTTAGTGTTTCCTCCTAACTGAGGTCCCTTTCCTTCTGCAAAGACTGAACAAAAATATTCATTGAGGCAGTCAACGAGACTTTTTTTTTTTTTTTTTTTTTTTTTTTTTTTTTTTTTTTTTTAAATTCTTTATTTAGAAATTTCAAATAGGGCCACATGTCGACCAACAAGAAAGCAGCCACACAGGGCTGTGATATCAACTGTCGTAAAACATTATATAGATAAAAAATAAAAAATAAATAAAGAAGCGTATTGAGACATCTGCAGGCGCCAAAGGCAATGCCATCATAAGGGGGGGGGGGAGAAAAGGCCTGAAACCTAAAGAAAAAAAAAAGGGGAAAAGGGGCATAAAACACTTCCAAAATCCCAAATAGCTATACAGGCAATGAGGGAGGAGGGGGTGTGATCAAGGGGGCTCACAACACAATCCCCGAATCCATCTAAATAGCTCCTCAAACTATATAGAAATAAAAATTAAAAACAACAGAGAAAGAGAGGAGGTCTTCCTATAACATTCCGAGCAGCAAAAGACATCAGATAAGCAACGAGACGTGAGTCAAAAAATGCAAAACCATGAACTAAAAAGAACGCATTGAAAAAGAGGCGGCTTCTCATAAAGGTGTTGTGCAAACAAGTCAGATATTCCCATCACCTAAGTTCTCAGCCCGGGGAGACGAGCGCACCATCCGGCGCAAAACCCGCCCCCAGTAAAACAGGCCAGGCCTCGGCCGGTTCCGAGATTACATACGACATTTTGTTATGGGCAACCACTAATGAGCCGGCTGGACCCCAGCGGTACCGGACCCCTTTATGCCTGAGGAAAGTTGTCACCTCGCGGTATCTGCGGCGCGCCATCAGCGTTGCGAAGGGCAGGTCGTGAAATAATTTCAGGGTTACTCCATCAAATAGGACATCAGCTCGCGCCCCCGGCGCTGTCATGATCCGTGTTTTGGCTGCCACATCTGCTGTGACCGCGATCACATCTCTCGGGGCTTCCCGTGGGGCCTCAGCAGCCTTGCGAATGCGGTAGACCGTGCTAAACACCTCCGGGGTGTCAGGCGGATCCTCCAGAACCCGGCGTGCCAGACTATTAGTGTACGAGAGTAAGTCCGCTGGAGTAACCGACTCGGGAACTCCCCGGACACGTACATTACGCCGACGGTGCCGGGACTCCAGAGCCTCCACTGAGCGCGTCAAAACCTCCACCTGAGACCTGAGAGCAGTCACCTGTGCCGACAATACCGTCTGTTCTTCTGCCAACTCCACATTCTGAGCCTGAACCGCCACCATCTGTGAGCGCACCTCCTTTACCTCAGAGCGCACGTTAGATAATTCGGTCAGCCATATTGATTTGATCTCCGCTATGAAGTTTCTATAGTCCTGCATCGTAGTGGGGCGCATGTCATCTGGGGCAGCCGCAGGGGTCCCGGCAGAGCTTGGAGGCGCTGCTGCACCCAATAGAGAGCCAGTCTCCTCTGGGGTTTCCGATATCAGCTGCGGTTGTAGGTCTCCCTCTTGTTGCGGGCTGACTGTCCGCCGTGACATGTCCTCCGCATCCGACAGTAGCGTATCAGCCTCCGAGCCACCTGCGGAGGGCTCCGTAGCTGTGGCCTCAGGTAACTCCGCTGCCAAGGCCTTTTTCCTCTTTTTCTGCGCTCTCTTGCGTGCAGCAGCACTCATAGACATTGGATTCTTGTCCCGGGAATCTCGGCGGGCCAATCGGGCCCCCGTCCGTTGTGCCAGGGGCAGTCTTCCTCCTCAGAGGAGTCATACCCCATGGGCAGGAGGGAAGAGGGGGGTATAACTGTTGCAGAGCGTCTATAATTCAGTGAATCTCTAATGTCCGCCTGTCTGGTGTCCACCAACCTGCGCTGTGGAAGTGTTTTCAACTTCTTCCCCATGCTCAGTCGACAGTATAATCTCTCCAGCCAGGAATCAGGTCCGATATGGCCTCCAGGAAACACCCCAGGCTCCACAAGATGGCCGCCGCAACTAGGCCGCACCAGGCCCGAAGGTCCAGAAAGTCAGATGGGGGCGATAAAACGCTCGGAAATCAGCGGCGCCGTGAGCACCACGCAGTCCACTCGTCCTGGGGGCCCTCAGCAGGTCAAAATCGGACGGTTCAGACCCTGTAATCGTGACCCTGTATAGGGTAAACAGCGGAGCTCCTCTAACATGCGTCTGCTCCCGTCCGTCGCTAGCCACGCCCCTCGTCAACGAGACTTTTATCCTCTTCTACATACCTTCCTTCCTTTGTTTTTAATCTAACTAATCCTTGTTTTACTTTCCTTTTCTCGTTTATGGATCTAAAAAATGTTTTGTCCCCCTTTTTTACTGACTGAGCTATTTTCTCTTCTGCGTGTGCTTTGGAAGCTCTTATAAATTGCTTTGCCTCTTTCTGCCTAATCTTATCGGTCTGCCTATCTTTTTCACTCTGAGTTTTTTTATAATTATTGAATGCTATCTTTTTGTTCTTCACTATTTTGGCCACTTCTGCAGAGTACCACAGTGGTTTCTTCCCTTTTGCTAACCAGCCGAATGCAATTGCCTGTGGCCTTCAATAATGCTTCCTTTAAATAATCCCATTTCTACTGGACTCCCTTTAAACTCCTATAGTCTGATAATGACTCATTCACACAAAATCTCATTTTAGAAAAATCTGTTTTTTTAAAGTCTAAAACTTTTGTTTTTGTGTGGTGCGGCTCCATCCCTGTTCTTATATTAAACCACACTGACTGGTGATCACTAGATCCCAAATTTTCACCTACAACAACGTCTGATACCAAACCTCCATTTGTGAGTATTAAATCCAATATGGCCACTTTATGGGTCGGCTCCTCAACTACTTGTGTTAGAGATAATCCCAGTAGGGAGTTTAGAATATTTGCACTCCTGGTGCACCCAGCTATTTTGGTTTTCCAGTTCACATCAGGAAGATTAAAGTCCCCCGTGATAATAACATCCCCCTTCATTGTCATTTTGGCTATTTCCTCAAACAGCAGATTATCTTGCTCTTCTACTTGTCCAGGGGGTCTATAGATCACACCTACACAAGCTACTGTATGATTGCCAAATGTTAGCGTAACCCGAACTGACTCTATGTTCACCTCACTCACTTTTATTTGGTTTGTTTTTATGTTGTTTTTCACATACAGGGCCACTCCTCCTCCTTTCCTACCTTCTCTGTCTTTTCTATATAAAGAGTACCCCGGTATTATGTCCCAGTTATTTTTCTCACAGAACCATGTCTCAGTAACCGCCACTAAATCTACTTTTTCAGCTGCCATCATTGCTTCCAGTTCATCGATTTTATTGACTAAACTGCAAGCATTTATAGACACGACTCTGAGCTTGTCATTTTTTACCCCGCATGTTGCTTGCACCGTCAGATTTCGTTTTGGGGGACAATCGGGCAGATTGTTTTTTACCCTTTTGTCCCCCCTAGTTTAAATATTCCTTTGTGAAACCTTTGAACTTCTCACTGAGAACATATGTTCCCCTATGAGTAAGATGCAAACCATCTTTTTTATACAGTTCCTTTCTGCTCCAATTAGAGCTATCATGGGACAAAAAGCCAAATCCTTGCTCCCGACACCATTCCTGAAGCCACAAATTAAATTCCCTATTGCGCATCTGCCTATCCTGAATGTTATGCACAGGCAGAACTTGAGAGAATGACACAGTGTACGCAATCTGCTGTATTTCACATCCAAGAACACAAATAACAATATATACATATCCTTTCACTACTTTCCAAATCCTTGAAGTGGTTATGTATGAATTAAATGGAATGTTTTCTGCACTGATCATCAAGTGATATAAATCTTACCCTTGCTAGGGGGATCAATCACATTTTCCATTTATGTTTTTTAGTTTGTCTGCATGTTAATGTACTGTCCATTAAAGGTTAATTTTGGTAGCCAGTGTCTTTATCTATTTGCTATATTGTTCATTAGGGTTATGCCCATTTAGACACCGGTTTCATCGATTCCCCCAGTGCTCTTTGTGTGTTTTGTTTTTCTTTCTATCTTGGGGGCGCTGCATGATCCGCACCATTAGATTTGTCGCTGTTGTCACTTTCAGTGTCTGAGGACGAATTTACCCACGAATCACTGTTGCTCAATTCTGCGAGTAATTCCAACTTGCTGTTGCTGCTTTCACGCTGATCTACAACCGCATTGGAGGTCCATTGGAGGTCCAAGCACGCTTTTGGATGCCATGGACGTACAAACGTACAGACAAGGCACAGGACCACTCACTAGGAATACCTGAGGTGAGTGACACAAAGTAATCCTGACAGAATGCATTGCACCTATCAGGATTTTATACTCTTTATTTTTTACACTTTTTTATTTTCCTTCAAATTTGCTGCCAGGTACCGCCCCCTTGCATCGTGGTGCACGCAGGGAGCGGAACCCGGAAGCAAGACGCATGCTGTCGCGATCACATGGGATGTGACTGCAGGGGACAACGAGGGAGCGCAGGACGTGCTATGTTTATGTAGCGCTCACCCCCTAAGGAGCCGCTGAATAACCCGGAGTTTGTCTCACCACACTAACAATTCAATGTACACCAGCACACCTTTATAGATTTTCTTGAATATACTTTACTGTAGGCAATAAATTTCAATAATTACAAATGTACGTTAACTGTGAGAATCAAGCATTATACGATATAAATGGCGTGCACTATGAGCGTGTAGCTGTATAGCGACTAAACCGTTAATAGAACTGCTAGTCCTTTGGTTCAAAGACGGATTTAAAAATACATACACTATATTGCCAAAAGTATTCGCTCACCTGCCTTGACTCGCATATGAACTTAAGTGACATCCCATTCCTAATCCATAGGGTTCAATATGACGTCGGTCCACCCTTTGCAGCTATAACAGCTTCAACTCTTCTGGGAAGGCTGTCCACAAGGTTTAGGAGTGTGTTTATGGGAATTTATGACCATTCTTCCAGAAGCGCATTTGTGAGGTCACACACTGATGTTGGACGAGAAGGCCTGGCTCTCAGTCTCCGCTCTAATTCATTCCAAAGGTGTTCTATCGGGTTGAGGTCAGGACTCTGTGCAGGCCAGTCAAGTTCATCCACACCAGAATCTGTCATCCATGTCTTTATGGACCTTGCTTTGTGCACTGGTGCACAGTCATGTTGGAAGGGGCCAGCTCCAAACTGTTCCCACAAAGTTGGGAGCATGGAATTGTCCAAAATGTCTTGGTATACTGAAGCATTCAGAGTTCCTTTCACTGGAACTAAGGGGCCAAGCCCAGCAAAAAAAACATCCCCAAACCATAATTCCCCCTCCTCCAAACTTTGCACTTGGCACAATGCAGTCAGACAAGTACCGTTCTCCTGGCAACCGCCAAACCCAGACACGTCCATCAGATTGCCAGATGGAGAAGCGCGATTCATCACTCCAGAGAACGCGTCACCACTGCTCTAGAGTCCAGTGCTGGCGTGCTTTACACAACTGCATCCAACGCTTTGCATTGCACTTGGTGATGTATGGCTTGGATGCAGCTGCTCGGCCATGGAAACCCATTCCATGAAGCTCTCTGCGCACTGTTCTTGAACTAATCTGAAGGCCACATGAAGTTTGGAGGTCTGTAGCGATTGACTCTGCAGAAAGTTGGCGACCTCTTCGCACTATGCGCCTCAGCATCCGCTGACCCCGCTCCGTCAGTTTACGTGGCCTACCACTTCGTGGCTGCGTTGCTGTCGTTCCCAAACACTTCCGCGTTCTTATAATACAGCTGACCGTTAACTGTGGAATATTTAGGAGCGAGGAAATTTCACAACTGGATTTGTTGCACAGGTGGCATCATATCACAGTTCCACGCTGGATTTCACTGAGCTCCTGAGAGCGACCCATTCTTTCACAAATGTTTGTAAAAACAGTTTGCATGCCTAGGTGCTTGATTTTATATACCTGTGGCCATGGAAGTGATTGGAACACCTGATTCTGATTATTTGGATGGGTGAGCGAATTAATTAATTTATTTTATTTATAAAGGATTTTATCAGGAAGGATACATTGAGATTTCTCTCGTTTTCAAGTATGTCCTGGGTTCGAGAACATTGAGTGGTTACAGAAATACAAAATAGTAAAATGCAAGATATTAACACAAAACCAAATATACAGATAAACAGAAAAATAAATATGTAGGAAATAAAGTCATTATGTTACATGCTTACAGGTGCATTCCGTATTGAGGTATGTTAATAGGGAAGTCTTAAGGGACTTTAGACTGGGGAAGATTTGATGGCGTCTGGGAGGTTATTCCATATTTGCGATGCTCTGTAGGAAAATGAGGATCGAGCCACTTTCTTTTTGTATTGCGGTATTGCAAGTAAGGTGCTGGTCCTGGATCTGAGGTTATAGGATGAGGGAACTGCTGGGGAAATCAGCCTATTCAGGTAGGGTGGTAGCTTTCCAGAAAAGCTCTGGGAATACTTTTGGCAATATAGTGTATCTGGCCAGTGGATGGAGGAATGTCTTCGACTAGTCAACGTTGGGGCCCAAAAATGTAGTAAACAGATAAGTGCGCACTGTTAGCAATATCATAGGCCGGAGTCCTCTCACCCAACCACCGAAACAGCTGGTCCCGGACTGGTGAAACGCTGATGAAAGGTCTCTCGCGGGAAGATCCGTCCTCTCAGCTGTCTGGAGCTCGATGCTGTCGAAGTTCACACTCTCGATCCTGTTCTCCTCAATCGGAATCAGAACACTGCCAGCACTCCGCTCTGCCTGCGGCCTCGTCACCCGTGATCTCTCTCGAACACTCCCGGGACAGGAATAATTCAGCGTGATATACGGCAGAGCAATTCGCACTCTCCCCGATCAATCTAGCAATGGATGTCGCCCGGTTCTCCTCGCTCCAACTTGCAAGATCCCAGAGAATGTCACACAAGCGGACTGCCTTCTCTCGCTGCTCACACTGTCTGCCCACACTGCTCACACCGTTCCCCTATTCCTGGCGCCAGACACCCCACTTCCTCCCTCTCCCCGAGGGTTTCTGGGAGACGTAGTCCATATGTCCATTACAGTTAGGAACCTGCGAATCATAAATTTTCGCTCGAATCGAATCTCAAATCGAATCGGCTGTTAGGTTCGAACTCGAATCGAATATCGAATCGAATCGAAAAATTCTGAAAAATGCTGCTTTCGAGCATTTCGTGTACGATACATCCTGGATAGGTATGCTTTGTGTGTGCATACAGGTTCAGCTGACGTTACAGCTGCAATCTAACAGATGGGCTTAATTAATATAGTAGCCTATAGCAAAGTACATTCACATCATAAATCCTAATTGATTATCTCCCACAGAGCAGCAGACAGCAGTGAGTGACCCCATAATTAATTATCTCCCACAGAGCAGCAGACAGCAGTGAGTGACCCCCATAATTATCTCCACACAGAGCAGCAGACAGCAGTGAGTGTCCCCCATAATTTATTATCTTCCACAGAGCAGCAGACAGCAGTGAGTGACCCCCATAATTTATTATCTTCCACAGAGCAGCAGACAGCAGTGAGTGACCCCATAATTAATTATCTTACACAGAGCAGCAGACAGCAGTGAGTGACCCCCATAATTAATAATTATCTGCCACAGAGCAGCAGACAGCAGTGAGTGTCCCCCATAATTTATTATCTTCCACAGAGCAGCAGACAGCAGTGAGTGACCCCCATCATTTATTATCTTCCACAGAGCAGCAGACAGCAGTGAGTGACCCCCATAATTTATTATCTTCCACAGAGCAGCAGACAGCAGTGAGTGACCCCCATAATTAACTATCTTCCACAGAGCAGCAGACAGCAGTGAGTGACCCCATAATTAATAATTATCTCCCACAGAGCAGCAGACAGCAGTGAGTGTCCCCCATAATTTATTATCTTCCACAGAGCAGCGGACAGCAGTGAGTGACCCCCATAATTTATTATCTTCCACAGAGCAGCAGACAGCAGTGAGTGTCCCCCATAATTTATTATCTCCCACAGAGCAGCAGACAGCAGTGAGTGAGATCCCCAGAATTATCTCCCACAGAGCTAGGAATAAAATAAACATTAATATTCAGCAGGGCCCCCCTGGATCCCCCCCGGCGGCCATCTTCTGGCTTCCTGCAAAAGAAGCACAATACGTCACACTTCTCAGGCCAGGGATAGTTAATTAAATTAATATACTACTACTCACCACCAATAATTGGGTCAGACTCAGCCTGCTCTCTCTCTCCTCCGACCACGTCCAGACAGACTTCACTGCAGGAGCTCCAACCGCAGCTGCCTTCCAGTCCACCGCAGCCTCCACTGTGAAGAGACCTTGAGGTGGGCGGCGCCTAGCAGCGTGCCGTTCCTTCCTAGCCACGTGCAGCCATGTGCTGCTTGCGATTGGACAGATTCGAAAAAAAATCGAATCATGCCTCAAAATCGAATTCGAATCGAATTCGACCAGTGATTCGATATCGAATCTCGAAGCTTTGCAGGTCCCTAATTAAAGTCTTTGTCCAACCATTGCACTCTGGCTCCCTCTATGGATGTAACAGCTGCAGTTCTCAGAAGTCAAAGCAACCACAGGGCTACACTCATTCCCCCCCCATGACTCTTGGGTCCTCCCAAAAGGCATACAATAGTGTTTACAATAATATTCATGTCTCAGATAACATAAGTAGTTTTTACAGTAATCTATATACCAGTTTTGGCATCATGTAGCAAATGGGTCGAATAGATGGCCTGGATTGAACTCGAATCCCTAGACACCTCTGCAATTAAGGCGGACACTTCTGGTAAACTTTGCACAGTTGTTACCGCTTCCTCTGTGCTATGTCCTGGTGAGTCATACGTGAGTCTCTGAGGGGGTCATACTGAACGTTTAGGCCCGGATTCTGTGGGATCCTCTTCTGGCGGAAGGGCTGGCTCTAGGGGCTCAGTTTCCTCCCCTACTATCTGAGCGGGTGTGTCTTCAATTTCTGAACCTTCCAGGGAAGGCATAGAACTGTCCTCTACGGGTATGTCGTTGTATGCTTGAGGCATATATTCAGGAGCGTTGGGTCTCAAATTACTCAAACCCTGATCGGAAATCGGATTGACATCCCCAAACACGGGTGACCACACCCAGTTTAAACGCAGGTCTTCTTTTTCACTGTCCTCCTCACTTCCTCCAACAGAAGGCAACAAACAGTTGCAGTTGAGACCGAGTAACAGGTGCTGGACGAAAAGTAGATGGAATGGGTGAAGAAGGTTCGTCTCCAACTGGTACCCGTACAGCTTCATCGAAGGGTAGAAGATGATTTCGATGCCAATTCTTCAGTGGCTCGGTCTTTCCATCTGGACGAATTTGATACACTGACAGGCCAGGCAATTGTTTGCAGACAATGTAGATCTGAGAACTCCATCTATCAGCCAGTTTGTGTCTTGCAGAAACACCCATCTATCACTGGGTTGTAAGTCCTGTACTCGAACCCTCAAATCATAGTTTCGTTTATTTCTCTGTGCTCTACTCTCGGAGGTCAAACGGGCCTTCTTGAACGCAGAAGCCAAATTTCACCGGAGTCTATCCACATAGTTTCGGTGAGAAGTGACAGACGTCTGATTGAGGAATAAGCCAAAGGCTAAATCTACCGGCAACCAGGCTTCTCTTCCAAAAATGAGACGGTAAGGTGAGTATCCCGTAGCATCACTTTTGGTACTATTCTATGCATGCACAAGCGTGGATATGTGTTGGCTCCAACTTTGTTTCTCTTTGATTGACAGCGTTCCCAACATATTGAGTAGAGTACGGTTAAATCTCTTCGGTTGGGCATCACCTTGAGGGTGATAAGGGAAGGTTTGAGTCTTCTGGATCCCCAGTAAGTCTAACAGTTGCCAGACGAGTCGACTCTCAAAGTCCCTGCCTTGATCGGAATGGATTCTCTGCGGTAGTCCATAATGAACGAAGAACTTTTCCACTAAAACGTTAGCTACAGTAGGAGCACGCACATTGATCTTTGCATGGAGTCCCCTTTGATCCGTTTTCATAGCTTTCAACGTTAATCCAATCATAGGATCCTCAGCTTGATCTGCTCTCGGGTCCTTCTTCGTTAGAGTAGGTATGCTTTTACTCCTCAACTGTGTAGGGTTACAATACAATTCGGGAACGCCCGCGGCCATGACTCCTATAGCCTCTGCTCCAATCGCTCCTTTGGTACGGTTTTCTGCCCCTTGACATAGGGAGTCAATTGAGTCCACTCTGCTTCCTGAGTCTCTGCGCTGTAAGGTCTTCTAGACAAAGCATCTGCGTCACGGTTACTGACCGCAGGGCGATATTTAAACCTTTCGCTGCTGAGCCTTTTCACACCTCTGTGCTGAGCTAATTTTTATCGGTTTCGCTCATCATGTTTAAATGCGATTTGAAGTCACATTTTATTATATGCCCAGACATATTATATATCATTCTTTCCGGGAGACTCGGCAGATTCATAATATATTATTATTATTATTTTTTTTGTATTCAAAATTTTTATTTTGGAAAAAAAAAAGTCAGCGGTACAATCAGACAGAATAAATGAAAGCGATAACGCGGGATAAACATACAATTAGTCAGCAAGTAAGAAAACAAAAATCAAATAACAAAGAGGGGGGGACATACCAAAAAGTGCTCCAGAGAGGGGAAAGCGAAAAAAAAAAGGGGGGGGCCGTAAGGCCAAGTGTGACTGTCCTGGCTCACTCCTAAAGTAGGAGGCCATGGAGGCGTGCAGGTCACAAGGCCGGGGTACTCGGGGGCCAGGTATGGTGGGCAGAGCCATGGTGGCCACCACAATGGCACGCCCCGAGATGGCACCAAACGCCAAAAGAAAAAATAATAAAAATAAAGAAAGAAAAAAAAAAGGGGGGAAAGGGAATCTGCAGCACGAGGTGGTGTGTAAAAACAAGGGGAAGGGGAGGAAAAATGAGGGGGGGGGGTAAGAGTTAAAGTAACCTGCTCAGCTAGGAGACAAAGCAAAAATACCGTGCTAGTTGACATAAACCAATCTGCATAAAAATGTGGCTAGAATACAAATAAGCGGCCCCAGCTGGGGAACATCATCAGGTCGCATAGGGGAAAACAAAGACATAATGTCCTCTTGTCGCTTAAGCACGGCAAAGAAAAATAGGTGTCCACAGAACCTACATAGGGCAGAGCAACCACTAAAAAAAAAAAAGGGGGTACAAATGAAAATAAACTGCTAACATCTGCAGGGTCTATCGGCCTCAACCCGGGTCGACGGAAGCAGCGTCTGCAGCAGACAGGTTAGACTCAGAAGTAGCCGGCAAGTGTTGTAGGTGAGATTCCACAAAGGCCCGGGCCTCCTCAGGGGTAGCCGTAGGATATGTCCGACCATCAAGGGATATCACTAGAGATCCAGAAGGCCCCTAGCGATATCGGACCCCATGTTCCCTCATGAGGCTCGTAATGTCCCGAAAGCGGCGTCTCGCGATCAGCGTAAGAAACGGTAAGTCTCTGTAGACTGAAATTCGGGCACCTCCATACGGCACTGCAGGTACGTTCCCCGCTTCCCTCAGAATCTGCATCTGAATGGAGAGAGCCTTGATAGTGACTATGACGTCCCGGGGGACCTCGGCAGGCGCAGCAGCCGCCTTTCGGACTCGAAAAGCTGAGGCCAGAACAGCCGGAGAGTCCGGGGGCAACTTCAATATCTCGTGCAGGAAGGCAGTGGTATAAGTCGTCAAGGCTTCAGCGCCCACCGTCTCCGGGATCCCCCGGAGACGGAGGTTGCGCCTCCGGTGTCTGGCCTCCAAATCCACTACTGTAGTCGTCAAACATTTCACTTGCCTCTGTAAGTCCTCCAACCGTGTTGCGGACCCCAGCCTCTCCTCCTCCAGGAAATCCAGCCGGGCATTCATGCTCGAGGCACCCGCTGCCACAGCAGTAATATCATCCTGGACCTTGGCCAGATCCCTGTGCCACAAGGTTCGAAGATCTTCATAAAGTTGGCGGATGTCCTCTTTAGTGGAGGGCTGTGACAGGGGGGTCCAAGACTCGTCAGCTGCCGGAACGGGTAGGGTCGCCGTGCACCTCGCCGGCTCCTGAACCTCCGCACTCCGCAACTGAGGTCGGCCAAGCAACGCTCCACTCAAAGAGCTCCTAATATCTGGCTGCCCAATATCCTCCATCGGGTCCGTCTTCTTACCCTTTTTCCCCATCAGGGTTGTCAAAGCAGACCGCGTGGTCATGGTAGGCCGCACCCAAAATGTCCGCCACCGATCGGGTCGAGAGACCAAACAAGCTGATGAGAGGGGGGGATCAGAGGTGCCAACTGTCTGCGTAAAACTGTCCTCTATCGTTTCCGGTACCAAGCTCAGCTAATAGCTAATATGCGGGGATAAACGGCAATATAATCCTCAAAACGGCCTGCACGCTCAGGAGCCTCTCCACCGCACGTCCGTTCGCTGCAGCATCCGGACACGCCCCATATATTATTATTATATGTATACGTTATGTCCTGTGTGTATATTATAACATAAAATTAGAATTTTCAATAATTTACAACGTGTAAAGAGTTTTTTTTTCACATTTTAACATGCAAGCGTTTGCGGTTATTTTTTCTATGGGTTGCGCTTGTTAAAAAAAATTTGAAACAGGGAATCGTTACTTTTTTTGGGGAAAATTACGTGTTTTTTAGCAAACTCCCCCCATAGAAAAAATCGTTAGTGCAGCATCATTGTTCACATTATAATTGAAATGGGAACAATATTGCTGCATTAATAAAACAAAACAAAAACCCCCAAATTTTTTTAAATTTTATTTTAGATATTTTTTTTTTTACAATGTACATGGTCAATGTTTGGTATCATTGGAAAGGCCATGCTCTGGCCATTCCAATGATATCAAACAATAACTCCTAGCTGTCACGGATCAGGAGATAGGGGGTTCATTGGAACCCCCTATCTCCACCATAGGCGGCAGCAAGGGGTTATTTGCAGAACTGGTGCCATCGCGCTATGGGCGATGACGCCAGTCGTTAGGAGGATATCCCAGAAGCTCGGCCGACATCCAAGATGTCGGCCAGCTCCGGGAGGAGACCGCGATACGGCGCATGTTAGCGCCATATCGCGATCCAGCCCCCTAGGGGTTAAAGACAGCTGCCACTTGGAAGGGCAGGCTGTGCCTTTACTCGCTGGCCCGCACGGATGGGGAGGGGGAGAGGTCCGAAGGCGTGGGGGTGCCGCAATGGCAGGGGGTGCCTGAAATAGACGTCATCGCGCAGGCGCGATGACGTCTATCGTGCCAGCCGGGGTCACGGAGGCTGGGCTGACATCAAGGATGTCAGCCCGCACCGGGGGGGCGCCGCGATCGGCCGGAATCCCGAATGACCGTTATCGCGTATTCCGTGAAAAAATACATCCATTCGTTCGAACGCACTTTTTCACGGATGACGCAAAAAATGCGTTAGTCTGACCCTAGCCTAAAGCGGCCAACCACCAGTGTCCTGTGGCATCCAGTTTGGCAGTAGTAAGTATTTAAGTGAGTGGATTGTTGACGGTTTTTACCACAAAATCAGCCCCATACAGATAGTCTTTTAGTTTGTCCACCACCGTCCACTTCAAGGCTAGGAATTCTAACTTGTGAGTGGGGTAATTCTTTTCTGAAGGAGTGATACTTCGACTAAGGTATGCCACTGGTCTCAGGAGACCATCATATTCTTGGTACAATACTCCTCCCAGCCCTTCTCTGCTAGCATCCACATGTAGTTCATACAGCTTGGAGGGATCAGAGTAGGCAAGGACAGGGGCCTGAGTTAGACTCTTTCAGTTTAACAAAAGCTCTCTCACATTGATCAGTCCATTCCTCTTGGATTGATTTACGAGACTTTATAGGGTCGTGAGTAGATGAACCCGGGTTAAAGGGCCTTGATTCTTCTCCTACTTCTGTTCTCAGGAGCTTGTTCAAAGGCTGAGCTATCTTGGCAAATCCTCCCACGAATCTTCTATAGTATGAGCAGAACCCCAGGAAGGATCGAAGTTCGGTAATATTGCGAGGTCTTGGCCATGAAGCCACAGCTTCCAACTTTCTGGGATCCATTGAGATGCCTTCAGCCGAGACAACGTGTCCCAGATTTGTGACTGAGGGTAGACAGAATTGACATTTTTCCAGGGAAAGTTGCAATCCCTCTTCATGAAGCCACTTCAGGACCTTCTCCAACCGCTGTTCATGTTCTTCCAATGTTCTTCCGAAGACTATTAGGTCATCTAGATACACCAGTATCTCAATCAGGTTCATGTCCCCCACTGTCTTCTCCATTAACCGTTGGAAAGTAGCGGGAGCTCCAGTAAGACCTTGAGGCATTCTATTGAACTCGAAGAATCCCAGTGGACAAATGAACGCAGTTTTCTCTTTATCTTCAGGATGCATCTGTATCTGATGATATCCACTTCGCAGGTCTAGCACACTAAACCACTTTGCCCCAGACAGACACTCTAGAGCATCTTCTATTCGAGGAGTAGAATATTGGTCGGGAATGGTTCTTTGGTTGAGGGTGCAATAGTCTATACACAGACGGAGGCAGCAGTTTTTCTTGCGAACTACCACAATAGGAGAAGCATAAGGATTCCTGAATTACTTTAGTCCTCTTTAGTGCAGCCAGTTGTTCTCTTAGATCATCTAAGTCTCCCAATGGAACTCGTCGTGACCTTTCTCGAAAAGGCTCGTCATCCTGGAGACGAATGCGGTGTTCAGTGCTCTTAGCGCACCTCACGTCAAACTCCTCCTTTGAGAACAAATTTTGCCACTTGACGATTTGAGACTGAAGTTACTTCGTCCACTCAACTGAGATAGGGGCATCTTTAGGGTAGAACCGTTCAGCCAAAATCTCTTTATTCCCTCTCCCTCCTAATTCAGTTGGAGAGAGGGGCGTGACAGAGGCCAGTTGCCCGATTGGCATCCGTGCTTTCAAAATCACTGGTGAGTCAGACATATTACATACGCTGACAGAGACTCTTCCACGTGTCCGTTTCAGAGCTCGTGTGGAGATTATTTTGGGGATCAATTCCACTCCGGATTCACTCCCACTACTAGGATCCGTTTATAAAACCACATAAGGGTCCGGTGGTGACCCGTTCAACTTGACTGGAGCCAACTAAAGCAGCAAAAAATTTAATCGGTCAGAAGTTAAAACCAGTTTAACCATGACGACACACAGGTTCCATCCCAGGGAGAAGGTTCCTAGGATTAAGAGCAACATGTTGCTCCATCTATAAAGATTCTGTGAATACAGAAGCCCAGTGATTGATGCTTCTTGTTCAACAATGCTTCTCTTTTTGTTCTGGGCAGAGAGGAAGAATGGCATGGTTGTAATGAGTGACACAATGCTGGGATTGGATTGCGAATAATAAGCTTGTCCTATAGACAGAGGCGTACTCGGTGTATTTGGCACCCGGGGCAGATACTCCCTCTTGCAGCCCCCCCTCTCAGTGAAAAAGGCAAAAATGCAAGTCAATGAGGAGGTGAAAGAATTTTAATTTTAGGTAAAACACAGATAGGTCTGGTCCAAGACATTGTGCTGCCTGGGTCCAAGAATGAAATGCTGCCCCCCCCCAAAGAAATCACACCCACACATTTCACAGAGCTATGAAACTACCAGTACTGTGTGGTGTGTATGAGCGTATCACAGAGCTCCACAGCAATAAAACTCACATCCACACACCACACATTACTGTGAGCATTGTTGCTGTGGAACTCTGTGATACACTACTGTGAGTTTTATTGCTGTGGTGCTCTGTGATACGGTCATTCTCTTTGCACATTACTGTGTCACAGGGCTCCACAGCAATAAAACACTTTCATACAGGATTCATTCTCTGTGTCGGTAGCCACCTTGGACTTGAGCTGCTTGGACCGGGAGATGCGTTTGGGAGGTGCGGGTCTGGTGTTTTATGTTGTTTCCTTGCCATCTCTTATGTTGAATTCACCTTGTGCCTGTAGGTACAGGGCATGTGTGCCATCTGTACCTATTCCCTGATGGCTGTGATATGTGTTAATAGTGTTAATATCTTTATTGTTAAAGATGCTTCATGGAAGCACAGACCGCATTGCTGCATAGATGGGCCAGCCTTGAAGTGTGACAGACGACTATATGCACCCATGCCAGGCTGTCAACCGGGGTGGCTGCCCCCCACATCGTCCTCCCTTAGTACTCTACTGCCTATAGACACAGAGAGGAAATAGCCCTAACTAACGTTGTCTAATGAGGAATGAACCATAAGTTATGCAGCTATACTCTGTGTAAGAAGTTTGTCATACAATTGTTGTAGAGATGCACCGATACTAGTATCAGTGCTGATACCGCCATTTACATGAGTATTTTGTACTCGTGGAAATGGCTTGATACCACCCCCGATACCCGGAAGTCATCGCTAGGATGGCTTGCCAGTATCCGCGGGGCCGGGGAAGCTGTCCAAATGAATTTAAAAGCATTCCACCAGCGTTCCCCTCTTGCTGGCCACGATCCTCCGAGCAGTCGCCGGGCTGTGACGCAGCCTCTAAGCCTAATCTTGGATGAGTCGTGAGATCTCACAAGAGCGCGTCACAGTCAGGCGGCCACTCGGAGGATCGCAGTCAGCTGGAGGGAAACGCTGGCTGAATGCTTTTAAATGCTTTTAAATTCTGACAGCTTCCCCGGCGTCTGTTTGAGGTCTGAGTGGGCATCTCTGAGGTCTGAGAAAGCATTTCTGACTGAGTATCTCTGAGGTCTGAGTGGGTATCTCTGTCAGCCGAGGGCCCAGATGGGGGGGGGGGCGATTGCCCTTGCTTGCCCCTGCAGTCCAGGCAGGGGTCGGGCATAGGGTCTCTCATTTGATTGGCAGCATGGAGGATCAAACTCCCACACACTGTGCCGGAAATAAAAGGCCCCACCAGGGGAAGAGGAGAAGGAGGAGAAAGACCTGTAAGTATATAACAAGCGGGTGGTGTGTGTGTGGGGGGGGGGGTAGTAAGTGTACTGGGGAAGAAGCTAACTGGGGTAGCTGAAATGGGAGAAATTTACTGGGAGAGAGCTGAAATGGGCTTGGAGATATTTACTGGGGGGCTGAAATGGGGCTGGGGATATATTTACTGGGGGGTTGAAATGGGGCTGGGGAGATATTTACTGGGGGGTTGAAATGGGGCTAGAGGAGATATTTACTGGGGGGAGCTCAAATGGTCTGGGGGAGCTGAAATGGGCTGCAGGGAGATATTTACTGGGGCAGCTGAAATGGGATGGGAGAGCTATTTACTGGGGGAGCTGAAATGGGCTGCAGGGAGATATTTACCGGGGCAGATGAAATGGGCTGGGGAAGAAATTTTACTGGAGGGGGCTGAAATTAAATGAATTGGTGGATGCAGAGGGAGGCATTATCCTCTGCCTTCTCTGACTGTATGCACGGCCCACAGATAATACAGCTGGTAATCGAGAGTTGCTAAGGATCAACTGCTCCCTATTACCACCTCAGCTGGAGTCCAGCCATTGCTGTGAGTTTTATTGCTGTGGAGCTCTTTGATATGCTCATACACACCTCATATTACTGTGAGTTTTATTGCTGTGGAACTCTGTAATGTGCAGTGTGTACAAGTGTATAAGTAATGTACAGTATCTTAAAAACCTGAAAAGTGATCGTCAGTTTCCCACATTTGTCACAAGGACCTTTTGTGCCGCGGCACAGCCTTAACTGCAATGAGTGGGTGATGGCTGCTGCAGCAGAGCGGTGGCCATATGTAAGTCTGGAGGAGGCACAATAGATTCCCCAATTTGCTTCTGGGCCCGAGTGGATCTTCTTAACTCAGTAAAATCATTATTTAGAAAATTGTGTGAATAACTTATTTAACACAACAATGTACATGTCTTTTTTGGGGGGGAGTTTGACCTTCTGTGGGCATGGCACAAGGAGCCCCAGGGTTTCCTGTTGCCCGGGAGCCCCATTAGTTGTCAGTCCATCCCTGAGTCTGAGTGGGCATCTCTAAGTTCTGAGTGGGTATATATGTGTCTGACTTCTGAGTGGGTATATACATACGATATGAGTTGTTGTGTCTATACACTGGCTGTACATTTCAATATTAACATAAATTGGACAGACTTTATCAAGAGGGTAAAAGCCTGCTAGACAGGTGAAACACGTCGAGATGATCATGGTTTTAGCAGTTGTCTAGGGTAGAGATATCTATGCAATTATGCTGCAATTGTGCTTGTTTTGGTGAGCCATAAAGCATCACCGTGTCAGTATTCTTTGTGTATTCAGGAAGTGCTACAGAGGGATTATTTGAGACAACGCTGGGGACTGTTACTACTTGAAACAACTAATGAAAATAAAGTATAATTATTATTTTTTTGAATTGTTTTATATGCCAGTACAATTACGGAAAGGGTCCGTCTGCGCTATATTGACATTCTTATATGTCAGTCGCAATTGAGGGTGATGTTGGAGGCATATCTCTCTGGTTATATGTAGGGATGAGCCGAACACCCCCGAGTTCGGTTCGCATTCGAACTCGAACTTTCCAAATGTTCGAATTCGAACTCAATATAAGTCAATGGGGCTGAAAATTCGATTTTTAGAGTGCCCTCCAAGAGGGCATATATGCTAGATATTTGCCATAAAAGGTGTATGGGGGTCCGGGTAGGGCCCTGGGGGACAGGAAACCAGGACAAAAAGTAAAAAAACCAAAAACGTTTTTAAAGGGACAGTGAGTTTTCCATGAAATAAGGGTTAAAAATAAAAACTAAAAATTCCTTCAAATATCGTGCCTAGGAGGTCCCCATAACCTGCCCGTGAAGTGGTGGATTTCTAGGATGTATAGAAATATGTAAAAACCAAAAAATTACATTTCAAATGACGGTAAATGCTTTTCCTTTCATCTATCCATAAACAACTGCTTGGGGTGGCAGTCTATATGAAAAGAGGAGACATTTTTGGACATGCAGAAAAAGTTTAGTGATTTTTTTTGGCTAAATTATTGTGAAACTTATGCAGGCTTTGGATGAAAGTAACAATAGGTGCTTTAAAATTGGGCCTTTAGCGTCGGCAACAGTGCCGTCAAACGGTAACCCCTCTGAGGATATGAATCTGATACAGGTGTCAGTGGCAGTGCAGCCAAATATTGTGCCTTTGGTGCCAGGTCAGCAAGTGCCATCATACAGTAACCCCTCTGTGGTATTGTGGAAGAGTGCAGGGGTGGACCATGCGGTCAGGGCCGGTGCTAGACTATTTTGCGCCCTAGGCAAGACCATCTACTTGCACCCCCCCCCAAAAAAAAAAAACGACACAACATGAAACTGCTAAATTTCTTTTTATTTAAGAATAAAATTTGAAAAGCACCAATAGTAAAGGTAAAATAAATATAAATAAACTGTATTAAACCATTTTAAATTAACTCTATTAAACAAATTAAAATTAACTGTATTGTACAAATATAAATTAACGAAAAAAAAAATAAGAGTTGTCACGTAAGTTTCAATTTCAGACACCTCAAAATTTCACTTTGCGTGCCTTATCCTTTGCAAATTTTCATCATGCGTATATATATATATATATATATATATATTGCCCAGGCCAGCTCACATCATGCATATATATATTGCCCAGGCCAGCTCACATCATGCTCACAGACAGTCACAAATGCGCCATCATCATAGGCGTGCGCAGCCTATTGCATTAGGGTGTGCACCCAAAAGCTCAAACACATGAAAAAAAAATTGATTATATATATACACACATGCACCCTTATGCATACATACACACGCACACACTCACACATTCAGCCTAAATATATCATTACAATCAGGGTAATTCAAAGAGAATCGAAAAGTCACCGCACGTTCGGTGACTTTTCGTTCTCTTCAATTCGGCTTGTTTTGACGGATCCCAGTTCGGCGACCCTGTGGTGCATTCAGCAAGCACCACAGGGTCCCCGAATTTCAGGGAAAGGTCGCCGGAAACCCGCCGAAAACTAACCGCAAAACCCGGCGAATGCACGCCGAAAACCCAAAAACATCTAGATTAACCCAACCCGCTGGAAAAAGCCGAACAGGAGACGATCACACGCAGCGAAGCCGCCGGAAAAAGCAGACACCGCAGACGAATGGAGTGAATAAATTAGCAAAACAGTTTACTTGAATGTTTGAAAAGTGAAACGCTGTTTGCAAAGAAACTACTGAGCGAAAATGTCTGAAATTTACATATGAGGTCCAGGGAATGATAATAAAAAGGGCTGTTAAAGAAAAAATAAGTAAAAAAAAAAAACCAGGAAAATGCTTAAAATATCCTAAAAAAAATAAATCTATAAATAGACTTATTGAATTAAAACGGGAATATTTTTAACATTGAAGCCTATGGGATTCGCCTGAATAAACTTGCCGAATTAAACCACCGAACAGCAGGGCATTTCGGGGAACCTTTCACTGCTGGTTTGTGTTCTCTGAATAGCATTACTTTTTTATGGGGATTTCACTGCCCTCAAACAGACACTGTATGTGCAGGCAATTCGCCAGGATTTGGTGAATTGCCTGCTCTCTGAATAGCCGAATGGCCAGGAAAGGTAACGGAACGCTGATTTTCAGCGTTCGGTTACCTTTCTCCAGCCATTCGGATCTCTTTGGATAACCCTGTATGTTTATAATTCAGAGGTGCAGCAACCTTGGCCATCCAGTTGTTTTTGAACTACATTTCCCATGAGTCTCGACTAACCCAATTAGTGGCTGAGTATTGTGGCCGATTGTGTTTTATGACTATCAGGGTTATTCAGAAAGAGGTGAAATTCAGGAGAATGACTGGAGAAGTGAAAATTCTAGGTCAAAATAGCCAAACAAGAAAAATTCTCCCATTTATCTCACTTTCCAAATCGGCTATTTGGTCCGGATTGTTTTCTTTTCCTGCCATTCTCCTGGTTTTCACCTTTCTCTGAACAACCCTTAAAGAGAGGTGAAATCCAGGAGAACTGGCAGGAGAAGAGAACAATCTAGACCAAATAGCCAATTTGGAGCACGCTGGTACCTCACTCCAGTTCGCTTAAATCGTATGTTCCCGCAATCTACCTCCCAGTGCTGGCGATGCCTCGCTGCTACAGGCACCTATCTGCACTTATGGTGGAGTTGTCTGGTTCTCACTGCTTACTGGTCTGAGATTTTGGCGCATATTGCTGACATTACGGGCTTCACATCAGATGACTCCCCTAAACTGATACTTTTTCATTTGGTCCCACTTCCAGTCAACACCTACAAAGCCTCTTTATTGTTGCACCTTTTAAATGCGGCCAAATCCCTCGTTCCACGGAGATGGAAACAGACTACCGCTCCCACTGTTAGAGAATGGATTGAGGCGGTAGAGCGCATTTGTACTTTAGAGGAGCTCCACTACTCACTAGAGAACCAATATCAAAAGTACTTTAAGACGTGGTTTTGGTGGACAGATTTTCTCCATAAACGTTCATCACCCTCTCCCGTGGTGCAGCAGGTAGAACCCATCTGAGACCCAGTACCTACAATACCCCCTCCCTCCTTCTGAGATCAACAGATCTAATACTCGACGCTCTAGTATTGTCTAATGATATATTCGTACCTAACCTGGACCCTACAAGAGTCTGTACACTCCACAATGCGTCTTCCCTGTTTTACCCTTTATTTTGGTTGTTTTATAATATATGTCAAAATGACTGGTTTATATGACTTATTTGTTTTTCATCCATATTTCTTACTGCCGTATGTAATGCCACAATACGAAGCGCTGTGCCTAGCGTGTACTTGCGATACTGTTGCATTTATGGCATTTTTGTTTTGAAAATAATAAAAATAAAAAATTATAAAAAAAAAATAATCAGACAAAACTATGTATCTAACCAGACAAATGTATAAACCTGCATGCTGTGTATGTAAATATAAACCGTATTGAATGGTCACACTCTTCTTCCACATACCGCCACTAGTCTGCATTGTTGCTCTGCTGTATATTTCTGGTCCTTGCTTTGAATATGATAAAATGCCTGAATTGCTAGTGGGAGATTTCATAATTTTGTGTTTTTTAAGGTTTTACAGGTTTGTGTTTCCAGTCAAATAAAAATAGCGCCAGGCTTTATAAAGTCTTTAAAAAAAAAAATAGATTTGGAAAGTGAGATAAATGGGAGAATTTTTCTGGTTTGGCTATTTTGACCTAGAATTTTCTCTTCTCCAGTCATTCTCCTGAGTTTCACCTTTCTCTGAAAAACCCTGACAGGGTTAGTCAGAGAAAGGTGAAACTCAGGACAATGACTGGAGAATGGAAAATTCTAGGTCAAAATAGCTGATTTGGAAAGTGAGATAATGGGAGAATTTTTCTGGTTTGGCTATTTTGACCTAGAATTTTCTCTTCTCCAGTTATTCTCCTGCTTTTCACCGCTCTCTGAATAACCCTGTGAATTTTTAATCCCGAGGTGAGCAATAACATTGCTTTAGATGTTAAAAGCGGGCAATGAGGAAATTTTGTATTTTTTCTACATGATCGTGTTTGGTCTCATTAGAAAGGCCGGGCTCTGACCTCTCCAATGACACCTAACTTAACATTGTGGAGTGTAAAGAGTTTCATGGCAGTGGTTTCTGTGATACGCTTATATGCACCACACATTCAGGGCCGCCCCTACGATGGAGCAGCGCGGATCGCTTGCTCCAGGAGGCAGATTTGAAAGGCGGGAAATTTTGCGCCTGCCCGCCATCTTCTACGTGGTTTATTTTAAAAAAATTCCCGGCGGTGTGCACTATTTTTTAGCACTGCGGCGGCGGCGGCAGCAGCACCAGCATCTTATGTGAATGTGGTGTGGCGGCCGGCGCGTTGCTACACTGCGCGCCGCCGCTGGCCGCGCCCACCCACACGCATGCTAGGCATGCGTCCATTGGAGCGCGGGTGGCGGCGCGGCCGAGGATGGAAGGATAGAGTGAAAGATTATTCGTCCCTATCGTCAACGTCACACTTCCTCCTCCGAGGGCGGGCAGCGCACGCACACACGCTGTTGTGGTGAGGTCGTGAGGTCGAGGAGAGGACAGACAGGACGTGGACGTGGTGAGGTGACCGTGGTGACTGAGGACGAGGTAACTGTCTGTGTGTGAGCTGAGAGACCCCTGACCGGCCGGATCTGAGTGGACTCGTGTTGAAAGGAGAGGAGGACCAGCCACTGCCCAGGCCAGCTGACTGAGACTGCAAACGTAAGTGGGGTGGTGGGGGCCCGGGGGGAGTGGGACAGGTCTCCAACTGAGGTGAGAGCTGGCCCTGGTCTGGTGGTGGCAATTTGGCAAATATACCCAAGTGAGCTGGCAATCTCAATACTAAATATACCTAACCTGTGGGGCAAATATATCCATAAACTGGCTTGGGGGCAAATATATCCATAAGCTGGCCTGGGGGAAAATATATCCATGAGTGAGCCTGGGGGCAAATATATCCATGAGTGAGCCTGGGGGCAAATATATCCATGAGTGGGCCTGGGGGCAAAAATATCCATGAGTGAGCCTGGGGGCAAATATATCCATAAACTGGCCTGGGGGCAAATATATCCATGAGTGAGCCTGGGGGCAAATATTTCCATGAGCTGGCCTGGGGGCAAATATATCCATGTGTGAGCTGGGGCAATATACCCATGTGTGGGCACTGCTGGGTATGTGAAGCTGGGCACTGCTGGGCATGTGAAGCTGGGCACTGCTGGATGTGTCATGCTGGGCACTGCTGGATATGTCATGCTGGGCACTGCTGGGCATGTGAAGCTGGGCTCTGCTGGGTATGTGACGCTGGGTATGTGACGCTGGGTATGTGACGCTGGGTATGTGACACTGGGCACTGCTGGGTATGTGATGCAGGGCACTACTGGGTATGTGATAATGGGCACTGCTGGGTATGTAACGCTGGGCTCAGTTATATACACCTCACATTACTGTATCACAGAGCTCCACAGCAAGAAAATTCTAATGTACGGTGTGTATGATTGTTTGAATTTTATTGCTGTGGCGCACTGTGATACGCTCATACACGCTGCGTGTTTTTTTTTTTTGGGGGGGCAGCATTTCATCCTTCGCTCCAGGCAGCACAATGTCTGGGGCCGGCCCTGCACACATTACTGGGAGTTTCAAGGCAGTGGATTCTGTGATATGCTTATATGCACCACACATTACAGAATCCACTGCCATGAAACTCCCAGTAATGTGCGGTGCATATAAGCGTGTCACAGAATCCACTGCCATGAAACTCTCTGTAATGTGTGGTGCATATAAGCGTATCACAGAATCCACTGCCATCAAATAAAATTGTAATATTTAAAAATACTGTATATAAAAGTTGACTCCTCTCCTGCTTACCTTTTTTCTTGCAGGGAGGGGGATGAACATGTCTGTTGGCAGAGGAGGGGACCACTTCATCCAGCTTAAATCCAGCCTGTACTTCCCTGGTGGTCCGGTGGTTGTGGGCTCTGCAATGCGATCTGTGCTTCGTGCACAGAACGCAGAGCACGTCCCACACTGGACCCGTGCACCGGCGATCCTCTGATGACCTTTCACCTGACTGCCGGCACTCTCTGACATAGTCAGTGTGCGCCGGCGATCAGGTGACAGGTCATCAGAGGATCGCTAGCGCACGGGTCCTGTGTGGGACGTGCTCTGCGTTCTGATCGCATTGCAGAGCCCACAGCCACCGGACCACCAGGGAAGTACAGGCTTGCAGAGGCAAAGGGTCCCGGTGGCTATCCGTGGGATGCGGCCAGCCGGGACCCAGAGTGTGCCGCGGGTGGGATTAGGTTGTGCCTAGGCACACAAGGCACACCCTGTGCGCACGCCTATGGCCATCATGCGTATATATATTGCCCAGGCCAGCTCACATCATGCATATATATATTGCCCAGGCCAATCCCCTGGTGGAGATAGGGGGTTGAACCCCGATATCTCCAGGCATCTAGTGGGTCATGGAGGGTGTCAATCGAAAGGCCTGAGCATGGCCTTTCGAATGATACCCAACATGACCAGGTATAAAGTAAAAAAAAATAAAAACGTTTATTTTTTTGTGTTATTTTTATTAATGCAGCAATATTGTTCACATTTCAATTATAATGTGAACGATGATGCACTAATGATTTTTTTCTATGGGGTGCGTTTGCTATAAATCACGTAATTCCCCCCACAAACTGTAACAAGTCCCATTTCTAATTTTTGTACAAGCGCACCCTATAGAAAACATAACCGCAGACGCTCATGTGCTAAAATGTGAAAAAAAAACAATTTACACACTGCAGATGATTAAAAATGAGCTGAGCATGAGCACACAGCGGTGAAATACAGCATATTAGAAGAAGTTTTAGGAGGGAAATTAACACTTCTCACTCAGAAGCAGACACCACCCCACCCCCTCAGTATAGTCTACATACATACATACATACAATGTATCAAATTCATTACACCAGACTAAAAACACCTGTTGTTATGCCGTTTGAAAAACACAGGTCATTTAGAGGTGAGAATCTTTGCACGTACACATTAGTTTTTAATTCAATATCTAAAAAACCATTGCTTATAATATTCTGCAGTAAAGAGTCTCTTTATTTCTAGATTTTTTAGTATTTTTTTAAGCATTTTTTATACTTTTTTCAAAATTTCTTTTTTTTTGTGAACTCGAACCGAACACACCCAAAAAGTTTGAAGTTCGCGAACTTGCTAATAGCCAAAGTTCAAATCGAACTCCGAATTGATCGAACCGAACAGCTCATCCCTAGTTATATGTTCATATCTCGATTCTTATCTAACCTAAGTCTATAGATGAGCGTATCACAGAGCTCCACAGCAATAAAACTCACGCTCATACACACCACACTGTGAGTTTTATTGCTGTGCGGCTCTGTGACACGCTTATACACACTGCACATTACGGAGTTTTATTGCGGTGGAGCTCTGTGATACGCTCATACACACAACACATTACTGTATCACAGAGCTCCACCGCAATAAAACTCACAGTAATGTTCAGTGTGTATGAGCATGTCACAGAGCTCCACAGCAATAAAACTCACAGTAATGTGCTGTCTGTATGATGGCCTTTGGACTTGGCTGGGGTCTGGCTGGGCCCTGGGGTCTGGCTGGGCCATGGGGTCTGGCTGGGCCCAGGGGTCTAACTGGGGTCTGGCTGGGCCCAGGGGTCTGGCCGGGCCTTGGCTGGGCCTTGGGGCCTGACTGGGCCTTGGGATCTGTCTGGGGCCTGGCTGGGCCCTGTGGTCTGGCTGGGCCCAGCTGGCATAGGCAGGCTACCGTACTCACCAATGTCTTCTGTCCCGGTCCTCTGCCTCTCTTCTTCTTCTTCTCCTCCTTCTCTCTCCGGCTTCTTCTCCTCTCAACATCTTCTCTCCTTCTGCCAACCGCGCCCATCTCAGTTTCTACTTAGCATTTGACGCATCACGCGTGCGCCGTCAAAGACTTGACTGGAGAGCGGTGCTAAAGCAGCGTGCTTTGGAGGCACACGCACGTTGCTTGGCCCGCCGAGCCCAGGCTCGGTTTTAAAATGACCAGGGTTCACTGCCGAGTCGCTTGTTAGGAGTCAGGCTGCCTGGCATCGACATTTTGTAGCGCCGCCGCACGCCGTGACGCTGCCATCAGCCCCAGGAAGCGGAAGAGCCCAGCGAACCGGGCCCCTTACTGCAGCATGGGGCGTAATGCCCTGATGGCAGCCCTATTTGCAAATACCATAATGAGTAAGCTTGAATCCTAGCCTATTTAGATTTTTTCCCCCTTATTTTGCTGTTTTTGTCCTACAATTTTAATTCCCATGCCAGTGTCTGCCATTTCTGGCTTGTTCATAAAATGTTTACACATTGATCTTTTCAAAGACAAAAAAAATAAAAAATACAAAGTTTGAAGATTTGGAGACCTTGAGGAGCAGCTTCACACATAAAAGAAAGAAGTATAAATGCTGAGATAAAATAGATGGATCAAATTAGGTTAAAATAAGACTCCACGCTTTTCCCATCATCCTAACATCTCGACCACTTTTTTTTTGTGAAAGGATTTTACCAGGAAGGATACATTGAGATTTCTCTCTGTTTCAAGTAGGTCCTGGGTGGCGAGTATGTACCCATTATGGTGTCTTGCCAAGGACACTTACTGGAAAGGTTGCTCGCTGGGATCGAACCCATGACTCCACAGGTATATATATATATATATATATCTCTTTTAGGTGATCATGGTATTGTTTGACTTACATCAGACCTGCCCAATGTAATGTGTTTTTAATTTCTTCTGACAAGGGTGGGGAGTGAACAAATTCCTCTGAATCGCTTTGATGTGAGGAAAGCAGTTAATAATAAACCAGCTTGATGCCTTCTGAAGTGAAATGCCAGGCTGCTATATCTTGGCACTGTTACCTGTAAATAAATCTAGATTTCATTTTATATGCAATGCTGGCAAATACACCGCTCTAGGTCTGGCCGCCAGAGACATTTGTGGTAAACATTGTGCATATCAAGTGTGACCGTTGCTACATCTTGACAGCAAGCACAGTATATGAACACACACACTCGTGATGGGATTTAAACCTCATAGCACCAGAATCTTTTTAACCAACACTCTGCCAGGTACAAAATAACACCTACAGGGTTATTCAGAGAGAGGGGAAAACCAGAAGAATGACTGGAGAAGTGAAAATTCTAGGTCAAAATAGACGATTTGGAAAGTGCGATAAATGGGAGAATTTTTCTGGTTTGGCCATTTTCACCTAGAATTTTCACTTCTCCAGTCATTCTCCTGGTTTTCACCTCTATCTGAATAACCCTGATAGTTTGGTTAGCGAATGAAGGAAATTAAATAATGTACAATAATTATTCTTATTCAAAAGAATAATTGTGACCAGTTAACATTATTTGAGTGGTCTGATTCATCCCTCTGAGTGCAGCAGCTCAGTCACACCCTGAGCACTGAGCCCAGATTTTGGGGCTTCATCCCTCTGAGTGCAGCAGCTCAGTCACACCCTGAGCACTGAGCCCAGATTTTGGGGCATCAGGACATTCTCTTTTTTTTTTTTTGAGAAAGGATTTTACCAGGAAGAGGATACATTGAGTATGTCCTGGGTGGCGAGTATGTACCGTTGGGTGTCTTGCCCAGGGACACTTACTGGAGAGGTGCTCTTGCCAGGATCGAACCTGTGTCTCCACAGTCTCTCTCCACGGTTACAGAGCAGTGATGTTACCTCTACTCCACCCAGCCGGTTCAGGATTCAATACCTAGACCCCCAACAATGTCTCACAAAAGTGCTCTTGTCACTGAGAGCGATTAGATTATCACTCATTCGAGCTTTCTTACCCCCATGATCATGAGACCTCCTGCAGCCACTGGCAGATCCAGAGGGGAGGCACACGGGGCATTTGACCCCTCCCGCCAGCTATATTCCCATGGTAGAAGATAGAGAAAATTTGGACCCATGTATCTCTGGCTCCATAACATGGTTAAATAAAATGTGATTTGTAAGGTGAGAGTCATTGGCCTTTCCAATGATACCAAACATGGCCATATATACAAACAAATTTAAGAAATAATATAAACCTGAAAAAACTGTTTATTGGGGGGGGGGCGCTGTGGGTATATTGTTTACAATTTTGGTTAAAATTGGGCATTTTGTTGCAGTAACAGGTTCTACATGTTGGAGTTTAATTTTTTTTCTGAAGAGTATCATGTCAAATATAACCACAAACGTTTTGGAAGAGGAAAATGTGGAAAAATTTACAAGGTGGCAATGATTAAAATCTGAATTCTAATTTACATATTTTTGATATGAGATTCTGATGTGACCTAACGTATAACCCC
This sequence comes from Leptobrachium leishanense, assembly GCA_009667805.1. Classification (NCBI taxonomy): domain Eukaryota; kingdom Metazoa; phylum Chordata; class Amphibia; order Anura; family Megophryidae; genus Leptobrachium; species Leptobrachium leishanense. The sequence continues at coordinate 246,466,791 of CM019065.1, forward strand.
AGGACATACTGAAAACGAGAGAAATCTCAATGTGTCCTTCCTGGTAAAATACTTTGCAAATAAATATACACATGGTAATGATATTTTGAATCTTCTGTGTCCCTGAAGAAAAGTGATATATGATTTGTCTGGGTCCTACGCTAAAGCGTGACTTAAAATATGGTTTAAAGGGGGCGTGGCCGGCTGTCTACTGAAGAGGACGTGTTTTCATGGAGCTCCGCACGTCCTCTCTTCCTAGGGACATATAGATGATTTTACCCACAAGATTTTTGATGCTGGCCATCGGTTCTGGACTGTCCGGATGCCGTTGAGTCCCCCGCTCCGGATGAGAGCCATCCCTGGCAGCTGCTACTTGGTAGCTGACACGTGACACCGGCGGCCATCTTGGGGCCTGGTATTGGGCTCCAGACAACTCAGGACTTCGTCCTCGCCTTCCTCCAGACTGAGTGTCGATGGCAGTCTGAGGTGATGGAGGGCCCACGTCTCCAGTCTGCTTTGGGCGGAGGTTTCATGGAGGCGGCAGACGGACCCACGGAATGGCGGCGGGACAGACCCCCTCCTCCCGCTGGAGGTGAGTGGGTTTTTCTTTCTGGCCTAGATGCCTGCTTACTGATGCTGGCGGTTGAGGATGAGGAAGGCTCACTTACTGCCGGATTTTGGCGCAAGATGATGGCTGCTTTACGAGGCTGCTGGGAGGAGGGGAACCCGAAGAGGGAAGTGATCGGGGCTGATGCGACCCTATGCTCCATTGAGACTTTCCACCGGGTCAGCAGCAGGTAGGTGAGAGGCACTGATGACGGCGTGGTGTTGCCCCAAGAGCCCCAACCATCTCTGTGGTCCCCGGCTTTGATGCTCTTGGGGTAGATGAGACTTACGAACCCAGGGAGATGGCCGTGCTGACGAGGCAGGGGCTGGCGACTCCCCCTCGCCAACCAGGGAGAAATGGCGCTCCTCAGCCGACAGCCTGGATGGTACTACCGCTACCGCTGAGATCTGGACCAGCCGTGCCGCGAGCTTCTGGTGGTGGAGCTTGCGGTGCGATTGAGACCTTCCTAAAGACCTTCCTCGTGGCTGCGAGAGAGTGGAGGCCGGATGCTCTGGCCTAGTAGGTGACACGCTGCCTGTGCCATGTCCCTTGCCATTTGTGGACACAGGCTGAAGGGATCTCTAGACTATATTTTTGAGTCTTCCTGTTTTCCAGAGCTTATCCCCAGTTACCCCCCCCCCGCATTTTATGACGAAGTGGACAATTTCTGAGAACGTTTACCTTTTTTATTTTTGTTTGTTTACCCCCTTTACAGAGGACTTAGTTTATGTATTGCTGCTTTTCCCAGAAGATTATTTGCTTTTTTTTAAAAAAATATATATATTTTATGACACTGTGTCTTTTTGGATGACTATTCTCCCCCCTCCCCCTGTTCCGAGGACTCGTTCTGATTTTTGGTGGTGACTTTCTGTAGACTTGCTTGCATATCTGATATGCTCACTCCTCCCCTCCCCTCCCCTTTTTTTTTTACCCCTCCCCATTTCTGTTTATTTTGGCATTTACGGGCTACCTTGCGGGGTGCAACCGAAGCCTGGTGTCTAGTTTGCCCCTCGGGTGCCCGGGCCTGGTGCCCTTCACCCCCCTTGGCGCTTCCCCATGGTCTTTGGTCATATGGGAATCCTTCTGGGTCAGCACACTTTTGGCCTTTCGCCAATTTCTCCCCCACCTTCCCCCCATCCCTTTTATTACGCTTACTCGGCTGACCTCTTTCTCTTTTATTATTGTGATACGATATTCACTGCTGACTAGTTAATTTTCCGGTTGCCTTTCTCTGATGTTCCGGTGACATGTTTTGGCCCTGCGAGGCCGTTTTTGCATATCCTGCTGTCTATTTTTCCTAATAAAAAAAACTTTTAATATAAAAAAAAAATATATGGTTTAAATATAAAGGAAATAGTCAAATTTAGCTCAGCACATGGGCTGAAACGGCTTAGGATTGATTGAGTTACCATCCATGGAATTGACTTAACAGGCTATTTCATGAATACACTCAAAATCTATAAACCTCTTTATTTTGTATACTGCATATCCAAGCCTCTGTGTTCATATCTGGTGTACATATGGTTGCGTGTATATATAGCTATGTATGTATGTGTGAGTTTCTGTCTGGGTGTTTACAGCAGTGCGTGTCTGGGTGATGGATTCCACTGTGTATGGCTAGGTGTGTCTGCCTGGGTGTTTGTATATAGCTGTGTGGTGCTCAATTCTCAGTAACTGGCAGTGCATGTGCCAGAATGCAGTCTATAGACTACAGATTGCTGTGCATGGTCTGTCAGTTGTCACCTGAGCAGCAAGATGACAGACCCTGTCCTACATTGTTCTGGAGAGAGTGTGATGAGCAGAGCCTGTGATTTGGTTTGGTCAGCTCTGCCTGTTACTACAAACTGAACACACCAGCTCTTAACCAATTCTGGTAGACTACCCGTCCTGAAACTTGTAGCTGGATCTACCCCTACCTGCACTTTACAAGAAGCAGGATTATGTCATTTATGGACCACCACTGTATTTAAGGTAAATTTAAAGCTAAACTGTTAAAACAAGAGGGAGGGAAAAGAAGAGAGTGATACTTGGGGTCAATGTTTAACCCCTCTCCCCCTCCCATTTTAACCCTAAAGTATCTCTATAAGTGTCATCAACACTGGATGTGCTTATAAACTGTAGACTTGCGGGGCCCTATTCCACGTCAAGCTCCAGCAATGGTTTTAGTTGTGGTAAATACCATTCAAGTTGTGATGGTGTTCAAAGTTGAGTGGTAATTGATTTAACCCCTTAAGGAGGGGGGGCAGTTTTACAAGTTCGGCACTCGTTCTATAAAAGTAGAAGTGTGCTGAGCTCATTTTGACCGTTTTTGCTCATCATGTTTAAACGGGTTTTAAGTCACGTTTTATTATACGACCCAGACAGATTATATATCCTTCTTTTCAGCAGACTTGGCAGATTCATAATATATCATTATATGTATACGTCATGCCCTGCCAGAATGCTATAACAAAAAATGTAAAATAATTGTGAAATTTCAATCATCCAGTGTAATTTTTTTTTCACATTTTATAATCCGAGCGTTAGCGGTTATATATTCCAGTGGTTCCCAACCGCTTTCGTCAAGTACCCCCAACAGGTTAGGTTTTCCAGATAACCGAAGCACCGCACAGGTGATATGATTTGTTGCTCAGTGATTGCAGGATTCAGTCTGCATTTTCCCAAGGTGATCCTCAAAACCTGGCCTGTTGGGGGTACTCGTGGACTGCGGTTGGGAACCACTGATATATTCTATGGGGTAGGCTTGTTAAAAAAAATTAGAACTGGGAACCCGTTACTGTATTTTTCGGAGAAATTACATGATTTTAGCTAAACCGCCACCCCAAAAAAAAAATCATTAGTGAAGCATCATTGTTCACTTTATAATTGAAATGTGAACAATAGTGTTGCATTAGTAAATAAAAGCACATTTTTATTTTTTAATCTTTTACTTGTAACATGGTCATGTTTGATATCATTGGAAAGGCCACGCTCTATGGAGGATCGCGCTTTGCAGCCCCGTTAACGCTCGTCTAGCGTTTTGACGGGGAGGCTTAGCGGGCAGACGCTTGTTGTGCACGCACAAGCGTTTGACTGGCCCCAATGCAGCGTCACAACGCCGCAACGGATGCCAGGATGCTGGTAGGCACGTCAGTACGAGCGCACCAAGTGCGCTCTTCTAACACCGGCCTTAAGAGCACTGCTCCCAAAATGCATTGCTCCATGATTTTTCAGGCATTGTGAGCCTTGCCATTTCAGTGTTGCTCTGTGGTTCCTGTTTCAAGCAAGTTCCTGTTCTGTTTGCATATTTTTGGTTCGATTTTCCCTCTGTCTGTTACTCCTGTCATTGTGTCTTTTGTTTATTTTTTGTTATTCCTTTTGTGCTATTTACCATCCTGGTTCTTGTGTGGTTTTCCCTTGCTGTGCTTTTTTTTTCTGGTTTATTTCTCTGATGATATTCTGTGTATTACCCTGGCTTGTTTTGTCGTCCCTCTCTGGTGTTCTGATCCCTGGCTATTCTATGACAACGCTTTTGTCTTGACTCATACCGTGCTGACTCCATAATGTATATATTGTTTATATCCTGAGACTCTGCACGGCCCTGTGGTATTTTCTTTTAGCTCAGATCCGGCTACTCTAAAGACTGGCGTGTCAGTATTAAAGTTCCTTTTGGTGGTGCCATGCAGGAGTCTCTGCTAAGCCTTGTGGTGTTCTCGCCTTGTGTCTTTATATGTATTGTCTGAGTGGTATTTCCTGCACTTAGGGCTTTTACCCCAGAACATGGGCCCCACCATGACTTACGCCGGGTACCACCGTGACCATGAGGTCAACTAAGCCCTGAACTCTGCACCTTGTCTCCATTGATTATAACCCTACCCAAGATTCACAAGTATTTGTAAAGCTCTAAGAAGTTTTGAAATTGTGCATTGCATGTAAATGTAATACACAAATATCAAAACCGCAACCATTTTAAATATAAATACAGAATATGTATGTGTTTGAAGGTGGAAGTAGCATGTGATTGTGGTTTTTGATCTTTTTAAAACAAAAATAAAACAACACCCTTCTCAAAGAAAAAGCAACATCAATTTGAATACTGACATCGTTTAGCCACAGCCCACCAGAGGTTGATGGCCTACAATTCATAGATTTTTTTTGAATGCAAGAGATAGCCAAAGAATTTTTGGAGTTGTAGATTAGCAACATCAACATGTCGGTGCGCTCTCATTCCCTGCAATTCCTGAAAAATTGCTGAAAATCTGCAGATAACCCGCCAATACAATCCGAAAATTTCAGATCCCTTCAAAACGCAGCAGAAAACCCACCGAACATACCCAACGATTCGCCGCAAACCGGCTGAACACGCCTGAAAAAAAACGATCTGCTGAACACAGCGCCGACCAGCCGCCGGAAAAAGCCAACAAGCCGATGAACGGGGTAAAGAAAAACAAAAAACTATTGAAACTTTCAAAATTTTAAACTCTGCAAAAAAGCTGATAGACGAAAAGGTCTGGAATTAACATATAAGATCCTATGAATAAAATAATAAAAAGGTCTGTTACAGAAAATAAAATCAGATTTTGTTTTTGCCATAAATATCTTGAAAGATGCCTAAAAAAATGAGTGTTTTTGCTGCAGATTAAAAGAATAAACGGTTTAATAGATATTGAATAAAAATGGGAATATTTTTAACATTGAAACCACGAACATCAGGGCATTTTACTGACATTTGTCTGCTGTTCGGTGCAGAGCCGTAGCTAGCTCCTTTTGCACCCGAGGCAAGAATACAAAATTGTGCCCCCCCCCCACAATATTTTTAGAGGAAAGTATGTAATCAATAACAAGAAAATTAATAATATTAGAACTGTTTATTACAGTTACATATCAAAGATATGTAACTTGGCATGAGTAACAACATCACAACTTGTAGTGTAGCTAAATAAGGTATCAAAATACAAATCTACACAAAAAAGTGCATTATTAGTGTTTATTAAGATATACAAGTATACAAGAGCCCCCAGTTCTTGATCTATAAACCAATACAAGAATATTACAAAGTTATTCAAATCTTTTATTAAATCTGCTATCCATAAACCCACAAACATACACTATATTTCCAAAAGTATTCGCTCACCTGCCTTGACTCGCATATGAACTTGTGAGCGAATACTTTTGGCAATATAGTGTATGTAACCATAATCCATAAAACAAATCCTCAGATGTTGTCAAAAATCCAATCAACATACTAGATTACAGAAACAGGTTTTCAAAGTTGTATTTTTCATGCCTTCAATGAGGCAAATTTGTCAATTGCATAAAATCAATATTTTTTGCTATAGCTTGTTTAATTGACACAATAAACATGCTCGTTAGCCTCTCTCTTGACCCGTTGAAGCTTTGAGGTAGTTTTTGATTAGTTTGAGCTTGCTGAAGCTTCTTTCACGAAGCCACAGTTACTGGCAACCTGAGAAAAATTCTTAAGGAAATTTCGAAATTTGGGGACGATTCGGCCAAATGATACCCACGAACAAACTGAATAAGGTCCAAACTAGATGCAGTTGAAACTGTTGGGAGCAATGCTATTGCCTGATGTTTAAAACTCTGGATCTCAGAAGAGATTTCAGTGATATTCAAATCTACAGCTGCTTTCTGAAGACTCATGGTATCCATTCTCATGAGTGAATCACCCGTAAGAAACTCAAAATCAGAAGAAATTCCATTTAGGGCTTCATATCTCCAGTTTAATTGTTGAATTATGGTGTCAAAAACAAATTTTCATTTGTATTTTGAAAGACTCTTCAGGTGCTAATGTAGGAGATTTGTCTTCAGATTCATATAATTGCTATCTTTTATTTTTCGGTTTCTGGATTCCATAAATTCTGCTGCAATTCCAATTTCTTCAGCCTTTTTTTTGCAGTCCATAAAAACAGTGACCATATCACTATCGTTTTCCCGCATCTCCTGTATGATACTTTTTAGTCCCTTTAGCATTTTTGAAGCCTGAGAAACAGTGATACCTTTTGCTTGTAATGATCGATTAACTCTATCAATAAGATAGTCCGGTCCAGAAATATTGGGACATCGACACAATTCTAACATCTTTGGCTCTATACACCACCACAATGGAGTTGGAATGAAACAAACACAATGTGCTTTAACTGCAGACTGTCAGCTTTAATTTGAGGGTATGTACATCCAACTCAGGTGAACGGTGTAGGACTTACAGCAGTTTGCAGATGTGCCTCCCACTTGTTAAGGGACCAAAGGTAATGGGACAGAATAATAATCATAAATCAAACTTTCCCTTCTTAATACTTGGTTGCAAATCCTTTGCAGTCAATCACAGCCTGAAGTCTGGAACGCAAAGACATCACCAGACGCTGGGTTTCATCCCTGGTGATGCTCTGCCAGGCCTCTACTGCAACTGTCTTCAGTTCCTGCTTGTTCTTGGGGCATTTTCCCTTCAGTTTTGTCTTCAGCTAGTGAAATGCATGCTCAATGGGATTCAGGTCAGGTGTTTGCCTTGGCCATTGCATAACTTTCTACTTCTGTCCCTTCAAAAACTCTTTGGTTGCTTTTGCAGTATGCTTTGGGTCATTGTCCATCTGCACTGTGAAGCGCCGTCCAATGAGTTCTGCAGCATTTGGCTGAATGTGAGCAGATAATATTGCCCGAAACACTTCAGAATTCATCCTGCTGCTTTTGTCAGCAGTCACATCATCAATAAATACAAGAGAACCAGTTCCATTGGCAGCCATACATGCCCACGCCATGACACTACCACCACCATGCTTCACTGATGAGGTGGTATGCTTAGGCTCATGAGCAGTTCCTTTCCTTCACCATACTCTTTTCTTCCCATCACTCAGGCTCACCAATGGTTTACATCTTGTGGTGAACCCTCTGTATTCACTCTGGTGAAGTCTTCTCTTGATTGTTCACTTTGACACACATACACCTACCTCCTGGAGAGTGTTCTTGATCTGGCCAACTGTTGTGATGGGTGTTTTCTTCACCAGGGAAAGAATTCTTTGGTCATCCACCACAGTTGTTTTCCGTGGTCTCCTGGGTCTTTTAATGTTGCTGAGCTCACCGGTGCGTTCCTTCTTTTTGAGAATGTTCCAAACCGTTGTTTTCCACACCTAATGTTCTTGCTATCTCTCTGATGGGTTTGTTTCTTCAGCCTAATTATGTCTTGCTTCACTGATAGTGACAGCTCTTTGGATCTCATCTTGAGAGTTGACAGCAACAGATTCCAAATGCAAATAGCACACTTAAAATGAACTCTGGGCCTTTTATCTGCACATTGTAATTGGGGTAATGAGGGAATATCACACACCTGGCCATGGAACAGCTGAGAAGCCAATTGTCCCATTACCTTTGGTCCCTTAACAAGTGGGAGGCACATCTGCAAACTGCTGTAAATCCTACAACGTTCACCTGAGTTGGATGTACATACCCTCAAATTAAAGCCGACAGTCTGCAGTTAAAGTGTTTGTTTCATTCCAACTCCATTGTGGTGGTGTATAGAACCAAAGATGTTAGAATTTTGTCGATGTCCCAATATTTCTGGACCTGACTGTATTATGCCAGATGCATAACGTGCACAAAAATTCATAATTAAATTTTTTAAGAAGACTATTGGCTGTTGACACGGTTTCTGGACATTTTGTTGCAGCAACAAGTGTTAAAGCCTTTGCCACTTCTGAAATCTGTGAACTTAAAGCTTTTACGGCATTAGCTTTTGATGACCATCTGGTATCGGCATGACTTTTCAGTGATACTTTTAACGAACTCATTAAAGTATTCCAGCGACTGGTTGAATGAGAAAAAAATTGGTAGATTTTATCTACAATGAGAAAAACTTTCACCATAGCGATATTTACGAAGCTGCATGAACTTCGATTAAATTGAGGCAATGATTTGAACATGGAACAAAATTAGCAAATTAGTTTTTTTGCAAAATGACAGCTCTTACACCTTTGTACACTCCTGACATGTTTCCACCATTGTTGTAACCTTGACCTCGTAAATCTTTAAGATCAAGTCCATCCTTTTCAAGCTTTTTTATTATTCTCCAGCTAACCCACTTCCTGTTTTTTCCTTTGTTTCAATGAAGTTGATGAAACGTTCCTCTACAGTTCTATCTCCATCTTGAATTTGCACATATCTCACGATCTGGGACATTTGGTCTCGATGAGATATGTCTGGTGTGCAGTCCAAAAGGAGAGCATAGTATTTAGCTTTTTGCACTTTGGAGATAATTTCACACGAACATGGTCTAGTAGGCCAATGAATTCATTTTGTATTGTGGGTGAAAAGTAACTCTGTGAACCTTTTTTGTGAGTTGTCATATGCCGTTTTAGTGGTACATCATAATGACATATAAGTTACAACAAACTAAGAAATATTCCCGAATTAGGATCTTCAATGTTGTTACTTGATCCTCTAAGAGGTCAATTGTTTTTAGCGCAAAACATTACAGCATCAAGCATTATCTTTAGAATCTGTCTCCATTTTTGTTTTTCAGTTTCAATCGCTTTTTGTAGTGCGCTATCAATAGACTCTCCACTTAATCTTTTTTCCATCCACAAAAGTTTTGGCGTTGATTTGCTGAATTTTCGGGTTCCACTATACGATTTAAAATTTTCCAGTCATTAAACCCTGCTCTGGGATGGCAATATTTGGTTTGGGGCATCGCTGATTGAACAGCATACATGTAAAACAAAGAATAGACCTACTATTTTCTGAATAAATAAGCCAATTACGGTCAACAATTTCACCATTTGAAAGCGTCTTAAAAAACCAGTCTTCAATGATCGTGAGGAAAATGGAAAAAAAAGTGCACGCTGTGATTTCTTTTACGACTTGAGAATTCTCTTATTTTACTGCTAATGATTATACTGCACTGTATTGTATTGACATTTGCATTTTCAACTGTGCACAATAAAAATTGTCAAGTTAAAAAAAAACAAAAAACATTTTCCTGCCATCTTCGGATGTTGACTCTCGGAAAATCTGCAGTTTTTCCTTGGTGAGGTCCATGCTCAATAAAGTGACACCTTATTTTATCTGTTATGCAAGGCCATGAGGATGGATCATTAAAATTTAGAATCCTTGGACTGGAATTACATTGCAGATTATGGATGTTCGCATCAGTGTGAGTATCATTTATGATATTCAAGGTGCTAAGTGTCTCATCATTGACAGCAGTCGATAATGATGTTTTTTTTAAAAATTCTTTATAAAAAGAGTTCAAGAAGTCATAATTTACAGAGGAGGAGGTTCTACAGCAGCTGTCTAAATTAAAGACAAATAAGTCAATGGGGCCTGATGGGATCCACCCTAAATTATTAAAAGAGCTCAGTGATGTAATAGCAAAACCGTTAACAGATTTATTTAACCAATCCTTGTTAACGGGAGTCGTCCCAGAAGACTGAAAATTAGCAAATGTTGTGCCCATTCACAAGAAGGGTAGTAGGGAGGAATCTGGGAACTATAGGCCAGTTAGTCTTACGTCAGTAGTGGGGAAATTAATGGAAACCATGTTAAAGGAAAGGATTGTTGAACATCTAAAAACACATAGATTACAGGATCAGAAACAACATGGGTTTACCTAAGGGAGATCATGCCAAACTAATCTTATTGATTTTTTTGATTGGGTAACAAAAATAATAGACACAGGTGGTGCAGTAGACATTGCTTATTTAGATTTCAGTAAGGCTTTTCATACAGTTCCGCATAGAAGGCTTATCAATAAATTGCAATCTTTTGAGCTTGGATTCCAATATTGTTGAATGGATTAGGCAGTGGCTGAGTGACAGGCAACAGAGGGTTGTGGTAAATGGAGTTTATTCGGCGCAAGGTCTTGTTACCAGTTGGGTACCTCAGGGGTCAGTACTTGGACCCATTCTATTTAATATTTTTATTAGTGATATTGCAGAAGGTATTAATGGAAAAGTATGTCTTTTTGCTGATGACACAAAGATTTGCAACAGGGTTGACGTTCCTGGAGGGATCAGCCAAATGACAAATGATTTAGGTAAACTAAAAAAATGGTCGGAGCTGTGGCAATTGAGTTTTAACGTGGATAAGTGCAAGATAATGCACCTGGGACGTAAAAACCAAGGGCTGAATATAGAATATTTGATACAGTCCTAACCTCAACATCTGAGGAAAGGGATTTAGGGGTTATTATTTCAGAGGATCTAAGGGTAAGTAGTCAATGTAATAGAGCAGCAGGAAATGCTAGCAGAATGCTTGGTTGTGTAGGGAGAGGTATTAGCAGTAGGAAAAGGGAAGTGCTCATGCCACTGTACAGAGCACTGGTGAGACCTCACTTGGAGTACTGTGTGCAGTACTGGAGACCGTATCTCCAGAAGGATATAGACATCTTAGAGAGAGTTCAGAGAAGGGCTACTAAAATGGTGTACGGCTTGAAGGAGAAAAGTTACCAGGAAAGGCTTAATGATCTTAACATGTATAGCTTGGAAAAAAGACGAGACAGAGGAGATATGATAGAAACATTTAAATACGTAAAGGGAATCCACAAGGTAGAGGAAGGGAGTATATTTAAAAGGAAACAAAGTAGCAAAACAAGAGGACATAGTCTTAGATTAGAGGGGCAAAGGTTTAAAAGTAACATCAGGAAGCATTATTTTACTGAGAGGGTGGTGGATACATGGAACAGTCTTCCAGTTGAAGTGGTAGAGGCCAAAACAGTAATTGAATTTAAGCAGCCATGGGATAGGCATAAGGCTATCCTAAACAAAAGATAAATCCAGGTAAAGTATCCATGTAATTGGGCAGACTAGATGGGCCGAAAGGTTCTTATATGCTGACATTTTTCTATGTTTCTATGTTTCTATAATTAGAACATCAAAACAAAGGCCTCGCAGGGCCCAAAAAAGATCACAGTAGCGCAGGCATAGAAATAAGATTAAAAAAATAAATATCCAAAGCAGTCCCAGAACCATACCTAGGGGCAAAAAGGCATCACTTCCAGTCGAGTCTCAAAAATTTAAAAAAATATAGGAAGGCTAAGAGGAACAAACCATTAACAGAAGTCATCTCGATAAGAGAAGAAGAAAAAAACATAACCACTGGCTCAACCAGTATATAGCCAGGCCCAAGACATGGCGAGCGACCTGACCAATCTCCAAACCCATAATCAAAACAGTAACCGGGCACAAGTCCATAACGCTAGCGGCAAACTCAGATGGAACATGAGTGGAGTGAAAAAGGGTACTCAGCCGGGGCAGTCCTCAGACGCTTCCCGAGAAAGTCCAGCACCAGACAGAACTGACCAGGCGTCAGCGGGGTCAGTTATATTATAAGGCAAATTCCTGTGGTTCACCTCCAGGGAACCCGCCGGTCCCCAAAGATATCGTACTCCCATTGATCGAAGGAACATCGTCCCCTCCCGAAATCTACGCTGCGCCAACAGAGTCACGAAGGTATAGCTGGTATAGCTGCAGGGTCGAGTTCTCAAAGTGCACATCCGATCGTGCTCCCGGAGACAATATAAGTGTCACCTGCGTGGCGACATCCACAGCCGTGGCAATAACGTCTCTTGGAGCAGCAGATGGGGCCGTCGCAGCCTTCCGGACTCAAAATACCGAGATGAACACCCCAGGAGAATAAGAGGAGAGACCCATAACTTGGCGTCCCTGACGATCCATGTACCGCAGGAGGTCAGCCGCAGACACAGATTCCGGGACCCTCCGGATACGGATGTTACCCCGGCGACGCCTCACTTCAAGTGTCTCCACAGAGCGGGACAAAAGGGCAACCTGTGAACGGAGCTCCACCAACTGGACTGAAAGAAGAGTTTGCGCTGAAACCGCCTCATCCGATTGGGTCCGCACCGCCAACACCTCTGCTTGTACTACTCCAATCTCAGCCCGCATCCCCAAAAAGTCAGCTCGCCACAGCCTCATTTGTTCCATAAATTTTCGAAGGTCACCCTTTGTGGAGGGTAGCGAGTCGTCGTCGTCAACATCTCGATTGCCGGAGATAGATAACTGTGGATAAGGTGGGCCCGCTACCGCCGAAGGCGCAGGCTTATCACCGCAAGGCTGAACTGAATCTTGTCGAGCCTCCGTAGGTCCCGGACCACCAGAAGCCGATGGCAAAGTGTCCGATTCTGAGGACCGCAGATCCTCCTCTGAACTCCCCCGCGGTACAGCAGAGGACGCCACTGGATTTCAGCAGACCCCATGTAGCGTTCCAGCCAGGGAGCGGCATTTCGCTTGTGCCCTTTCCTTGACTGCGGTGACGGCTGCCTTCAGCCCCTTCCCAGGGGTCCACAAGGTGAGTATCCTCTGGTCACCCTCATTGCCTTGAGGCCAATAATAGTCCCCATCGTATGAAGAGCCATCTTCCGCCGGGAGGGTGGGGGAGGGGGCCACATCCCGAGGGGCGCCACAACCTCCCATAGAGTCACGAATGTCGTGCTGGCATGGTCCCTCTGCCTGGACCGCTCTCCTGGCAGACTTCTTACCCATCTCCTTAACTTTGACTATGGGATGGCATCCTCGCAGTGATCAGGGAGAAACTACTCGGATCCAAAATGTCCGACTGGGGGGCGTGGCCGGCGACGAATAGAGACGGACGCATGCAAGTGGAGCTCCGATCCCACTCTACTAACGGCAGATTTTGCGGGGATTTCCGAGTGGGCCACCTGCCTTTAACAGACACACAGCCATCGGCCATCAAGTAGAGGCGCTCCGGAGCTTGTCTGATCCCCCCCTCCGGACCTGAGCTTGGTGCTTAGGCTGCTGGACTGCCCCCTCCTCGACCTGTCGGCGGCAATCTTAGGGGCCTGGTGTTGGCGCGCTTTTCTCACCTCGCACTGAGACACTGTCTCCCTAGATGGGGAAGAAGTCTAAAGCTGGAGGAGCGGGGGAGGATACCGGCACCCCTGACATCCGACTTTCGCTTGGCGGGGGCTTGGGGCGGAGGTTGCCGCTGCGCTCCGTGCTAGACCCAGGGACTCCACTGGTGGTGGAAGAGGCTGCTGTCCCTCCCTTCTCACACGTGGCGTCATCAGGACCGGGAGAGGATGCGCTCCCCGCCACGAAAGGGGATATACGTGCCTTGCTGGAAGATGCCAGGAAATCGTGGCAGGTGGATTTCCAGTCTCTCGGCACGGCAGTGGCAGAGACGCAGGCCCAGGTGGAGAATCTCCAAACCCGCACGCAAGAAGTGGAAAGTGCGCAGGCTGTGACGTCCTCCTCTGTGCGCGCCTTGCAAGCTCAGGTCAGCAGTTTGCACTCGGCCGTGGCGATACTGGAATCGCAGCACAGGCGGCGGAACGTGAAACTCCGTGGCATACCAGAGACAGTGCCAGACTCGGAACTGTTGCAGTATATCACACGATTTCTGGAGACTGTCCTTACTCCATCAGAATCTCTCTGGGACTCTGTTCTCACGGCCCTACGCGTTCGGAAGGCGGCCCTAGCTCCCACGGAGGCACCACGCGACGTCCTCATCACCCTGCGAGAAACCACCCTGCACTCTTTATTGTTCCGGGCTGTGCGGAATTTATCTACAATCCCCTTTGAAGGGGCTAATGTTGCCGTATATCGTGATATCCCCTTTCTGGAACTGGCTGTCCGACGACAACTTAGGCCAGCCACGGTCATCCTCCGCACTAAGGACATCAGATATAGGTGGGGTGACGCAGCCTCCCTTATTATATCCCCACAAGACGGCCGAGCCCTGGTGGCCAATACGTTGACGGAAGCCGAGGGACACCTTTCGCACACTGGGACTGCTCCCCATTCTTTCAGGTCAGCCTGCTGCGACCCAACCTGCTGGCCCTCCAATACCCCCGGGTGAGCCTGACTGAGTCGGGGTCTCTTCCTTTTTGACCCAGGATGACACGATGCCTTTACCCTACCCCTACGTGGCGCTCTTGTTTCTGATTTTCGCGATTGCTGTTTTCTTTTTTTCACACCCTCCCCATCTGAGACTCTGTTTGATTTGGTGCTCGACCCACTGTTTATGGTGTACCCACTTCCCTCTCACAACCCCCCCTTTTTTTTTTTTTTGGGGTGACTTGGGGCGCGCCACCGTGGTTTTACTAGCCATGATTGGCCCTCGAGCCCCTTGGCTCCGTGACATATTCACTCCATGGCCTCATCTGGGAGTGCGCCAGGAGCGTCACGGTAATGGCCGCTATTTTTTCCCCCCACTTATTCTCCACCCCCCCTTTCCCCCCCTCTTTTTCTCCTTTCCCCTCTCCCCCTACCCTTCTCTGGGTCACCGTCTTATATGAAGTGACACGCCTAGCACTCTCCCTCCCAGTACTCCCCTGTTTACCTTTGATGCATAATTTGAGACAGGCCCTGCGCGGCCGTTAACGTTTGTCAACTTGTGACGCTTATTTCTCAAATAAAAATTTTGAAATATAAAAAAAAACAAATGTCCGACCGCACTAGGCCTCACCCGCAATCACGGGATGATCCGGTTCAGAAAGACTCCGCTTGGGTCCTTGCAATCCTCCAGAAGCCGTCCACTCGGTCAGATGTGGACCAGAGAGCGCTCAGAGGTTCAATGCCGGGCCAAAATCACAAAAATGACCGCTGCAGCGGCGGAGCTCGGCAAGAAGCGTCCTCTCTCCTCGGCAGTTAGCTCTGCCCCCCCATCGATAATGATGTTGACTGTGATGTTGTACCCTCACAATCCAATTGCTGATTATTAGCAACATTAAATTCTGAAGCTGAATTTCCATTGTTAATATCAGATTCCAGAGACAAACTTGAAACAATTTCTTCAGAGACACTAGGTATTTCAGTATTCTCCTCATTTGATGCATTTTTTTCTAGCCATCTTCCCATTAATGAAGACCTTTAGTTGCTTTCCATTTTGGCATGTTTTCTTCTTTTACGGTATTCTGCCCCACTTGGTCTTTTAGAATTCATTATAAGGTCTTGTTCAATGGGCTCTAGTTACAATACAGTTACAAGCATTTATAAAGCGCCAACAGATTCCTTAGCGCTGTACAATGGGAGAGACAGAAAAGCGAATATACATACATACACGTCACACAGACGGAACAGTAGGAGGGAAAAACCCTACTCGAGAGCTTACAATCTAAAATACTACTCTGTAAATACAATACATGTTTGTTTTAAATGAACTAGGTATAACTAAAATCTTGCAGAGATCACAACTTTCCAACCTGTCATTTTAGGATTTGCCATGTATTTATTTATTTATAAAGTATTTTCCCAGGAAGGATACATTGAGATTTCTCTCGTTTTCAAGTATGTCCTGGGTTCAAGAACATTGAATTGTTACAGTTACAGAAATACAAAGTAATACAATGCAAGATATTAAAAACAAAACACAAATGGGAATTGTAGTTTTGACGTGATCAGATCTATGTGTCTAATTCGTGCTGAGAGGAGTGCCTCACTCGCCTCGCCCACCCTACAGCCCTTGTTCTGTGTTCTATAAATAGGTTAACCATTGCTTCTCTATGGGGATTGCATTGCCGTCGAACAGGCCACTGTATTTTGTTGGTGATTCATCCATATTTGGCGAATTGCCAGATTTTGGGTAGCCGAATGGCCCTGAAATTGCACCATACAGAGAAATTCAATTTAACCCCAACGGTATATAAATTGCTGGGTTCTTTGTTTCATGCAGATTTTAATGTTTTGTGAATCTCTCTAAACATGCAGAATTTGTTCTGTTTCTTATAAAACATTTCTTTGAAATACTCTATTCCTGATACCGGCAGGGCCGGTGCTAGGCTATTTTGCGTCCTAGGCCAGACCAGCTACTTGCACCCCCCCAAAAAAAAAAACACGTGACATGTGTGAACGTATCACAGAATCCACAGCAATAAAACACTGTAATGTGCAGTGTGTATGAGCATATCACAGAGCACCACAGCAATGAAACGCACAGTAACGGGTGGTGCATATGAGCGTATCACAGAGTTCCACATACCCCCACCCAATGTCACACACACACAAATACACATAAACTTACCCTCACAGCCCTGGTTGAGGCCTGGCTTCGGGCCTGGTGGTGTCCCCAGACTTCGGGCCTGGTGGTCTCCTCAGGCCTCGGGCCTGGTGGTCTCCTCAGGCCTCGGGCCTGGTGGTCTCCCCAGGCTTTGTGGATGGCCCGCGTGCCTCAATGAGCTGTCTGGGCGGTGCCAAGGGGGAGAGCAGCGTGGGAGCCGCCGCGCTCAGCGCCGTCCCAGGCCCTGCGGCTCCGTGCTCGCCTAGGTCCAACGCCGGGGAGGATGTCTGGCCGCCGCTGTGCAGGTGCCTCCGGGACGGCCGCAACCCACAGCGACCCCGCTGCCAGCGTGGAGGGGGAGTGGGGGCGGGCCGCTGAGGTGTAGGGGCAGGCGCTGGCCTGCTGAATGAGGTGGGGGCGTTCCTAGGTTTTGCGGCGTGCAGCTGCTCCAGGACCGTGCTGACTGTACGGGCAGGGGTGCTTTATGCCGCCTGCTGCATGGACGGGCCGACCCTGCCTGTGGAGCTCGGTGGCGCGGTGCCCTAGGCGGCGCTGCACTCTAGGCAGCCGCCTAACTCGCCTAGCGGCAGCGCCGGCCCTGGGTACCGGTCATCAAAAAAGGACATTTAGCAACTGTTTCCAAAGCGTAAAGTGCAACATTTTCACCCATATGTGCCTGACACACACCTGAGAGAATTGCGGCACAATACAAACCATTTATTCAAATGATCCCTGGTGCCTTTTTGCCAGTTAAGCGTGTTTACCACTAGACTAGACCACTGAAAGGCTGTCCTGCAGGAGTTGATTTCCAAAAATAATGGTACTTATGATCCCATAAATCTGCTTACAAAAGGAGAATATCCGTGATAACGATGATAAGCCCAATCAGAGACTTTCCTCGGGGTGTATATGAATCTTTACTATAACTGTTGGAAACTTACTACATTGTATAACTCATTCTGTCGCTTTGTGCTACAATGTAACTACATGACCCACCATTGTGACATGTTAATAGAACTAAACTGGCCGTCGCTGGAATCTAGACGCACTCTTCACCTTTCCAACCTGGTGTTTAAGAGCTTTTCTGGGAAGCTACCACCCTACCTGAATAGGCTGCTTCCCTCATCCTATAACCTCCGATCCAGGACCGGCACCTTACTTGCAATACCACAATACAAAAAGACAGTGGCTCGATCCTCATTTTCCTACAGAACACCACAATTATGGAATAACCTCCCAGAAGCTTTCAAATCTTCCCCCAGTCTAAAGTCCCTTAAGAGCTCCATATTAACATACCTCAATAAGGAATGCACCTGTAAACATGTAACATAGTGACTATATTTCCTACATATTTATTTTCTGTTAATCTGTATGTTTTGTGTTAATGTCTTGCATTTTACTACTTTGTATTTCTGTAACCATGTTCTTGACCGCAGGACATACTTGAAAACGAGAGAAATCTCAATGTATCCTTCCTGGTAAAATCCTTTATAAATAAATGTAAAACATAATTTCTTTTACTATTCAATAAATTTGCTTACAAATAAAGAATCCATTTAGACACACGGTGCTGTAAAGTTGAGCTACGTTTTGTACTTGAGCATCCGAGTATACGCTTTCCTTCCTTGAACTGTAGAGTGCTACAATTCTCTTATTTGTTTACTATAGCATGAGTGGATTAACAAACCTACTGGGAGTCTTGATGCCCTCATTTTTTGTAAGGCTGCCAAAATCGACAAGGCGAGATGAGCGTTGAAATTAAATTTTACTAGTCTCCATTTAATTTATGAAGGAACCGGGATAGTAGTCGCTTGCAGTGATTGTTCTTGGCTCTAAAGAACCAGCAGTATATAAAAAGAGCTGTATATGTAAGGTACCACTTCACCACTACACTTGTAGTTCTAGGATTAGAACAACGAGAAGTAGCATGAACAGGGTAATAGAGTGTTACATGGCTTCCTTTCATGCTCTATTAAATAACCTGTCATCAGGGATTGCTTTCTCTGAGGTGGGCCCTCAATTGAGGCGAGCAAGTTCATACATGTGACAGTTCTAGTAATGTCAGAAATTGGAAAACCTATGAAGGAAAACAAATGTCCATTAGATTCATCCTTTTTTTATCCATTATTGCTGGTACTTTGAGTTAGTATTGATGGACAGCATAGGATTATTGCATATATATTATTTTAATCTCCATGTAAAAATTTCAGGCTTTATAGCTCTGCCAGCACAACCTGTTATTTAATTACTATTTTTTTAAATCTTAAGAATGGTCCGCCTGTGCTGATTTTAGAAATATTCAGATAGGCGCACTGAATATCACAGCCCCCCACAAGACATATTGACATCTATGAATAAAGTCCTTTAAGACCTGGACCTTTCTGGATAATATATTCACACAGGTCTCTGAGCAAAGAGAAAAGCATATTGTTTAAAGCAAGGAATTTGTAGAACTACTCTAAACATTTAAATACAAAAATAGGTATTTTGAGAGTGTTCCTTTAAGCTGCTGTCACAATTAATTATGCAACCACTGCGTAAACTGAAACAGACAGGAAATTAGCGTTGTGTGAGCATTCTTGCAGGAGCTGCGCTGCATGAAACCTAAGCATTCTTTCCAATGAGTGACTGTACACAGAGTCTACTAGGTTTCATTTCTTACTTATTTTATATCCATGGTGGATTCACAGGAGCTTCAACACTCAATCCTACATCCATTATTTGTGATCAAAAAAATGAAACAAAACAAACTTCCGGTTCCGCAGCCATCGATGCTGGCCACGTTGTAGACAAGCTCTACACACAACGCCTCGTGATTGAACTCGGGGACCCGGTGAGCAGGACATCGGAGGGCGGAGAGTCAGCGCAGGCATCACTCCCACGTGTCTGGGCTAGCGCACGTTCAGCGAGACCTCGAGAGTGTGACGGAGCTGCGAGGTAGGAGTGTGGCCTACTGCACCCCGAGCCTCCATCGCTGGGGATCCACATCTTCCTCAACTCCAGGTGTGTGTCCGGCAGGCACTTTGAAAAGGCTGTGGGTGGCGTACTATCCATCTCCCTTCCCCCTCCTCATATCCTGGAGCCAAGGGGGCTTGGAGATGACAGGATGGCCTGGTGGTATGCCATTTTGGGGCCGGCTACTGATTCGAAGCCTAAGGCCTAGCACCATTTCCTCCTCCCTGGAGCACGGCTGGCTGGCTGGCCCTCTGTAACTCATCTGGCCCTCGACTTCCCCCCCCCCCTTGGACAGCCCAGTGCCCAGGTTGATTCCCTAATTAATCACCTGCGGCCTGAATAATCTGCACAGCTCTTTCCCCTCCTCCATTTTTCCACATGGATAAATTTACGGCCAAACACTCATCCAAAAAACAAAGCCCTAAACCTCCATTGTCAAAAAACATTCTCCAATACATACGTCGCTGCCACCTTCACCCCAAATCACTCAGGACTCCGAGGAGGAATCCTATAATATTGTCTCTCACTTGTCGCATGTGGTGGAAACACCAGTGGCAGCAATGGCCAAAGAAGTAGCATCAATTCCTACACCTATCTTTGAAACTCAATTCCAAGCTCTGAAATCATCTATTGTTAATACGCTCCAACTGCTCCACTCTCACTCTGCTCAGATCTCGAAATGAGAGAATCCACCACCGAGGACACCCTTAATTCTCTCCAGACGATGATTGAATCGCAACAGACCAGTATAAACTGGAGGATTTGGAGAATCAACGTCATCAGAATAATCTCCGCTTCATTGGGATTCCAGAGTCTGTTCGTGCTCCCAACCTTCTTAACCTGTTACAGGAGTGGCCTCCAACTGCCTTATCCCTTTCAGTGTATTCTCTGCACCCAATTTTGATTAAAAGAGCTCATCGCTTGGGAGCCACTAAATCGTCAGACAACGCCTGACTTCGTCCAGGCATTGCAAAGTTGCTCAATTTTCAAGTCGCTGCGAGAATCCTGGCGGCCCGCAAGCGAAAATCTTGACTCAATCACGGAAAATGAGGATTTTATGTTGTTGATAAAGTCTCACTTGATCCGAGTAAACACAAAGCCTTTGCCCCATCTGCTAGGTGCTGTGTCGTAAAGGCATAAAGTTTGCCCTGCTTTATCTAGCTACTACATCTCCAGCTTGGCGGTAAATCTCTCTGCACTACTTCAGCTAGTGAAGTCGATCTTTTCATGTCTTGCTGGACTGGGCGAATGGCCTTCCACCTCCTTTATCCACAGAGGCCTCCTTTCAGGATCTGCGATCCTCTCTTTCACTCTTCTACTACTGTATGACTAGTATATAGTTGCCTCACATTGGCCCACATTTCAATGCCCGGACATCTTTGTCTTTCATTGCACAGAGGGTGGTTCCTCTGGCTCAAGCTGGGACCAGGGCCCCTCTTTTTTCAATCTATTCCTAGTGTATATCATGTCTTTTTGTCACATTGGCTAGACCTTCACTTACTTCTAATGGGAGAGTTCAGTCTTCGACTTCCTTTCGGCTGCTTTCTTGAAACATCAATGGTGCTACCACGCCCATCAAACTGAAAAGGATCCTAACATTTTTGGCTCATAAACCACCACATCTCACCCTGCTTCAAGAAACCAATTGGTCTAAAAACTCCACTTCTTCCTTCAAAGTGAACTGGATTCAGGACCGTTTCATGGATAATTACAGCTCCAAGAATTGTGGGGTGGCTATCGTCTTACACTCATCCCTGTTTTACACAATTGACCACTGTATTTCTGATCCACAGGGATGTTACATAATTGTAAATACTGTGAAGTATTGCATTGTCAATGTATTTGTTCCTAATGATTCTTTTTATCACAGGTTTCTCAATCTTCTTTTAGATGTTACCACCCCAAACTTGATTGTGGGTGGAGACTTTAAGGCAGTTGACTCATCCTTGGATAAGTCCAGGTCCGTCTCCCTCCACCTTCACCCTCCTGCTCATGGTTTTCAACATTTCACTTAGATGTTAAACCTTCATGACCCATACTACATTATTATTATTCTTTATTTATAAAGCGCCAGCATATTCCGCAGCGCTGTACAATAAGTACAGTATAGACAGGGTTACAATACATTGAACAACATTTGACAAACAGTACAGGAGGAGATGAGGGCCCTATTCCCGTAGGAACTCACAATCTAGGAGGGTTGGAAACAGGAGGAGAGGACTGTAAGGTGAGAGTGATTGATGGTTGTGTCAGTGAGTTGGGTGGTAGGCTTCCCTAAATAGGAACGTTTTAAAGGGAGCGTTTGAAGGAAGAGAAGTTAGGGGAAAGTCTGACAGTACGAGGGAGAGCGTTCCAGAGAGTGGGGGCTGCGCGTGTGAAGTCCTGCAGTCTATCATGGGAAGAGGTGATGCGGGGAGAAGCTAGGCGCAGGTCACTGTTTGACAGTAGGGAGCGGGCTGGGGTGTATTTGGTGATTAGTGAGGACAGGTAGTGGGGCGCTGAGTTAGTGAGGGTTTTGTAGGTAAGGATAAGGATTTTGAACTTAATTCTGCAGTGGATGGGGAGCCAGTGAAGGGACTCGCAGAGGGGAGCGGCAGAGACAGAGCGGCGGGTGAGGTGAATTAGCGTGGCGGAGGCGTTCAGGATGGATTGTAGGGGGGAGAGGCGGGACAGAGGGAGGCCAGATCAGAGATTATTGCAATAGTCGAGTCGGGAGATTACCAGGGCGTGTATGAGTTGTTTTGTGGTGACAGCGGTAAGAAATGGCCGAATTCTGGAAATATTACGCAGTTGGTATCGGCAGGAGGAGGAAAGAGACTGGATGTGGGGGATGAAGGAAAGAGCAGAGTCAAGTGTAACTCCAAGACAGCGAACTTGGTTTGATGGGGAGATGGTGATACCCTCCACCATGATAGAGAAGTCAGGAGGTGGGGAGGCATTGGAGGGAGGAATAAGTAGGAGCTCAGTCTTTGACATGTTGATTTTTAGGTGGTGGGAGGCCATCCAGGAGGAGATGCCAGATAAACAGTCACTGACTTTTGAGAGGACAGGGGGAGAGAGATCAGGGGTAGAGAGGTAGATCTGAGTGTCATCAGCGTAGAGGTGGTAATTAAAGCCAAAGCTGTTGATGATTTTGCCCAGGGAGGAGGTGTAGATGGAAAAGAGCCGAGGACCAAGGACAGAGCCTTGAGGTACACCAACAGATAGAGGCAATGAAGAGGAGGAGTTACCAGCAAAGGACATATAGAAGGACCTGTTGGATAAATAGGAGTCAACCCAAGCAAGTGCAGTGTCACCGAGACCCAGAGAGTTGAGGGTCTGTAGAAGGAGGGGGTGGTCAACAGTGTCAAAAGCAGCCGAGAGGTCAAGCAGGAGGAGAATAGAATAGTGGCCGTGTTTTTTAGCAGTTAGGAGGTCGTTGGTGACTTTGGTGAGGGCAGTTTCAGTTGAGTGTAGGGGACGGAAGCCAGATTGCAGGGGGTCAAGTAGGGAATTGGAGGACAGGAAGTAGGGAATTGGAGGACTACATCCTTCAGAGAGGGATTACGCATTCCATTCTCCAGTTAACCACACGTTTTCCAGAATTGACATGTTTTTGATTGGCTCTACCAATCTTTCTAAGTACTGGGAGCAGAAATTGATCCCATCTCTGTCAGACCACGCTCCAATATGGCTGCATTTAGAATTCCCCAGCACAACCCCACGCACTAATCAATGGCATTTTCCTTCACATTTTGCTACAACTCCTTCATTTCACTTCCATCTTCAGTCCAGTTGGGCAAACTTCTCTGATAATTATTCATATTGACCAACCTAAATTATTTTGGGAAACCTCAAAACCTATTCTCCGTGATCACATTATTTCCTATGTAGCTTCGCGTTACAAGCAATGGTGGGACACTGTCAGGGTAATTCAAACAGAATCGAAAAGCCACGGCACGTTCGGTGACTTTTTTCGTTCTCTTCAATTCGGTTCGATTTGGCGACCCCATTCAGGCGACCCTGCGGTGTATTCAGCAAGCATCACCGGGACACCGAAATGCAGGGAAAAGTCGCCGCAAACCCGCCTCAAAACGAGGGCGAATGCACGCCGAAACCCGCAAAAACATCTGGATTAACCCGCCAAAAACACCTGAGCAGGAGCCGATCACATGCAGCGCAGCCGCCGGAAAAAGCCGACACCGCAGACAAATGCAATGAATAAATTAGAAAAACAGTTTGCTTGAATGTTTGAAAAGTGAAACGCTGTTTGCAAAGAAACTGAGCGAAAATGTCTAAAATTTACATATGAGGTCCAATGAATGATAATAAAAAGGGCTGTTACAGAAAAAAGTAAAGTTAAGAAAAAAAAAATCGTATTTGTTTTTTAAAAAAATCCAGAAAAATGCATAAAATATCCTAAAACAAATTCTATAAATAAAGAGACTCTTTACTGCAGAATATTATAATGAACAGTTTATTAGATATTGAATTAAAACGGGAATATTTTTAACATTGAAGCCTATGGGATTCACCTGAAATCTGCTGCATGTAGCCACCGAATGGCAGGGCAATTCGGCAACTTTTCACTGCTGGCTTTTGCTCTCTGAAGAGCCGAAGCATTGCTTCTCTATGGGGATTCACTGCCCTTGAACAGGGAACGAACAGCCACCGCATGTGTAGGCAATTCGCCAGGATTTGGCAAATTGCCTGCTCTCTGGATAGCCGAATGGCCAAGAAAGGTAACCGAACGCTGATTTTCAGCGTTCGGTTCCCTTTCGGCAGCCATTCGGATCTCTTTGAATAACCCTGTGGGACTCTACTTGAATCCACCTTACGGAATGCACATACTATAGAAAAATGGCATTGCACCGATACTCACCAGAGCAGCTGCAACAACCAGGAGTAGCAACCCAGTTCATGTATAAAACATAAGAAAAAAAGATGTCATCTGCGCTCGTTTCTATACAATTCCATGTGCAACAAAACAGAGGTTTTAGTTTACTCGAATGGCCATTGAAGCGTAAGCTCACTCACCCCATCATGGCACCGCTTTGTAGAGTGAGTACCTAACCAATGTAACCAAAAGCCGCTCCTCTGAGCAGCTGTACGCTCTCTTGCTGCTTTTCAGCTAAGAGGCAGAAAAATGGTGGGTTTTATTTATGCACGCACCAAGCACTTCCTAAACCTCTGTGTTTTGCTGCATAGAAACGAGCGCAGAATTGTATAGAAACGAGCGCAGATGACATATTTTTTTATGTTTTATACATTAACTGGGTTGTTACTCCTGGTTGTTGCAGCCGTTCTGGTGAGTATGGGTGCAAAGCCATTTTTTCCTGTAAGTAATTTTTGCTGCTGGTCCTTTTTCCATGGTTTTATTTTCAACCCCAAATGGGAAGTGCTTGGTGCGTGTATCACAAATCTACTGCCCTTTATCTACATAACACCCCCTCACCCCATCTGCCAGCTGATACCGCTTACGTAGGCTCCAACCTCGCTCAAAATACTTGGGAGTATGTATACCTAGAGACCTTCGTACAGTTTATACCATTAATATTTCCTTAATACCTAGATCTGTCATGGACGATTTTCATAGCTGGTATAAGCTCTCATCATTAATTGGCAGGGCTAATCTTTATAAAAACTGTAAGCTTCCCGAAACGGCTATATTTTCGCAAGTGCTGCCGTGTTCTTCTAACCACTAAGTATGAAAAAGCTTTCAACTCCGCTCTCAGGAAATTTCTATGAACAGGTTCCGCTGCACGCCTTAGGCTGTCAGACGAACGCAGTCTGAGCACACTCTGAGTGCGTGCATAACGGACAGACGGACGTACGTACGTACTGAAGATACTGTAGACACCACACGGTCTGTTTTTTGTATCGGATGTAGAAAAAAAAAGGGAAATATGGGAATCAAAATTAAATGACAGGTACAGTCAGCCAGACCAAAAAAACTTCTGAGCGTCGTGATGGACCTCACTTCATCACGCACACAGGCCGCTACGCGGAGGCGGCGCACTCTGGGCGTCCGTCGTAGCACTTTTATGTCGAGACCTAATTGGCGTTCATTGCCACCTGCGTGGGGCGTGCGCACTTCGTGTGTTGGTCTCGATCACAAATCAATGCTACAACGGACGTTAAACTGTGCGGCGACACAGACGTGATGACTGCGTTCGTGTCTAATGTATCAACCCCTTGTACAATGATCTTTTAAAGTGTTGCGCTATATAAATAAAGGATAATAATAATGAGGGGGCAGAAATTGAGATCCCTGCATTAGAGTGTTAAAAAGGGAGGTGGGATTAAACATTAAACCCTTCTGTTAACGTAAATTTTAAACATACCTGCTTTCCTGCACTTGGCTACCTTTGCATGAACGTGACATTCAGATGCTTCTTGTAATCTTCTTGCAGCTAATCCACTGGCTCTCAAAGCAGAGCATATTGAGAGGCATTGATAGGGACCTTTGGGTCCCTGTGTGGTCACAGTCCCTGGACTATCCCTTTAACCATTACATCCCTTAAAGTTTTCAAAAAACTAATTTATTCTGACTGTAAAATATCATTTCTGCCACACAAGAATTCGATTTTATGACTGAGCATGCAAGGAAATATTTTGGTGATGTATAATTGTACCAACTCATCATGGTGGTCTTTCGTCAAGGCTTTTAAGAGATTTAATGACTGAGTGTTGCTGCCGCTGATGACAGTGGTGTTAAACTAAAGAGCTGGTTACAAAGTCACATGCGGTATTGTGTGTGAGAGCACAGGTTTTTGATCACATGTAGGGCATGGTTCCTCTTAGAGCCTAGACTGGTGTTTCTCAAACCTCTCCTCGGTACCCCCAACCAGGCCAGATTTTGCAGATAGCTGCTCAGTGATTCCAGGATTCAGTCTGAATTTTCCCAAGGTGATGTGCAAAATCTGGCCCAGTTGGGGGTCCCGAGGAGAGGTTTGTGAAACACTGGTCTAGACCAGTGGTTCCCAACCGCGGTCCTAACAGGTCAGGTTTTAAGGATTATCTTGGGGAAATGAAGATTGAATCCTGCAATCCCTGAGCAGCAAAACAGATCACCTGTGCGGTGCTTCGGCTATCTGGAAAACCTGACCTGGTGGGGGTACTTGTTTGACCGCGGTTGAGAACCACTGCTCTTGGCCATAAAGCAAATCCCACATGATGCTAGGTCAGTCCCAAAGATGGAAAAGCATTTTGGGATTTGGAGTTCCATAGAAGCTGGTGATTTTTTTAATATTATTTTGGCCTGGCTCTATTTAGCTTCAACTAAATAGACAAACGTTTGCCAATACTATGTGTAATAGATCACCGCTACCCTGCACGGGTAGATCCACTGTCAGCGCCGAGCTTGTCTGGAGGTGTAGAGTCAGGGGTAGCGGGCTGTATGAATTCGGCGGTGATTAAGCGCTTTTGCACGATCCTTGAAGCGTTGCGGTTCCCCAAGCCCTGTTATCCCCAATTACTGGCCGAGGCAGGAGTAAAGGTTCAAACAGGTACCAGTTTATTTAACATGGGGGATACAGGGGTATTTATGGGGAATGAAACCATTGTTCTCCCCTGGCCCGCCCTCAGTCCTCCTGCGGTGATCTTTACCTTTGCCTCGGGCCCTTGCCCAATCTGCCTTGGTTAACCTGGGGGACCCCTGCTGTGCACAGCCCTTATCTCGGCGCCAACTCGTCTGTCCCCCTCCTCCCAGAACCTCTCCCTGTCTGGGCAGCGCCCGGCCCCCCCTGTGGTGTGAGCGCTCCTTTGTCCTGGCGGCTCCCTGTGGCTTTCAGCCCAAGTTTGGCGTTTTACCAGGGATTTCGGGGTGATCCCCTGGGAGCAGCGGCACGCTGGGGGTACAGCCTGGTAGCTCGGGTCCGGGGGCTGGTTCAGTCCAAAAAGCGCCCTGATCGGATCAACAGAGCCCGAGCTGTGTAAGGGAAAGTCCGACGGCTGTACCTGAGCAAGAGTCACTGTTTGCCGGCCGCGCTCACGGCGAGGGATCCCTGGTCGGCGTTCGGGTTTACCTGGTCGCTTCGTTCTGAAATTCGCACCCCCATAAGAACCTATTTTTAGGAGCCTACTGGCCAAGAAGCGCTCTACTGCGTGGTTTCCACGCTGCGGGGCAAGGCGGGCAAGTTTGGGCGGCTTGGCAGAGACAGTTAGGCGGGGAACAGGTCATCAATGGGGAGAATTACAGGGGGAACTTATAAAAATACAACCTAAGAATTTGTACCGCGCTACAGTATAGTGGCGGCCGTTCCGTCACACTATGGAATTAGCATAAATAAACTATGCGATTACAGCCGTATTACACTTGCTTGCAACGCACTTAAAAAGTGAATGGTGCCCATTGTTTAAAGTTTCATCCTACTTGCTCACAGCAAGATGATATCCTCTCCTCCTCAGCATTGACAGTCACCCTCTCCTTCTTGTGAACAAGAAACATAAGATTATTTCTTCAGGATCCTGCCATGATACTTAACTCCTGGTCATTAAGTGGTCAAAGATAATTTTGTCCCCCCCCCCCTCAAACTTATCGCCACAGTACAGTAAACTGAATCAACTCAGGAAAATTCAGTATTAAAAGGCGGTGATCATGGGTCTGTGAGTAAGGCAATTTGCTCATGGTTTATTGGTCTTGAAAGTCTACAATCTTTTAGAACATTTATGTCTACTATGGCTAGGGAAGGGAGACGGGGAGGGTCTATACAAGAGCAGCCAAGGGAGGAATGCAGAAAATCAGTGATACCCAGTGAATGGGGGCATTCTGGGTGCAGGAGAGAATGGAAAGGAGTGGGGTAGGACAGCTTCTCCACTTTAAAGTTGAGGACAATGGTTGAATCCTCCCCCTCCCAATCAGCGCCTTTACAAACTCTAGAAGTACAGACTTCAGAGCCAGCGGTATTCCTTCAAATCAAAATTTAGGTTGAGTTTTGCTCTACCGAACTTTCAGGGCCAGGCACACGAGTAATGTAATTCTCATTCTAGTCACAGTTTCACCATGGTGCCCTCTTACATATATTTTATATTGTACAGGCTGAGTACCCTTTCTCTGAAAAGTCTTAGGGCCAGAAGAGGTTTGTATTTTGGAATTTTTGTATATAAAAAGGGGGCCAACTGTTCCACAAGAAAATTTACATTTCATATACACCCTATTCACATAGCCCAAAGGCAAGCAACATGCGGGGTAAAATATGACAAGCTCTGAGTCGTGTCTATAAATGCTCGCAGTTTAGTCAATAAAATCAATGAACTGGAGGCAATGATGGCAGCTGAAAAAGTAGATTTAGTGGCGGTTACTGAGACATGGTTCAGTGAGAAAAATAAATGGGACATAATACCAGGGTACTCTTTTTATATAGAAAAGACAGAGAAGGTAGGAAAGGAGGAGGAGTGGCCCTGTATGTAAAAAAAAACAAAAACATAAAAACAAACCAAATAAAAGTGAGTGAGGTGAACATAGTCTGTTTGGGTTACGCTAACATTTGGTAATCATACAGTAGCTTGTGTAGGTGTGATCTCTGTAGATCTCCTGGACAAGTAGAAGAGCTAGATAATCTCCTGTTTGAGGAAATAGCCAAAATGACAATGGGGAAGTGATTATCATGGCCGACTTTAATCTTCCTGATGTGAACTGGAAAACCAAAATAGCTGGGTAATATTCTAAACTCCCTGCTGGGATTATCTCTAAAACAAGTAGTTGAGGAGCCGACCCATAAAGAGGCCATATTGGATTTAATACTCACAAATAGAGGTTTGGTATCAGACGTTGTTGTAGGTGAAAATTTGGGATCTAGTGATCAGTCAGTGTGGTTTAGTATAAGAACAGGGATGGAGCCGCACCACACAAAAACAAAAAAGTTTTAGACTTTAAAAAAAACAGATTTTTTTTTAAAAATGAAATTGTGTGAGAATCAGTCATTATCAGACTGGAGGAGTTTAAAGGGAGTCCAGGAGAAATGGGATTATTTAGGCTGGTGTCAGACGAGCGTAGTGTTCACGTCCGTGATGGCGCCTAAAAGTACGTCCGTGATAGCATGAAAGAAAGGCCATCGGAGCCCGACACACGAAGTACGTCCTCACTGAACTGCGGACGCACAACGGCCGCGGACGCAAGAACGTGCAACCCCTAGAACGGCCGCACAAAGTGCACTGCGTCCACATAGCTTTGTGTGTGAGTGATGGAACGTGGTCATACGGACTGCATTTATACGTCCAGCATTTTTCATGGACAAAATGTTTTTGCTTTTTAATTTATTTTCCCTGCTACATCCGTCAAAATATATGTCAGTGAAAAAAATGGACTGTGTGGCCACTACTGCGTCTTCCGTACTAATGTCCGTCCGTACTGCACGGACGTACAGTCCGTAGAAATCACGCTCGTCTGACCCCAGCCTTAAAGGAGGCATTACTGAAGGCCACAGGCAACTGCATTCGACTTGTTAGCAAAAACAAAAAGGGGAAGAAACCACTGTGCTACTCTACAGAAGTGGCCAAAATAGTGAAGAACAAAAAGATAGCATTCAATAATTATAAACAAACTCAGGCAAACCTATAAGATTAGGCAGAAAGAGGCAAAGCAATTTATAAGAGCTTCCAAAGCACACGCAGAAGAGAAAATAGCTCAGTCAGTAAAAAAGGGGGACAAAACATTTTTTAAGATACATAAAACGAGAAAAGGTAAAACAAGAATTAGATTAAAAACAAGAAGGAAGGAATGTAGAAGAGGATAAAAGTCTCGCTGACTAGCTCAATGAATATTTTTGTTCAGTCTTTGCAGAAGGAAAGGGACCTCAGTTAGGAGGAAACATTAAAGAGACATTTACATATGAGTTTACAGAGGAGGAGGTTCTACAGCAGCTGTCTAAAGTAAAGACAAATAAGTCAATGGGGCCTGATGGGGATCCACCCTAAGTTATTAAAAGAGCTCAGTGGTGTAATCGCAAAACCGTTAACAGATTTATTTAACCAATCCTTGTTAACCGTAGTCTTCCCAGAAGACTAGAAATTAGCAAATGTTGTGCCCATTTACAAGGAGGGTAGTAGGGAGGAATCGGGGAACTATAGGCCAGTTAGTTTTACGTCAGTAGTGGGGAAATTAATGGAAACCATGTTAAAGGAAAGGATTGTTGAACATCTAAAAACACATAGATTACAGGATCAGAAACAACATGGGTTTACCTCAAGGAGATTGTGCCAAACTAATCTTATTGATTTTTTTGATTGGGTAACAAAAATAATAGACAAAAGGTGGTGCAGTAGACATTGCTTATTTAGATTTCAGTAAGGCTTTTGATACTGTTCCGCATAGAAGGCTTATCAATAAATTGCAATCTTTGAGCTTGGATTCCAATATTGTTGAATGGATTAGGCAGTGGCTGAGTGACAGGCAACAGAGGGTTGTGGTAAATGGAGTTTATTCGGCGCAAGGTCTTGTTACCAGTTGGGTACCTCAGGGGTCAGTACTTGGACCCATTCTCTTTAATATTTTTATTAGTGATATTGCAGAAGGTATTAATGGTAAAATATGTATTTTTGCTGATGACACAAAGATTTGCAACAGGGTTGACGTTCCTGGAGGGATCAGCCAAATGATTTAGGTAAACTAAAACAATGGTCGGAGCTGTGGCAATTGAGTTTTAATGTGGATAAGTGCAAGATAATGCACCTGGGGCGTAAAAACCCAAGGGCTGAATATAGAATATTTGATACAGTCCTAACCTCAACATCTGAGGAAAGGGATTTAGGGGTTATTATTGCAGAGGATCTAAAGGTAAGTAGTCAATGTAATAGAGCAGCAGGAAATGCTAGCAGAATGCTTGGTTGTGTAGGGAGAGGTATTAGCAGTAGGAAAAGGGAAGTGTCCTGCCACTCTACAGAGCACTGGTGAGACCTCACTTGGAGTACTGTGTGCAGTACTGGAGACCGTATCTCCAGAAGGATATAGAAACCTTAGAGGAAGATCAGAGAAGGGCTACTAAAATGGTGTACGGCTTGAAGGAGAAAAGTTACCAGGAAAGGCTTAATGATCTTAACATGTACAGCTTGGAAAAAAGACGAGAGAGTAGATATGATAGAAACATTTAAATACGTAAAGGGAATCCACAAGGTAGAGGAAGGGAGTATATTTAAAAGGAAACAAAGTAGCAAAACAAGAGGACATAGTCTTAGAAAGTCCTTTGGGACATCATGGGGATTCCCCAGATGTCCCCCACACGTCATGTGTCCCTGCAGCCTTTGGGAGGGGGCACCTCCTCAGGTATGGGGAGAACCCCAGCTGGTCTGACTTCCTGGAAGTCAAACAACACTGGGGGACCACCCCCTGATCTCATTGCGCATGGCTGCGATGACGTCAGAAAGGGAACTCCGCCGAGCTGGAAAATCCCAATACAGGAGTGCTTTAGACCCACGTATCTTCTGAGCCATGCTTGATATCATCGGAAAGGCCAGAGCACCGCCTTTACAATGATACCAAACATGACTAGGTTCCATGTAAAATTGTAAATTATTTTTTTTATAGTGCAGCACTTTTAAGTGAACAATGATAATGTATTAACTCACCTCCTTTACAACGATGCCTGCAAAGGGTGGAGGTAATGGCATAATGCGTTATTATGCATTGTTCCATTAAAAACCTACACCGGTGCACTGCGGTCCAAATATGACCGTATAATGTGTAAATAGGAGAAAAAAAATGTAAAGAAAAAATATAGCACTAGAAAAAGTGCAGAGGTGGGCAACCAAATTAATGGGAATGGAAGATTTAAATTATGAGGAAAGGCTAACAAGCTTAAACCTGTGTAGAGTAACAGTGCCTTACAGGGGATCTGATAACTTTAAACTATCATTTGAAAACCTATTCATTAATATGACTATACACAGGACACACTTTTAGAATGGAAAGGAAATTCGGCCTAAAAAAATAGGGTTATTTTACAGTAGGAACAAAGCTGTGGAATTATCTGCCTGTTGGGTCAGACTGTACAGAATTTTAAACCGCAACTGGATGACTTCCTGCAAAGACATAATATTAAGGGTTATATTTAATATGTGGGTAAAAGCTGCTCAATCCAGGGAGAAATCTTACTGCCATTCAGGGGTCAAGAAGGAATTTTTTCCCAATATGTTACATATTCAGTGAGCGCTTCAAACTGGGTTTTTTTGCCCTCTTTTGGCTCAACAGCAGTAGGTTACATAGGCTGAAAAAAGACATGCGTCCATCGGGTTCAGCCGCTCACATCCTCTACTACTGATCCAAAAGAAGGCAAAAAGCCCAGTCTGAAGCGCTCGCCAATATGCAATACACTGGGGAAAAATTCCTTCTTGACCCCAGAATGGCAGTCAGATTTCTCCTTGGATCAAGAGGCTTACCCACATATTAAATATTATAACCCTTCATATTCTGTGTCTGCAGGAAAATGTGTGAAATGTAAAGGT
Source organism: Leptobrachium leishanense (assembly GCA_009667805.1). Classification (NCBI taxonomy): domain Eukaryota; kingdom Metazoa; phylum Chordata; class Amphibia; order Anura; family Megophryidae; genus Leptobrachium; species Leptobrachium leishanense. The sequence continues at coordinate 246,499,711 of CM019065.1, forward strand.
AACGTGTGAAAGGCTGAAATTGACGCACGTCTTATTTCAGTCCATGTAACTATGTATATAAACAAAAGTTGGGAAAAAAAAAACTTAAATAACCCCCCCCTCATTATTTTTGGTCATCGGCCAAGTGCATCCTGAATTTTCAGTATCGGTCCAGAAATTGAATTTCGGTGCATCACATTGGTCGGTCTAAAATCACAAGCCGCTTCACTGCTGTAAGGATGCGGGGTCTTTTGGACACCTTTATTTCCATTCTTTTACACCCCCCCCCCTCATTGGATAAGTCAGAGTCTGGCCTTTCTAAGGATACCAAAAACATGCCCATGTTAGTTAAATGTCAAAGATTTTTTTTTTTAATTTTTCCAAACCAAATGGCATTGTCCATTTGTCATGTATAACATGAGCAATACCACTGCTGTTATTCTCATTTCCCACACTGCGAGCAAATGCGGTGTTTTATACAATATTTTTTTTAAAAAATATTTCCGTTTTGTAAAAACTGCGTATTTTCTCAGAAAAATGCAATAACAGGTTCCGATTTGCTAAAAAAAATAAAAATATATAACCACAAAATGTTTGGATGATAAAACCTGAAATTTTTTTTTAGAAGCTGTAAAAGACTGAAATCTGAATGGAAATTTGCATTTGTTACAGCATTCTGAGAGGACATGATGTATGTTACGGGAAAAGCCTGACGTGCGGTTAATCCTAGGATTACCTGGGTAATACTAGCATTACCCAGGTGTCATTAGCAAAAGTCCGAAGTGAAATAAAATTTTGGATTTTACCCAGGTAATCTGCAAAGTATCGTGAAAGGGATAATCCTCAGATTACCCGGGTAAAGCTTCAGATTTCCACATTATCCGGGTAAAGTGCGAATTTTTCAGCTCTTCCAGACTGTTACCCAAGGGCAGTTGGTTAGTCCTAAAATTACCTGGGTAAAGTCTGACATTTTCATTTTTTTGCAGCTTTACCCAGCCGTTTTAAGGAATGTCAGGATTACCCGGGTAATCCTAGGATTAACCACACTTCGAGCTTTACCCGTAACAGATACATATATTATGAATCTGCCATGTCTGCTGAAAATGAGCATATATATATAAAGTTGTCAAAGTCCTACAACAGGAATTCAAAAATTGCTTTTTAAGCTGTCAAGACGAACGCAGTCTGAGCTCACTCTGCGTGCATGCACAACGGACAGACGTACTGATGGAAGATACTGTAGGACACCACACGGTCTTTTTTTTCCCCTACGGTCATCAACAAAAAGGAACTATGGGAAATAAAATATGAAAAAAAATATGAAAAGCCATTGTGTCGGTACTAGATGTCGCAAATGTGCTGCGTCTGACATCTGACACAGAACGCTACGCGGACGTGGCGCACTTTACATGTCCGTGGTGGCGGTTTTGCGTTCTTGCCTAACTTGCGTCCGTTTGCCATGTGCGTTGTTCGGTGCGGACACTTTGTGCGTGGGGTCTCTATTGCTCATGATTCTGCTACAACGGACGTTAAACTGTGCGGCAACACGGACGCGATCACTGCGTTCGTCTGACATGGGCCTAAACATGAGCACAAAATGAGCTCAGTGCAAGGGGTGAAATGGCTCAGCAGTGATGGGGTTAATGTCACATAACACCCCCCCGCCCAGCAATGGCTAAAGACAAAGCTCCTTGGTTACTCAATACCAAATTTCTTGCAGCACCAGTCCCATCTGGGCAGCCAATTTCATTCTATGATATTTACCTTGTTTTATTCCCAGTTCATTTTAACTTTGTGTTTTACTCCTTTAGACAAATGAAACTGGTAAATGCATACACCCTTATTTTTGTTATCGCCTTTCTTATTTACAATGACTTTTGACATCTCTATACTTCCAGTTAGCTTTTCATTGAAAACCTGATATCGTACTTTAGTAACCAATGCATCCACAATTATTGGCAAAAAAAAAAAAACATCCGCACATTTCTTGAATTTCCACTTGTTAGCCACAGTCTAATTCCTTGGCTGGGATGCTGCACAGCTCTTTGATTCACATATTTATGCAATAGAATTTATTATTAGCATTGCATCTCACGTATTTTTCTGACCTATAAAAAGAATGGAGCTTTTAATATATATAGTACACAATGTGGAAGACCAGGGGTATTGGACCAATACTGGAAAGCGCTGCTGCAGAGGAGACCAAATTAATACATTGACATGCTGGGCAGTGCTTATGTCAGGAAAACTGTACAATATTACAATATTAGTGAGAATATTGAAGTGCAAATCATTGGATATGTATCTCAGGGTTAAATGCCAATTATAAATCCTGGCTTCAACTCACAATATACACATATATTAAGAAACAAAACCTGACACTAAATAGGCATGAACCTGCCAGACCAGGGGGCCTAGGACCATAGTGGGCTATCACAAACCATGCACCTACAGAGGACTAGTTTCTGACCCTAGAAAATGTTGATTTATATTTCCCTGCTGATAATCAGCTAATAAGACATTCAGCTAATGGGCCATATAAAGAGATCTTATCCTTGCACGATGCAGCAGTAAATGAATATCCACAAAGATTTCAGATTGGCAATGTCTGCCACCCTGTCAGCATGCACATGAATGCCAAAACAGTTGCTTCCCCATTGTGTACTAAATTGCTTTAGGCCATTCTGTACCTGTCTGTTTGGTAATTTATTATAGGTTCAATCCTTCCCACGGGGAAGTACTACCCTTTACGGGTTACAGGTGATCACCTATACCTTTTTCCATCATTGGTGTTGTTTTCGTGTAAGCTTTTAATATATGCCTTGACAAATCTTAGGGGCCAATTGACTCTTAAAATTGTACTTTGGTGCAAGAAAAAAAAAGGGTTAAACATTAACCCCTCCTGTTGTAACCATTTAATAACCAATAAATCCAGTGCTGATCCCTACAGGATACGACATCCTTCCAGCTCAGATCATCATCTGACTGCAGGGGCAGGATATGCCACACAATCCATTAGCTATCAATGCTGGAAGGCTTTCTTTCCATTGGATGGGGCTGGTATCCAAATACTCCATGCCCTGGAAACCTGAGCTGCCTGGGTAGGACTAAGCCCTTGCATTTGGATGGATCTGCTCTCTTCATAGGAGACTGACTCACAGCAAAGTGACCACTTAGATGAACGGCTAGCCACACTGTTTAGAGCACTTTTACTCTTTGCGGGGCTCACGGAGCCGACGGCACAAGGACCTCTGCTGAATCCTTCAGCGCCACATCAGAGGCACCATCGGGTGAAGCATAGGCCCCATTTTTCCTGTGAGACAGAAGGATAGAGAGCTGGAAGAGCACAGTAGGAGCATCAAGGACAGAAAAAGGCAGGGGCACAGAAGAGCAGAGTTTGCAGACAAGGGCAGAGAGAAGTCAAAAAGGCAGAAAGTAGTAACTAAGAGTCAGAAACTGAGGGGGGGGGACCCAACTGAAATCTGTAACTGTCAAAAGCCATAAAATACGTGATAGTCAAAATCTGTGAAAAACCGTAAAATCCAGGATGGTCGCTAAAGTCTGGCCAGTCAAAGAAAGAAAATCTGTATATTATAGGCTTAAAATAAACAGTATTGGGGGTGTCAAACTGCTGGGCCACAGGTATATCTGTAATGTGGCTCTCCTCTTGACTGATCGATCTCTTGCTACTATGGCTCCCAAACAAACCTGAGGATCACGGCTTTAGTGTCCGTTACAAGCAAATTTTGCCAGATGTAGACTTTTATTCCAGAAATGTGGAAAAAAATTAAAAAGTCTGTCTGGGAGCCATCTATAGTTAAAGACATTGGAGATACACTTTATCAGAGTGCACCTTAGTGAATGCAACTACGACGCATGCACCTATGTCCTACATTACCTAACCATTTGATGTTAACCTATTAAAATGTACTTCCAGAACATTAACCCACAACCAGATAATAAATCTGCCCGCCCCCATAATATTACACCTTCAGCAATATGTATATTTAAACGCCAAACGTGTCCCCCGGGATGACTTTCATTTTCTTACACATACCTGCTTGGGAACTATATTTTCTTCAGACAGTAACAAAAATATTTTAAGGCTACCGATGGCCTAGTAATAGAATTTATGGATTTGATGTGTAAGCTGCAGCAGACTTTCTCTGATGCTCAGCCAACAAATAGCTGGCCATGATGAGTTTAAGGAAAAGTAGTCCACTCCAGCAGGCACGCCACAGGTAGCCATCAAGTTACCATTTATCATCTGAATGTTGCAGCTCCCCAATCCATGAAGAATTCTGGTCATATCCACAAACATAAACCACACATGCTCAGCTGTCAAACAGAAAAACTTTCTAGAGGCTTACAATCATAGATGTGATCAATGCAATGCATGTAACTCAAAATTTTACAGACAATAACTCAGACAGCGGTTTTCTCAAAAACATACATCATATTTCCTCTTTTATTATATAAATATCCATTTTTAACCTTTAACTGTAAGAATATAAAGCGTTTTCAGAGGATCTTTTCTTTATACAAATTCACAGACAGTACAATGAAATTCGGCACATTTCTAGGTGAGATTGAGCTGTGGAGATGCTTAAAAAAGTAAAAAGAAAATACTTCAACAGAAAAAATGATGCCAAGAAAATCTGAGAATTCTTTCTTTCAAAACTCCAAGCCATATGTTGTAAATTGAGGGGGAGGAGGGAATCTGGCCAGAGATTTAAATATCCCCATAATGATAAGAAACAAGGCATGTTCTTCTCCCCACTTTACAAAATGCCTTAAAAAAAAAAATATATGAACCGCTAGTTAGATGTTTGCATATATACTCAGGTTCTGGGACATCAGTAACGTATAGGATATTAAAAATGTCATTGTGTTTACAGTTATTTAGCAATAGTGTCATTTTACCAAGCGTTACAAATATGGGTACAAGATTATAAACACAATAATGGATAAAAACCAAAATTAGCCACTTCCCCCAGCTAAAGAGGACGGGCTGGAGATTTTATTTGCATGTAAAGAACATCAGCACCATCTTAATATGTGTTCACAAAACACAAAAAGGCAAGTACAGCACAACCGTGCATCTGCATATGGCACAAGCCAGAGCCAAGTGCCAGGGGATGAAATTCATGTTTGTGTCTTTAAGAGTGAAGGGGGGGGGGGTCTGATATCTAAAAGAAAAGCAAAAAACAAAAATGCATATGGGCAAAAGTTTTTCCAAATTAAAATGCCAGATGAAGCAATATGCTTCTATGCTGAACAGGTGCCCCTTGGCACACAAGATGCCTAGAAGGGGGTATTGGCTCAGGTGACCATACAGCGACAAAACACCGTACAGCGCTCAAAACACAGCGCTGTGAGCGCAAAAAGTGCTTTCTACTTTGGGCACTTAAACTGTCAAGGCAGGACCTGCAATACTTCCTGTATTCAATTATATATGAACCAGATCATACACTTATGTTAAGACAAACGGCAGTACAAAAAATAAAATAAAAGGCAAAGTGTAAAGAGGGGAGAGGACACAAGCAGTTATTCCTCCCATTAACTTGTTAAGGTGGACATCTTTCCAGTCTGGGTGTAGGAAATAAAGTATTAACGTCTATGTTCAATATTAAAAGGATACAACATATGAAATAAAAACGAGGTAGCCAGACAGGGAAGAAAAAAAAAAATACTGAAAAATAAAAAAACGTTTAAAAAGGAAATGTGACACCAAGTATAAACAAAACTTGTTAAATGTCCCATGGACATTGCATTGAGGGTGGGAATGTGTGCAGACAGCATTTCATGTTTACCATAAAATCTTGGTCTACTTTCAAATTAAGAATAATAAAGTTATGTTGAGAGTGCACCCCCCAGTAACTCTTACATTGCTGGAGAAGAGGGGGTTGCAGGGCCCAGGAATCTGAGAGCAGGTACAGGGTGCATGTGGGGGTCAATGCATACTGTGCCATTGGAGTGCAATGGATAAAGGGCTGCCTAACCCTCAGAACGCCTTCCAGGTGCCCACTGTGAGTGGATAGAACCTGGAGCGAAGGAGGGAGCCACTGATAACCCCCCTCCTGACAATGGAAGCGCCCATCAGGCTGTAGGATGCGTCAGTCACCAAGTGTCACCAGGTAAGGGGGTGGCAGTGAAAGGCCCCCCCTCTCACCTGACCTTCTCCCCCTCCGTCATCTGCCAAAGGCCCAGGTTGAGCACCTTGAGACAGGGCAGCTGTGTGATTCGCTCTAGGCCGCGCTTGGTGATGCGAGTGCAGCCGTACAGGTCTATGCCAGTGAGCTGGCTCAGGTGCTCGGCTATGAGCTCCAGGCCCTTGTCCGTGATGCGCACACACTGGCCGATGTTGAGGGTGCGCAGGCCATGCATCTGGCGCACCATGCGGTTGATACCGTCATCGCTGATGTGACACGAGCAGAGGGACAGCGACTTTAGGCCATACAGACCCTGTGCGATGTAGGCCAGGCTCTGGTCGCCCACCTTGTCACAGAAGGAGACGTCGAGGCCGGAGAGGCGCAGGCTGCCCATAGCCAGATGCATGATGCCCGTGTCGCTGATGTTGTCGCAGCTGCGCAGGTTGAGGCTCCTCAGCCCACCCATATGCGACAGGTGCAGCAGCCCTGCATCTGAGATCCCACCGCAGAAGCTGAGGTTGAGCAGGCGGAGGCCCTGTAGGCCCCGGGAGATGTGCTTGAGTGCCAGGTCGGTGAGCTTCTGGCAGTCCTGCAGGATGAGATGCTCCAGGCCCAGGCAGCCCTCAGCGGCGCTACGCGTCATGCCAGCCAAGTGACCGATGCCCACGTCCGAGACGTGCCGGCAGCTGCGCAGGTTGAGGCTTTTGAGTCCGTGCAGGCCCCAGGCGATGAGCAGCAAGCCGGTGTTGGTGATGTTGCTGCAGCCGCCCAGCTCCAGCACCTCCAGGCCCTTCAGGTACTGAGCGATGCGGCCCAAGCTGCTGTCCGTGATCTGCTTGCACAGGCTGAGGTTGAGCGCCCGCAGCGAGCCGATCTCCTGCACGAAGGCATGGCCCAGGCCGTTGTCGGTGAGGTTGTAGCAGCCGCTCAGGTTGAGGCTCTCGATGTTGGGCATGCCCTGGATGACGTAGCTCAGGCTCCGACGCAGGCTGAGGATCTGGACGCGGCGGATGCCCCGGGCCTGCAGGCTGGGGAAGAGGGAGGGGTTGGCCCGACGGAGGTGCAGCTTCGCCTCTGTCCCCCGCCACACGGACTTGTGGTAGGCCGCGTCCCGCCAGGCCCCGCACACCTGGGCCGCCCGCCCCTTGTCCCGCACGTCCAGGTAGGAGAAGATCATGGCGAGCAGCTCGGGGAAGAGGCAGGAGATGTGTGTCTCCATGGTGGGCGGGCTCACAGCTCCGGCATGGCTGGAGCTCTCCTGGCGAGCGAGAGCTAGGCCGCAGCCCCGGGCTTTCCTGGAGGCGAGAGCGCAGCTAGGGGGTGGCGGCAGGAGGAGGGCGTCTCAGCTGCGGCTTCTCCTTCTCTTCATGACGACTCAGCCCGGCTCCGTGAGTCCCGTCATACCCCGCGGGGGTCTGAAACCTGCCAGTAGCTCTGGAGGCGCCGCGCGGACTCCCTGCTCGATCCGTTAAGCGAGCGGCGTGTGCGGGGGCGAGCGGGTGCGCGGCCACGTGCCAGCGCAGCACGACTTGGTGCTAGGATTAGGCGTGCGCGCACGTCATCCTGTGCCACGGCGTCCAACAGGATCTCGGGGTCGCGCGCATGGCGCCATCTCCGCACATGCGTCGCAAGCCTAGAAACCACTGCGCGTGAACGGACCATGAGGCGCGCGCGCGCGCGGGGCGGCACGTGACCCCACCAGTTAGCGAAGGAAAAGTCCTTTTTGGCTGAGGGGCGTGGTTTCGGCTCCTTTGTCTCCCGCGCACCAGAACAGGCAGCCGCTGTCATGGTGACGGAGCACCCTCCTCCCCTTCTTTCCGGTCTGGCACGTTAAAGGGGCAGTCGCTTATTTTCCATGCAGGGAAGTTGGAAAGGTTATGAGCGGGTTGTGTGACATCACGGCAAGCCACAGCGCGCGCACCTCGGCGATAACCGGGATATCTACGGTTTGTCAGTATTATTTGTGGCACGAGTCACGGACAGCTATCCCCTCCACCGGACCTACAACATTCTAACATTGCACCTCCGTGGGTTTATAGAGGTTATTTTAACCAGAGCCATTGAAGTCTATGGAGCTTCTCAGTTTACAACTGCTCTGGCTATGTGTACACTATGAGCTAAATTACATTCCCAGCGGTAAAATGGGGGTGCTAGGGAGGGAAAACTGTGCACGTAGTTTTACCTCTAGCGTGCCTGTTTTACCACTAGATTACAATGCAGGCGCTAAAAAAGATGGCTGCATTGTTACCGCACGCAAAGCCCCAGGATGCGCACTGAGCGCCGGCGGTCACATGACCTGCCGGATCTCATCTCGTCAGCGTAGTGATACACATGGGAGTGTCTTTCCCTGCTCCTGCCGTACTGAGGAGGCGGACAGCCGCGGGACAGGAGGTGAGTATATGATTCTTTTTATTATTTTATTGGCTAGTGTTAACGATTCTGCAGAAATGGAATCCGTTAACACCAAGTCCTGGCTCTGGTTAACTTTTTGTTAACCGAGGCTGGACATTAACCACTTCAATGCTGAGGACGCGCTCAGCGCGTCCTCAGCATTACCGCTGGTATGCGGAGGACGCACTGAGCGCGTCCTCCCATTGGGGTCAGCGTTCGGCCGCGTTCCGGCCGATCGCTGGCCCCCCCGGTGCGGGCTGACATCCTCGATGTCAGCCCGGCATCCGGGACCGCAGCCGCCGGAATTAGGTGTCATCGCGGCAGCGCGATGACACCTAATTCAGGCGCCCCCCCGCATGTGCGGAGGAGGCGCCTGAAAGGGAGGTCCTTCGGACCTCTCTCCCTCCCGATCGGCGGCTCTGCGGGGGTTAACCCAGGCATCATTTGGAAGGGCACAGCCTGCCCTTCCAAATGGTGCCTGGCATTAAGCCCTGGGGAGCTGGATCGCGAATCGGCGCTGAAAAGCGCCGGTTCGCGATCCTTTCCCGGAGCTGGCCGACATCTTGGATGTCGGCCAAGCCTCCGGGAACTCCCCCTGAGGACTGGCGTCATCGTGCGTAGCACGATGACGCCAGTCCTGGACTTAACCCCTAACTGCCACCAACTGTGGAGATAGGGAGTTCCAATGAACTCCCTATCTCCCGATCCGTGGCAGTTAGGGGTTAATGTTTGGTATGGTTGGATCGGCCAGAGCATGGCCGTTCCAACGATACCAAACATGAAAGTGAAAAAGCTTGTAAAAAAAAAATGAAAAATAAAAATAAAAAAAAATTATAAAAAAAAAAAATAAACACTTTTTTTTTCTTTTTTTTGGTTTGTTAATGCAGCAATATTGTTCCCATTTCAATTATAATGTGAACAATGATGCTGCACTAACGATTTTTGTATGCGGTGCGTTTGTTAAAAATCGTGTAATTTTCCCCAAAAAAAAATGTAACGAGACCCCATCTCTAATTTTTTTAACAAGCGCACCCCATACAAAATATAACCGCAATTGCTCGCATGTTAAAATGTGAAAAAAAACACTTTACACATTGTAAATTATTGAAAATACATATTTTATTGCATTTTTTGTTATAATATACAGACATGACATAACGTATACATATAATAATGACATATTATGAATCTACCGAGTCTGACGGAAAGAACGATATATAATATGTCTGGGTCATATACTAAAATAAGCCTTCAAAACACGTTTAAACATGATGAGCAAAACCGGTAAAAATGACCTCAGCACAGGGGCGGGAAAAGCCTCAGCAGCGAAAGGGTTAATCAGCGTTAGGACTTTGTAATCATAACGCGGATTAACACTTTGCGCTCCCCATGTTAAGTATAGGGAGCACAACGTACAGTAACCTCACGCAGAGAAGCGCAAGGTACCAAACGCAAACGGGCTACTTAACCCGTTCGTGTTTGGATTGTAAATATGCGGAAAATACTTGGGTTAACGCTCACACAGGTGAACGCTAACGTTAGCACCAAGTATGTAATTTAGCCCTATGGTTGGAATACAGCCCACTGGAGCAGTCTACCATTACTTTAAAGACAAGCCAATAGGGTTGTGATTGGATACTAGGAAATTATTGGACCCCCCCCCCCCCAACACATCTAGAATGGAAATTATCATGGTTATTTAGATAGAGGTGAAAACCGGGAGAATAACTGGAGAATTGAAAATTCTAGGTCAAAATAGCTGATTTGGAAAGTGAGATAAATGGGAGAATTTTTCTGGTTTGGCTATTTTGACCTAGAATATTCACTTCTCCAGTCATTCTCCTGTTTTTCACCTCTCTCTGAATAACCCTGTATGATGTTATCAGGTCTAGTCACTAAAAGGTGACACTCAGGAGGCTTGTCAGTAGAAGAGAACAATCTAGTCCAAATAGCAGACTTGGAAAGTGAGAAATGGGAACATTTTTCAGCTTTGGCTGTTTTGACCTTGATTTTTCACATCTGCCAATTCTCCCGAGTTTCACCTTCATTGAATAGACCTGTGTATATATAGTATGGTTACCAGATCTACCTTGTGTTCTTGGACATATAATTTATCCAGGCTGATGGCCAATGCATTTAACATGCTACCCCAAGGCATGTAGGATCCATATGCTGCAGGTGAGAAATTAAAGAGGAATCTTGGGTGGCCTGCTTTGATAAGACCAGTGCCTGTCAGTGTCGTTACTAAATTTCTCTGTAACCAAAAAATGAAATACCAGTCTGGACAGGGGTCAAGTCCTAAAAAAATAAGTGTGGGAACTCGCCACTGTTCTATACATTCCAGAGGCCTGTTCAGTTCCCCAGCAGCTGCTGAATTGCTACATTGCAGCAGTTCAGTTTGCTGCAGCAATCTCACTGGACGCTTTAGCTATGAATATTGAAGCAAAAGGGCAGAGGATTGCTTAATGAAAGGTGCTGATTCTGCAATATCTACTGTTGTCCATTTTATTACCACTTTAGTGTTCACATTTAACATGTTCCAATAAATATTTGGTGTTTAGATTCAAACTGATCATTTCCTTATTGGATTATTTGCTCCTTGGAGGCAGCCATCTTTCGCACGTCACACTCACCCACTCTGCAGCACCTCTCTACTTAGCTGCAAGTGATAAATTAACAGTACCGAGCTGCAGCACAGCGTTCAGTGCCAAGTTGCTAACTTAGCACTTGCAGTAGCTGAGGAACTGAACGCGCCTCTGGTCTCAAAGATTATTTGCAGCTGCATGCATTTTTATACATGAGCATTTCATTTCTCTGGAAAATACTGAGAAATAGTCATTCCCCGGCCATCCCAATGTACTTAAAACCCTTAACTATATACGGTTTTATAAAATTGTGTTTATATAGAAATGTATTGCAGCTTCCTAGTATATCAGCCAAAAGGGAGCGAAGTTCCTCATGCTAAAATAGTGAGGGGACTGTGTTCTCATGCGTTCCTACAGAACTTGACCTGAATAGGGTCTGGACCTGAATAAATCCCAGTAATGCTGCTGAAAATCAGTGTGCCGGCAATTGCAAAACCTGTCTCAACCCTAACCAATGAATCAATGGTGACTGGTACATACCCAAACTCTGGAAGACTGTGAGAGTGGTACCTATCCATAAAAATGGTGACAATACTTTGGTATCCAACTATCGTCCGATATCATTGCTACCTATAATGTCACAAATTTTTGAAAAAAGTGTCTACATGCAATTACGTGATTATCTATAATATAATTAAGGCTTGGCGTGTCCGTCGCCAAGCCTTACTCTGGTTGCGCGCGCATGCAACCGCCGCGGCACGAGCCGGCTGTGCGCTCGCCGCGGCGGTTACAAGATGCACACAGCAGCCGGGTAGAGGCTGCGCTCGCAGCCTCTACTTGGCTGCCGCGCGCATCCAACCCCCCGAGCGGCGAAGGGAAAGTTCCCTCCGCCGCTCGGGGGTTGGATGCGTGCGGCAGCCGGGTAGAGGCTGCGCTCGCAGCCTCTACCCGGCTGCCGCGCGCATCCATCCCCGAGCGGCGAAGGGAAAGTTCCCTCGCTTCCGCTCTTTGAAGGACCCAAGCCGCGGTCACGTGACCACGGCTTGGGTCCTTCAACGACCGGAAGCGGGGAAACTTTCACTTCGCCGCTCGGGAAGGTAAGTATGAGGAGCTCATGGGGCGGCTGTCCGAATGCCGATAGAGCATTTGAACAGCCGCCCCATGTCTGGTCTGGGGTCTGAGCTGGGGGGCATATAGCCATGAGAGGTGGGGGGCAAATATCCATGAGAGGTGGGGGCCAAATATCCACGTGCTGGGGCAGTATCCACAAGCTGGGGCAGTATCCACGAGCTGGGGCAGTATCCACGAGCTGGGGCAGTATCCACGTGCTGGGGCAGTATCCACGAGCTGGGCCAGTATCCACGTGCTGGGGCAGTATCCACGAGCTGGGGCAGTATCCACGTGCTGGGGCAGTATCCACATGCTGGGGCAGTATCCACGTGCTGGGGCAATATCCACGTGCTGGGGCAATATCCACGTGCTGGGGCAATATCCACGAGCTGGGGCAGTATCCACGTGCTGGGGCAGTATCCACGTGCTGGGGCAGTATCCACGAGCTGGGGCATATATCCACGAGCTGGGGCAGTATATCCATGAGCTGGGGCAGTATATCCACAATAGACTGCCCTCTGGGCAGGCTTTCCACCTTCTTATCAATATTCAAACTATTTAACCCCAGATCAATCTGGCTTTTGTCCAAATCATTCAACTACAACTGCCCTTTTAAAAGCTCGCAATGATATTCAAGCTGGCATGGAACAAGGAAACCTAACTGGAGCCATCTTCCTTGATTTTGCCAAAGCCTTTGACACAGTAGACCATGGCATCCTGTTACAAAAACTTAAAAACTGTGGTATTGGTGATCGCATGCTAACCTGGTTTCAATCGTATGTATCCGATCAATATGTGTCCATTTCTGACAGCGCTTTCCTCCCCCTCCCAGTCACGTGCGGTGTACCCCAAGGCTCGATACTCGACCCCCTACTATTCACAATATTTATAAATTATCTGCCCAACATCTGCAAAGCCTCAACTGTACACATGTACGCAGATGACATCGTACTCTATACTAGCAAACCAAATCTCCCGCAGCTGGAGGCTTTGCTGCAAGAACAATTCACAGAGGTAGAAAAGTGGATTGCAGATAACAAACTTTTTCTAAATACTGACAAAACATTTACGATGCTCTTTGGAACAGCACCTACACTACATAAATTGCAAACTCCCCATCTATGTGTCAGGACAAAATCATATGGCACGCTGACCACAGTCACTTCTCTCAAATATCTAGGTATGTGGTTAGACCCAAATCTATCCTTTGACCCCCCACATCGAAAAACTCTCATCTAAACTCTACGTCAAACTAGGTGCCCTGTGCAGTAACAAATCCTGCCTGAGCCCCGCTGTAAGAAAGCAGATTGTATAACAAATGCTTATACCGGCTATTGAATACGGAGGTGTAGTGTGCACAGCTGGCCCACAAACGCACCTTCATAAACTTACTACATTGTCTAACTCTTTCTGCCACTTTGTGGTACAATGTAACTACAAGACCCACCATTGTCGTATGTTAAAAGAGCTAAACTGTCCGTCGCTGGAATCTAGACGAATCCTTCACCTTTCCAACCTGGGGCCAATTTACATACTTGGCACTAACGTTAGCGCTCACCTGCGTGAGCATTAACGTTAGCCCAAGTATTTACCACATATTTCAATCCAAACGCTAATGGGTTAAGTAACCCATTAGCGTTTGGTATCTTGCACTTCTCAGCGCGAGGTTACTGTACTTTGCGCTCCCTATACTTAACATGGGGAGTGCAAAGTGTTAATCAGCGTTAGGATTACAAAGTCCTAATGCTGATTAACGTCCGGCTGTGGTTTACAAAAAGTTAACCAGAGCCAGGACTTGGTGCTAACGGATTCCGCTTCTGCAGTATCCGTTAGCACCATCCAGAAACCCCACAAAAACATCAAGATGCTCACCTCCTGTACCGCAGCGAGGACCGCGGCTCTGTCCGCCTCCTCCGTCCGACGGGAGCAGGGAAAGACTGGGGGAAAAAGTCCACCCAGTCTCCCCCTGCGTATCACTACGCTGACCGGCCGGATCTCGCAAGTCGAGATCCGGCTGGTCATGAGACCGCCGGCGTCTGCTTTAATGGACTCCTATGGACTCCATTGAGAGGATGCGCGTAGCTGCACTTAGCGCTGCCTCATGCATCCCGGGGCTTAGCGCCTGCAAACGATGCAGGCAGCTTTTTTAGCGCCTGCATTGTAATATAGCGCTAAAACACGGGCGCTAGGGGGAAACCTGCGGGCGCAGTGTTTCCTCCCTTGCACCTGCGTTTTAGCGCTAGGATCGTAATTTAGCACCTGGTGTTAAAGAGGTTTTCTGGGAAGCTACCACCCTACCTGAATAGACTGCTTCACCCAGCAGTTCCCTCATAGTATTAACCACTGATCCAGGACCTGCACCTTACTTGCAGTACCACAATACAAAAAGAAAGTCGCTCAATCATTTTCCTACAGAGCACCACAATTAATTTTATTTCCCATAGTTCCCTTTTTCTTTTTTTTTTTTTTTACTGCCGGCAAAAAAACACAGACTGTGTGGTGTCTACAGTATCTTCCCTCAGTACGTCTGTCCTTTATGCACGCACGCACGCAGAGTGCGCTCAGACTGCGTTCGTCTGACATTAGCCTTAGGCTGGGGTCAGACCAGCGCACTTTTAACGTGCGTTCTGGTGCACATAATTACAGCCGCACTAGCAGCAAATGACGGGCAATGACGGCCAATATACGAAGTACGGTCGCACGAAAGTCAGGCCGCGCAACGCAAGTGGAAAATGAACGCATTTTTTCGAGAACGCAGAACCGCTAGTACTGACGTACAGAGTGCGCTGCGTTCGCTAGCGGTGTGTGTGTGTGATTTGGAGACGTCAGACCCTGCTCGTGTCCGGCCAACATAACGTCCAGACACCCAAAGTTTCCTGGTTTGGATCCGTAAAAAATCACGCATGAAAATGCGCATCGTATGACCGTTTTCGCGAATTCCATGAAAAAATACGTCAATGCGTTCGGACGCACTTTTTTACGTTCGCGTGTAAAAATGCTTTCGTTTGACCCTAGCCTTAATGGTACTGATTGGAGTTACTTTGCTAGAGTTGAGAAACTGGAGGGAGGAACTGCAAGATCCACATTTTATATCTGGTAAACATACTGCTACATTATGCTCTCTCTCACCCTTTTACTCTTTACTTCTGCCTTTCTCCTAAAATGGAACTCCTGCCCCTGTACCACGACCCCTACACTATCTGCCTCCCTTTTCTATTCTCACGTGAGGCCTCACATGAGCTCCTTTGTTTCCTCAGAAACTGGACTCCTTCTAATTCTCGTGCTTCCAATCACTCCCACTCACACAAATCCCATTCCCACCTTCTCGCTCTCACTCTCCTGCTATTACTTTATGCAGGTGACATCTGTCCTAACCCTGGCCCCACAACACATCCACTACTTCCGTCTCCTAATGCCATCTATATAATAAAACAGTTTTAAAGTCCGTCGCTGTCAAGCGCTGAGTGCGCATGCAAGACGGACATTTAAAAACTGTTAGAAAAAAAAAGCGGAGCCGTTGGAGAGGTGCGCGCCTCTCCCTGTCTCACCTCCTCACAGCTCAGTCACTGAGGTGAGAGAGGCGCTTTGCGCGCGCCTCTCCAACGGCTCCGCTTTCTTTTTTTTTTGCCGACCTACCGCCGAGGCCTCAGCCCTGACCGCCGGCGTGCATCCCTGCTCGCCCGAGGCTGGGCCCATGTATGCCCACCGGCGAGCAGGGACTTGAAGTTAGCCGCCGACAGCCCCTCTCTGATGATGTCAGAGGAAGCCCGCCGGCGGCCATCTTGAAGTCCCTGCTCGCCGATGGGCTCAACCTCCGGCGAGCAGGGACTTCAAGATACAACAAAGAAATGTGGAGAACGAACACTTAGAGCAAAAATGAGAAATACGAAATATAACCCCGTCGCCCAAGGCACCACAAGTGCGGTCCCAATCCGCACCAAATGAACAAAAAAGGGGAAAAGTCGGTGTTCGGCGTGTCCGCGTACGGGGCCTGGGCACTGGCTGGGCCTGGGGTCGGGGTCAGAGTCTGGGCCCTGGCTGGCCCTGGGGTCGGGGTCTTGGCCCTGGCTGGGTTGGGGTCTGGGCCCTGGCTGGGGTCGGGGTCTGAGTTCTGGCTGGGCCTGGGGTTGGGGTCTGAGCCCTGGCTGGGCCTGAGGTCTGGGCCCTGGCACCATACTCATACTTTTTCTTCTTCTTCTCCAGCTTCTTCTCCTCGACAACGTCTCCCTTCTTCAGGCGACCTCGCCCGTCGCAGCTCTCTTTGTGTGTGTGATGTCACACACGTGCGTCGTCACACACGTGACTGGGTACGATGCCAAAGCAGCGTGCTTTGGAAGCACACGCACGCTGCTTGGCCCGCCTGGCCAGTCTCCACTCGTCAGTGTCGGCTCCAGAATAATAAATGCATAGCGCCGCAGAGGCCGCCATCAGCTGCAAAGCGGAAGGGCCCCGGCAACCCGGGCCCCTTACCGCTGCATGGGGCATAATGCCCTGTTGGCGGCCCTGGCTGCGACGCTTTGGGCTGTTAGCTCGCTTTAGCCTCAGCAGATTCTATTACGCAATTACTGTCAAATGAAGAGTCAGCAAATCTGGATCCTTGGTTTAGTGAACAGATCTCCTGGTGGCGGGTGGAGCAGTTATCTTTCACCAAATTCTGGGTGAAAGGGTAAAATGATATATAAAAGATATCAGTGATGTGTAAACCCAGGAGTCATTCTGTCTAGGTCACCCCAGACTACAGCTGATGGTGCCTTAGATTCCAGCCGTTCCCCAAATGTCTGACTGGGTGCAGCTCCAAGGGGCCCATTAGTGTGAGAATAATCACCTTTACTTTTGGCACAAAGGTGAGAACACTGAGGGGGCAGCTGGAGAAAAAACTCATCATTAGCAGCCGTCCATTAGCACTTCATCAATACAAGGGGAACAGGACACATTTCTGTTAAATTCCACAAATTCCTTCCATTCATGCTACCAGGAGCATCATTGAGCAGATAAGCCCTGGCCTAGAGTAGACCCCCCCCCCCCATTACCAGCTCCCTTTTACCAGTGAAGTAAGCCTTGTCTGATGATTTCTGTTAAAATACATTGCACAATGTTTTGTTCTCTGATATTATTATTATTATTATTATTGTCATAATTTATGTAGCGCCAACAGTTTCCGCAGCGCTTTACAATAATCAAAGGGAACGAGATAAGCGGACATATGATGGAAACAACGGAAACAACAGGTGTTGAGGGTCCTGCTCATAGGAGTTTACAATCTAGAGGGATTGGGGTTGAGGAAGACAAGAGGAATTTTACTAGATAGCAGGATCATTAGTGCCAGTGGAAGGGGAATGGTGGGGCCATAGAAGCAACTTCAATCATGTGTGAGTCGATCTTATGCAGGGGGATGAGTTGCGTCAGTGATGTGGTATGCTAATCTGAAGAAATGGGTTTTGAGGATTTCTTGAAGGCTTGAAGATTAGGGGAGAGTTTGATAGGGCGAGGCAAGTCATTCCACAGGACTGGTGCTGCCCGTGAAAAGTCTTGGAGGCGAGAGTTGGCCGTGCGCACGTAGACAGATAACAGGAGGAGATCGCCTGCCGACCGGAGTTGTCTGGATGGGACTGGCTTGCGGAGTAATGAAGAAATGTAGGGAGGAGATGAGTTATTGAGCGATTTGAATGTGAGCATCAGTATTTTAAACTATCCTGGAACGTACAGGAAGCCAATGGAGGGATCAGCAGAGGGGGGAGGTACGCGAGGTGCGTCTGGTGAGAAAAATAAGCCTGGCACCTGCATTCATTACAGATTGCAAAGATGGCAATACGGAAGTTGGGGAGGCCAATAAGGAGCGAGTTGCAGTAGTCAAGTCGTGAAATGACAATAGCATGAACCAGCACCTTCGCGGTATCTTGTGTGAGAAAGGGCCGGACACGGGCAATGTTTGAGTTGAAAGTAACAGGATTTGGTCACTGTCTGGATGTGGGGAGAGAACGTTAGGTCGGAATCAAAAGTGACACCAAGGCAGCGAGCTTGAGGCGTCGGGCTAATGGGTGTTCCATTTACTCGTAGAGAGATAGGTGGTATTGGGTTCTTCTTGGAGGGAGGAATGATGAGAATTTCAGTTTTGGCAAGATTGAGTTTAAGGAAGCGGGAAGACATCAAATATCTTTTTTGTTCTATCATATTGTTGTGTCGATGCGTTTCTCGGGATGTGTCAAGACTGTGCTGCGTCACAGGTAGGACTTTTTTTCAGGGGGTACTCAGTACCAGCACCTCATCACTCAGTACCGGCACCTCACCACCAGCCATAACTAACAGGAGAGAGCTTGACGCTCCTCCCTCCTCCTGCACTGGCAGGCAGAGAATCGGAAGTGCTTGGCAGCTCATGCTGCTCCTGAACGCTTCCGATTGTCAGGAGTGCATGTAGGGACTGATAACCCCCCTCCCCCAGTAAGTGACAAGGGAGGGCTGCTCCCCCCTCTCTGCAGCCACTGAAACTTTGAACAGTATGGGGAGGGGGGGGCGCAGCATGTTTTACACACATCTGCCAGAGCTGCGGATGGTCAGGCAAGCGGTGTGATCAGAGGAGCTGGCACTGTAAGGCGATAGTGAGTTTTATTGCTGTGGAGCTCATACACACCGCGCATAACTGAGTTTCATTGCTGTGGAGCTCATACACACTGCATATTACTGTGAGTGTAATTGCTGTGGAGCTCATACACACTGCACATTACTGTGAGTTTTATTGCTGTGGAGTTCATACATACTCAGCAAAACTGTGAGTTTCATTGCTGTGGTGCTCAGAAATGCTAGGGGATTATCCACTCAGTGCCATTGTTGCAAAAAAAAAAAAAAAAACCCCAGCTAACTGCCCTGCAATACAGATTTTTCTTGCAACAGAGGCACTTAGTGGATAACCCGCAAAGGGTTACAGCAATAGTTGTAGTTCATTTAAAGGAACACAATATTAAAAAATATGGTTGGAGATTCCTGCGACGTGCTATACCCTGGGCTGACCTGGGCCTACCTGGACCTGTGCGACCTAACCTCGGCGGCCATTTTCTTTGCCTGTGCGCCCCTCGTGCTGATTCCTCAAGTATTCTGCGGTGTTTGGTCCGGTGTGCCGGGCTGGTAGGTGAGGACGAGTTGGCGTGCCCTGGCCTTTGCAGGTGTCCCGCGGTGGCCTGAAATGCCTGACCCTTCCGTGGGGTCCACTGTGGCTGCGCTCTCGTGCCTGGATGAGGAGCATGGGCCCCTTCTGGAGTCGTCTCCCTTTCCCCGCCAGAGGTCTGATGACTCCTTACTCCCACTGACAAGGGGAGATCTGGCGGTCCTGCTTGCTGAATTCCGGGAGGTATGGCGTGCTTCCCTTCGGGAAGCAGGATGGATGAGTGCTGCGGGGGACCATGATGAGTGTGGCCGGGGATACGGAGACCCAAATGGAATCGCCCCGTCTGAGGCTACTCCTGCTGCCGTGGAACAGGATGTCTTGGCGCCTCTCCTGCTGTATCCCCCTGGATCAGTGGAGGTAGTGATGTGGCCTGGGACTGTCAGTGGCGCACTGGGACTCTCCCGGACCCCCAACGCGGTTACTGGGGCTGCTGGAGTTGCCCGGAGGCAGTTTGTTCGAGGTGCCCCCTGCAGTTTTGGAGACGCCACTAGTGCCCTTGGGAAGCGGATTGCCCTGTGTGCCCCCTGTGCGGTTGAGGAAGAGAAGTCGGAGGTGGCGACCTATGCTCTGGTGCCTGCACACCTTGGCCTTGCCTGTGACTTCTTGTGGACAGTATGTTATCGGGCCGGGTGTCTTTTGTTCCTGGACACTGGCTGAGCTAGAGGAGACTGCTATCGACCTCCTGGCTGCCGACATCTTTCCTGTGACTCTGCTCTTCTAGTTTCCCTAGAAGCATTTTCTCCTGCTGACACCCCCACCACATACACATCTTGTTGAGGACTTTTGCTGATTTATTCCCCCCCCTCTGGACACTCTTTAGCAGACTCTGCTTCATCTGTCCAAGTTGTGGTTTGGCGTGACGTTCTGGGCATCTAGCCACCTTTTTATTTTGTCCCCCCTTTTTTTTTTTTTTAACTTTTCTTTTTGGGTGCAGGACAATAGGTTGCCCTGGGCGAGCCATTGGAGCGGATACCATGGCTCTGACTGCTTCCTCTGGCCCCAGGACGCCTGGCCCTGTGGCCTCTTCCGTGGCCTCCAGCCTCCTTGTGGGGTCGCTGGAGTGAGCCAGGAATGCCACCTTTTCCTGGGCTGTCCTCCACCTTTCCCCTTTTACCCACCTTTTTTTTTTTTTTTTTATGTGGTTGCCCCATGTCTGATTGACGAGACCACCTCCCTGGTTACTTATGTCGCGTGCCCTCCATTCCCCCCCCCCTTATTGTTGACTTTGAGGTCCCTTGCTGTCTATTGCTGTTATTTTTATTTACGTTGATTTTCCTGATGACTAGTCTGTGGCCCTGCGTGGCCTTTTTCTATTTGCTGTACCGCTGACATTGTTTCA
Source organism: Leptobrachium leishanense (assembly GCA_009667805.1). Lineage (NCBI taxonomy): Eukaryota > Metazoa > Chordata > Amphibia > Anura > Megophryidae > Leptobrachium > Leptobrachium leishanense. The sequence continues at coordinate 246,520,426 of CM019065.1, forward strand.
AAATAAAATTTTGAATACAAAAAAAAAAAATGGTTGAATAAATTTTACCATTTTCACTTTAAAAAAAAACCAGTGGAGTAAGGCCATAAGAGAAGCAGATGCATACATCGAGATTGTAAATTCCCACAAGAATAAATTCCCCCTGTATCTGTTTGTGAAATATTGATTTGCTTTTTTGGTGTATTGTGGAATTGTCTTTTTTACCCATTGTACCTTCGTACTGCGCTGCAGAATGTGTAATAAATAAATACAATAATAATAATAATAATTTTGAGAGTCACACACTTGGGTCCTCAAAAAATTTCCTGCATACACCTCTCAGAAGACCTTTTCCTTCAAGAGAATATTGGGTATCGATCAGGGGTAGGACCCCCCCGTGGAAACTAAGTAGTCCCATGCCTATATACTGAGCCACTTGAAAGGGAGGCTCAGGAATATGTGAGTATTCTGATCTACGTTAATATATACTTCCTTTCACCAAAGGTATTGTGCTATGTCTATCTCTATTATATCTGAGATAATTGCACCATGAAGATAGACCGCTGCCACACGATTTACTACACTCAGAGAATCGGCTGATGGGAGGAGCCCCCCATAGAGGCTCATCTGCGCATTACCACGAGCCAGCAGGCTCCTTGTTTGTGAGTGGTTGTATATATTAATACAATCATATTAATTGCATGTAACAATACCGCGCGATTATTTTGCACTTTTGTATATTTTAGTACTTATTGCTGGATACAGCTGATCATCAGACCAACTCTTGGAAGAGACGCTATCTTCCCATTTTTGCGCTCCCAACAAATTCGTTTGTATTTTTTTGTGTTTAATACGGGTGAGGGACACACCTTGTGGTGAGCTGCATGACTGTGGAATAATCACTTTAATATCAGCTATTGTATATAAATAACCACAGCGCCAAACACTTTAACACTGTATAGGTGTTTTTTCCATATCTGTATACGCGCGTTTGTTGCGCTGACATTGTAATACGACGTTCAGCGCAAAGGGTTTTACCCCTCGCGTTAATGCATTTTTGCGCCGGGGCAAACGTTTGCGCGAAGATTGTAATAGGGCCCGTAATGTCTACATGCCAACAGGCAAAACATGAAAGCGGTCTCATTAATTATGTAGAAAACTCATTGCCTTATTAAAATGACTTGACTTCTGCAGCTAATGGATTTGTATTGAATTTTGTAATATTTTTAACCGTTGCTCAGTTACAACATATTGAAATTACAAATGGTTAGCATGCCGTATATATCAATGGTAATTAATGAAATGTTAGTGATCCATGTAACTTGTGAATAACTTCACTTACTGTCCCAGGCAAAATATATTCAAGTTTATTCACTATTGAAAGTACGTGGTAATAAGTGCGAAATGATAACCCCTAGCACAGGGGTCAGCAACCTTGGCCTTCCAGATATTTTAGAACTACATCTCCCATGATGCTCAGTCACTCACTAGGTTGAATGAGCATCATGGGAAGGGGAGTTCCAAAATGTCTGGAGGGCCACAAAAGGGTCACTAAACGATATCAGCAGTGGGGCTTTGGCTCATATAAATGTGACCCTGCACAAGGTCTGCACGACTATGCATAAGTGGGGTCACTCTGGGAACTGCAGAAGAACACCGGGAACTGTTTGTTCCCTTTATACCACTGCAAACCGCTAGAGGAGGCGGCAGATCACACTAACTTCTGCACTGCACTTCTGCAGAGAAGGTGTTTTTTGTTCTTTTTTTGGCATTAAAGACGTGCGTCCATCAAGTTCAGCCTTTCACACATCACCTTGTACAGTTCTACGGAACATGTTGTTAGTGCTTTATAAAAACTTGTAACTGTACTGTGGTTGATCCAAAAGAGGGCAAAAAAACCCAGTCTGAAGCACTTGCCAGTATGCAACATACTGGGGAAAAAAAATCAGTTTTTAACCCCTGAATGGCAGTCCGATTTCTCCTTGGATCAAGCAGCTTCTACCCACATATTAAATATTATAACCCGTAATATTATGTTTTTGCACTAAGTCATCCAGTCGTTGTTTAAACGTCTATACAGACACTGGGTTGCCCTGGGCGAGTCTTTAGGCCGGTCACCTAGGCCCTGTCTGTTTCTGCAGGACCAAGGTCTCCCGGCCCTCTGGCCACTTCCACGGCCCCCAGTCCTCTGTTCAGACTCTGGGGAGAGCCTGGAATGCCACATTCTTTGGGCAGTTTCCCACTCACCTTTTTTATTTTCTCTTTCCCTCCCACTCCCGATAGTCCCCTGTACCCTCCACTGTTTTCACTATACTTTTTGCCTAGTTTCTTTTGGTACCCCCCTCTTTTAATTGCCATAGGTCCACTTGATGTTCCTAATTTGATGGCAATACTTCTCATGTGTCTTTGTTTCCCTATGGAAAATTGTATTTCTGCACTGTCTTTGAAAGAAAAATGTTGGAAAAAAAAATTCTATACAGTTGTTTAAAAGTCTATATACAGAGTTATTCAGAGAAAGTTGAAAACCAGGAGAATCGGCAGGAGAAGAGAACAATTCTAGACCAAATAGCTGATTTGGAAAGTGAGATAAATGGGAGAATTTTTCTGGTTTGGCCATTTTGACCTAGAATTTTCACTTCTCTGATCATTCTCCTGGTTTTCACCTCTCTCTGAATAACCCTGACAGTCTCTGACTTAACCACCACCCAAAGAAAAGTGAATTTTCTTTTCTAAATCATCTCTGAGCTGTTATTTTTTTAAAAAAAAAATGAAAATAACAAGGTACCCGGGAAGAGCTTGTCATTCTGCAACTAATCGATAGCTAACATACAGTATTTCAAGTGGGGCCATTTGAAATTTTCAAGTGGGGCCATCATAATTAATGTCTCACTTGTTAAGTTTAACAACTCAGTCAGAATAGGGCCCCTAGTATACTGAATAACCCAGAGAGCACCTTCCTGGCTATTGTATGGTGTAATGAATTAATGGTACTCTGTAGTACTGCCTGCTGGTTAGATCTAGTACTGCAATCTCCGTAATTGTGCAACAGCTCTGGATTGTGGCAGTGCTGTATTTTTCATAGTATTTTAATTAGCATACCTTCCACATTTCAGAATAACATAGGGGCAGTTCAGGGAATGTCACTGAAGGTGTTGCCATACACAATGCAATTTGATTAGATGACTTCACAGACTATGTAAATAGAAATGTAATTTGGACATCACCAATGTATCTTATTACCAACCAATTCCTAAATGCAATCTGTATAGTTTAGAGACAAATTGCTGTGCGTTTCATTGTACCAGAGCTCACTTATGCACCATCATGGAAATCTTGCACCACTTAGAACATTTTCTAGGACCACTCCTGCACCTTGAGTGCGTGAAAAACAAAGAAGGACATTGGGATATTATATAGTGCCAGAAGGATGAATCTGACTCAATATAGGAACTGGAGCTCCTATATAGGGTCACTTAGGATATTTATTTATTAATTAATTTATTTATAAAGGATTTTACCAGGAAGGATACATTGAGATTTCTCTCGTTTTCAAGTATGTCCTGGGTTCAAGAACATTGAAGTGTTACAGTTACAGAATTACAAAGTAATACAATGCAAGATATTAAAAAAAACACACAAATATACAGATTAACAGAAAATAAATATGTAGGAAATATAGTCACTAGGTTACATGTTTACAGGTGCATTCTGTATTGAGGTATGTTAGTAAGGAGCTCTTGAGTGACTTAAGACTGGGGGAAGATTTGATGGTGTCTGGGAGGTTATTCCATAATTGTGGTGCTCTGTAGGAAAATGAGGACCGAGCCACTGTCTTTTTGTATTGTGGTATTGCAAGTAAGGTGCTGGTCCTGGATCGGAGGTTATAGGATGAGGGAGCTGCTGGGGGAAGCAGTCTATTCAGGTAGGGTGGCAGCTTCCCAGAAATGCTCTTAGACACCAGGCTGGAAAGGTGAAGGGTGCGTTTAGACTCCCTATAGGGTATGCACTTATGTAGCCTGGACATTTCTGCAGAGCTGATGAATTGTTCAAACTTTCTCTCTGGGTTTATTTCAAAAGGGCAGAACCTCTCTAGGCAATATTTTTTTTTACAGGAATAGGACACGGTAGGAATGAAAACCCAGGTAAAGTAAAATATTAATATATTAATAACGGAGTATCAGAGGAAATGCAATTCACCATCATCTCCTGTGCCAGGGATAGCTACCATCACAGTCCTACCATGATTTGTAAGCGTGTGCAACACCTTACAGCAGGGGTAATCAACCTTGGCCCTCCAGATGCTTTGAAAATATATCTTCCATGATGCTCAGTCACTCATTAGATTGGTGAAGCCTAATTGGATTTGTAGTTTCAAAACATAAGGGCCAAGATTGCTGATTCCTGCCTCACCGACTTATGAGATGGACACAGAGACGTACAAGCAAAATACTATGACAGCAATGTGTGACTTACTACATAACACTACTCAACTGACAAAATATTCAGAGATGTCTTAAAAAATAAAAAGCTACTGGGCTGTCTGACTGTGGGATGTATACCTTCCCTGTGCCTCTGCGTTTTGTGAGTTCATTTGTCAGAATGATAAATCAGGCAGAACAATGGCTGGCGGCTTTCACAAACAGACACACACATCTGCTGGCCAGGTGAGGATCTGCAGACTACAGGTACACATCAGCATGGAGACCGGAGTGGGCTAGTCAAACAAACAGAGCTTACCCTGCGTGACCAACAGACCTGACTCTGAAATAGCTGTCAGTATGTGACCCCCGACAGGTCTGCTGGTGGTACGGAAAACCTAATATATATTAAAAAAGTACGTAAACCGAAAGCTATGCCAAAACCACATTTACGCAACTATTCCTATGAGCGTCTAACTTCATTCACAATTAGCTCTCAGTTATGGCTGTGTATAGAATTATATCAATAGACTATAAATATATCTGCAGATACTCTGGCAAAAACAACCTTTATTCCTCACGGTTTAATGATGTGAAATGTATGCATGTCATTGGCTGGGAATGAAATTTATAGAGGCTTCATAGATTAACACCATACCAATGATTGCTTTATGGTTATTATAGAAAACATGATGCCTTTTTCATTTGTAGTTTGTCCATCAGGACGACGCTGGTAGATACTTCTTAATTGTTGGGTGGTTTGCTTCCAAAAAATATTCAATATTCTATGCTCCGAATACCCCGGATAGGTCGTTCTGGGAAGGCCTTCAGGGTTTTCTTCAGGGTCATGTTAGTGGCGACTTCATTTTGGCAGGTGACCTAAATGCTACTACCTTCTATGTATTGTCTCTGCTGCTGCCATGTTATATACTGTCCATATAGTCCAATTAAGACCAAGAACGAGTCAATTAAAATACAAATTTAGTACACTTGTTAAAAATGCGCCCGCCATCTTTGCGCATGCGCAATACCACCGAAATCCACTTTGAAACGCGGAAGTGTCAATTACTTGTCAGCCATCTTAGTGCTCGCGTAATGGCTTTGCGTTCCACCCTGGAACGCGGAAATACAGGTTCCTCCGCGATAGATTGCGGACCTTCACCCCGCACTATGCAGCCAGATGAGTTCCTCTTAATCCGAGGTTCCATCACCTCAACCGGGGGACAAGCACGATCTCATTTCCCATTTCACCCCATCCCTAGCTCCCGGGGGCCACTAAACATAGATAAAGTATTTTCTTCAATTTTGCCATACAGGATTAACTACATTAATACCTTGCTACATATTATCAATGTAAATTATGTTATATATATCCCAATATTATCTATACTATAACTACATGGGCTATATACTATGGCAGGCCTCAAAATTTCCACTCGCCTACTCTCATTTGGCGAGTGGAAATTACATGAGGGCGAGTGGAAATGCAGATGCAGGCAGGGCAGGATAAGGGTTAGGTGGGGCAACTAGTGGCACTGGCGAGTAACTCTTAAGGCCTGGCTAGTAGCTTGGGACTTGAAATTTTGAGCCCTGTACTATGGGCCATATAACATACTTGGTGCTAACTTAACCAGAGCTGTTGTAAACTTAAAACCTCCATAGGCTATAATGGCTCTGGGAAGTTTACAAGAGCTCCGGTTAAGTTAGCACCAAGTATGTAATATGGCCCTCTATATTCCTCCACATTACCATTTGAAGTGCTAGTAAACCATATACTTTTGAATCAATTAAGGTAATATTTTACACCTCTATTAATAATTATAGTGCACATGTTTTTACTTTATCTTCTTATCATAAAGTGATATTAATTTTAACTACCTATTTTTCCAAAATGCTTTTATTAACATTTTAATATATATATTAAATTCTTATCATAAAGTGCTACTTATTTTAAATTGATCCCTTATAATACTAAGTGCCTATTGTTCCAAGTGCTTTATTACACTCCTAATGAGTATTCAATTTTATTTATAACTAAATTATTTTATCACAAAGTGTTATTATATAATTTATTTTAAGTGCTTTAAAATAATGTAAACGTTTCAGAGTGGATTTCGGTGGTATTGCGCAGGCACAAAGATGGCGGGCGCGTTTTTTAACAAGTGTATTAACCTGCCTGGCGGTATTCCCGAGTGTGACTCGGGGTTAAATTTCGCTACAGCGATTGGTAACCCCGACCACACTCGGGCTGTATACATACTCACCGCATCCTTAGCTCCCTCGCCGTCACTGCAGTGTGATCGCGGCAGCCGACGACTTTGCTTTCTGGTTCTGCTCCCTGCGAGCCACGCGACGCAGGGGGCGGAACCAGGCGGCAAATTTGAAGAAAAAAAAATTACTGTAAAAAATACTGTAAAATAAACTTTTTGGGTTCCGTTGTGGACTCCTTTGCCAATGAAATATACAGGACACGGGGGTACCAAAAAAAGAGTATTTATTCTCAAAGCAGCTTTACTGTAATAAAAGGCAAATAAAAATAATTTCTAAAATATAATAAGGCTTTGCAATCAGGGCCGGCGCTGCCGCTAGGCACCCTAGGGCGCAGCCGGCCCGACTAATTAAGAAAAAAAAATTGGCCGTGGGGCAGCCTGGGACAGCCGCGTGCTGCAGCCAGCCCCAATACGTGCCGGTGTCAAGGAGACGGAGGCGTGGACTTGGTGCTTCCAGCTTCCTGCACCAAGTCCACGCCTCCGTCTCCTTGACGCCAGCGGCGACGCCAGCACGTATTGGGACTGGCTACGAGGAGGTGGAGGAAGACGGAGGCAGCGCTGGAGCGGCAGATACCCATGTGTGAGCCTGGGGGCAAATATCCATGTGTGAGCCTGGGGCCAGATATCCATGTGTGAGCCTGGGGGCAAATATCCATGTGTGAACTTGGGGGCAAATATCCATGTGTGAGCCTGGGGGCAAATATCCATGTGTGAACTTGGGGGCAAATATCCATGTGTGAGCCTGGGGGCAGATATCCATGTGTGAGCCTGGGGACAAATATCCATGTGTGAGCTGAGGCAAATATCCATGTGTGAGCCTGGGGGCAGATATCCATGTGTGAGCCTGGGGGCAGATATCCATGTGTGAGCCTGGGGGCAAATATCCATGTGTGAGCCTGGGGGCAGATATCCCTGTGTGAGCCTGGGGCAAATACCCATGTGTGAGCCTGGGGTAGATATCCATGTGTGAGCCTGGGGCAGATATCCATGTGTGAGCCTGGGGCAGATATCCATGTGTGAGCCGGGGGCAGATATCCATGTGTGTGCTGGGGCAGATATCCATGTGTGAGCTGGGGCAGATATCCATGTGTGAGCTGGGGCAGATATCCATGTGTGTGCTGGGGTAGATATCCATGTGTGAGCTGGGGCAGATATCCATGTGTTAGCTGGGGCTATATCTCCACGCCATGTGTTAGCTGGGGCAATATCTCCATGTGAGCTGGGGCGATATCTCCATGCCATGTGTTAGCTGGGGCAATATCTCCATGTGTGAGCGGGGGGGCAATATCTCCATGTGTGAGCTGGAGGCAAATATACCCATGTAAGAGCTGGGGGCAAATATAATGTGACCTTTCTTTTTTGGGGGGGGGTGCAAGTAGCTGGTCTTGCCTAGGGCGCAAAATAGTCTAGCACCGGCCCTGTTTGCAATACAAGTTTCGCTGGTGCTTGCCCAGATCCACCAGCGAAACTTGTATTGCAAAGCCTTATTACATTTTAGAAATTATTTCTATTTGCCTTTTATTTCTGTAAAGCTGCTTTGAGAATAAATACTCTCTTTTGGTACCCCTGTGTCCTGTATATTTCATTGGCAAAGGAGTGTACATCTGCACAGGAATCCCAGCACCCAGAGGAAAGCGGCATTTTTTTGGTTTGATTATATTATTGAATATAATTTAATTCCATTATTTTGGATAATTATTTTTGGGATAATAAATTATTTCGTATTTCAAACCTTCTCTGACTGCGTGTGTTTACTAGACTCTTGCTTGCACGGATTTCAGTGAGTTATTCCTACAGAATACAGGCTTACTATATAAAACACCACATTTCCTTTCCAAAAAAATTGAAAAGCTTTTAGACACAAATTGTTTAAAAAATTACACCGCCAGGGAGGTTAAATTTGTATTTTAATTGACTCGTTTTTGTTCTTAATTGGACTATATGGACAGTATATAACATGGCAGCAGCAGAGACAATACATAGATCACCAGCTGAGGAAGCCAACTGGTGAAACGCGTCCTGGTAGCTATGATATGTGATTGTAACAATTAATTTTTTAAATTTGCTGTTTGGCTGAAGATTCCTGTCCAAGAAGGTTTTGGGGATACCTATTATTCCCTGAGCGTTATCTGATAGAGCCTATTGGGGCTCAGGACCACGTGAGTCTGAAATTTGTGGTTTTTAATCTGTATAATTCTGGTACAATATCAGACTAGGGGTACCCCTGGTATGCGCTTATATCTCTACTATAGGAGAATTCTATTGAGACCCCTAGGAGTTTCCAAAGAGGTTGATGGGCACCTGAAGAGGTTGATAGAAGACCCATAAGGCAATATATCCCAGAGCCAGGCTGGGCTCATTAAAATGTGAGTTAGATACCTTTGAGTGAGTGAGATACACTCACTGTTCTCGAACCCTGGACATACTTGAAAACGAGAGAAATCTCAATGTATCCTTCCTGGTAAAATCCTTTTCAAATAAATAAATATATATATATATATATATTTGTATATTGTAGTTGAAACTATATACTGCGCAAATTTGGTCTCCTCTCTTCTGCAGTGTTAAACATCTCTCCAGAAAAAAAGGGCGAATTTTGGAAAAAGAGAGAAAAAAAGAAATCTATGGACATGAATTGTGCTAACCGTTGAGTATTTCATTGGCCGTACATTGTTTTCTATCTATGTGCTCTGTCTTTCCCAAGGACACTTACTGGAGAGGTGCTCTTGACGGGATTTGAACCTGGGTCTCCATGGTTATAGAGCAGTGCTACCTCTCCATCCAGCCAAGCATCTCACTATAGGAAACTCAAAGTTGCCTTCTTATTTGCCTTACAGGCTAAATTACACAAGCTTGAACATAGACATAAGCGGTGGCATCACAAGGGGGGCAGGGGGTGCGGCCCACACCGGATGACACCACCCCCATGGGTGACTTTTTTTTAACAAAAATATTTTCCCAGGAAGGATACATTAAGCTTTCTCTCATTTTCAAGTATGTCCTGGGTAGGCAAGGCCTAGGCTGACACTTTCCAGGGGGTGGAAAAAAAAAACACCACTGAAGGGGATATTCACAGAGCACCGAAATGACGCAGACATTTCAGTGTTCTGTTGTTCCACACACTTTGGGGAATCAAATTTCCCCGGTGAATTCACCGCCGGGTCCCTGAAGTGCAGAGAATCAGCCACGAATGCTGCCACAAACCCGTCGTCTGCTGTTTTAAAAAAAACTACTGAACGAAAATGTCTTGAATTAACATATAAGGTCCTATGAATGATAATAAAAAGGTCTGTTACAGAAAAAAGAAAAACTGCTTTTTAGAAAAAAATTTTTTTTTTTTTTTTTAAATGACTAAAAGGTACTAAAAAAAAAAAATTAATAAAGAGACTTTTTACTACAGATTAAAAGAATAACGGTTTATTAGATATTGAATAAAATCAGGAATATTTTTACATTGAAACCTATGGTGTTCACCTGAATAATCCTGCTGAATGAAACCAACGGACATCAAGACATTTCTCTGCTGTTCGGTGTTCTCTGAACAGATTAACCATTACATTTCTATGGGGACTTTCACTGCCTTCGAACAGGCACCGTACTTGCTGGCAGTTCGCCAAAATTTGTGTGTGAGCGTATCACAAAGCTCCACAACAATAAACCTCACAGTAATGTGCGCCGTGTATGAGCATTCAGTGTTATATGGGAGTACTGATTTATGAGTAAGAGTAGTTAAAAAAGAAACCGTAAAATTGGGGGGGAAGGGGTGACACCATGAGTTACCGCACCGGGTGACACCAATCCTAGTGACGCCACTGGACATAAGGCCATCCCCTCTCCTTCTTTTTTTGCTGAGCTGCAGACGACCTGTAGAGACCTAATGGATGATGTTAGCACGTCAATGATTTGGAATAGACTCTTTTTTTTTTTTATGAGAAAGCCAGGCTGTTGGCTAGGCAGCTCCGTCCACGGCTGGCCTCTTCCCCGCTGGCGTCTCTTCTGGATGCCCAGGGCGAACTTGTTCGCAATTTCTCCTGCATAGATGCTATGGTCACCGACTATTTTGAAATCCTGACATCCCAATACACTAACCCCTGCAGTGGTAGGATTAGCCATAACTGCTGTGATATTAGACCATGAGCTGTATCCAAGAACACATTAATATCAACACATTTAAAGAAACACTTACAGGGTTATTCAAAGAGAGCCGATCTGGTTCCGAAATGTTACCGAACACTGAAATTCAGCGTACGGTTACATTTCCTGGCTATTCAGAGAGCAGGCAGTTTGCCAAATGTTGGCGAATTGCGTGCACATACGGTGCCTGTTCGAGGGCAGTGAACTCCCCCGTACAGAAGCAATTCTTTCGTCAGAGAACACATAACAGCAGTGAAAAGTTGCTGAAATGCCCTGCTGTTCGGTGGTTTCATTCGACAGGTTTATTCAGGAAAATCCCATAGGCTTCAATGTTAAAACTATCCCAGTCTTAATTCAATATCTAATAAACCGTCTATTATTATATTCTGCAGTAAAAAGTCTCTTTATATATCGATTTTTTTAGGATCATTAAGGCTAGGGTCAGACGAAAGCATTTTTCCCCCCGAACGTGAAAAAGTGCGTCAGAACGCATTGACGTATTTTTTTCACGGAATGCGCAAAAACTGTCAGACGACGCGCATTTTCGGGCGTGATTTTGTACGGATCGTCAATAAAACTCTTTTTGCGTCTGGACGTTATGTAGGCTGGACATTAGCAGTGTCTGACATCTCCTAATCACGCACACACGCCGCTATGCCGCAGCTGCGCACTCAGTACGTCAGTACTAGCGGTTCAGCGTTCTCAAAAAAATGCGTTCAAATTCCACTTGCGTTGCACGGCCGGACTTTTGTGCGGCCGTACATCGTATATTGGCCGTCATTGCCCGTCATCTGCTGCTAGTGCGGCCGTAATTATGTGCGCCAGAACGCACGTTAAAAGTGCGCTGGTCTGACCCCAGCCTTAGGCATTTTTGGGGATTTTTTTGGCAAACTTTTTTCCCGGTTTTTTTAAATCATTTTATTCTTTTTTCTGTAACAGACCTTTTTATTATCATTCATTGGATCTTATATGTAAATTTCAGACATTTTCATTCAATAGTTTTTTTTGCAAGCAGCGTTTCAATTTTCAAACTTTCAAGCGAACTCTTTTTTATTCTTTCACCTTGTTCGTCTGCGTGTCAGCTGTTTCCAGCGGCTGCTCTGTGTTGTGATCGGTGGCTAATTGGGTTTCTTCAGCATGTTCGGTGTGGTTAATCCATCTGTTTTCTGTGGGTTTCGGTGAGTGTTCGGCGGGTTCGCGGCCAGTTTTCCCTGCACTACGGGGGCCCAGCAGGTCGGCAAAATAGGATCGCCGAATCGCCCTGAAGTGCAGGAAACGAAAAGTCACTGAACGTATGATGACTTTTTGATTCTCTTTGAATAACCCTGATAATGTTATGGTTCAAGAATTCAGCCTGCAGGGATACCGACGGGGATCACAGCCCCACTTCAGATCTGTTTCTGTGTGCCTTGGCATCTGAATTAACCTCTGAGGAATTAAAGCTTTATATTAAAATACTTGCCTGAAAACGGAAATATGAGGTTTCTTAATCAAAAATTAGAAATGAGGTTTATAAAAAACACCTCTAGTAAGATCTTATAATTAGCAGCCAAGGGGATTACCCCTTGGCTGTATGTGGGGAAGGAACGGAGGGGGTCCAAAGCTTTTAGCTGAGGGAACTTACCCCTTTACTGTGAGTGAAGGAAAAGAAGGGAAGGGATCAAAAGTTTACTCAGCTGTTGCCCTTCCAGCACTTTCTGCAATGTTTTCGCGGGCAGTGTGGCAGGGCAGCGTGAGCCGAGCGGCCAACTCGCAACTAGTAAGCTTGGCGTCTGATTGGACGCCAACCTTAAAGCAGTGCCTCGCGCTAGGCAATTCACAGGTTTTTAATAGTATAAAACCGGCGGTCTGTGAGGTAAATTCACAGACCGCCGGAAGAATATAACAGGAGAGCCTTGCAGCGTACCTCCCTCCCTAATTGTTATATGTCAATTATATGTTAATATTGTGGTCTAAATGCAAGATTTCGGGTGAATAAATAAAGTTGAATAAAAGAGTGTTATATATCAATTAAATGAATAATTTTGCCTGCTTTAACCCCTTAGTGACCGGGCGGTTTTACACAAATCCGTCCTTTAGTGCTCGTTGCTGTTTTTACGTTTCTGCGCTGTTCGTGTTTAGGTCAAATTTTCCTCTTACTCGTTTATGCAACCCACACATATTATACACCGTTTTTCCCACCATTAAATGGACTTTCTAAAAATACTATTATTTCCATCATATCTTATAATTTACTATAGAAAAAAAATATGAAATATGATGAAAAAATGGCAAAAACACACTTTTTCGTAATTTAATCCCCAAAAGCTACAACCACCAAAAGAGACCCTGGCTAAATAGTTTCAAAATTTTGTCCCCGGAATAGAAATATCCAATTTTTACATGTTTTTGCTTTTTAACCCCTTAACTGCCGAGCCAGTTCACCTATGTGCGTTGAGCTCATTCTGACTGTTTTATGCTCATTATTTTTAGATGACAGCCTAGGTCCTATTTAACTAAACCCCCAGACAAAAAAAAATATATTTTTATTTTATTATTATTATTTTTTTAAATTTTATTTCTACACCAAACCTGGTCATGTTTGGTATCATTGGAAAGGCCATGATCAGGCCTATCTCCACATGGCAGCTAGGGGGTTAACTGGCCCACTGACATCCTCACACATATGGTGAGGTTGTCAGTGGGTGGGGGGGCCTGGAGGCTTGGATGACACCAAGATGTCAGCCCCATCCAGGTTCGAATCGTGTTTTGGACCCGATTAGCGCTGATGTTAAAATGTTAATGCTATACACCACTGAGAAGCCCCCTCCCCTTCCTGAATTTTCACTGCCGGCGCCTGCCGATTTCGTTATCACGCAGGGTGATGACATCATCGGATCTGCCGGCCCCCAGGAAATGACGAGGCAAGCTTCCAGCTTGCCATAGACGCAGAGGGAACGAGCGAGGGAGGTGAGTATCGGCGGGAGGGAGGTTAGAAGCCCACTGACGTACTATGTACGTCTGTGGGTCTAAGGGAGACCCGTGGGCAGGACGTACATAGTACGTCAGCGGTCGGGAAGGGGTTAATTAATGGGGGGCAAAAAAGGTATTGCTGAGAAGTGTATGTGCAGGCTATAAAAGGCAGCTGGATGAGCCTGGGTGTTCAATGCCGGGCAAGTGATTTAGTGCTGGTGGTGTTACATTTTCCGTACAGTTCTAGTTATTGATATTTTTGAAATAAAGATATTATAATGCTACATTTACTGTTTTAATATATGCCATAATAAAGACCATGGCCTTACTCCAATCAGATTGCGTGTTTATTTATGATCCTGGAGTTTACTTTCCATAACACATTGAGACTTTAGAATCTGTAAAGTAAGTTCCAACGGGAATAGGTCCCTCCATCCCTCCCGAATCTATTTGTCAAATGTTATCCTGTCTTTTAGATGTAAAAAACGTTACTACTTATGACTATATAGCGCTTTGTTGGCCCCTTTATAAGTATAATAATAATCCTCTGAAACAGAATCTGACAAACTTCTCATAGCTCTCAGAACGGAAGCTCCACATTGCTTTTTGGGTATGCATTAAGAATTAAAGTGAACCTATTGTGAACAGGTGCACTTTGTCTGCAGTATCACATCAGGGTGTCAGGACCTGGACACTCTGACCCCCTGGCACCCCCTTTGATACCTGACATGTCACGTCCTGCATGATATATGCAGGTTCCAGGACATTCTGTGAACTTTCCATACAAGCCCTGGAGCCTCACCTGCAATCCATCATGCCTGATTATCACAGCATAAGAGGAAGCTACACCCTCCCTAGGATGCTTCCTCATTAACGTTGTTGGCTCAGCTAAGTGCAGACCTTCCTTCTTGATCTCCCTGACTGGATCCCCTCCTGATCCAAAGACATTTCTGATCTTCCTCTGTTTATTCCTGGACATTATCTTCATTCAGCTTTGGGAAATACAGACTGAATCCTGCAATCATTGAGCAGCAAATGATGTCACCTGTGCTGTGCTTCAAATATCTGGCAAAGCTGGCTTGTTAGCAGGGCCTCACCTGCCATTCCATTAAGTGGTTAATATTAAAATACGTGTAAAATAAAAACTGATGATAATTTTAAAAAAGTTAACAAACTCACCTGCTCCATGCTCCCTCTCCGTCCGTCACTGCTCCTCCGTGTTTTTTTTTAGTTCACCGGCTGCTGTGTGTGTGTATAAATCATCACACAGCATCAGCAGCCTGCTGTAAGCCTAGCCAACGCAATTTGCATAGCTGAATGCTACGCTAATTGCGTATCTCAAGCTGGCCAATATATTCAGAAGTCTGCAGCGCACGTCTGGCACTGCCTACTTCCTCAATCTACGCTCTTCAGTGCCCCAGAGATGCACCGAGAGCAATTGAATTGCTTGGACCAATTGCACCAAAAGCACCATTGGTCTCAAGCTATTCAAAAAATGCCTCCATGGGAGGCCTGCCTCCCATGAATTGATTGACGCAGGACAATCATGTGACTGTACTGTCCTCGTCAGTTATGGGGGTGTGCCGCGGGGCTGTGTGCCTGGAGGCACATCCTGGAGAGCACTGACAGCAGCAAGAGATCCTGTGGAGGCCTGAGAGCAGCAAGATCCTGGGGAGCCCTGAGAGCAGCCAGAATCTGGGGATCACTGAAAGCAGCCAGTTCCCGGCGATCAGTGAAAGCAGCCAGTTCCTGAGGAGCACTGAACAGCCAGTTCCTGGGGAGCCCTGAGTGCAGCAAGAACCCGGGGAGCCCTGAGAACAGCAAGAACCCGGGGAGCCCTGAGAGCAGCCAGATCCTGGGGAGCCCTGAGAGCAGCAAGATCCTGGGGAGCCCCGAGAGCAGCCAAATCCTGGGGAGCATTGAGAACAGCCAGATCCTGGGGAGCACTGAGAGCAGCCAGATCATGGGGAGCACTGAACCTGAACCTACGTAACCTGTGCATATCTGGCTCTGATATTAGCCAGTGCCTCATCAGCCACTGACCTCACTTCACGTCACTGCTTGTTAGGGGTACTTGGGGGCCAGGGTTTGGAACCATTTCTATGGACCATCACAAAGATTGCATGTAACTGGCAACCAAACTGTTCTGAATCATCATCCACTTCAAACCTGCCTTTGCATCTTTAGAGTCACAATGCTTTTATGGCCTGGCAATGTTTCGGCACATATTAAAGGCACATAATATTAATAAAAATGTCCCCCTTTAAATAAATGGGAAGATGCTCCACAATTATTATTTTTTAGTTTAGGTAAAATACTCACTTTTTCTCCCTTGGTGCTAGGCTGCTTCTCCACTTCAGTTCAGGGCTTTCAGAATACTGTTTCTAAGGCAATTTGAGTAGTGCTTGTATCTTACAGTACTTGCATACTTTCACACACAAGTTATGCGACTACCTACGCAGAACAATGAATTGGTGCTGAGCGTGTATTGCCACAACCGGTCCTCAACTGCCATCTCCCTGAACGCCTGCTGCTGTCCGGAGACAGGATGTCCCAGGTGTGGTGACATGTTGAGAGTATTGAAAATCCTGTCTGCCGAGTGACCGCTTTGTGGACAGAGGAAACTCCTCTACTTCACATAGCAATATTTGCAAAATGTGACGGGGGGGGGGGTTACTCCACATAGCCAGAGCATGATAATAAGCTAAAGTGATCTGGGTGTATAGCAGTCCCTTTAATTAGATTGAGAAAGTACCATAGTGGAGTTTCAAGGGGAAATCGCCAACCCAAATTGCAGTCATATCCATGACAAAACTGTCAGGGACTCAGTGTATGCACCAATACATTATGGGCTATATTACAATCCTATTGTTAAAACGCAGGTGCAAGGGAGGCGTTAACCCCCGGGATGCTCGTGGCAGCAGCGAGCATCCACTCGATGGAGTCCATAGGACTCCATTGAGTTTCTCCCTGCCGGTCACATGACCAACCGGATCTCGAGATCCGGCTGGTCGGCATAGTGATACGCAGGGAGAGACTGGGGGGACTTTTTCCCCCAGTCTTAACGCTGCTCCCACCGGATGGATGAGGCGGTTGGAGCCGCAGTCCTCGCCGCGGGACAGGAGGTGAGTATCTGAGTCTTTTTGTTTTTTTAGGCTGGTGTTAACAGATTCTGCAGAAGCAGAATCCGTTAACACCAAGTCCTGGCTGTGGTTAACTTTTTGCTAACCACAACCAGACGTTAATCAGCGCTAATAGATTGTAATCCTAATGCTGATTAACACTTTTCGCTTCCCATGTTAAGTATAGAGAGCACAAAGTACAGTAACCTCGCTCTGAAAAGCGCAAGGTACCAAACGCAAACGGGTTACTTAAACCGTTTGCGTTGGGATCGTAATATGCGGTAGACACCGCAGTTAATGTTAGGAATGTAATGTGGCCCTATATGTTATATCAAGACTGTCAAACTCACGGCTCCCCAGATGTTGATTCCTACAAGTCCTAGAATTCTTTGAATGCAATAGATGGCCAAGGAATCGTTGTAGTTCAGTAACACACCGGCTGGGTGGAGTAGAGGTAATGTCACCGCTCTGCATGGAGAGAGCCTGTGGAGTCATGGGTTCGATCCCAGCGAGCAACCTCTCCAGTAAGTGTCCTTGGCAAGACACCTAACGGTACATACTCGCCACCCAGGACATACTTGAAAACGAGAGAAATCTCAATGTATCCTTCCTGGTAAAATCCTTTCACAAAAAAAAAACATTTGGGGGGGGGGACAGAGTTGTGCTATTACATATTTTTCCTAACAGGCAACACATGGAAATGTTTGGATATGCAGGATTCACAAGCTTCACAAAGAAAATCAAACATATAAACAAGGCATTTCAGTTGGGATCAAATTTGATTTATATGTTGAATATTCCCCTTGAAACCTATTTGAATAAGTGAAATATGCACAAGACAGGGTTTGTAAAATGTATATCAAATGTAGGCACCAGCGAGAGAACCCAATAAACCAACTACTCATTTTAGGAGCCTGGCAAGGTTTGTGTGGAATAATACAGTTACAGTTACAAGTATTTATACAGCGCCAACAGATTCCGTAGCGCTTTACAATGGGGAAGCACAAACAGGTCCACACATTTAGAAGCCAGAAGTTCTAGAAGCTCATGGCTAGCTGACTCTTGGATTTCTCAGGCCCTCCAGTAAAATATGGTGGATCTGGCAGACCTTTGCAGAGGATGATGTGGCTGTTTGCAGTCTGACTGTCTGTGTATAAATATTGTATCTTGCCTTGGGGGTTGCCAGTTCTAGCTGTATGCTGTTTGTATCTGTTTTGCAAGGTGCAGAGACTCAGAGGCCTGCAATTCAAAAGGATAATTTGCCACACATGGCTTTCAGTAAACAGGAGTAGGGATGAGCGGTTCGGGTTCGGACGGTTTGGAGTTCGGCCCGAACTTAGCCTGTTCAGGTAGATCGCGAACTCCGAACATTTTGCCGTGTTCGGTTCGGGTTCGGGAAAAAAAAGAAATTTTGAAAAAAAGTATAAAATTGCTTAAAAAAATACTAAAAAATCTAGAAATAAAGAGACTCTTTACTGCAGAATATTATAAGCAACGGTTTATTAGATATTGAATTAAAAACTAATGTCTAGGTGCAACGATTTTCACCTTTTAGGCTAGGGTCAGACGAACGCATTTTCGCGTTGTCTGTGAAAAAGTGCGTTCGAACGAATGGACGCATATTTTCACGGAGTACGCGATAGCGGTCATACGATGCGCCTTTTCGTCCGTGATTTTGTACGGATCATCAATAATACCCTTTTTGTGTCTGGACGTTATGTTGGCCGGACATTAGCAGCGTCTGACGTCTCCCAATCACGCACACACGCCTCTAGCGGACGCAGCGCACTCTGTACGTCCGTACTAGAGGTTTGACGTTCTAGAAAAAATGCGTTCGTTTGCTACTTGCGTTGCGCGGACGAACTTTCGTGCGGCCGTACTTCGTGTGTTCCCCGGCATTGGACGTCATTTGCTGCTAGCACGGCCGTGATTTCGTGCGTCTAAACGCACGCTAAAACTGCTTTCGTCTGACCCTAGCCTAAATGACCTTTTTTTTTTCCAAACATAACAACAACAGATGTTTTTGTCTGGTCTAATCAATTTGATACATTTTATATAGAATGAAGGTGTGGTGTCTGCTTCTGTTCTGAGTGAGTAATTCCCCTCCTAAAACGTCCTAATATGCGGCATTTAACTGCTGTGTGAAAAAATACAAAATTTCCTCATTGCCTGATTTTAACATCTAAAGCAATGTTATTTTTCACTTTGGGATTAAACATTCACAGGGTTATTCAGAGAGCGGTGAAAAGCAGGAGAATAACTGGAGAAGTGAAAATTCTAGGTCAAAATAGCCAAACCAGAAAAATTCTCCAATTTATCTCCAAAACGGCTATTTGGTCTAGATTGTTCTCTTCTCCTGCCAGTTCTCCTGGCTTTCACCTCTCTCTCAGGGTTGTTCAGAGAAAGGTGAAAACCAGGAGAATGGCAGGAAAAGAGAACAATCTGGACCAAATAGCCGATTTGGAAAGTGAGATAAGGCTAGGGTCAGACTAACGCATTTTTCACAGCGACTGTCAAAAAGTGCATCCGAACGCATTGAGGTGTTTTTTCACGGAAAGCGCTTAAACGGTCATACGATGCGCATTTTTGTGCGTGATTTTTTACAGATCCAAACCAGGAAACTTTGGGTGTCTGGACGTTATGTTGGCCGGACATGAGCAGAGTCTGACGTCTCCAAATCACGCACACATGCCGCTAGTGGACGCAGCGCACTCTGTACGTCCGTACTAGCAGTTCTGCGTTCTTGAAAAAATGCGTTCATTTTCCACTTGCATTGCGCAGCCGGACTTTCGTGCGACCGTACTTCGTATATTGGCCGTCATTGCCCGTCATTTGCTGCTAGTGCGGCCGTGATTAAGTGCGCCTAAACGCAAGTTAAAAATTCGCTAGTCTGACCCTAGTCTAAGGCTAGGGTCAGACGAAAACATTTTTCCCCGCGAACGTGAAAAAGTGCGTCCGAACGCATTGACGTATTTTTTGACGAAATGCGCAAAAACGGTCAGACGACGCGCATTGTCGGTCGTGATTTTGTACGGATCTTCAATAAAACTCTTTTTGCGTCTGGACGTTATGTAGGCTGGACATTAGCAGCGTCTGACATCTCCTAATCACACAAACACGCCGCTATGCCGCAGCCGCGCACTCAGTACGCCAGTACTAGCGGTTCAGCGTTCTCAAAAAAATGTGTTCAAATTCCACTTGCGTTGCACGGCCGGACTTCTGTGCGGCCGTACATCGTATATTGGCCGTCATTGCCCGTCATCTGCTGCTAGTGCGGCCGTAATTATGTGCGCCAGAACGCACGTTAAGGCTAGGGTCAGACGAACGCATTTTCATGTTGTCTGTGAAAAAGTACGTTCGAACGAGTGGACACATTTTTTCACGGAATACGCGATAGCGGTCATACGATGCGCATTTGCGTTCGTGATTTTGTACAGATCATCAATAAAACACTTTGTGCATCTGGATGTTATGTTGGCCGGACATTAGCAGCGTCTGACGTCTCCTAATCACACACACACACCGCTAGCGGACGCAGCGCACTCTGTACAACCGTACTAGCGGTTTTACGTTCTCGAAAAAATGCGTTCATTTTCCACTTGCGTTGCGCAGCCGGACTTTTGTGCGACCGTACTTCGTATATTGGCCGTCATTGCCCGGCATTTGCTGCTAGTGCGGCCGTGATTAAGTGCGCCTGCACGCGCGTTCGCACTGCCTCAGTCTGACCCCAGCCTAAAAGTGCGCTGGTCTGACCCCAGCCTTAATGGGAGAATTTTTCTGGTTTGGCTATTTTGACCTAGAATTTTCCATTCTCCAGTCATTCTCCTGCTCTTCACCGCTCTCTGAATAACCCTGACAGGGTTATTCAGAGAGCGGTGAAAAGCAGGAGAATAACTGGAGAAGTGAAAATTCGAGGTCAAAATAGCCAAACCAGAAAAATTCTCCCATTTATCTCACTTTCCAAATCGACTATCTGGTCTAGAATTTTCCATTCTCCTGTTTTTCACCGCCAAAAAATCAGTAAACTTTTTCTGCGTGTACGAAAATGTCTCCTCTTTTCATACAGACTGCCGCCCCAAGCAGTTGTTTATGGATAGATTAAAGGAAAAGCATTTACCGTCATTTGAAATGTCATTTTTTGGTTTTCACATATTTCTATACATCCTAGAAATCCGCCACTTCACGGGCAGGTTATGGGGACCTCCTAGGCACGATATTTGAAGGAATTTTTCGTTTTTATTTTTAACCCTTATTTCCCTTTAAAAACGTTTTTTTTTTTACTTTTTGTCCTTGTTTCCTGTCCCCCAGGGCACTACCCAGACCCCCATACACTTTTTATGGCAAATATCTAGCATATATGCCCTCTTGGAGGGCACTCTAAAAACCGAATTTTCAGCCCCATTGACTTGTATGGGGTCCGAGTTCGGGTTCGGACCAGTACATTTGGAAAGTTTGTGTTCGGCTTCGAACTGAACTCGGGGAGTGTTCGGCTCATCCTTAGTCTGCAGCCACTTCAGACGGTCATTCCCAGCAAGCGTTCGCCTGGCAGAAATTCAAAGAGAATTCCACCTTCCCACAAACCGTCTGATTTGTGACATGCCCACCAGGTGGAACTCGACATTAGCAATGCTGCAGCGTCTGCACAAGCAGCAGAGGGCCATCAACGAGTACCTGATTGAGTATGGCACAAGGACAGGTTCAGGTCAACTTGTTTTTTTTCCCCCCCGCAGTGGCTGATGATCAAGGATGCATGCACTGTACTGTCACCATTTGAGGAGGCAACGAGGATGGTGAGCAGGGACAGTGCATGCATCAGTGACACAATTCCTTTAGTGTTCCTGCTGGAGCACACTGTGCAGGGAATTATAGATGTGGCTCTAGAGGCAGAGCAGCGGGAGGAAGAAGAGGCCTTCCCTAGCTCTCAAGGCCCCAGTCTTTCCGCAGACAGCATTCCAGCAGGTCCTACTCAGATCAGACAGGAGGAGGAGGAGGAGGAGGAGGCAGAATATTTAAGTAGTGGGGGCATTGAAGGTGGGGATTCCTCAAGGGAGGGTTTTGTGTGCCCAGAAACACAAGGGCTAGTGCGTGGCTGGGAGGAGGAAGTGCACGATACGGTCATCCTCATTGACAGGAAGACTCGGAAGCTAATGCCACCTCCAACCTACGCTGCATGGGCTCCCTAATGATGCAAAGCCTGCTAAAGGACCCCAGGATTCGTGCTATCAAGGAGAGGGATCATTACTGGTTGGCAACCCTTCTTGATCCACGATACAAGGGTAAAGTTGCAGAGCTCATCCTGCCCGCACAGAGGGAGCCCAGGATGAAAAAACTTGAGGACGCTCTAAAGCGACACTTGTGTAACACCTTTCCAGGCACTGGTAGACTACCAAGTGCTGACACACGTGCTTCTGAGGCTGCGGATGATCAGAGGAATAGTGGTGAAGGCCAGGCCCGCTTGATTGATGCATTTTTAAATTTTTTTAGTCCTCGACGCCCAGGGACGTCAAATGTAAGCACCCATTGCCAGCGTCTTCACCATATGGTGCAGGACTACCTAGGGGCAAGGGCAGACCTGGATACCTTTCCAGCAGATGATCCACTGGCTTACTGGGTGTTGAGATTGGATCACTGGCCAGAACTTAGCCAATATGCTATGCAGCTACTAGGTTGCCCTTCATCTAGCGTGCTTTCTGAAAGGACATTCAGTGCCGCTGGAGGTTTTGTCACAGACAAAAGAGTGCGTCTGTCCACCGACTCTGTAGACCGGCTGACATTTATAAAAATGAATCAGTCCTGGATCAGCAGCTATCAATCCCCTGATGCTGAAGTAATGGAATAGATAGGGGATGTCTTCTTCTGCATTCACAAAACCTCCAGCACTGAACTCTTCCACAATACCACAAAAGGGTTACGGTGTGAAGGCACTTGCTGCCATGAAAGGCACAATATCTGGCTGCACTGACGCCCATTAAAAAAAAAAAAAAAACACTTTTCAATATAGGACCACATGGTCCACCCCTGCACTCTTCCTCAATACCACAGAGGGGTTACTGTATGATGATACTTGATGGCCTGGCATTAAAGGCACAATATCTGGGTGCACTGACGCCCATTACCAGATCAAAAACTTTTCAATATAGGACCACATGGTCCACCCCTGCACTCTTCCACCATACCACAGAGGGGTTACTGTATGATGATACTTGCTGGCCTGGCAGTCTTGCACCAAAGGCAGAATATCTGGGTGCACTGACGCCCATTACCAGATCAAAAACTTTTCAATATAGGACCACATGGTCCACCCCTGCATTCTTCCACAATACCACAGAGGGGTTACTGTATGATGATACTTGATGGCCTGGCATTAAAGGCACAATATCTGGGTGCACTGACGCCCATTAACAGATAAAACACTTTTCAATATAGGACCACATGGTCCACCCCTGCACTCTTCCACAATACCACAGAGGGGTTACTGTATGATGATACTTGCTGGCCTGGCACCAAAGGCACAATATCTGGGTGCACTGACGCCCATTACCAGATCAAAACATTTTCAATAAAGGACCACATGGTCCACCCCTGCACTCTTCCACCATACCACAGAGGGGTTACTGTATGATGATACTTGCTGGCCTGGCAGTCTTGCACCAAAGGCAGAATATCTGGGTGCACTGACGCCCATTACCAGATCAAAAACTTTTCAATATAGGACCACATGGTCCACCCCTGCATTCTTCCACAATACCACAGAGGGGTTACTGTATGATGATACTTGATGGCCTGGCATTAAAGGCACAATATCTGGGTGCACTGACGCCCATTAACAGATAAAACACTTTTCAATATAGGACCACATGGTCCACCCCTGCACTCTTCCACAATACCACAGAGGGGTTACTGTATGATGATACTTGCTGGCCTGGCACCAAAGGCACAATATCTGGGTGCACTGACGCCTTAACCAGATGCATATCTTTTCAATATAGGACCACATGGTCCACCCCTGCATTCTTCCACCATACCACAGAGGGGTTACTGTATGATGATACTTACTGGCCTGGCAGTCTTGCACCAAAGGCAGAATATCTGGGTGCACTGACGCCCATTACCAGATCAAAAACCTTTCAATATAGGACCACATGGTCCACCCCTGCATTCTTCCACAATACCACAGAGGGGTTACTGTATGATGATACTTGATGGCCTGGCATTAAAGGCACAATATCTGGGTGCACTGACGCCTATTAACAGATAATAAAAATCATTTTTCAATATAGGACCACATGGTCCACCCCTGCACTCTTCCACAATACCACAGAGGGGTTACTGTATGATAGTACTTGCATGCCTGGCACTAAAGGCACAATATCTGGGTGCACTGCCATTGACGCCTGTATCAGATTAAACATAGAAACATAGAAAAATGTCGGCAGATAAGAACCTTTCGGCCCATCTAGTCTGCCCAATTACATGGATACTTTACCTGGATTTATCTTTTGTTTAGGATAGCCTTATGCCTATCCCATGCTTGCTTAAATTCAATTACTGTTTTGGCCTCTACCACTTCTACTGGAAGACTGTTCCATGTATCCACCACCCTCTCAGTAAAATAATGCTTCCTGATGTTACTTTTAAACCTTTGCCCCTCTAATCTAAGACTAACAGGGTTATCCAAAGAGATTCGAATTGCTTGAGAAAGGTAACCGAACGCTGAAAATCAGCGTTCGGTTACCTTTCCTGGCCATTCGGCTATCCAGAGAGCAGGCAATTCTCCAAATCCTGGCGAATTGCCTGCACATACGGTGCCTGTTCGGTCCCTGTTCGAGGGCAGTGAAATCCCCATCAAAAAGCACTGCTTCGGCTATTCAGAGAACACAAACCAGCAGTGAAAGGTTCCCCTAATGTCCTGCCATTCGGTGGTTTAATTCGGCAAATTTATTCAGGAGAATCCCATAGGCTTCAATGTTAAAAATATTCCCGTTTTAATTCAATATCTAATAAACCGTTCATTATAAAATTCTGCAGCAAAAAGTCTCTTTATTTATAGATTTTTTAGGATACTTTAAGCATTTTTCTGAATTTTTTAAAAAAAAAATTAAAAGTCCGATTTTTTTTTTTTTTTTTTTTCAGTTTGCTTATTTTTTTTGTAACAGCCCTCTTTATTATCATTCCCTGGACCTCCTGTGAAAATTTCAGACATTTTCGCTCAGTAGTTTCTTTGCAAACAGCGTTTCTTTTTCCCAGATTCATACAAATGGTTTTTCTAATTTATTCACTGCCTCCTCTACGTCACAGCTGCTTCGGCTCTGTGTGATTCGGCTCCTTTTCGGCTCCTGTTCGGCTCCTCTTCGAAGGTTAATCCAGATGTTTTTGCTTGTTTTCAGCGTGCATTCGGTTAGTTTTCGGTGAGTTTACGGCAGCTTTTCCCTGCAATTCGGGGACCCTGTGCTGTTTGCTGAATACACCGCAGGTTCACCGAAATGCAATCGGCAAAAGGAACCGAATTGAAGAGAACGAAAAGTCACCGAACGTGCGGTGACTTTTCGAATCTCTTTGGATAACCCTGTATGTCCTCTTGTTTTGCTATTTTGTTTCCTTTTAAATATACTCCCTTCCTCTACCTTGTGGATTCCCTTTATGTATTTAAATGTTTCTATCATATCTCCTCTGTCTCGTCTTTTTTCCAAGCTGTACATGTTAAGATCATTAAGCCTTTCCTGGTAACTTTTCTCCTTCAAGCCGTACACCATTTTAGTAGCCCTTCTCTGAACTCTCTCTAAGATGTCTATATCCTTCTGGAGATACAGTCTCCAGTACTCCACACAGTAATCCAAGTGAGGTCTCACCAGTGCTCTGTACAGTGGCATGAGCACTTCTCTTTTCCTACTGCTAATACCTCTCCCTACACAACCAATCATTCTGCTAGCATTTCCTGCTGCTCTATTACATTGACTACTTACCCTTAGATCCTCTGAAATAGTGACCCCTAAATCCCTTTCCTCAGATGTTGAGGTTAGGACTGTATCAAATATTCTATATTCAGCCCTTGGGTTTTTACGTCCCATGTGCATTATCTTGCACTTATCCACATTAAAACTCAATTGCCACAACTCCGACCATTGTTTTAGTTTACCTAAATCATTTGTCATTTGGCTGATCCCTCCAGGAACGTCAACCCTGTTGCAAATCTTTGTGTCATCAGCAAAAAGACATACTTTTCCATTAATACCTTCTGCAATATCACTAATAAAAATATTAAAGAGAATGGGTCCAAGTACTGACCCCTGAGATACCCCACTGGTAACAAGACCTTGCGCCGAATAAACTCCATTTACCAAAACCCTCTGTTGTCTGTCACTCAGCCACTGCCTAATCCATTCAACAATATTGGAATCCAAGCTCAAAGATTGCAATTTATTGATAAGCCTTCTATGCGGAACAGTATCAAAAGCCTTACTGAAATCTAAATAAGCATTGTC
Source organism: Leptobrachium leishanense (assembly GCA_009667805.1). Lineage (NCBI taxonomy): Eukaryota > Metazoa > Chordata > Amphibia > Anura > Megophryidae > Leptobrachium > Leptobrachium leishanense. Next base: position 246,546,783 of record CM019065.1, read on the forward strand.
ACAGGCACCACCTGTGTCTATTATTTTTGTTACCCAATCAAAAAAATCAATAAGATTAGTTTGGCATGATCTCCCTGAGGTAAACTCATGTTGTTTCTGATCCTGTAATCTATGTGTTTTTAGATGTTCAACAATCCTTTCCTTTAACATGGTTTCCATTAATTTCCCCACTACTGACGTAAGACTAACTGGCCTATAGTTCCCCGATTCCTCCCTACTACCCTTCTTGTAAATTCATATCCTCAGAGGGGTTACGGTGTGACGGCACTGTTGCCAACGCTAAAAGCCCAATTTTAAAGCACCCTATTGTTACTTTCATCCAAAGCCTGCATAAGTTTCACAATAATTTAGCCCAAAAAAACACTAAACTTTTTCTGCGCGTCCAAAAATTTCTTTTCATACAGGCTGCTGCCCCAAGCAGTTGTTTATGGATAGATTAAAGGAAAAGCATTTACCGTCATATGAAACGTCATTTATTTGTTTTTAAGTGTTTCTATACATCCTAGAAATCCGCCACTTCACGGGCAGGTTATGGGGACCTCCTAGGCACGATATTTGAAGGAATTTTTCGTTTTTTTTTTTTTTTAAATTCTTTATTTAGAAATTTCAAATAGGGCCACATGTCGACCAACAAGAAAGCAGCCACACAGGGCTGTGATATCAACTGTCGTAAAGCATTATATAGATAAGAAATAAAAAATAAATAAAGAGGCGTATTGAGACATCTGCAGGCGCCAAAGGCAATGCCATCATAAGGGGGGGGGGAGAGAAAAGGCCTGAAACCTAAAGAAAAAAGGGAAAAGGGGAGCATAAGACACTTCCAAAATCCCAAATAGCAATACAGGCAATGAGGGAGGGGGGGGTGTTATCAAGGGGGCTCACATCACAATCCCCGAATCCATCTAAATAGCTCCTCAAACTATATAAAAATAAAAATTAAAAACAACAGAAAAAGAGAGGAGGTCTTCCTATAACTTTCCGAGCAGCAAAAGACATCAGATAAACAACGGAACGTGAGTCAAAAAATGCAAAACCATGAACTAAAAAGAACGCATTGAAAAAGAGGCGGCTTCTCGTAAAGGTGTTGTGCAAACAAGTCAGAGATTCCCATCACCTAAGTTTTCAGCCCGGGGAGACGAGCACACCATCCGGCGCAAAACCCGCCCCCAGTAAAACAGGCCAGGCCTCGGCCGGTTCCGAGATTACATACGACATTTTGTTATGGGTAACCACTAATGAGCCGGCTGGACCCCAGCGGTACCGGACCCCTTTATGCCTGAGGAAAGTTGTCACCTCGCGATACCTGCGGCGCGCCATCAGCGTTGCGAAGGGCAGGTCGTGAAATAATTTCAGGGTTACTCCATCGAATAGGACATCAGCTCGCGCCCCCGGCGCTGTCATGATCCGTGTTTTGGCTGCCACATCTGCTGTGACCGCGATCACATCTCTCGGGGCATCCCGTGGGGCCTCAGCAGCCTTGCGAATGCGGTAAACTGTGCTAAACACCTCCGGGGTGTCAGGCGGATCCTCCAAAACCTGGCGTGCCAGACTATTAGTGTACGAGAGTAAGTCCGCTGGAGTAACCGACTCGGGAACTCCCCGGACACGTACATTACGCCGACGGTGCCGGGACTCCAGAGCCTCCACTGAGCGTGTCAAAACCTCCACCTGAGAGCAGTCACCTGTGCCGACAATACCGTCTGTTCTTCTGCCAACTCCACAGTCTGAGCCTGAACCGCCACCATCTGTGAGCGCACCTCCTTTACCTCAGAGCGCACGTTAGATAATTCGGTCAGCCATATTGATTTGATCTCCGCTATGAAGTTTCTATAGTCCTGCATCGTAGTGGGGCGCATGTCATCTGGGGCAGCCGCAGGGGTCCCGGCAGAGCTTGGAGGCGTTGCTGCACCAATAGAGAGCCAGTCTCCCCTGGGGTATCCGATATCCGCTGCGGTTGTAGGTCTCCCTCTTGTTGCGGGCCGTCCGTCCGTCGTGACAGGTCCTCCGCATCCGACATTAGCGTATCAGCCTCTGAGCCACCCGCGGAGGGCTCCGTAGCTGTGGCCTCAGGTAACTCCGCTGCCAAGGCCTTTTTCCTCTTTTTCTGCGCTCTCTTGCGTGCAGCGGCACTCATAGACATTGGATTCTTGTCCCGGGATGTCTCGGCGGGCCAATCGGGCCCCCGTCCGTTGTGCCAGGGGCAGTCTTCCTCCTCAGAGGAGTCATACCCCATGGGCAGGAGGGAAGAGGGGGGTATAACTGTTGCAGAGCGTCTATAATTCAGTGAATCTCTAATGTCCGCCTGTCTGGTGTCCACCAACCTGCGCTGTGGAAGTGTTTTCAACTTCTTCCCCATGCTCAGTCGACAGTAAAATCTCTCCAGCCAGGAATCAGGTCCGATATGGCCTCCAGGAAACACCCCAGGCTCCACAAGATGGCCGCCGCAACTAGGCCACACCAGGCCCGAAGGTCCAGGAAGTCAGATGGGGGCGATAAAACGCTCGGAAATCAGCGGCACCGTGAGCACCACGCAGTCCACTCGTCCTGGGGGCCCTCAGCAGATCAAAATCGGACGGTTCAGACCCTGTAATTGTGACCCGGTATAGGGTAAACAGCGGAGCTCCTCTAACATGCGTCTGCTCCCGTCCGTCGCTAGCCACGCCCCTTCGTTTTTATTTTTAACCCTTATTTCATGGAAAACTCACTGTCCCTTTAAAAACGTTTTTTTAAAAACCTTTTGTCCTTGTTTGCTGTCCCCCAGGGCACTACCCGGACCCCCATACACCTTTTATGGCAAATATGTAGCATATATGCCCTCTTGGAGGGCACTCTAAAAAACCGAATTTTCAGCCCCATTGACTTGCATGGGGGTTCGGGTTCGGTCCCAAACAAATGGGAAGTTCTGGTTCGGGCTCAAACCGAACTCGGGGAGTATTCGGCTCATCCCTAAACAGGAGCTGGCGACAGGACAACCTGTGATCCACCTATAGATGAGACAATCCCAGTGTGATCAGCCTTTTATATGGAAGCAGTATTCCAGGAAAAGCCTTTGAAGAATGCTCAGTGTGAGGGGGGGGGGAGCGTTCCTGTCTGGAATAAAGAGATAAGGAATTACAGTGATGGAAAGCCTCAACAAGGTGAGGATGGGCCATTTACCAACGGGAAAACCTAGAGGAGAATGGTTAGACAGGTGCAATGATTTACCAACATGTTGCCTGAGAAAAATTCACGTTATTTTTCTCAGATAAATTCAAGTATATGTACCAATAATACCAGAGTATACACATAGGATAATGGTTAAGGCCGGGGTCAGACGAGCGTTTTTAAGAGCGGAAGGAACGTCCGTGAGAGTGGACGTTCCTTCCACTCTGACGCCCGTCTGGCCACCACGCTGAGCGCAGCCCCGTCGAATGTGCGTCATAGCACTTCGACGGGGAGTCTTTAAGCACGGCCGCAACACGTCCGCTGTAGTGTGCGCTATTGGTGCGCACGCTACAGTGTGTGGCTGGCCCCGTCGAAGTGTCACAACGCTGCAACGAATGTCGGGAGGCACGTCAGTACAGGCGAACATAGTGCACTCGTCTGACCCCGGCCTAAACAGTAATGTTTTCGACAACCAAAACTAGACATCCTTTGAATTATATTTTTTTACAGTCAGCTAATGTGATATGTATGTGATATATATATATATATATCTATCTCACAACTGCTGTTAGATTTGTACCTGACAGGAAATGTAATGCAAATTCATTTGTATTTCCCCAAGTCCTTTGTCACTGAAACATTGTACTGCACTTTACGTTTTTTAGTGGGGGTAAGTAGTTGATTACTTTTAAATTGGAAGCTTGGGAAAATTGGATATATCAGTGCAGCGAAATTGAAAAAAGGAGCTTGTGCCACAGTTTGTTGTACTAGAGGATCATGGGATTGTTTTTAAATCTGTTTCTCAAAACACTAGAGCAAAGAACAACAGAAATACTTTGTTTATTTTTTTAATACTTTCGTTTACCACTCATGAGTACATAAAATGAAACTTTTGGAGACTGAATAGGAAAATATAAATTATAATACAGTGACTCGGAGGCTCCTATTTGCATCTCTTTCAATATTTATTAAACAGCAGCAAAGAAAATAATTTATTTATTTTGAACAAAAACAGCGGGAAACCATCCCTTCCTCCTCCCCTTTATCCCAGCATCCATCCAAGGGCATAAATCCCCCGATTCCCGGAAATAAGGCCCTCTTTCTTTGCTGCTGCGCAGACGAGATAAGTATTACCACTATTACTTTGTTTGCTCAGCTGCCTCTAGTGTCGATTTACTGAAACTTGGGGCTCCGCTCGGCAGCGGGGTTTTCCTCAGTTATTATATATATTTATTTACTTCTTGCTCCTTGTGTTTGATCGTGGGCTCTCCGGGTATTGCGGTGCTCGCATGAGGGTTTTTCCATCGCGGCCGGATCTACTTCCGGCCACGGAGGAATATCGTCACGTGCCTACATGTGTTTATCAGCTCACTCGAACGCGACTTCGATCACACACGCTGCCGCTACTATGCCTGCAAAACATAAACAGAAGCGCCGGTCTCCCTCCCCATCTGGGACCTCTGCATCGGATACTAGCTCCATGCATCTGGCTGAAGCATTCGAGCAGGCTCAAATTACTAACAGCCCTCATGAGAGTTCACCGGGAGGTCCACTGCCCATGCTTGATCCCCAGCTGCAGGCCTCCATATCATCTGCCATTCAATGTGAGGTATCTGCTTTAGCTACCACTTTTCACTCGTCCTTACAAGACGTGCTTGCGGCTGTTCAGGCCTTAATGCCGACTCCACTGACTGCAGACCCAAACGCTGACTCTTAGGCCGGGACCCTTACAGCATCTGCGGCTGATATGCAACCCACCGTGGTGCACAAAGAGTGTGTGAGCAAAGTAAAGCATCAGACTAGAGGGGCTGTCATCCCTGGATCACTGCCAAAGCCAAAACGCAAACGATTGCTTGAGGGCCCCTGTCTCCAGGGTGTCAAAGGGAGCTATCCCTAAGAAAACAAAACGAGCTGAGAAGTCCCCTCCTCAGTAGGCGGATAGTGGTGAGAGTGATACCACTGTGATAAACTACACACAATTGTCTACACACAATTACGTGATTATTATCAATATTGGAACTACTTAACCCCGGACCAATCAGGTTTTCGTCCAAATCACTCAACTACAACCGCCCTTTTAAAAGTCTGCAATGATATCCAAGCTGGGATGGAACAAGGAAACCTAACTGGAGCCATCTTCCTTGATTTTGCCAAGGCCTTTGACACACTAGACCATGGCATCTTGTTAGAAAAACTTAAAAACTCTGGCATTGGTGATCGCACGCTAACCTGGTTTCAATCATATGTATCCGACCAATCACAATATGTGTCAATTTCTGGCAGCTCCTCCCTCCCCGTCACTTGCGGTGTAGTCAATACTAGGCCCCCTGCTATTCACAATATTCATAAATGATCTGCCCAACGTCTGCAAAGCCTCAACTGTACATATGTACGCAGACGACACTGTAATCTATACCAGCAAACCAAATCTCCCGCAGCTGGAGGCCGTGCTGCAAGAACAATTCACAGAGGTAGAAAAGTGGATCAAATACAACAAACTTTTTTTAAATACTGACAAAACGGTAATGATGCTCTTTGGAACAGCACCTAAACTACACAAATTGCAAAATCCCCATCTATGTGTTGAGACAAAATCAAATGGCACGCTGACCACAGTCACTTCTCTCAAATATCTAGGTATGTGGTTGGACCCTAATCTATCCTTTGGCCCCCACATCGAAAAACTCTCATCTAAACTTTATCCCAAATTAGGTGCCCTGTACAGAAACAAATCCTGCCTGAGCCCTGCGGTAAGAAAGCAGATTGTACAACAAATGCTTATGCCGGCTATTGATTACGGAGATGTAGTGTATGCAGCGGCCCCGCAAACACACCTTCAGAAACTTACTACATTGTATAACTCATTCTGCCGCTTTGCATTACAATGTAACTACATGACCCACCATTGTGACATGTTAAAAGAGCTAAACTGGCCATCGCTGGAGTCTAAACGCACCCTTCACCTTTCCAGCCTGGTGTTTAAGAGCATTTCTGGGAAGCTGCCACCCTACCTGAATAGACTGCTTCCCCCAGCAGCTCCCTCATCCTATAACCTCCGATACAGGACCAGCACCTTACTTGCAATACCACAATACAAAAAGACAGTGGCTCGATCCTCATTTTCCTACAGAGCACCACAATTATGGAATAACCTCCCAGACACCATCAAATGAATTCAATCAAGTCACTCAAGAGCTCCTTACTAACATACCTCAATACAGAATGCACCTGTAAACATGTAACATAATGACTATTTCCTACATATTTATTTTCTGTTAATCTGTATATTTGTGTTGTTTAATATCTTGCATTGTATTACTTTGTATTTCTGTAACTGTAACACTTCAATGTTCTGCATGCACGCATGCACGCATCTCCGTTCCATTGTTCAGCCAGGCACTACAGAACTTGCGTACGTAATATATGCAAGTCCCGTAGTAGTATGCAATTTGTGGTTCCTATGCTACACAAGTTGTGTAGGAGCACAAATTGCTCTGCAAAGCTTCAGGGACTTCCAATTTCAGGAGTCCTTGAGCCGCAGAGGAGCAGCAGAAAACTGAGAGGGACAAAAAGTGAGTAAAATCACCTTCAATAAAATATTTTAAAAAAAATAATTGGGGGTGGAGCTGACTCTCAACGGAGGAAGTTGTGCTTTGGATGTGCTCCCTGATGTTCTGATCTTTCCCAGTACTTATTGTCACGACTTACCTCCTGCTTTCAGACCTACCAGACCCCAGAGTTGCTGCGGAGGTGTCCCTGTACTTTGGCACCCCTTTTTGGATCACTCAGCACGTTGCCTGTGTTCCCGCTGTTATCTGCTTCCTAGGTGGCGTTGGCCATCTTGAGACCTGGGTGGATAACCAGCTGCTCCTTGCTGCAGTGTGCTTGCTGGGGAGACACGATTGGAAAGAAAAGCGTTAAAAAGACCGACGAAACGGAGGGCCCCCTTCAGGGGGACATTAGAGTGTGGATGGGAGGCGGCCTGAGACGTCGGCGGGACGGTTCCTCCTTGAGAGCGGATGGCGGCCTGTCGGATGTGGAGTCCTTACCACACTCCCAGGTCGATAAAATGACGGGGCACCTGATTTCGAACGTTGATGTCCATGCGGAGGTGGTGGATGCCGGGTCTGACCCACGTAGCCCTTCACAGCCGATGGCAGTTTTGGCTGCCGGACCCGCTCCTGTCCGAGGACCCACGCTGGTACGGCCCAATCCGGCTGCTGATTCGGACGAGTCTTGGCCCTCCACTAAAGGCGATATCCGCCGCATAATTGATGAGATGCGGGCTGTGTGGAAGAAGGATCTTCAGGAAGTCCTGGGTGAAGTTACAGAGCTGCGGACCATGGTGGAGTCAGTACAACACCGTGTAGAGGGGACGGAATCATTACAGTCCCAGCTGGTGAGCAGTGTAGACTCTCTCCAGACTCATGTGGTGTAAGGACAGAGGCTTTGACCCCTGTATGGTGTCGGGTGTATGGAACCCAATGGCAAGCCGAAGGAGGAGACCAGAAGGAATATGATTGATTAAGCTTTACTGAAGGCAACAAAATATAAGTCCAGAATAAAGTAATGTAATGTTTCTTTTGACAGAAATAAAAGTCCAGAACGGAGAGTTGTAAGGATAAATAAATACGGTTGCAATCTTGGAAATAGTCCAGGGGTAGAGGTATGCCGGGAGGTGGAACTGGCACTGAGATGGCAATCTTGAATATGGAAATGGAATGGAGCTGTACCGTGGTGGCAGGAACAGAAGCGGAGCTGTACCGTGGCAACAGGAACAGAAGTGGAGCTGCACCGTGGCAATAGGAACAGAAGTGGAGCTGCACCGTGGCAATAGGAACAGAAGTGGAGCTGCACCGTGGCAATAGGAACAGGAGCGGAGCTGTACCGTGGCAACAGGAACAGGAGCAGAGCGGTATCGTGGCAACAGAAGCGGAGCTGTATCGTGGCAGCAGGAACAGAAGCGGAGCTGTACCGTGGCAACAGGAGCAGAGCTGTATCGTGGCAGCAGGAACAGAAGCGGAGCTGTACCGTGGCAACAGGAACCGGAGCGGAGCTGTACCGTGGCAACAGGAGCAGAAGCGGAGCTGGTACTGTGATGGCCGGAACAGAAGTGGAGCTGGCACCGTGGCAACAGGAACAGAAGTGGAGCTGGTACCGTGATGGCCGGAACAGAAGTGGAGCTGGTACCGTGGCAACAGAAACCGGAGCGGAGCTGTACCGTGGCAACAGGAACCGGAGTGGAGCTGGTACCGTGATGGCCGGAACAGAAGTGGAGTTGGTACCGTGATGGCCGGAACAGAAGTGGAGCTGGTACCGTGGCAACAGAAACCGGAGCAGAGCTGTACCGTGGCAACAGGAACCGGAGTGGAGCTGGTACCGTGATGGCCGGAACAGAAGTGGAGTTGGTACCGTGGCAACAGGAACAGAGGCGAAGCTGTATCGGCAGCAGGAACAGAAGTCAGAATCCTTTTAGAGGCACACGAAGGGGAACCACTGGGTAACGTGGTGTAACCACAGTATAACCTGGTTAGTGAACTGGAGAAGGCGGCAGGTTTAAATAGGGTTCAGGGAATCATACGAACACCGTTCACCTGGGACTCGCAGGTGTAATAGGGATACCTAAGTGCTAGGTAGATTGATTGGTGGTATACGAGGATCTCCAGTGCAGGTGGGATGCAGTACCTTAACTTGACCAGCAGAGGGCGCCAGAGTACCTAGGTCTTCATGCTCTAGGATGGACGATCGCGCATGCGCGCTTGCCTCCTGTTCAGTTGGATCCCGGAGACGGCGTGGGACAGATCCTGGCTCTCCTCCCTCGAGCTGAAGATCGGAATCAGGGAGCGACGCGCCACGAGGGACCTCAGGTGAGTCTGCCAGGCGTCCCAATATGGCGGCCGCGGTCCGACCGCGGCGTGGGGCATTACATGTGGATCATCTCTCCAGGGCCTGGAATTTTTGGCACTGCGGCTCACATCCGCAAAACAGCGACGGCTCCAGCTGAGGCACCAAGGGACATTATCACGGTCGCTATAGACCTTCCTGCTAAACTGCGTCTGTTGGCTTTACCTGAGACTCGCTCTCCTTTTGAAACAACCCGCTTGTCCCTTTTTGTTGATCTGCCCTTCCTGATGCTCATGGCTGTTAAAGCCTCAGCCCCTGCTGTGCAGCCGGGGGATCTGGGCATAGTTTGGTGCCACTAGCTGGTCGAGTGCCAGCACCTTGTAATGGCCGAGCGGCGTCTGAGGGGGCGGGGCCTGGTGTGGTCACGAGGAGCCGCCGGCAGGGCGCGTGGAGTTGCCCTGACGTGGAGTTCTGTCCCCGCATCGCTTACCATTGTTTTCATTGTGTTTCAAGTTGCCGACCCGTTTACCTCTACGATCCCTGCTCCTGATTTTGACCCGGCTTGTTTTGACCATTCTTATGCTACGTATTATAGCGGTTGCTAGTACTGTGCGTCGTGGGTTTAACCCTATGCAGGCTGCTTGGGGTTTTACTCAATTCATGGGGAAATTCCCCTCTCGCTCTGGTGTACTTTCTACAGCCTTACCGGGGTTCTATTCCAGGCCCAAGGTTTATGATTTACGGTCATGTATTTCTGTACAATCCGCAATAGCGAGATACTGTCTGTTTTCTGCATATGATTGTCATGCTCAGCTTGCCAAGTGTATCCAGGTTTGTACCAGCTTTTAACCTTTATGTGTGTCAGTAGACCCTGGTGATTACAAGTTACAACATACCAGTTTGTGCTTATCAGAAAACGCTAAGTCTGTCAGGTCGGTGACTGCCCTGCAAACTGCACAATACGTTGACTGTCAAACAAACTACCTCGGATCACCCACTTAAGTATTGAAGCCATCTGTATTGTTTTGTGAGAGAAAGGGGGGGGTGAGGATCCTGAGGACGAGCAACAGCACTAATGGCCTGCTCTACGGTAGGTGCCCGCTCAGGTCTCACAAAGTTTTATGTAACGTATCTGGTGAGCGCAAATCAATATGCTCTGGAGTCCGGATGTCTCATACAGGTCCGTAACACATCATATGGTTTATAAAAGAAGCAAATATAAAAGATCATAGTATAACACTGCAGTATATAAGGTGGGCGATATATTGGATAATATTTCCACTCACAAGTGTAGAGCCCCGTCACCGGCTCAGAGTGGGACTTCGCCTTTGGGTATGTTTTCTTCCTCCTTGTTGGAAGGTGACCCCCACATGAGATGGAGCTTCCCAAGCTCAGGTTGAAGTGCCCATGGATTTTTTGTGGAAGGAAAATCCAAAAGAAAAAACAATCTGGAACCGGAAGGTGGTCTTTAAAAGGTTTAATGTAAAATTATTTTTAAAAACAAACCATATAATATGGCCCCAGGACGCGTTTCGCTGCTGTAAAGCAGCTTCCTCAGCTGGTCTCACCAAATAACCACAATAGAGGGGTATATATACCCTTTTTTGATGAACAAATTGTCCCCACATGACTTCAATCGGTTCCAGGAATCTTCTACCGGTGTGCGCCGCCATCTTGCGCATGCGCCACTCTGTTTTCCGCGTTCTTTAGAGCGCAGCCATTTTGCACATGCGCTATCCCAAGTTTATGTTTTGAAGGCGATCACTATCCTCAATCGCTCCCCGCCATGTCAGTCAGGCACGTCTTCAGTGCTGGGACAAAGCACGACAGTCTCCAATTTAAAACACACATATGGCGCAAAATAAAACAAAAAAAGGAGATGATTTATTAGAGAAACGCATAGAATTTTTTATGGGTCACTCCCCTATGCCATCTGTGTGAGCGGAGTTATAACTTTCGTGTTTTCTATTTTTTATTAACTGCTATATCCCACTATATATATCCCTCTGTCTTTATACTACAAGCATACAGCATAGGTCACTATAGCACTTTATAGGACTATTTTTCACCTATAACATCAGCACTTTGTTCAGCTAATATAAGTAAAATGTAAATGTCATTTTAGCACATACTATGCACTTAAATAGTCACTCTAGCACTTTATACATAAGTGCAATTTTTGTAGTATAAAGGATTCAGTTTACAACCGAGTGTCCTAAACCTATCTCATATATTAATAGATTATAATAATTGATATTCATCACATTTATATTTTTCAATTACCAATGTACACCCTTTACACACAGGCTGAGGGATCGTAACTTAAAGGAACACTCTAACAAAAAAATCACCCCCCGTTTTTCTATCCTAACCTATCCCTATTCCCTTTCGTTTTTATTTTTTTTCTTGTAACTGTAATACTTACCCTAAAATCCTCTTCTTTCCAGCGGCGTTTTTTTAATTTTTTTATACTCACCTCCCTCCTCTTCCGCTCCCGTCCTTCTTCTTGCTTCTTGGCTTCTGGTTTACGTGAGAAGCGCGCATGCGCGCCTCTCACATAAGCCAGCCAATCGGCAGGCTTCCTCCCGGCTCCCTCTGAGGATTAGTGTTGCGCGCAAGAGGATGCACGCAACACTAACCCTCAGAGGGAGCCGCCAGCTTCTGCGGTGAGTTGGAGACATCATCCCACTGAAAGCGCGATGACGTCTCCTACTCGGCAAAAGTCGGCAGAAGCGGGAAATATGATTCCCGCTCTGCTGACTGACAGCTGGGAGAGCGGAGTAAACTTCTCCGCCTCTCTCAGCTGTTTTCAGCATTTTCAGCTGATCGGCTGAGCGGAGGGAGGGGGGACAGAGGGCAGGATACTCCGGGCATCATGACCACCTAAAATAGCTTAGGTGGTCATGTTGCTTAGAGTATCCCTTTAAGTCATGTGTGCAATCTATAGAGGTATTAAGTTCGGAGAATAGAATTTTTCCCCCAATAGGAAATTAAGGAAAAAAAACACTTTATTTGTACACACAAGACACTTTAGCACTATTAGCACTTTCATATGGTAAACACCTCACAGGATACAAGTTAATTGTCACTTAGGAGCCTATCCAAATCCATGTTACGTACGGTACCATCTCATATAAGCGCAATAAATTTTAATGTGCTTTTTTAGTCTAGCAACTTAGGTGTCTGCGCCACTTTTTTTTTTTTATAATTCTTTATTTTAGAATTTTAGCATAGACATCATGAAATCAACATTGTAAGTTAGCCACGCAGGGCCATATGTCATCTGAAGAATTATCCCGCCAGCAATAATAAACACACAGGGACATAAAGCAATGGGTCGAAGACGTAAAAACACTCAGATGGCATCGTGCATAAACTTTCCATTGGGGTGTCCCCAGCCGGAGACATCCACTACGCAGCCCAAAAAATAGATAAATAAAAATAACACAAATGTCCACAGAGACTGCGCAGTAATAAAATAAAATATAAGGGAGGGAAAAAAAAAAAAAAAAAGGGGGGGGGGAGGGTGTCAGAAGGCATCTGCAAAACAGAAAAAGACAAGGGGGGTTTGCATAACTACAAAGCGTATAGTAAGAGTAAAATCAAACCACTTTAAATCTTCTGAAAGTGTCAAAGAAGCATAAACGTCCTCAGCAAAGAAGATCTCAAGACGTAGTCGTAGCAGAGAGCGGGGGGGGGAGGGGGGGTGCGAGAAGCAAAAATCACGGCATTAAAAAACAAAAAAAAAAGTGGAGAGGTAATTACAACGGATAGTCATCAGGCAGGAAAAAACAATAGACTGCTCTCATCCAGTGTCCCGAAACAGCGGTCGCCGCGGGGCAGGCAAGGAAAGGCATCCCCGTAGTAGTGTGATCACAGCGGAGACAGCTCCATGAGGCCTAGGCACACTTCTCTTTCCTCCTATGGGGCACACTCCGGCAGCAGGCATCACCTCCACCTCGGTCTGCGACGTATCTGGCAACACCTCCACTCCATCATGCGGCGGTGGGCTCGCGTGCGGTGTCGCCGGTGTCCCATGCCCCTCTTCCCTGACTTCTGGGACCAGCTCACCTCCAGTTGCGTCCTCTGTTACCGCAGCAGGGAGGACCACCATCCGTCCAGGAGGCACCTCCGTCAGCTCCGGACGTTCAGTTAAGTCCTCCGTCTCCTCCCGACCTCCATGCAGCTCCGCCATCTGTGGTCGCCAGGAGCCTGTAGCAATCTGGTTCCCCTCGGTGTCAGGCACCATCACCAGGCACTCATCCAAGTCCGCAGACATGGCCTCCAGGGCTCCAACACGAGGAGGGAGCATTGGCTGTCTCCATGTCGTGCCAGCTCGTTCCTCCAGCAGCCCAGACGCTGCGGCCGCCGCCGCGTTCAGAAGATGGGGGCCCTCCATCCTCCGAGCCGCTACAGCTGACCACCCATCCAGGTAAAACCGCCGGGGGAAGTTTGGAAAGCCCGAAACGGTCCGAGACTGATCCCGGTGATAGGCCTCAAGATGGCCGACGCCTGAACGCCTCCGCTGTGGGACAAGGCCGCAATCTCCACCATGCTCTGGAGGGGGGACCGAACCGGCTCCAAAGCACTCCTCCCGGTGGCCGACCATACAGAGACTCCCTGTGGGGCAAATTAAACGAGGAATTCGGTCCAAAACCGCTGTCGCCAGCGATTCCAGACGGAGCTCAGCAGAAGCACGTCTGGTTCCCTGCATGGTCAGCCACGCCCCCCGTCTGCGCCACTTTTGTATACAAACACAATCGATAATAGCTTGTAATTTTTTTTTTTTTTCAATTCAAAATTTGGTTTTATTAAAGAGTATCAAATACAGAATGGAAAATAAAGACATTGCAGTACAAAACGATACATAAAAGAGGGAACATACATCAAGAGGTGTAATACAGTTTGGAGGTATGTACAAGATCTGGGTAAGCTGATCAGGGCCGTGTCCCTCAATATCCGGCAATTAGCACGTCAACCAGGACATTACAATCCTAGTCCGTCCGGGGTTAAACAGCAGCTACCCAAGTAGTGAATCCCGGTAAGTTGCAGTAAAATCATAGCCTCCAAGGAGAGAGGTAAGAGGGAAGAAAAGCATGCGATAAGAAGAGAGAAAAGACAGGACGAAGGGGATAGAGGGCGAGAGAAACAGAGGACCAAGAAAAAAGGGGAGAGAAGAGAGAGGAAAAAAAAAAAGCGAGCTCTTACTATCCAGAACACGTTCGGGGGGAAGGCCAGGGAGACAAGCCAAGGAGCCCGCAAAAGAAAGCGAGCCATCGTACTCCTCAGACCCCTCCATCTGCCGCTGTCCGGGGGCTGGTAATAGTGTCGGCAGCATCTCCAGACCTATATTCGTCCCAATAAATCCAGGCGTCGCAGAAGGCCTCTATTTGGTCCCGTTCCACCGCTACTAAGCGATCAACAGCACGTAGCCTCTCCACCTCATTCACCCATATTCTCTTGGAGGGGATCGTTCTAGACTTCCAATGAACCGGTATCAGCAGTCTAGCCGCCATGACTAGGCGTAAGGCCGCTGATTTGCGCATCGTTTTAATGGATGTCGGGAAGTGCAACAAAAGATAAGTTGAGGCAGAAAAAGTCACATCTAACGCCGTGATACTGCAGACCCCTTCATGAACCATCCTCCAGAACGGGCCAAGGAGAGGACAAGTCCACCATATATGAAGGAAACTGCCCGCCTCCGAGCCACATCGCCAGCATAAAGGATCAGAGGTGGGCTGAATCCGATGGATTCGCTCCGGAGTCCAGTACCACAATGTGAGTATCTTGTAGGCATTCTCTGCACATTTCAGCCATGGAGATCCTCGGTGTGACAGTTCATAGGTCATAGACCACGTTTCGTCAGAAAATGAATCACCCAAGATGTCTTGCCACGTTGATTGGAACTGAGGAGGGTCAGTAATGGAATCTTGTAATAAGCGGTAGAGGGTAGATATGCTCCTAGCTAGCGGAATGCCCAGTCTGTAAAAGTTCTCGAATGGGAGTAGGGGTCTAGTAAGGCTGAATCCAGCATTGAGCGATTGAAGAAAAGACTTAATCTGGGCACAGTTAAAGTGCTCCAGAAAAGTCGGCGGTGGCGAGCCGTCTGTTGCAACAAGTGGGGGCACCATACCATCCTTCAAAAAGGACTGCACGGTGATTCTATCTGGTAAGTCTAATCTGCGTCTCAGATCAGGGCACACTCCAGGGAGAAAGCCTGGGTTATGATTGAGTGGTAAGAGAGGAGAAACAGCCGATGACAGAGACCTAGACATGCGGATCTTTCTCCAGATACGCAGGGTCTCTCGAGGAATGCTCCACAGTGTCCGGCGTTCCATGGAATCCCTAGGTCGGATCCAGGGTAGGGTCCATAATGGAGTCCCCATGAGTTCTTCTTCTAAGTCCAGCCATAACTTCTCTGCCGATGTCAGAGACCAGTCCAACACACGAGTCAACTGAGTGGCATAAAAATATAGTTTGGTGTCAGGAAGAGCCAGGCCTCCGCGATTTTTAGCGCGGCAAAGAGTTTCGTATCGCACTCTGGGTTTCCCCTTAATCCATATAAATTTTAAGATCAGGGAGCGAAGAGTCACAAAGAATTCAGCTGGTACGGGTATAGGGACCGTTTGGAAAACGTATAGAAGGCGAGGCAGTAGATTCATTTTTATGACATTGACTCTGCCGAGCCAGGAAATAAATTTATTATTCCAGCCAGCAAGGTCCGCTCGGAAGGAGTCCAAAAGAGGTTTATAATTAAGCTCAAAGAGTCTGGAGTGTGAGGGAGTCAGCCAGATACCCAGGTATCTCATCTTAGTCGGGCACCAGGCAAACGGAAAACGTTGTTTGAGTCTGCTGGCCACTATCGGGTGAAGGTTAATATCCAAGAATTCCGATTTATCAGCATTTATGCGGAAGCCGGAATGTTCTCCGAACTCGGCAAGCGCCTTCAGAGCAGCTGGTAAGGAACTTTCCGTATTTGTGAGCATAAAAAGTAAATCATCCGCGTATGCGGACACCACATGTTCACGTGAGCGACCCCGGATACCCGAGATATCAGCGTCTGAGCGCACTGATTCTAACAAAGGTTCTAGGGAGAGAGCGAATAACAGTGAATAGCTTGTAATTTAATGCACATTTCATAGATACTATTAATAAACAATTATGCTATATATATGTCTTCTCCAAGACAGAGGGATATATATAGTGGGATATAACAGTTAATAAAAAATAGAAAACACGGAAGTTATAACTCCGCTCACACAGATGGCATAGGGGAGTGACCCATAAAAAATTCTATGCATTTCTCTAATAAATCATCTCCTTTTTTTGTATTATTTTGCGCCATATGTGTGTTTTAAATTGGAGACTGTCGTGCTTTGTCCCAGCACTGAAGACGTGCCTGACTGACATGGCGGGGAGCGATTGAGGATAGTGATCGCCTTCAAAACATAAAACTTGGGATAGCGCATGTGCAAAATGGCTGCGCTCTAAAGAACGCGAAAACAGAGTGGCGCATGCGCAAGATGGCGGCGCACACCGGTAAGATTCCTGGAACCGATTGAAGTCATGTGGGGACAATTTGTTCAAAAAAAGGGTATATATACCCCTCTATTGTGGTTATTTGGTGAGACCAGCTGAGGAAGCTGCTTTACAGCAGCGAAACGCGTCCTGGGGCCATATTATATGTTTGTTTTTAAAAATAATTTTACATTAAACCTTTTAAAGACCACCTTCCGGTTCCAGATTGTTTTTTCTTTTGGATTTTTCTTCCACAAAAAATCCATGGGCACTTCAACCTGAGCTTGGGAAGCTCCATCTCATGTGGGGGTCACCTTCCAACAATGAGGAATAAAAAATACCCAAAGGCGAAGTCCCACTCTGAGCCGGTGACGGGGCTCTACACTTGTGAGTGGAAATATTATCCAATATATCGCCCACCTTATATACTGCAGTGTTATACTATGATCTTTTATATTTGCTTCTTTTATAAACCATATGATGTGTTACGGACCTGTATGAGACATCCGGACTCCAGAGCATATTGATTTGCGCTCACCAGATACGTTACATATTGTTTAATTTTCATGGTGTGGGGGAAACCACTATTTGCTGGTGTAGCATTGGAGTTGGGGTGGTCACGGCGTGTTGTGTGGCACTTACCATTTGTTTCACGATATCACAAAATTTTGCTTGCTTTTGCCATTACAAGGATGAATGTTCCATATGCAAATCAGTCTGCTCTCACCCAATGAGGGTGGCCAGTACTGACTGCCAAGGATGTCATCCCTGCACGAGAGGTGCAGCAACCCACGACGATCGTTTCAGCCTTGTTAGGCCTCATCAGGAGGGTATAGCTGACACCCCTCTAGGCGCATCAAGCAAGGGGTCCCCGTCTGGATGACCCTGTTTACTTTATAGTGAGAGAAAGGGGGGTGTGAGGATCCTGAGGACGAGCAACAGCACTAATGACCCGCTCTACGGTGGGTGCCCGCTCAGGTTTTACAAAGTTTTAGCTTGCTTGTGCCATACAGGGATGAATGCTCCATATGCAAATCAGTCTGCTCTCACCCAATGAGGGTGGTCAGTACCGACTGCCAAGGACGTCATCCTTGCACGTCATTTCTGCATATGATTGTCATGCTCAGCTTGCCAAGTGTATCCGGGTTTGTACCAGCTTTAAACCTTTATGTGTGTCAGTAGACCCTGGTTAATACAAGTTACAACATACCAGTTTGAGCTTATCAGAAAACACTAACAGGGTTATTCAAACAGGGTTATTCAAAGAGATCCGAATTGCTTGAGAGAGGTAACCGAACGCTGAAAATCAGCGTTCGGTTACCTTTCTTGGCCATTCGGCTATCCAGAGAGCAGGCAATTCGCCAAATCCTGGCGAATTGCCCGAACATACGGTGCCTGTTCGAGGGCAGTGAAAACCCCATGAAAAAGCACTGCTTCGGCTATTCAGAGAACACAAACCTGCAGTGAAAGGTTCCCCTAATGACCTGCCATTCGGTGGTTTAATTTGGCAAATTTATTCAGGAGAATCCCATAGGCTTCAATGTTAAAAATATTCCCGTTTTAATTCAATATCTAATAAACTGTTCATTATAAAATTATGCAGTAAAGAGTCTCTTTATTTATAGATTTTTTAGGATATTTTAAGCATTTTTCTGAATTTTTTTTTTTTAAAAGTCCGATTTTTTTTTTTTAAAGTTTACTTATTTTTTCTGTAACAGCCCTCTTTATTATCATTCCCTGGACCTCATATGTAAATTTCAGACATTTTCGCTCAGTAGTTTCTTTGCAAACAGTGTTTCACTTTTCAAACATTCATGCAAACTGTTTTTCTAATTTATTCACTTCACTCTGCGGTCTCAGCTTTTTCCGGCGGCTTCGCTGCGTGTGATCGGCTCCTGCTCGGGTTTTTCCGTAGTTTTCGGCAGGTTAATCCAGATGTTTTTGTGGGTTTTCGGTGTGCATTCATTGGGTTTTGCGGTTCGTTTTCGTTGGGTTTGCGGTAGCTTTTCCCTGCAATTCGGGGACCCTGTGGTGTTTGCTGAACAAATGGGATCGGCAAAAGGAACCGAATTGAAGAGAACGAAAAGTCACCGAACGTGCGGTGACTTTTCAAATCTCTTTGAATAACCCTGAAAGAGATTCGAAAAGTCACCGCACGTTCGGTGACTTTTCGTTCTCTTCAATTCGGTTCCTTTTGCTGATCCCATTTCGGTGACCCTGTGGTGTATTTAGCAAGCACCGCAGGGTCCCCGAATTGCAGGGAAAAGCTACCGCAAACCCGACGAAAACGAATCGCAAAACACAGCGAATGCACGCCGAAAACTCTCAAAAACATCTGGATTAACCTGCCGAAAACCACGGAAAAACCCGAGTCTAGCGGTTCTACGTTCTCAAAAAATGCGTTCCTTTGCAGCTTGCGTTGCGCGGCTGAACTTTCGTGCGGCCGTACTTCGTATATTACAGTAGAAAAATGTGGAGAACAGACACTCAAAGCAAAATGAGACGTGAACCCCGTCGCCCAGAGCACCAAAAGTGCAGTCCCAAACCACACCAGATACAACACAAAAGACAGAGAACCGGTGCTCGGCGCTCCCGCGTTCACGGTATAAAGGGAATCTCTTCCGTATGGAGAAAAAGATATACGTTATAACATAGGGTAAATATTTTACTGTCTTGGACAATCCATAGTTCGGAGTATTCCTAAAAGGGAAAAAAATGTATAATAGTGAAGTCCAGCTTTCACAAAAATGAAGAGCCTCGTTAGGCTCGATCACCTCGCCTGCGGGTGTTTCACACGGCTCACCCGATAGCCCTCAGTGGTTGGCTCATCTTGTAGTCTTGGTATCCCTTCAGGATCCTAGGTAGTCCACAGGTCCTCCAATGGTTGAGTACCAATGGCCCTCAGTGGTTAGCTTATCTTAAGACCTTGGTATCCCTTCAGAGTCCTGGGTAGTCAATAAGTCTTCCACTGGTAGAAGTCTGCAATACTCAATAATGTAGAAAGGATTCTATCCCATGTATGTATGTGCTCCTGGAGGCTGCCCTCGGGCACCTCTTTCAATTTGCTGCAGCTGAGTCGGGTGAGCCGTGTGAAACACCCGCAGACGAGGTGATTGAGCCTAACGAGGCTCTGGAAAGTGTGAGTGGATCCATCCCCCCCCCCACTCTTTCATTTTTGTGAAAGCTGGACTTCACTATTATACATTTTTTTCCCTTTTAGGAATACTCCGACGAACTATGAATTGTCCAAGACCGTAAAATATTTACCCTATGTTATAACGTATATCTTTTTCTCCATACGGAAGAGATTCCCTTTATACCGTGAACGCGGGAGCGCCGAGCACCGGTTCTCTGTCTTTTTTGTTGTACTTCGTATATTGGCCGTCATTTGCTGCTACTACGGCCGTAATAAAGTGCGGCTGCACGCGCGTTCGCACTGCGTTCGTCTTACCCCAGCCTTAGTTGTCCGTTGGTCTCGAAACCTTTGGAACTCAGTAGCAGATCAGTTGTGCTGTTATACTCCTTGGCTTTGGAGTATAAATCTGTAAATACTGTGTGTTTTGCAACCATCAAGCAGATATCTCTGTCCAACAAGATCTCAACCTCGTTACTCTTGTGTGAGCGCTACAGCGCCCGTTACAATGGCCCGGCGCAGGTTCCGCGAGGTGATGGCTCGACTGCGGTCTGAGGGGGTCCGCTATTGTTGGGGAGTGGCAGGGTCTCTTGTGATCATTCATGGCAATGTTCCCCACACCGCGGCTACCCCAGAGGAGGCTTGGGCTCTGTTTCCTCTCGGGGGTTTATCTAACATACCCCTGAGGGCTCAGGGCCCCACAGATGTTGCGATTGAGGACGCCGAACCAGGTTGAGTGCCCCCCCCCGTGTTTCAACATCTGTCTCACTGATGTTCAGGGGTTATATGCCCCCCATAATGTTTGAGGACTTCTTACGTCTGATGGACATTTTGTATTCTTGTCTTTTCCACTTATATTTTTCTTTCTCCCCCCTCCCTTCTTGGCGAATTTGGGTTGTCCTGAGCCACCATGGCCGCTACCATGGCTCTGCCTGTCATGTCTGGCCCTCAGGTACCCTGGCCTCGTGACATCTTCTTCCACGGCCTCCTATGGACCTTTCATCACATTTTTGGCCTTTTGCTTCCTCTTCCCCCCCCTTTTATTTTTTTCCCCCTCTTATCGACATTCCCTTAACCAGAATCGCTGACTGCCGAATCATTGCCGTTTGTTGTTCGACCCCTTTTTATGTCTTCACTATGTGATGTCCTCCTCTTTATTTACTATCATTTCCTGTACAGCTGACCTTTTTCCAAATAAAACATTTTGAATGAAAAAAAATAAAATAACTGGGCAGCGACTGTATATAAGGGCAAAAAAAAGAACTCTATTTTTAAATGGTTTCCCTTTAATTCAACATTCCAGCTATATTTGTCCTCTCCGCTCACTACTGAAAACCAGATTAATTAAGTATTTTTATGACATTCACCAGTCACTGCCAGCATGATCATATGCCATCCAAGAGGACCACAACAGATGCCTTACATCTGGTGAACATGACCTAATTTTGATTGTTTTAGGAAATTTCATTTTTGGTATTAAAATATGATATAAACCACATGCATACTCTGGATTAAAGCCACATATATACATCTGCCACTGGGGGGGGGGGTATGTGTTGAAAGGCCAATGAAAGGGTTAACTAGGCAAAATCTCCGTGGCAGAATGCAATATAACACTATATACGTTTTCTAAATAAAGTGTAGTATTGAGCAGAGATCTGTCTCACCATGTCACTGTTTAAATATCCCATTTTTGTATACATTACTAAATGCTTTGCTATGTCTGCTTCCACTCTGAATCACTGTGCACAGCAACAGCTTTCCACTGGTGCTGGAAGAAAGGAGGGTGCTTGTCCACTGAGCTGAAAAGTATGCGTTAACTCTGACACCAACTTAATCTGTAGCGCTGTACAATGCAGAAAAAGATAAACTACAATAATACTATGTGCCTTATTTTGGATATTAACATTTGTTTAATGTCATTTTGAGTTTGCTTTGTATTTAATGTCTATTTCCTGCGTGTTTCTTTCTGTAATGGACTGATTTTAATGCTTACCAGAAATGTGACGCAGTTCTGTGATGTGCAAATGGCGTCTGCAATAATAAACATCAACTCATAATAAGCCTCAACTGTACATATGTACGCAGACGACACTGTGATCTATACCAGCAAACCAAATCTCTGGCAGCTGGAGGCCGTGCTGCAAGAACAATTCACAGAGGTAGAAAAGTGGATCAAAAACAACAAACTTTTTTTAAATACTGACAAAACTGTAACGATGCTCTTTGGTACAGCACCTAAACTACACAAATCGCAAAATCCCCATCTATGTGTTGGGACAAAATCAAATGGCACGCTGACCACAGTCACTTCTCTCAAATACCTAGGTATGTGGTTGGACCCTAATCTATCCTTTGGCCCCCAGATCGAAAAACTTTCATCTAAACTTTACCCCAAACTAGGTGCCCTGTACAGAAACAAATCCTGCCTGAGCCCCGCGGTAAGAAAGCAGATTGTACAACAAATGCTTATGCCGGCTATTGATTACGGAGATGTAGTGTATGCAGCCGCCCCGCAAACACGCCTTCATAAACTTACTGCATTGTATAACTCCTTCTGCCGCTTTGCATTACAATGTAACTACATGACCCACCATTGTGACATGTTAAAAGAGCTAAACTGGCCATCGCTGGAATCCAGACGCACCCTTCACCTCTCCAGCCTGGTGTTTAAGAGCATCTCTGGGAAGCTGCCACCCTACCTGAATAGACTGCTTCCCCCAGCAGCTCCCTCATCCTATAACCTCCGATCCAGGACCAGCACCTTACTTGCAATACCACAATACAAAAAGACAGTGGCTCGGTCCTCATTTTCCTACAGAGCACCACAATTATGGAATAACCTCCCAGACACCATCAAATCTTCCCCCAGTCTTAAGTCACTCAAAAGCTCCTTACTAACATACCTCAATACAGAATGCACCTGTAAACATGTAACCTAGTGACTATATTTCCTACATATTTATTTTCTGTTAATCTGTATATTTGTGTTGTTTTTTAATATCTTGCATTGTATTACTTTGTATTTCTGTAACTGTAACACTTCAATGTTCTTGAACCCAGACATACTTGAAAACGAGAGAAATCTCAATGTATCCTTCCTGGTAAAATCCTTTATAAATAAATTAATTAATAAATGTGTGTGTGTGTTATGTTTGTTTCCCTGGTCTTTTATAGCCTCTGCTTCCTGTCTCTGTGGAGTCATTTGGTCCTGTATGTCTCCCTGCTTTTATATAGTCACAGGTTCCTGCATGCCCTCCCTCCCCCAGTGTAGTCACTGGGACCTGCATGCCCCCCCCCCCCAGTGTAGTCACTGGGACCTGCATGCCCCCCCTCCCCCAGTGTAGTCACTGGGACCTGCATGCCCCCCCCCCCCCAGTGTAGTCACTGGGACCTGTATGTCCCCCCCCAGTATAGTCACTGGGACCTGCATGCCCCCCCCCCCCCAGTATAGTCACTGGGACCTGTATGTCCCCCTGCTTCTGAATAGTCACTGGGTGACAATGTTCGCCTGTCTCTGTATAGTCAATGCTGGGTATCTTATGTCTCCTGCCTGTGAATAGTCACTGAGTATTATTGTGTACCCCCTATCTTTGTATAGTGCTTACTGTGTGTCGCACTGCTCTGTATAGTGCATGGGCCGTGCTCATGCTGCCCTCTAGAGATCACCAGATAGTAACACACTCAGCATTCTGCCCTGGGTAATACTCCCCCTATGCCTCTCACTAAGCTATAAGCCCCCATATCCCTCTGCGCTTTCTGCATACACCTGCTCCGTCTTTTTATCTCCCTTTTCCCACCTCACCCCTTTACCTGTGCCCCTCGAATAATATCCCGGCTGTGCCCAGGTAATAAAATGCTAATTGCGCGGGAGGCGGAGAATGTCGTGCGGAGGGCTGTCCGGTAGGGGGAGGCATTGAGCAGCTGCATGTGTCCTGCGGGCTGGCAGAGCCAGGCTCACACTCTGTTTTTCTCGCAGGGAGCCCTGTGCTGCTGGAGATCCGCCGAGCCGAGCTGTCCCGGGGACAGCAGCATGAGGGGGATCCGCCAGCTGCTTCTGGCCACTGCTCTCCTCCTCTGCTGGAGGCAGCCCCTGGTCGGGGGCAACTCATGGTGGTAAGTACAGCATTACTTGGAGAGGGGGAATGTGTGTGTGTGTTGGGGGGGGGGCTCTGTGGGTGACACTTGTGGTGGAGAGTGAGTGTGCACTCGTATGGTGGAATTTAATGTAAAACAATCTGACAGTGGAGTGTGTGTGAAGCAGACTGGTAAGGGACAAGTGAGTGTGAGTTCTGCAGGCAAGAAGATGGTGTTTGAGAGGTTAGGGAAAGGGAACAGAGATAGAATGACAGAGGGTGAGGAATGGGGAGAGGGTGAGGATTCCAGAGGGTAAGTGAGGATTTGAGTGTGTTAATATATGGATGAGTGAGAATGTGAACCTATGGTGATAGGAGTATGAGGTTTGGGGTGAGTGATGGAGTGAGTAAAATGGGGGGGGGGTTCTCATTAAATTCTATATAATTATATTGATAAAATACAATAAAGAGGTATACTGTGAGTGAAGATGGAGATCAACCTAAAAAGGAAAAATTGTGTCAGCACCAAAAAAGGTAAACAACATAATTTACCAAGAGACTAGAATTGTCCATCACAAGGTCAGGGGACCTTTCCATCCCTGGTAGGGCTTCCTCCAGTCAAATATTCTGGTGGTGGAGAACATCAACCGTCATTTGGCAAGAGTTATTTCTCTGTTTTGTATTTTATTTTTTACCTTTATTTGGGGATAAATTCCAATTCTGATGTAAACTTAACAGCTCCATAGACTATATTGGCTCCGGTTAAGTTTACGCCAGGCTTGGAATTAAGCTTTGGTTGGTAAACAGATCCCCACTTTTCTTTTTTGCATTTTGGTGGCCCTGGTAGACTTGATAATTGCAGGTTCCCAGTAGCTATAGACTTCTAGAACTTTACCTCATGCTCCTTACTTTATGGACCGTCCTACACATATATTTTATCTATTACAAGATCTCTGGGTACTTGTTATGGGCTTTTAGGTTTTCAGACAGGCTCCTGGGTTTTGGCAAGTCTTGAACTAAAATATTGAGTATAAAAGCAAAATACATGTAAAATAGTGCTCTGAGTATGCACGGCGCTGTACTGGGATACATACAGATGGGGACTGGCCAATGAGTTGGATGAGCTTCATGGAGTTATTAGAATCCAGGATATTCTTAATGGATTTTGGTTTTGTTGGTGATTAATACAGATCATTTTAATGGACGGAATGTTTTTAGCTTTAGATTTTTTTTTTAAAGCACAAATAGAGAAGTTAAAATGTATTTTTTCTGCCCAGGTAAGGGAAAAGAACTTCTGTTCCTAAGAACAGTTGAAGGGCTACAGAATGTCTACCCTTGGGTTAAGGTCATTCCTTTTTTTGTCATCACATGTGCCCTTCCAGTCAATCCCTCCCAACATCTGCCTGGGGAGAGCTGGAATTTGCTGGAGGGTCTCAGACCCCATGCGATTCTTTACTGGCATTTGGACTACTTGGAGGTGGTTAGCACATATCCTCCTGATGTTTTATGGCTTCATTGAAAAAACAATAGCCAGTCTTTTTTGCCCATCAGTTAAAATCGGGAGCCCGCTTGTCTAGGGGTTAAGTGGCAATTGACCTTATGGTGTAGAATTGTTAAACTTTAGAAAATTCACTGACAATTTTGCAGTCCTTCTTATGTCTGCCTGTATGTATACAACGTGAAATTGACAAATTACTTCCAAACTTAGGAGCCAATAAGAAACCTTAGGAGCCAACCTTGTTTTATTATAGGGACTATGCAATGTTTATTGACTTTCATAAAACAATCTAAAAATGTAGGAGCCAGAAGTACAATTCTAGGAGCCAGTGGTGCCTGTCTACTGAATTTGCAGAGTGTGTGTGTGTGGTGTGTGTGTGTGTGGTGTGTGGTGTGTGTGTGTGTGTGTGTGTGTGTGTGGTGTGTGTGTGTGTGTGTAAAAAATATGTCATTTGGAATTAGTTTTACAGCTTTGTTGCAAAGGCTCCCAGATTCTATCAACTGGAACTGGAATAGGAGAAGTAAATGGTCATCCATATTTTTCGGTGTTTTGGGGACTTTTCCTATTCAGAGGTTCACTTTGGAGTCACGCCTCAGTAATACTGATTAAGGGGGGTGGGGGAGAAGAAAACACAATAATAACAGATGTAATGATTAAAATTGCCCTTTTCCTCCAATTTGTTTTATCCTCAAAAACAGAATAAGCTACCCGTTCAAATTTTCCTATTGTTTCATGGTGTTTATTCTGAAACCGCATGTTATTTGATGGTTGGACATGTTTCTAGGCTAACATGTGCTTGCTCATGCTGAGTGTCAGTGATGGGCATACTGAGCTAAGTGGGGGTGTTAACTCATTATGCTCTCTTGTAGGTCCTTGGCACTTAATCCCGTACAGAGGCCTGAAATGTACATCATTGGGGCGCAGCCACTGTGCAGCCAACTAACTGGGCTATCCCCTGGTCAGAGGAAGCTGTGCCAACTATACCAGGACCACATGGTATACATTGCGGAGGGTGCCAAGACCGGTATCAAGGAATGCCAGTACCAGTTCAAGCAGAGGAGGTGGAACTGCAGCACAGTGGACAATAACTCTGTGTTTGGCAGAGTTATGCAGATAGGTGAGCCAACAGGATCCATTATAGGCTGTCAAATAGTGTATTCATCATAACTGCCCATGTCAATTAAATTGTATTTACAGCTTGTACACACCTCTTACAAATGATCTAGATGTTTGCTGGTAATACTGGTAAAGTAATGCGTAGTACAAACAGCTTTTTTGTGAATTGTCATACAGACCATCAGCACCCCATGCAAATAATTCATCCAATGCTATATTGTGTAGTCCATATTTATTTATTTATAATTTATTTATTTATTTATATACAGGTATACCTCGTTTTATTGGGCTTCGCAAATATTGCTCCATTTTGTTAATTTTCACAATAGTTCACCAGCAAAAATAGTCACCCCCCCCCCTTTTCAGTGCGATATGTAGTTTGTATCTCCAGACAAATATTGGCGAATTGCCAGCGAAATACGGCGCATTTTGGCGACAGTGAAGTTCCCCATAGAGAAGTAATGGTTAATCTATTCACAGAACAACAAAAAGTTGGCCAAATACCCAGATATCGGTGCTTTTGTTAGACAGGTTTAAACAGGGGAATCCCATAGGGTTCAATGTAAAAACAATTGCTCATTTTTATAAAAAAAAATATTTTTATCTGTTCTATTCTTTTCATTTGCAGAAAAAAGTCTTTTTTGGATTTTTTTCTTATTCTGTAACAGACCTTTTTATTGTTATTCCTAGGACCTTTATATATTATTTCCATACATTTTCATGCATTATTTTGGTTTAAAATGCCTTAAAAAGATTGCTGTTTTTTTTTCTTACCACTGTTCGGTAGCAGATTGGTGACGTTTGGCGGTTTGTGGCTGGTTTCGGCGGTTTATCGGATGCAATCAGTGATTTTTTTGGAGGTTTATCCGATGCGTACAGTGATTTTCTTTTGCTTTGATGGACCTAAAATCAATTTCCAGTACCACCCAGGCTTTAGATCAGAGATTTCAAACTCTTGCCTCCAGATGTTGCTAAACTTTAACTCCCATGACTCTTTGGCCATCGATTGCATTCAAAGAATTGTGGTAATTGTAGACTATCAACAGCATGGGAGCCTGACTGTCAGTCATACAAGCATTCTCACTGTCAGGTTATAGTTCTGACTACAGGACTCATCTTCCTAACCTTTGCAAAGGAGGTTTACTTTATACGCTAAACAGTGAGAGGGGCATGAATGACAACAGATCCAAGGTTTGACAGAGCCATGAGCGAGGTAGCCATTGAGCCTTAGCTGTCTAATCCCTGGCTCATAAAGCTCAGGAGTATTCTACAAAAACCTATTTAGAAAATCTACTCTGGCTTCTATGGTTCCTCACTGGCTCCCACGTTTGAGGTATTTATCACGTTCAGAGCTAAGTGAGTTTAATTTATTTTCCTTTTTTTTATACAAACTATTTAGGTTTAAACTTTGTAAGAGTGATGTTTACACACCCCTGCACACTGGTTAGTGTATACACCCTTTGTAATTCATTGTGCATGTACAGGAGTTCCTTGCAGTCAGGTGTGAAGCTCATACTGAGACAGGTTTTTGTTGTGTAAAAGTTTTGTTCATGGATCATAGGTGGAGAATTGCAGATAAGCACCTTTATCCCTCATCCTTCCTGGCCTTTAAATATTTTAAAGTGCATCTGTCATGGGGATAACTACTGTAGATACTCGAGTATACCGCTAGATTTTGGTTGGAGGGGTCACGTTATATTCGAGACATCTGCATTGGGTGTAAAAAAAAAAAACGGGGGCATGTCCGGAACTCGAGGAGAGCAGCCGCCATTCTGTGGAGCTCCGTACCGCACGGCCTGTAATTGGGTGAAAACGGCCGTTTAACGGCTCAAATCTCTGCGAGCCCTCCTCAGACTGAAAGCTGAGTATTCCGGGCAACAGTGGATATTTTTAGAGGCGGGGGAAGTATGAGAGTGTGAAGATCCCCACATCTCCGACCGGACTATTGCTGTTCGGCGGCCATCTTGCGGCCCACACCTAGGAGTCGGTCGGATTGTCCCTTACACTGCCGCAGCCTATAAGCCTATGACCCCATAGGTAAGAAAAATGTGAAGAGCTGGGCCCTCAATACCGCGGACGATATCTCCGGCGAGTACTGGCTCTATTTAGTCGTCCCCCGGCACTCCCGAAGGTGGCCGGAAAGCAGCTGGACGCACAGTTCCGCGATATCGAACGGCTGATTGGCTCATTCTCACGCCGAACAGGAACGAGTGCCGCGGTACCTGACCCCCCCTGGCTGCTGGAGGAGGGGTGGAAGTATTCCACGTACCACTGTGGCTGCCTGGGCTTCGTCGGGTGCTCCCGAATTGCTCCGGTGGAGGCAGCGGCAAGCGCGTGGGCGGAACGTGGCAGCCACTTAAGTAGGCTTGGGACCTAATCATCCTTAAATAGGGGCCCTCTGACTCTCAGCCCTGACCTGCGAACACCCCAACAACTGGCCGAAATCATACTCGGACGGCCTGAGATACAGACGGAGGATCAGTGCATCACCCGCCACGCAAACCCACCCCCTTTATTTTTCCTTCCTCCCCTCTGAATCGCAGACGTCTTACTGCAGGCAAAAATCGGGGTCCTTGTAGAGGCCGCAGATCCTCCTGTTTTACATACATTTCACTACAGTGAACCCTGTACCAATTGGAGTATACATATTACCTCCGAACTTGAATTTTTCTGGTGGCTATTTACGTGCCCACTACTTCTTTAATTTTTCATGACAGATCAGAAGCTCAATTTATATTGGCTGCAGCCTAATTTTTCATTAGTTCCAACAATTTTTCTGGTGTTCCCTCGTGGGACCACTGTCCCTTATTTTCTCTCCATAAATTTTTTGCCCTTTTTTAGGAATTCTAATTTTTCGGACTGCCCTTGGCACTCTACCTCTTCCTAATTTTTATAATCTAATTTTTTAAGTGATCTCTCGCGGGTCCACTGCTTACTCCTTTTATTTTTCCTATTCAGGTTTTTTTATTTTTTTTTCTCTTTTCCCATTTTTCCCATAAATCTTTCACGGCATACATTGTCTTTAAATTTTTCTTGATTGCCTACGGTGATCTACCTGCACCCTTTAAATTTTTTCAAGACTTAGCGAGGGCCTGACTGCTGATGGAATAGGTTGCCGCATTACAAAGTCCCGGCACGGACAAGCTCAATAAGGGGAAATCCGACTGGAAGGAAGATATCATGACCCACAAGAAACGCGCTCAATCAGCTCAAAGACTGAAGGACCCACAAGGAACGGCGAAACCCGAAGGTATTGCTCATTATTTCGCAGAGAAACCAGCAGCTGGAGGCACTCCACGAGGCCCTAAGATGGCACCGACCGCGGGTGTGTCCCAGGAATCCTCCCCCGCAAGTAGCGTGGAACCGCATGATGACCCGGAGGAATCAGTTAGAGACATCCTCCGCAACCTACCCACGAAAGGTGACCTGGAAAATATGCTGGGGAAATTGGAAGCCTCGTTCTCCGCTCGCATAGAGGAGTTGGATGCTGATATACATCAGGTGGGGTCTAGAGTACTACAGCTGGAGGAGGACCGCGATGTGATGGAAGATCGTATGACCCGTTTGGAATCAGGTTTGGAAGCACATAATACCTATATACAACGTATACACAGGGCTCTGGATGATCAGGATAATAGGGGAAGACGTAATAACCTGAGACTCAGGGGCCTCCCAGAACCCCCGGAAGGGGGCGAACATCTTATGGAGATACTGAGGATCATTTTTAATAAAATAATGGGGAAACCTCCAGATGCTCCAGTACACTTTGACAGAGCTCACCGTGCTTTGAAGCCGAAGGGAACACAGAATACAATGCCCCGGGACGTCATCTGCCGCTTGCATTATCATAGGCAAAAAGAAGAAATCCTGCAAGCAGCACGCAGACAAGAGATTAAAGACCCCCATGGTAACATCCTACCTATACCCAGATCTGTCCTGGACCACACTTCAAGCAAGGAGACTACTGAAACCGGTAACGGAGGTGCTCCGGTAGCGGCAGATCAGGTACCGTTGGGGATACCCGTTTGCTTTACTAGTGAGCGTGGAGGGAGTACATTATACCATCGGGTGTGCTGCTGACCTACCCCCTCTTCTGAAAGCACTTGCTATGGAGGACATAGCTATCCTGGACTGGTATGGCGGCGCCTCTTTAGACATGACACCACCACCGACTCAACCTCAACGCCCGCGATGGCAGACACCATCAAAAAGGGGGCGCGGGGTACCAAGATCACAACTATCTACACCCACAGTGCACCCCCCAAAATAATCTCACTTTTGTTCACCATCGGAATTGCTCCCCCACAGAAAACGCAACAAGACGACGACTTCTTCACTCGTATCCATAATTCGTGCCCTGGAATACTTTGGATCCATCCGTCATAAGACCTCACTCCGAGGGCACTATGGAGCAAGGATCAAGTGGGTCAGGCTCTAGTTCTGGACCTGATGATACACAGGTCCTCCAGAACACTAGAGTAGAGTAATTCACTTCTTCATTGATACACCCTCCTCCATGTATCGTCTTCTCTCCTCTGGATGATTTGTGGCGGGACTTTAACATATACCTAGCTGCTTACATCAAAGGATCTCCCCCACTGGACCTATATTTTTATATTTATATTTTTCCTTCCTGTTCCGTGCCATCTCTCTTTCACTTTTGACGACCTAACCTTTTGATCACTTTTTGATCTCAGTCAATTGACTTACACCCCCCCCCCCAAGTCGCGGTGACTTTTTGCTCCCACCGACGAGTTAGTTGGGAAGCAAACCTTAAAACCAGGACGATTGGTTTTCTATCGCCGGTTTTACACCGACCAACTGTTTTATATCTTAACTATTCATATAAGTGTTTTTGTTATTTGCTTAAAACATTATCCTATTATTTCTGCGGACAGATTGCTGTGACAGATTACTATTAATCTTAGAAGGTACTCCTGTCCCACGTTGCTATTTTCCACGTATTGTTTGAAATAGTTTAGTATCCATTAATTAACGTTACTTGTATTATGACCAAATTACGGTTTATTTCACTGAATGTACGCGGCTTACATTTGCCCCAGAAACGACGCAAAGCTCTCACTGATCTCCATAGACAGGGTGGGGATATAGTCTTCTTGCAGGAGACACACTTCAGGGCAGATGCTGCTCCTTCACTGAGCTCCCGCTTTTACTCACAAAGCTTTTACAGTAATTACGATACATCTAAAGCACGCGGAGTAGCGATACTGCTCGCTCGTCACATACCCTTTACTGTAATGCATCAACAACAAGACGCTAATGGTAGATTTTTGTTCGTTAAAGGCACACTGGGTAACCAGAAGATCACTCTAGCTAATATATACTTACCAAATAGAGGCCAATGCGCTGAACTTCGATCTATTCGGTCTAAACTGGATAACTTCAGGGAAGGAATTTTAATTTGTGGAGGAGACTTTAACGTTTCTATCGACTCCTCCAGAGAGGGGGTCCACCCGACCCCTTCTGTGGACGACTCGTTGCGCGGCAGATTTTTACACCTTCTCCATAAGCACCAATTAGTGGACGGATGGAGAGCCCTAAACCCTACCGTAAGAGACTACACTTTCTACTCAGCAGTAGCCCACTCATACTCCAGACTGGACACATTTCTAATCCCACACCACCAACTACACTACCTGACAAAAGTAAAAATAGCCACCTGGTCGGACCATGCCCCAGTGATGTGTGGTGGATATTCAATCCATTCCACACCGCACGTGGCGCTTGAATGAATCGCTACTCCGGGATGTGGTGATTCGACAGAACCTGCAGGACACAATCGCACAGTATTTTGACGAAAACTCCACCCCAGACATTCTCTTACCGACCTTGTGGGAGGCACATAAATGTGTCATAAGAGGACATCTTATACAGATTGGTGCACAACGCAAAAGGGAACATAGGAAGACCCTAGACACAGTCCTTCAACATATACATGACTTGGAGACTGCACACAAATCGGTTCAATCCCTCGACATTTTATTTATTTATTTATTTATTTATAAAGGATTTTACCAGGAAGGATACATTGAGATTTCTCTCGTTTTCAAGCAGGACCTAACAGAACAAAGAGCACATCTAAACTCCCTACTATCCCAACAAGCCTTTAAATCAATGCTGCTAACTAAACAAACATATTACACTCAAGGCAACAAATTTGGCCGACTTTTAGCAAACGCCCTAAAGCAACGTCGCCAAGCTACTTACATCCCTAAAATACGAGAAAGGGACGGCAGGGAACATTACCTCACTAAAGACATCTCTGAGGCATTTCATAAATACTTTGCATCACTTTACCAGTTAAGAGATTCCCCACCCCTGGAGAGTGATATCCGCTCCTACCTTAAAGACTCCCTTCACTCTGTTTTACCCCCTGACTCGGCATCAGCACTGGATGCACCGTTCACGATAGAGGAGTTCTCAACAGCACTGAGCACAATGAAAGCGGGCAAAAGCCCAGGTCCGGATGGGTTCTCAGTGGCATATTACAAGACATTTGGCTCCCTACTGGGCCCTAGATTTCTTGCAATGCTCAATTCTCTGGATGGATCTACCTCCCTGGAACATGCTACACTCCGTGCCCACATAGCGTTAATTCCCAAACCAGAAAGGGATCACACCTCAGTAACTAACTATAGGCCCATCTCGCTATTAAACGTTGACGTAAAAATCATGACTAAAATGATGGCGACAAGATTAAACCCCTTTATACCCGGCTTGATCCACCCGGATCAAACTGGATTCGTCCCTACTCGTGAGGCACAGGACAACACGATCAGGGCCATTAACCTTATACACCTTGCAATCTCCTCCCACATGCCGACGGTCTTCCTATCAATAGATGCCGAAAAGGCCTTTGATAGAGTGGACTGGTCTTTTCTCTTGGAAACATTATCATTTTTGGGTTTCGGACCAAAATGGCTGACCTGGACAAGGAATCTTTATAGTACATCGAAGGCCTCCTTAAGGGTTAATGGCACCTACTCCCCTGACCTAGATATAAGGAATGGCACCCGGCAAGGCTGCCCGTTGTCACCCTTGTTATTCATCCTTACATTAGAGCCTCTCCTGCAGAGAATCAGGGACCATCCCCACATTCATGGCCATTCATTACCCCATCACCAATACAAAGTAGCAGCATTTGCCGATGATATTCTTCTATCCCTAACTAAACCCTTAGTTTCTCTAGAACAACTTGTGACGGAACTGGATACATATGGAAAACTGTCTAACTTTAAGATCAACCTCTCTAAATGCGAGGTTCTGGGAGTGGGAGTCACTGCACACCAAAAGAGGGCCATAGAAAAAGCCTATCCCTTTCAATGGGCTCGTGGCTCGATACGTTACTTGGGAGTTTCACTACCTAGTAATCTAAACCAACTTTATGCTACGAATTATGAACCGTTGCTACGGACAATATCACAAGATCTGCGAGGTTGGAAACTTCCTCATGTTTCCTGGCTCGGTAGAATAAATATTCTGAAAATGAACGTTCTTCCCAGACTTTTATACATCTTTCAGACAGTACCGATTGGAGTGCCCCCCCAGTTCTTTGCCCTGCTACGAACCCGCTTCCTTGAATTTATTTGGCATAACACCCGACCCCGAGTATCATACGCCGACATGACATGACACCGAAATAGGGGAGGTCTCGGTTTGCCCCACATAGAATTATATCACACGGCTGCACTTTTTCTTAACTTAAGTGTCTGGAACATGTCCCCCCCGCACAAATTATGGGTTCCATTAGCACAGAGATCCCTGAAAGTCCCCATAACCACACTTCCCTGGCAGACCGTACCAATCGCTAAATTACTAACCTTGCCTCACCCGATAGTGACTCCGATACTTAGTAAGTGGAGGACATTGAGGACGTCACTTGCCCTCTCCACACATCCATCTCCACTCACACCGGTAACATTTAATCCGAAATTTCCAGAGGGAATGTCACATCACTTTTTGCCACTGGACCTTGACGAACCTTATCTCCCTTTAGCGACGTGTCTAGTAAAGAATGAACCGCGCCCAATAACGAATCTGCTGAGACCTGACACGATCACACCTTTGACCCATTACCGCTACCGCCAACTCACACATTTAATTCAGTCGCTAGGGACCCCGCTGACATTACGGAAGGATGAATCACCATTTGAAACGCTTTGTGTGACAGATCCGCAACTACCACACATGTTATCTACAATGTATGGCTCCTTGCTGGATGCTTCCACCCCGGGTCTTCCCTTATATGCAGGGAGATGGGACAGAGACATGGGTAACAAAATTTTCGAAGAGGATTGGGGTTTGATTTTCCAAACTGCTGCACATGCTTCTAGGAGCTTACACATCCAACAGACACACTACAAGCTTCTTATGGGTTGGTACCTGACACCTACACGTCTGCATAAAATTTATCCCGCCGCTGACAAGACCTGTTGGCGCTGTCAAGCATCACCGGGCACATTTGTGCACATCTGGTGGGAATGTCCATTGATACGTTCATACTGGGAATCTATATTCTTGATCGTTAATGAAATCACAGGATTGAACTTATGCCCTTCCCTTCAAGTCGCACTTTTTCACTTGGTCCCTATCTCGACACTCACATATAGGAACTCTTTAGCTATACAATTGTTCCATGTTGCTAAATCTTTGATACCTCGAAGGTGGCGCTCGACTACACCCCCAACGGTTTGGGAATTGATACAATCGGTCGAGGGTGTCCGTGAAATGGAGATGTTCCTCTCCATGGACAATAAATACGGCAAATATTTCATTACATGGTATTGGTGGTTAGATTTTCGTGCCACGAGATCGCGAGGCTACACTCCGGTGGCCATACCTACTGCTGAGAAGTCGGGTGGAATAGTAGGCTAAATAGGAAATATGTGAACCGGGAAAATGTGAAACCTTGAAATTGCAGACAGCCCAAGTGATGAGTTATTTTCCTGATACCCTGACACTCATATAAGCGTTATGTGTCGACACCTGAGAATCCACAAACTGCGTTACTCATTTCTACTGTATGCAATGTTGGTTATTTACTGAACCCCCCCCCCTTTCCCCCCTTTTTTATTTTATTTATCCTCACCCCCTTCCCACCCCTCCTCCTCCCTCTCTCCCCCCTCTGTTAAGCACATCACTTAACTATTTGTAACAAAATAAGGTCATCCTAATTATATGTACAACTATGCTATTGAATGTTAATATCTCACTATGTATGTTTGATAAAAAACAATAAAACATTATTAACCCCTTAGTGACCGGGCGGCTTTACACAAATCCGTCTTTTAGTGACCGCTGCTGTTTTTACGTTTCTGCGCTGTTAGTGTTTAGGACAATTTTTCCTCTTACTCGTTTATTCGACCCACACATATTATACACCCTTTTTCCCGCCATTAAATGGACTTTCTAGAAATACCATTATTTCCATCATATCCAATAATTTACTATAAAAAAAAATATGAAATATGAGGAAAAAAATGGTAAAAACACACTTTTTCGTAATTTAATCCCCAAAATCTACAACCACCCAAAAAGACCCCGGCTAAATAGGTTCAAAATTTTGTCCGGAGACTAGAAATACCCAATTTTAACATGCGTTTGCTTTTTAACCCCTTCACTGCTGAGACAGTTCACCTATGTGCGCTGCGCTCATTCTGACCATTTTGTGCTAATTATTTTTAGATGACAGCCTAGGTCCTATTTAATTAAACTCCCCCCAGACAAAAAAAACTTTTAAAAAAAAAAACATTTTTTTATTTTATTTAATTTTTTTATTTTTTTTTTTTTAATTTTTTTTTAAAACCAAACCTGGTCATGTTTGGTATCATTTGAAAGGCCATAATCAGGCCTTTTAAATGATGGCAAATATGACCATCCAGCTGCCATGGATCGGGAGATAAAGGGATCCCTAGGATCCCCTTATCTCTACATGGCAGCTAGAGGGTTAACTGGCCCACTGACATCCTCACACATATGGTGAGGTTGTCAGTGGGTGGGGGGACCTGGAGGCTTGGCTGACATCCAAGATGTCAGCCCCCCTCCAGGTTTGAATCGCGTTTTGGCG
Organism: Leptobrachium leishanense; assembly: GCA_009667805.1. Lineage (NCBI taxonomy): Eukaryota > Metazoa > Chordata > Amphibia > Anura > Megophryidae > Leptobrachium > Leptobrachium leishanense. The sequence continues at coordinate 246,583,199 of CM019065.1, forward strand.
CCAATTGCCATACACCGCTGGAAAGGGGAGGCTCTCCCCTCTCCAGCGGTGCAAACGGCATCTCCCTAGCTTCAATGGTTGGGGAGATAGAGGGCTCCGAAGGAGCCCCCCCTCCCCTCCATTGAAACACATGGGGGCACCTTCTGATGACGTCACCACGCAGCGTGGCGACGTCATCAGCCTCGCCTGCCCATGTAAATCACATGGGCAGGCTTCCTCCCTGCCAGATCGCCGTGGGATCCGACGAGGGAGGTGAGTATCGGGCGGGAGGGGGATTTGGCGCCGCTGACGTACCTTGTACGTCCGCGGGTCTAAGGGAGACCCGAGGACAGGACGTACAGGGTACGTCAGGGGTCATTAAGGGGTTAAAAAAAAAATTGCCTTGCTCTAGATCTCAAGTCTCCTGGAACGTCCGGTAGTTTCGTTGAAGTGAATGTGGGCTCCCTGATGCTTGCAAACACTTCAGAAACTCCCGGATTCGGAAGAGGTCGGATCCATCACAGCCAGAGGGCACGCTCACTTTAAAAGCCAAATCATTCACCTCGCTCACCTCCGCCGGCCATCTAAGAAAGGTGGCCGGCAGCTTCATACTTCGTAACAACTAAATCATTCTAGACCAGAGCACCCTGGCTTGAGGGGTAGCCTGACTGTTGAGAACACCTGAAAGGATTTTAATTGTTTACTGGTACAGTATAATTTTGTTCCTCGCGTTATATTCGAGTCTTGCTTATTCTCTCATTTCCATAATAAATGTCTATCCATCGCATTATATTCGAGTCGCGTTATACTTGAGTATCTACGGTACTTACGACCATGTGGCAGGGCATCAATCATTTTATATAGATCAACTGTTTTTCGCTGACCTATATGATAAAAAAAACGGAGATATTCCGATTCTAAAGGGACACTCTACTCATCCTGAAAGCTTTATAGTTTTCAAGTGGTGTACCGGCTGGGTGGAGTAGAGGTAACATCACTGCTCTGCGTGGAGAGAGCCTGTGGAGTCATGGGTTCGATCCCGACAAGCACCTCTCCAGTAAGTGTCCTTGGGCAAGACACCTAACGGTACATACTCGCCACCCAGGACATACTTGAAAACGAGAGAAATCTCAATGTATCCTTCCTGGTAAAATCCTTTCTCAAAAAAAAAAAAGTGGTCGAGATGTTAGGATTGCCCCCCCTCTCCCGATCTGTTGAAATTGCAAGGTTAAGCGGAGGAATTTCTTCCAGCATCACCAGCAGCCGGGATTTTTGAATTTCCCCGCTGCTGGTCACCAGGTCGGTCACTAGTAACATCAGCACGCAGAGAGCCTGCAAACATCACCCTCTGAGACCAACCATGTAAGCGAGCAGTCTCAGAGAGGCAGCAGATGGATCAGATCTGCGTATGTAACATGCACAAGTCCCGAAGCTTTGCGCAATTTGTGGTTCCTTCGGTTCACAAGTTGCGTAGGAGCGCAAATTGTGCAGAAATGCAGAGGAACTTCACACAGCAAGGGACAAAAGGTGAGTAAAATCAACCAAAAATAGGAAAAAAATAATTGTGCAGAGGCTGTCAGCAGCATCTGCCCAATTATTATTTAAGGTGGTGGGTCTGTTTTTCAATAGTGTATCCCTTTAAATTTTCCCATTCTTCTACATAACCTACACCAGCAATGCGCAGGTGTGCAGGCCGGATTTATAATTAGGCAGATTAGGTAGGGATGCACCGATACCACTTTTTTAAGACCGAGTACAAGTACCGATACTTTTTAAAAGTACTCACCGATACCGAGTACCGATACTTTTCTTTAATGTCATGTGACGCTTTCCAATAAGAACAGACCATATAAAAATGCCCCCAGCTCACATGTATATCCCCCCCCCGAATATATATATATATATATATATATATATATATATATATATATATATATATATATATATATATATATATATATATATATATATATTTCATACTGCCCCAGCTCATGGATTTGCCCCAGCTCACACATGGATATGCCCCAGCAGCTCATGGATTGCCCCAGCTCACACATGGATATGCCCCAGCTCACTCATGGATATGCCCCAGCTCACACATGGATATGCCCCAGCTCACACATGGATATGCCCCAGCTCACACATGGATTTGCCCCAGCTCTCACATGGATTTGCCCCAGCTCACACATGGATATGCCCCAGCTCACACATGGATTTGCCCCAGCTCACACATGGATTTGCCCCAGCTCACACATGGATATGCCCCAGCTCACACATGGATTTGCCCCAGCTCACACATGGATTTGCCCCCCAGCTTATGGATTTGCCCCCCCAGCTCACACATGGGTATGCCCCCCAGCTCATGGGTATGCCCCCCCAGCTCATGGATATGCCCCCACATGGGTATGCCCCCCAGCTCATGGACTGGACCCCCCCCCCTCCGTGATGATACTTACCTTCCTGGGCGCCACCGGGAATGTCTCCGCGCGTGCGCTCGTTGGAAGGACCCCAGCCGCGACCACGTGGGACCATGTGATCACGGCTGGGGTCCTTCCAACGAGCGCGCGCGGAGAACTTTTCCGGCGTCGCCCAGGAAGGTAAGTATCGTCGCGGAGAGCAGCTGCAGGGCCTGTCTGAATGCTCTATTCGGACAGGCCCTGCAGCTGCTCACTGTGTTCATACTTACCTTCCTGGGCGCCGCCGGGAAAGTTTCCGCGCGCGCGCTCGTTGGAAGGACCCCAGCCGTGATCACATGGTCCCACGTGGTCGCGGCTGGGGTCATTCCAACGAGCGCACGTGTGGAGACATTCCCGGCGGCGCCCAGGAAGGTAAGTATCGTCGTGAGCAGCTCCAGGGGCGGCTGTCCGAATGCCGATAGAGCATTCAGACAGCCGCCGCAGCCCCTCGGATGCCGGCAAGCCGGCTCAATGCCGGCTTCCGGTATCGGAAAAAATATCGGGGGTACTGCAGGAGTACCAAGTACTCCTGCAGTACCCAGTATCGGTCCCGATACCGATACTAGTATCGGTATTGGTGCAACCCTAAGATTAGGCATGTGCCTACCGGCGTCTGCCTCAAGGGGGCCGTTTGCTCTGTAAAATAAAGTAGAGAACAAATTTACATTTTAATTACAATTTACAATCATTTGGAACCATGTATCTCTGGAGCCCTACATCCTAGAGGGACATATAAGATATCATTGGAAAGGCCAGAATATGGTCCGTCTAATGATACCAAATATGATTTAATCCTACTGTTCATATTTTATGCTTGCATCTATCTATTAATATTTTGGCTGATTGTTTTCTTGTTAACTTTTTGCTCTGCTTTGTTAAACCCTTGCTCTCATATTGCCTCCCCACCCCTCCCCTTCCCATTTCGTAAATACCTGACATACACAACCCACATTCCTTAATTCTGCAAACGCTTTCTTCACACAGCTTCAATCTCCCATCACCCTCTGCCACAGGGCCTGCTACTGGACTCTGCTGTCCCACCCGCCCTCCCACCCAGTGCTGGTCTAAAATTTGTAGCTTCCTTTCCAGCTGCTTCCACTTTGCAAATCACCCTAATTAACCCAAGGTTCTAGCCCTTCCCATGAAATGTTAATCTGTATATTTGTGTTTTGTTTTTAATATCTTGCATTTATTACTTTGTATTTCTGTAACGACTGTAATATTTCAATGTTCTTGAACCCAGGACATACTTGAAAATGAGAGAAATCTCAATGTATCCTTCCTGGTAAAATCCTTTGCAAATAAATAAATGATGTACAAGTAAAGCTAAAATAGCAAATAAAATGATACCAAATGTAACCATGTACCTGTAAAAATAAAAAACTCTAAATTAAGTGCAACATTTACTTTTTTCTCTATTCTATGGCAGTGGCATTATGTGCTTTAACTTATAAAGCAAACAATACTACTGCAGTTACAGTTCCAAGTATTTATAAAGTGCTAACAAGTTCCATAGCGCTGTATAATGGAGGAGACAGAATAACAACATATACATACAGGTTAAACACACAGAACAGTCGGAGAGAGGACCCTGCTTGAGAGCTTACAATAGCAGAGTATGTGAAGTAGCGGGGTGTATGTGTGCTTTGTGGGAAGATGGAGCAAGAAATGTACAGTGGGGAATCATGGTGTGCGCTGATAGGCTTCTCTAAAGTACAGTAAAACCTTGGATTGAGAGCGTTTTGCAAGAAGAGCAACAATTTTTTTTTATAAATTTTGACTTGATATTCAAGCGATGTCTTGATATACAAGCGATGTCAAAGTAAGTACGCTTTGTCTGCCGAGAGTCACGTCATAACTGAGGCCATCGTCATCTTTCCTCCATTGGTCCGTCGCAGCATTCTGACGGCTTGACAGGGAGGGCCACAAGGTGTAACATGCATAATAGTATCACACGTTACACCAGATGTGCTGAAACCCTCCAACAGATAGTGATAAATGTCCTACACAATAACCCTCTTCTCTCTCTCTCTCCCTCCTACCAGCCAATATTCTTCTCAAAGGTAAATTGTAGGATAATTTGTTTTACTTTATACTGTACTGTATTTTGTATTCCCGTAATCATTTTCATATGAATAAATGGTTGTGGAACCAATCGTCAGAGTTTCCATTATTTCTTATGGGGAAATTCACTTTGATATAAGAGTGCTTTGGATTACAAGCACATTTCCGGAACGAATTATGCTCGCAATCCAAGATATCACTGTAATGTGTTTTTAGAGACGGTGAGAGTCTGATGTTACAAGGGAGGGAGTTCCATAGAAAGGGCAGCTCGGGAGAAGTCCTGAAGTTGAGAGTTGGGGTTGTGGGTACGAGAAGATGATAAGATCAGATCATTGGCAGAGCGAAGTGGACCGGATGGGATATACCTGCTAATGAGAGAGTAGATGTAGGTAGGGGTGCAGTTATGGAGAGCTTTGTACGTGAAGACCATTAATTTGAATTGGATTCTAAAGGAAACAGGAGGTCAGTGTATAGATTGACAAAGGGGCAAGGTGTCAGAGGTTTAGGAAGTGAGAGGGATGAGCCTGACACAGGCATTCTATTCTGAAATTCCAGGGTCATATGCAAGAAGTGAATGTCACATGCAGGATATGATAAGTCAGATAGCTTTAACTCATCCCCTTTTGAAAGCACACAAAGTTCTTTGTATTTTTTTCACTTTATTGGGAAAGTAACAGCAAATAATGTCTTGTAGGAAGAGAGAGCTTCTCATGTGTACCTTGTTATGGGAGGACGGTAAAAACAGGATGCAATCACCCGGTACATATAGATGCTTGCTGACTGCCTCTGTGGTTATACTGGGAAATTAGTTGCTGCAGAAGCAGTAAATGGGCTGGACCAAACTAACTATGACCGTTAGAGAGGGAGAGTGGACTAGTCCATTTTAAGTAGGGATGCACCGATACCGATACTAGTATCGGTATCGGGCCGATATTGCCGTTTGCACGAGTACTTGATACTCGTGCAAACGGCCCGATACATCCCGCCGATACCGGAAGCCGGCGCTGGGCCAGCTTGCCGGTATCCGCGGGGGCTGGGGAAGCTGGCCGCGTGCATGAAAAGCACGCGGCCAGCGTTCCCCTCCGGCGCGCCAAATACTCACCCTTCCTGAAGTTCCGGTCTCTGGGCAGTGATGCGGTCACGTGGCCGCCGGGCGCATCTGTGACGCTGCCTCCAGTCGAGAGGCCGCGTCACAGGAGCGCCCGGCGGCCACGTGACCGCATCACTGCCCAGAGACCGGAACTTCAGGAAGGGTGAGTATTTGGCGCGCCGGAGGGGAACGCTGGCCGCGTGCTTTACATGCACGCGGCCAGCTTCCCCAGCGTTCGAGCTGGGGGTAAATCCATGAGAGCTGCGGGCCAATCCATGAGACCTGGGAGCCAATCCATGAGACCTGGGGGCCAATCCATGAGACCTGGGGGCCAATCCATGAGACCTGGGGGTCAATCCATGAGACCTGGGGCAAATCCATGAGACCTGGGGGCCAATCCATGAGACCTGGGGGCCAATCCATGAGACCTGGGGGCAAATCCATGAGACCTGGGAGCCAATCCATGAGACCTGGGGGCCAATCCATGAGACCTGGGGGCCAATCCATGAGACCTGGGGGCAAATCCATGAGACCTGGGAGCCAATCCATGAGACCTGGGGGCCAATCCATGAGACCTGGAGGCCAATCCATGAGACCTGGGGGACATATCCATCAGAGCTGGGGCAAATCCATGTGAGCTGGGGGCAAATCCATGAGACCTGGGGGCAAATCCATGAGACCTGCCGCAAACCCATGTGAGCTGGGGGCAAACCCATGTGAGCTGGGGGCAAACCCATGTGAGCTGGGGGCAAATCCATGAGACCTGGGGGCAAATCCATGTGAGCTGCGGTCAATCTCATATAAATTTTTATATGAGATCTGTTCCTATTGGAAAGCGTCACATGACATTAAATAAAAGTATCGGTGCTCGGTATCGGTGAGTACTTTTAAAAAGTATCGGTACTCGTACTCGGTCTTAAAAAAGTGGTATCGGTGCATCCCTACTTATATCTGCCCGTTTCTGATGCAAGATACTGCCAAGGTACTTGTCCATGGACTCATTATATCACAACTCGATTACTGTAAGGCCTGGTTCACACCTGGGCGTTTTACAGCGCATTCCTACGTGCTGCAAAACGCTCAAACACTGAAATCCCATTATTTCCTATTGGCATGGTTCACACCTTGGCGTTTTACAGCACGTAGGAACGCGCTGTAAAACGCCCTATGCCCAAAGAAGTACAGGAGCTTCTTTGGGGCGTATTACAGCGCATTCGCAGCTATAGACTTCAAAAAACGCGTGTACGACGCGTTGGCCTCCTCATTGGCCTCCCTAACTCCCACATTGCTCCCTAGCAATCTGTAATGAATGCAGCTGCCAGACTTATATTTCTCATTCATCGCTCACCTCCCTCTCTGCCGGTCCCTTCACAGGCTTTCTGTACCCTTCAGGATCCGATTTAAAATACTGTGATCACATTTAAAGCCCTTAACCACATAACCCTTTCTTACATGTCTTCGTTACTTCACAAGCACGTTCCTTCTAGATCACTCCGGTCAGCAGGCGATCATTGGCTGTCCTCTATCTCCATCTGCACCAGGTGGTAAAAGGGGATACAAAGAGTTAAGTCCTAAAGCTTGCACAGCGTGTGGGACTCACAGAAAATAAAAACAAAACAAAAAGAGGGGCAAAGAGAAGCACGGAAGGTGACATCCTCAACTCGTGTCTCTGAAGGAGGGCACAGTGTCCCCAACCCGGCAGCAGGAACAGGGACCCCACAAGCCCCTCAGGATAAAATCAACTCCCCGGGCGAACTCCCCCTCCGTCTCCGGTGCAGCAGCCACAGCCGTCGGCTCAGGACCAGCCACCCTTCCAACCAGCACAGAGAAACCTGGGACTCACACTCTATCCTGACAAGGAGAGGCCATGGCAGCTGTGACATCCAGAACCACATCCAGAATAAGAGCTTTCGTAGGCCTGCTGTCGTCCAGCAGCTCCACAACACTGCTGGGAGGCTGAGGCTCCAGGTCCCATCCACCGCATCCTTCGGCAGCTGCTCCATCCACTCCACCTCGGCTCCGGATCCATCAACCCCCGCCATCTGTCGCTCTGCTCCTGGCTCACCTCTCAGCCTCGCAAGCAGGTGGCGCAACTCACCTCTAGTTAGCGGTCTGTCGTCTACCTCACTCCCTGAAAGCAAGAACAGGTAAGCGTCGAGGCCCGAAAATGCGGCCTTCAAATTCGCAGGAGGGGGAGGTCCAGACTGTAGGTCGCAGCGCATCTGCACCGAACCGATCATCCACAGGATAGTGGCAGTCAGTTTCATCTGCTCTTCGTAGGCACCATCACGGGACCAGGGAGGGCCGAGAACAACCGGACACTGAGAAACACAGCCACCATATAGGCTGCAAATAGCCGCCTGACAGGGCCTTCTGCCAGGGATGAGGAGGTTTCGCCTCTCCGGTGCCATGTGTCACCAGAGAACACGGCCCAAAGCGTCGGGGGGTATTCAGTACAGCCGCAGAAGTCAAGGTGAGGGTAAATTTACCAAGAAAGAGAGGATGAGACAGAGCCCATGTTATGTCCTCAGCCCCTGCTGCGCTCCCTGGGGGGTCTGGGCATGGTTCTGTGCCACTGGCTGGTCAAGTGCCAGCACCTTGTGATGGCCAATCGGCGTGTGAGGGGGCAGAGCCTGGCGTGGTCACGAGGAGCCACCGGGTTAAAAGCAGGGTGCGAGGAGTTGCCTCGTCGCCCTGACGTGGAGTTTACTTCCCGCATCGCCTGTTTGCTTTTGAGACTTATTTGATTTGTTGCAGACCCATTTCTGTCTGAGGACCTTGATTACGTATTTCGACCCAGCTTGCTACTTTGACGATTATCTGGTTTATCCCCTTTGTGTTTGTTAGTTCGATTCGATGCTACGCTTTGTATATGCATGTATGAGATCTGCCTGTCTCCTTGAACAATCTTACTCACACTTCTGGCCTCTGATAGCTGCCCGTACCGATATAAGACCTAATCACAAGGCACCTTACTGTGGGTTTGACTATCATGCTGTGAGCTCTGCATATACTACTTACGATCTGAAATCTGTACGATCCAAAAGACTTCGGAAAATAAGGTTTTTCTCTAAGGTTACTGCCCTGTAGTCTGCACAACTCATAGGTCGTGGTAAACCTGTATATACGAACCGAACATAAAAATACTACTGTTACAATTTCATATACAGTGTTTAACCCTTTCACTGCGGAGGACGCGCTCAGCGCATCCACCCGCAGTGTTGTTCCATGCGGAGGACGCGCTCAGCGCGTCCTCCCTTTGTGGCCAGAATCTGGCCGATTGCTGTGTCCCCTGGTGCGGGCTGACATCCTCGATGTCATCCCAGCACTCGGGGACCTCGGCTGGGCCATTAGATGTCATCACGGCGGTTTGGTTTTGTTAATGCTGCAATATTGTTCCCATTTCAATTATAATGTGAACAATGATGCTGCACTAACGATTTTTGTATGCGGTGCGTTTGTTAAAAATAGCAACATTTTCCCCAAAAAAAAATGTTAACGGGTCACCATTTCTAATTTTTTTAACAAGCGCACCGCATAGAAAATATAACCGCAAACGGTCGCATGTTAAAATGTGAAAAAAACCACTTTACACATTGTAAACTATTGAAAATTCTAATTTTATTGCATTTTTTGTTATAATATACAGACAGGACATGACGTATACATATAATAATGACATATTATGAATCTGCCGAGTCTGCCGGAAAGAACGATATATAATATGTCTGGGTCATATATCAAAATATGGCTTCAAAACGTGGTTAAACATGATGAGCGAAAGCGGTAAAAATGACCTCAGCATAGAGGTGTGAAAAGCCTCAGCAGCGAAAGGGTTAATTCCCAGATCGATTATGATTATGTTGCAACACTAAGTTGTCCTTTGGTCACGAAACCAATCGAGCTTAAGTGTGATTCTAGACTGTGTGTCTACTCCCTGGCTTGGGAGAATAGCTTTGTTTTCGCTGTCTCTGGTTGTCAGAAAAATCTGCTCTCTATTATTCAAACAACGCTACTTCAGTGCGAGCGCTATACAGTTCGTTACAGCCCCCATGTTCTCCCCAGTGTTCCTTTTGTGTATCCCTCCGCCAGCCGGATGTCACTACCACAAACTCTTTTCTGTTTCCGTGGAATCCTATGGACTCCTGGAGTTTATAACTGCGCGGTGGTTGGCGTCAAGTTGCAGCTCGTAAGTAATACGACTCAAGCTGCTGGCAAAGTAGTTTGGTAAGGCTAGGGTCAGACGAACGTATTCTGTGCGGACTTTGCATCCGTGTACAACGGACGTACTTTCTGACTAACGACAAGGTAGTGGCCACACGGTCTGTTTTTGTGACTGACTATTTTTTGACTGATGTAGATGGGAAATAAAATTAATATGAAAAACCATTTTGTCCATCAAAAATGCTGGAAGTCAAAAATGCAGTCCGTCTGACTACGTTCCATCACTCACACACAAAGCTATGCGGACGTGGCGCACTCCGCACATCTGTTCTAGCGGTTTTACGTTCTTGCCTAACTTGCATCCGTTTGCCGCCTGTTGTGCGTCCGCACTTCTGTGCGGACGTACTTCGTGTGTGGGTCTCTATTGATCATAATTGTATGCTACCATGGACGTTAAAATGTGTGGCAACAAGGACGTGAACACTGCGCTCGCCTGACCCGAGTCTTATACAGACAATAAAGGCGAGCCGCAAATGGAAAATGACAGATGCAAACGTCGGTGATCCATAAAAGGGAGATTCAAACTGGGTAGGAGAAGATTCATCAATGAATCGTCTCCTTCAGCTGAGCTGGTTTAAATTTTCTCATTTGGGAATCGCTGAAATTTATCATGGTTGAACAACGGTAATCTATACAGACTAGGGAACAAATTCATTTGTTTAGATCCTAATACTGGGTTTTGGGCTCTTGAGTTTTTACTGGTGCCTAGTTTGATTTGAATTAATCATGTCCTACCTTATTTGAATGGTGGGAGATACTTGTTACTTGTGATTTGAATGTGTTTTCTTGATGGTGAAATTTGCACTATGATCAATCATTGCCACAGAGTGTAAAGGGAATGTCTTCTTCTGACTTGATACAGCAAAGATCTAGGCACTCTACGTAGGCTTCAAATGCCTTTGGCCAGGTTATGGTCAAAGCTTCGCTGTTTGTCCACTACACCGTCAGCATTTGAAGCCTACATAGTGTGCCTGGACCCTCTTTTTTGCTGTATGTATGCTGGGAGCCTAGACATGCAATAGTACTCATGAGCACCTACATAATTAGCTATTCTGTACTATCGGGAGTGCGTTCCTTCTTTCCGTTGATTTATTCTGCTTAAAGACCATCAAGTAATGCTTGACCTGAGAGTGCCAATCTGTAATTTAAATGAGAAATCCAGATGCCAGGTAGCCACTGATTCAGTTCCTGTATCTATGGATTATTACACTTTATATCTATAGAAACCTTTTGTCATGCCACAGACATCCTGATCCCTGGCACCCCCTTGAAACCTGCATGTTTTCCACATCCTGCATGAAATCTGCAGGGTCCGGGACTTTTCTACCTGATGTTTTGCACTTGCTCTGGAACCTCACCTGAACTCCCTTTGGCTTATTACTCATGCTTAAAAGGAAGTAACGCCCTGAAGATGTTGATTCCTCATTTGAAGTCTGGACCTTGCATCAGTGCACAGCAACCTCTTGTGACCAGGGGTGGACTGACAAGACTCAGGGTCCCCGGACCAAATAAAGGAAGCCCCCCCCCCACACTAGACTCCACCCATGGAGCCTTGCACGACCCAGCCTCAAGAAGTGCACAAGCTCACTCTCGTGAGATCGTGCAGCGCTGCAGATGAATCACAGAGGGAGTCTAGGAACTATTTGTTCCCAGTCTCACTCTGCTCCGAGTGAGAAGAAGCAGCAGATCGCTCTGCCTTTCCCACCTCAGGATAAGGGGGAGGGTTGGGTTTAGGAGAAAGGAAAATTAGCTTTGAGTAATTTCACAGTGAAATACCATCTCCTGTGTGGAAGCGCAGGTTACTTTGCAATAGTTTATGCTTCCACACGTAGCTCACAATTAACATCTCCCATAATAAATATAGGAGACGTCAATGTACAGTAACCGCGTGCAAGAAAACGCTACACTAAAGTCGAAAGGAAATGGAATGGCATTTCCTGTCGATAAAATAACTACAGGAGACGTTATGTGTAAGGTTTCCTGTAGTTATCTTATTGACAAATCTGGAATATAGCCCAAGTTGGCTCCACCATGCTCACCTTAACTTTGTGTGCGGCTCAGGCTGGCTGTGGCTGGTGAAACTGGCTGGCACTGGTTTGGCTGGAGCTGGTGGCCCTGGTGTGCTGGCAGGAATGGGTCTGGCTGGTCTTGCAGGCAGAGGCAGCTCCAGATATGTTGACGCCTTCGCAAATCTTAGTTATGAGGTCCTACAGGGCCAACGAGCAGCCTACTCCCTGATGATTTAGAGGACAGCATGTGTGAATGAGCATATCATAGAGCTCCACAGCAATACAAATCACAGTAATGTGCAGTGTGTATGAACGTATCACAGAGCTCCACAGCAATACAAATCACAGTAATATGCAGTGTGTATGAGAGTATCACAGAGCTCCACAACAATGCAAATCACAGTAATGTGCAGTGTGTATGAGCGTATCACAGAGCTCCACAGCAATACAAATCACAGTACTATGCAGTGTGTATGAGTGTATCACAGAGCTCCACAACAATACAAATCACAGTAATGTGCAGTGTGTATGAACGTATCACAGAGCTCCACAGCAATACAAATCACAGTAATATGCAGTGTGTATGAGTGTATCACAGAGCTCCACAACAATGCAAATCACAGTAATGTGCAGTGTGTATGAGCGTATCACAGAGCTCCACAGCAATACAAATCACAGTACTATGCAGTGTGTATGAGTGTATCACAGAGCTCCACAACAATACAAATCACAGTAATGTGCAGTGTGTATGAGCGTATCACAGAGCTCCACAGCAATACAAATCACAGTAATGTGCGGTGTGTATGAGCGTATCACAGAGCTCCACAGCAATACAAATCACAGTAATGTGCGGTGAGTATAAGCGTATCACAGAGCTTCACAGCAATAAAACTCACATAAATGTGCGATGCGTATGAGCGTATCACAGAATCCACAGCAATAAAACTCACAGTAATGTGCGATGTGTATGAACATATCAGAGCTCCACAGCAATAAAACTCTCAGCAATGTGTGGTGTGTATGAGCGTATCACAGAATCCACAGCAATAAAACTCACGGTAATGTTCAGAGTGTATGAGCGGGAGTTCTATTGCTGTGGATTCTGGGTTATCCTAATACACACCTCACAATACTGTATCACAGAATCCACAGAAATAAAACTCAAATGTATTATTAATATAAATGTTAATTTAAAATTAAAGTAAAAATAAATAACATTAATAAAATATTTTAATTCTATTCAGTTTATTATTTTAAAATATTTATTTTAGGTGATGGCCAACAAACTTCGTCAACGGGCAGCTAAATCTAAAATAGAGAAAATGACTACTAAAACGGGGGAGACCTGCTTCCACCCCAAGCAAATAGCGGATTGCTTTGCGGAGTACTACTCTGATTTATATAATCTTCGGGATAATAGCTCTGTTCCCCAACCTTCCCTGATTGATATTGTTCCCTTTTTGCAGAGTTTACATCTCCCGACCTTAACGGATGATCAACACGAATCCTTAGAAGCCCCAATTTCCCAATTAGAATTCAACTCCTCCAACGCTTCCCTTAAATCCCGAAAGGCCCCAGGGCCTGATGGGTTTTCGGCACTGTATTATAAGACATTTCAAGCCCTGTTATCTCCCTTTCTTTTATTCCGCCATATTTTTCAATCCGGTCACGCTACCTCTGATTGGTTATCGGCGACCATTGTTACTCTCCCTAAAACCTCTCCACCTGCCCAGTTATACTCTAAATATAGGCCCATTTCATTACTTAACACAGACACCAAATTATATGCAAACATTTTAGCGAATAGGATAGTGGATTTGCTGCCCTCCCTTATTGCGGATGATCAAGTGGGTTTTATTAAACATAGACAGGGCTCTGACAATATCATTAAAGTTACTGCTCTAATGGATATGACTGTCCAAACGAATGCCCCGACTCTACTGCCGTCTCTAGATGCCGAAAAGGCGTTTGATCGTTTGCATTGGCTCTTCCTGGAACATACTTTGCTAAAATTTAATTTTCCCCGAGCGTTAATTATGGCCATCATGTCCCTATACTCCAATTCATTTGCTTCCGCATCTGTTTTGAACTCAGGCTTTCTCTCTAAACCCATGTTTATAACCAATGGCACTAGACAAGGTTGCCCCCTTTCCCCGTTACTTTACGCGTTGGCACTAGAACCTTTGGCGCAGGCGATTCGGCAAGCTGACGAGGTGGAGGGCATTCCGGTAGGTCCGTCCTCCTGTAAGCTTAGTTTGTTTGCAGATGACATATTAGTGAGCCTGACAAACCCGTTCTCGTCCCTTCCGGCCCTACAGACGACTTTAGATGCTTATAGTAGACTATCTTATTACAAACTTAATATAGCAAAGACTCAAGCCCTTCCGTATGCGCTTTCTAGTCTGGAGGTTACTGATTTGAAACGTCTATACTAAGGATGCACCAATACCACTTTTTTAAGACCGAGTACCTATACTTTTTTCAAGTACTCACCGATACCGAGTACCGATACTTTTTTTATGTCATGTGACCGCTTTCCAATAAGAACAGGCTTCATATAAAAATGTCCCCAGCTCATGGATATGCCCCAGCTCATGGATATGCCCCAGCTCATGGATATGCCCCCAGCTCATGGATATGCCCCCCAGCTTTCATGGATATGCCCCCAGCTCATGGATATGCCCCCAGCTCTCATACATATTGCCCCCAGCTCATGGATATGCCCCCCAGCTCTCATAGATATTGCCCCAGCTCATGGATATGCCCCCCAGCTCATGGATATGCCCCCCAAGCTCATGGATTTGCCCCCCAGCTCATGGGTGTTAGCAAGCTTGAAGGTTTGACCCAGTGCACATCCTGCTGCATGTATGCATGTCTGGAGGAATCCTTCCAGGGTCCATATCTCTGTAGCAAGTGTGAACGTGTAGCTCTTCTGGAAGCTCATATTGGAGATCTGGAAGGGCAAATCGTAACGCTGAGGCAGATTGACAATCTTGAAAGGAGCCTGCTTCTCACGGAGCAAAGTATAGTTGAGGAATCTAGGGGTGTGGGAGGAGTGGAGTTAACCGGGGAACAGGTTGGTAGCTGGGTGTCAGTGACACGTGGTAGCAGGGGGGGAGGGAAGAGGAAAAGGTTGGCTAGTCCTGATCTTGCGCACACCAACAGATTTACCCCTTTGAGCGAAGATGTTGGGTGCATCAGCTCAGGTGTAGCAGTACTGGAGAAGGCTGCACCCTCTAACAGCAGGGGGATCAGCCCACCAAGTAAGGGAGGGATAAAGAGGGCAAGTAAGCCTAGACAGGTTGTGGTGGTAGGGGACTCTATTATTAAGAGAGTAGACAGGGTAATCTGTCGCGCTGATCGCCTTAACCGGACAGTTTGCTGTCTGCCGGGTGCCCATGTTAGGCATGTGGTTGACAGAGTTGATAGATTATTGGGAGGGGTTGGAGATGACCCAGCTGTCATGGTCCATATTGGTACCAATGACAAAGTAAGAGGAAGATGGAAGGACCTGAAGAATGATTTCAGGGAATTAGGAAGTAAACTGAAGAAGAGGTCCTCCAAGGTAGTATTTTCTGAGATCCTACCTGTGCTACAGTGGAAAGGCAGCGGGAGATCAGGGAGGTCAATGCGTGGCTTAAAGCTTGGTGCAGGAAGGAGGGCTTTGGGTTTTTAGAGCACTGGGCTCATTTTGCACTGGGGTACAATTTGTATAGTCGTGATAGATTGCACCTGAATGGAAGAGGGTCTGCTGTGCTAGGGGAGAGGATGGTTAAAAGGTTGGAGGAGACTTTAAACTAGTGGAAGGGGGGAGGGATACAGTAGCTTACAAAATGGAGACAGAGCAGATAGCGGAAGGGTTTCAGTTCAGACTAAGGGGGGTGGAGCCGGGGGGATGGGTAATGTCAGAACAGTGGAGGCATGTAATGTAAAGTCGCATTCAGCATGTGTGGGTAGAGACAACATTAAATGTATGCTTGCTAATGCAAGGAGCCTCAATAACAAGATGGGGGAACTAGAGGTAATAGCATACACTAAGCAATACGACATTATAGGAATAACAGAAACATGGTGGGACGAAACGCATGACTGGGCTGTAAACTTAAACGGTTATACATTGTTTAGAAAGGATAGGAAACATAAGAAAGGGGGTGGAGTGTGTTTATATGTAAATCAGGATTTAAAGCCTAATATTACACAACTGGTAAGCGATGAGGGAAATGTGGAATCCTTATGGGTAAATATTTCGTTGGGGAATAAACAGGGAAGTCAACTATTGGTTGGCATATGCTATAAACCACCTAATATAGATAATGATGAGGAAGAACAACTGTTAGAGCAAATTAGGAAGGCTGCACATCATGGTAGCACTTTAATTATTGGAGATTTTAATTACCCGGACATTAATTGGGAGAGTGGGACTAGTAATTCAGCAAAGGGAATCCGGTTTCTGAACATTTTAAATGATACCTTCATGTCACAACTGGTAGAAACACCAACTAGAGAGGATAACTGTCTGGACCTGGTTATAACAAATAATGTGGATCTTTTCTCAAATATTAATGTAAAGGAACAGTTGGGAAACAGTGACCATAATATGGTGACTTTTGAAATTAACTGAAAAAAACACATTCATAAGGGGCATGCTAAAACATATAATTTTAAAAAGGCCAACTTTATTAAAATAAAGGAAGCTCTCAATGTCATTGACTGGCAGAAACTCTTTCACGGGAAAAACACGGAGGATAAGTGGAATATCTTTAAACTAACACTAGAAAAGTACACGTCACAATATATTCCACTGGTTAATAAATATAAAAGAAACAGACTGAAACCAATGTGGCTTAGTAGGAAGGTAACTAAGGAAATGAAAAATAAAAAGAAGGCATTTAAAGCTTTTAAATTTGATAAATCTGAGGCATCCTATAAAGCATATAGGGCAGCCAATAAAGCATGTAAAAATGCGATTAGATGGGCTAAACTAGAAAATGAAAAAGAAATAGCCAAAGAGAGCAAGACCAACCCTAAAAGATTCTTTAGGTACATAAATTCTAAAAAACCCAAGAGTGAAAATGTAGGTTCACTAAAATCTGAGTCAGGGTTATTATTAACGGAAGATCAGGATAAGGCAGAAATTTTGAATGATTATTTTTCTCAAGTATTTATCAAAGAGAAAAACCTATAACAGGAGACATGAAATTCATTAATAAAAACTTACTAATACAAAGTGACTGGTTGACTCAGGACAAGGTTTTGCAGAAATTAAACAATGTGAATGTGAATAAAGCCCCAGGGCCAGATGGAATTCACCCACGAGTACTGAGAGAGCTATGTGTTGAAATATGTAAACCTCTGTTCTTAATCTTTCAAGATTCTTTTCTTTCAGGAATAGTACCAGAGGATTGGAGAAAAGCTGACGTGGTCCCTATATTTAAGAAAGGTTTAAAATTTGTGCCTGGGAATTATAGACCTGTGAGCTTAACATCTGTGGCTGGGAAAGTATTTGAGGGGTTACTAAGGGATAATATTCAGGAATTTATTGGGAGGTATAATGTAATTGGCAAAAATCAGCATGGTTTCATGAAACACAGATCATGTCAGACTAACCTAATTACGTTCTTTGAGGAAGTAAGTAGAAGTATAGATCAGGGGGTCGCAGTGGATGTGATTTACTTAGATTTTGCCAAAGCTTTCGACACAGTTCCACACAAAAGGTTACTATTTAAATTGAGAAAAAATGGTCTAGGTGAAAATACTTGTTCTTGGATAGAAAACTGGATAAAAGATAGGGTACAGAGAGTGGTCATAAATGGTACATTTTCAAGATGGACACCAGTGGTAAGTGGTGTCCCTCAGGGGTCTGTTATAGGACCAATACTATTCAATTTATTTATAAATGACCTTGAGATAGGCATTGAAAGTCATGTATCAGGGGGGCGTGGTCGGCGGCGAGCGGGAGCGGACGTGTTTTGGTGGAGCTCCACACGTCTTCACCGCTTAAGGAACCACAGCTGTCTCCCCTTCCACAATTTAAGTATTTAAGGGTACCTGTGCTGCTGACCACCGGTACTGACCCGTCCGGAGCCCGTTTAGCCCCCCTCCGGACCTGAGACTCCACGGATGACTGCTGATTTGTGCTGGAGCGAGACGCCGGCGGCCATCTTGCGGCCTACTCACCAGATTTGGAAGCCTGCTGGTCTTGCGGGTCTGGACGCTACACCCTGGACTGGGTTCTTGTCGGGGGCTGGGGAGATGGTGGGCCCACGTCTTCTGGATGTCCTGGATGATTGCCCTCCGGGGGTGGTGGATGGACCTGCGGGGAGGCGAGAGGACGGATCCCCCTCTTATATTGGAGATGAGGGAGCCATGACTTTGGGCCTGGAAGCCTGCTTGTCGATTTTGGAGGAGGAAGGCGAAGACGGTCCACTTACCAAAGGTGTTTGGCGGCGGATGATGGCTGCGTTGCGGAGCTGCCGGGGGTCAGTGGACCTGAAACCAGGTGCGCGGTCCCTGGATGAGGTACCGCGGCCGGCTAACGCCGTCGAATCAGGTCAGCCACCCATCTGCGGACTGCGGTTTCGGGCGGCACTCGCCGAAGCTACAACACCCACTGCTGCTGTGGACTTGGGCCCGGAGGAGACCGCGTCGGAACTTATGAGTGCAGAAAAGCCGGAGCTGCCGGAATGTCTGCCGACCGCAGGGGAGATACTGCGAGCTGTGCTTACCCGAACCGCTGCAGGTGCCGTCTATGACCTCCTTGGAGACTACCTTAATTTTCGCCATTTTTGCGCCGGGGCTCCTGAGGGCTCCGATAGACCACCTGATGTTCGAGATGTGATGGCTCCGTTCCCCTTTTTTGACTCTGGCTGATTCCTTTTCTCCCCACTCTCGCTCCAGTAGAGTAAATTGTTTTTTATTTTCCATGATGACTTATGCTGGTTACAAGCTGACTTTTTGTTTTTTATTTTCCATGATGACTTATGCTGGTTACAAGCTGACTTTTTGTTTTTTATTTTCCATGATGACTTATGCTGGTTACAAGCTGACTTTTTTTTTTTTTTATTTTCCATGATGACTTATGGTTACAAGCTGACTTTCATTTTTCATACAGATTTGTTTGTTATTTAGCACAGTGTTTTTGATTTGTCTCCTAGATGAGCATATCACCTTGATGACTCCAACCCCCCCGTTTTTCATCCCTTTCCCCTTGTTTTTACACGCCATCTTGTGCTGCAGACTCCCCTCCCCCCCTTTCTCTCTCTCTCTTTTTTTTTTTTTTTTTAACTTTTATTTTATTTTATTACTTTTTCTTTTGGCGTTTGGGGCAACTCGGGGTGTGCCATTGTGGTGGCCACCATGGCTCTGCCCACCATACCTGGCTCCCGAGTACCCCGGCCTTGTGACCTGCACATTTCCATGGCCTCCTACTTTAGGAGAGAGCCAGGAAAGTCACATTCATGGCCTTTGCCACCCCCCCATTTTTTTTTTTTTTTTTTTTCCCCTGGAGCACTTTTTGGTATGTCCCCCCGCCCACTTTCCTATTTGAATATTGTTTTATCACTTGCTGCATACCTGTATGTTGATCCTGTGTTATTGCTTTCATTTATTTTACCTAGCTGATTGTACTGCTGACTTTTTTTTAAAATAAAAAATTTTGAATAGAAAAAAAAAAGAAAGTCATGTATCAGTGTTTGCAGATGACACAAAACTAGGAAAAGTAATGCAATGTGAGCAGGATGCTACTTCGCTGCAGAGGGATTTAGATAAATTGGGGGACTGGGCACTTAAATGGCAGATGAGATTTAATCTAGATAAATGCAAAGTTATGCACTTTGGAGTGAAGAACACGCAAGTAATTTATACCCTAAATGGTACGGAGTTAGGGAAATCCAAGCAGGAGAAGGATTTGGGAATAATCATAGACTTCAAACTAAGTAACAATGTGCAATGTCAAACAGCAGCCGCCAAGGCCAGCAAAGTATTGGCATGCATTAAAAGGGGAGTTCACTCACGGGATGAAAACATAATTTTGCCTCTGTATAAATCAATGGTCAGGCCGCACCTTGAATATGCCGTGCAATTTTGGGCACCTGTCTTAAAAAAAGATATTATAGCGTTAGAAAAAGTGCAGAGACGGGCAACTAAATTAATAAGGGGAATGGAATGGTTAAGTTATGAGGAAAGACTAACAAGCTTAAACCTGTTTAGTTTAGAGAAACAGCGCATTAGAGGGGATCTGATACCCTTATATAAATATATACGGGGCCATTATCAACCATTGTCTGATAACCTATTCATTAACAGGTCTATACCTAGGACAAGGGGTCATCCATTTAGACTGGAAGAAAGAAAATTTAGCTTAAAGCATAGGAAGGGTTATTTTACGGTGAGAACAATAAAGCTGTGGAATTCTCTGCCTGTTGAGGTGGTTGGGTCAGAGTCTGTACAGACTTTTAAAAAACGACTGGATGACTTCCTGCAGACACAGAATATTAAGGGTTATAATATTTAATATGTGGGTAAAAGCTTCTTGATCCAAGGAGAAATCTGACTGCCATTCTGGGGTCAAGAAGGAATTTTTTCCCGGTATGTTGCATTTTTCAGACTGGGTTTTTTGCCTTCTTTTGGATCAACAGCAGTAGGTTATGTGGGAGAGGCTGAACCCGATGGATGCATGTCTTTTTTCAGCCTATATAACTATGTAACTATGTAACTATGGATACTGCCCCAGCTCATGGATTTGCCCCCCAGCTCATGGATACTGCCCCAGCTCATGGATATGCCCCAGCTCATGGATACTGCCCCAGCTCATGGATTTGCCCCAGCTCATGGATACTGCCCCAGCTCATGGATACTGCCCCAGCTCATGGATTTGCCCCAGCTCATGGATATGCCCCCAGCTCATGGATATGGCCCCAGCTCATGTATTTGCCCCAGCTCATGGATACTGCCCCAGCTCATGGATTTGCCCCAGCTCATGGATATGCCCCCAGCTCATGGATATGCCCCAGCTCATGGATACTGCCCCAGCTCATGGATTTGCCCCAGCTCATGGATACTGCCCCTCCTCATGGATTTGCCCCATCTCATGGATTTTCCCCAGCACCAGCCCCAACTCATAGATATGCCCCCCAGCTCACCTGGCACTCTCCGCGATCATACTTACCTTCCTGAGCGACGCCGGGAAAGTCTTCGTGCGTGCGCTCGTTGGAAGGCCCCCAGCCACGATCACGTGGGATCATGTGATCGCGGCTGGTGGCCTTCCAACGAGCGCACGCGCGGAAACTTTCCCGGCGTCGCTCAGGAGGGTAAGTATGAACGGAGAGCTCCAGGTGCCTGTCCAAATGCTCTATTGGCATTCGGACAGGCCCTGCAGCTGCTCACCGCGTTCATACTTACCTTCCTGAGTGACACCGGGAAAGTTTCTGCGCATGCGCTCGTTGGAAGGCCCCCAGCCGCTATCACGTGGTCCCACGTGATCGCGGCTGGGGGCTTTCCAACGAGCGCACGCGCAAAGACTTTCCCCGGCGTCGCTCAGGAAGGTAAGTATGAACGCGGTGAGCAGCTGCTGGGCCTATCCGAATGCCGATAGAGCATTCGGACAGCCGCCCCAGACCCTCGGATGACGGCAAGCCGGCTCAATGCCGGCTTCCAGTATCGGGGAAAATATCGGGGTACTGCACGAGTACCAAGTACTCCTGCAGTACCCGGTATCGGCACCGATACCGATACTAGTATCGGTATCGGTGCAACCCTAGTCTATACCCTTTTGACTGGAGGTCAAACTCCTTGACTTATCTGGGAATTAAATTGTCCTTCTCCAAGCCCTCCCTCTTTGACCTTAATTATAAACCTCTTTTATCATTGACTAAATCAATATGCCACAAATGGTCCAAAGTTGAACTTTCTTGGGTGGGTAGGATACATGCTATTAAAATGATGTTGCTACCAAAATTATTATATATCTTTAGACCCTTTCCTTGCCGACCCGTTAACATTTTTTAAGTCACTGCTTTCCTCTCCAATTTTATATGGTGTGGACGACGCCCTCGTATCAAGACTGAGATAATGCATGCTCCATTGGAACTTGGTGGACTAGGCCTTCCCAATATTTTACTTTATTACAGGGCAGCAGTACTGCTAAATTTGGGCCATCTGAGTTCTCATGTTCACTCTCCTCAATGGTTGAAGTTAATGTTTCCCCTCTCCCTTTCGTATGATTTAGTTACTCTGGCTTGGACTCCCAAACTGCGGCGTCCGTGCATGGATCCCCTCCCGATGTTCCCTAGACTGATCTTGGACGTTTGGGATATAACCCGTTCTATATTGGCAGTGATCCATCCACTAGCTCTGGCATCTCCTATCTCAGTTTTTTCCCACATAATCCCTAACTTTAACCACCGCATCTGGAAAGTATCGCACACTTCAGTAATTTGTATGGCCCTATTGGACTTCTGTCCTTCGCCACCCTTAGTCAAAAGTTTTCATTAGGGCCAGCCTTCCATTACACTTTTTCACAAATCAGATCCTGTCTCTCTTCGTACTCCATGCTCAATAATCCAATTATTTTGTTATCCCCTTTTGAACAGTATTGTGTATCTCCCTCCTCAGAAGTCCGTCCCCTTTCTTTAATATATTGTCTCTTAGTAGCCAAGATGCAATCCTCTACATGGCGTTTCAAGCTGAATTGGGGGAGGGATCTGGGAGCTCAGATACCGGACTCTGTTTGGGCGGACTGTTTCCTTCTCAATGTATCTAAATTTCGATGCATATCCTTAACAGAGGCCAGGAAAAAGTGCTATTTAGATGGTATATTACCCCAGATATTGAACACCATTCTAATCCCAAGGTTACGGCAACATGTTGGCGTTGCGGGGAAGAAACTGGCTATTTTTTTCATATCTGGTGGTCCTGCCGGTTGATTTCTCCGTTTTGGGTTTCTGTGGCTTGCTTGAGTTCAGAGATTGTGGGTTCCAATGTTCAAGCCCTCCCTGAAATTCTCCTCCTTCAGATCATGCCAGACTCTTTATCCCGCTTACAAAAACAACTTCTAGCTCATGTATTATCAGTCGCGACGACCCTGGTCGCTGTGAGATGGAAATCTTCCAACGTTCCCTCACTTAAGGATATTACAGACCGTTTACACACTTTGAGGCTCTTAGATGGCATGGCTAGGGACTTAACTGGGACACTTCAATCTAAGAAAGACACTGGTCTATTTGGCATATTTACACTGTTCATTTGGTGAAATATAGTTTTGTATGTATATTGTAACATGACGATGTTCCAGGCTTGGTGACACTGTTTCCCCATTCCCCCTCCCCCATTTTTCTTTCTGTATCCCTTTCCTTTCATGTTTATATTGTATTTTATAGGTTTCTGGAAAATAAAAAAAATTATGTTTCAAAAAAAAAAAAATTTATTTTAATATATAACTTTATTACAATAGAAGTAAAATCTAGATATACACACAGCCTTAACCCCTCACACAAACACACACAGACTTAATCCCTCACACACAAACACACTGACTTAAAGGAACACTCCACTCAAAAATCACCCCCCTGTTTTTTTATCCTAATCTATCCCTATTCCCTTAATAAAAAGTTATTTTTTTTTTTGTGTAACTGTAATACTTACCCTAAAATCCACTTGTTTCCAGCGGCGTCTTTTTTTTTTATATACTCACCTCCCTCCTCTTCCGCTCCCGTCCTTCTTGCATCGGACTTGCCTTCTGGTTTACGTGAGAAGCGCGCATGCGCGCCTCTCACGTAAGCCAGCCAATCGGCAGGCCTCCTCCCGGCTCCCTCTGAGGATTAGTGTTGCGCGCAAGAGGATGCGCGCAACACTAACCCTCAGCCACTGCCGCCAGCTACTGCGGCGAGTTGGAGACGTCATCGCGCTGAAAGTGCGATGACTTCTCCTACTCGGCAGAAGCGGGAAATATGATTCCCGCTCTGCTGACTGACAGCTGGGAGGGCAGAGTAAACTCCTCCGCCTCTCTCAGCTGTTTTCAGCTTTTTCTGCTGAACTGCTGAGCACTCCGCTCAGCAGTTCAGCAGAAAAAGCTGAAAACAGCTGAGAGAGGCGGAGGAGTTTACTCTGCCCTCCCAGCTGTCAGTCAGCAGAGCGGGAATCATATTTCCCGCTTCTGCCGAGTAGGAGAAGTCATCGCACTTTCAGCGCGATGACGTCTCCAACTCGCCGCAGTAGCTGGCGGCAGTGGCTGAGGGTTAGTGTTGCGCGCATCCTCTTGTGAGGGGAGACAGAGGGCGGCATACTCCGGGCATCATGACCACCTAAAATAGCTTAGGTCGTCACGTTGCCTAGAGTATCCCTTTAACCCCTCAAACACACACACACACTGATTTAACCCCTCAAACGCACACACTGATTTAACCCCTCACACACACAGATTTAACCCCGCACACACACACACACACACTTAATCCCTCACACGCAAACACACTGATTTAACCCCTCAAACACACACACACTGATTTAACCCCCACACACAGATTTAACCCCTCACACACACTCACCCCCACCCCCCTACTTACCTCATCTTGGCGGTGTTGGGTCCTGGGAGGTTTCAGAGCCGCTGGGTGGGGGCGGGGCTTCTCTCCGTGCAGCAGCTCTCTCAGTGCTCTCTTCTGCTAGCATTGTGTTAGAGGGGCCCCAAATCTGGCAGCATGCCAAGCTACAGGGGGCCCCTCGAGGCCACAATCGTCAGGAGGAGCTGGAAGGGCCCGGTCCACAACTCTGCACTGCAAATCTTCAGCTCTTCTGTGGTGCTGAGATGAACGCAGGGGCAGCCACACCTTGAGCCCCTTCACACAGAAAAATCCCGGCGCCACTTGCAGGCGGCACATGATGACGTCAGCTCACAGTCATGTGATGCAACGTCACATGTAGGGCCGGCCTTTGGGGTGTGCGAGCTGTGCGACCACACTAGGCGCCATGGCAACTGGAGGCGCCGGGCAGCCGACACAGCCTGCTATCCCCACAGCTGAGCTAGCTGAAGAGGAATCCCGGCTGTTTTATTTTTGTGAGTGTTTTTGCTGCCAGTAGCGAACTGCTGGGGGGGGCGGAGCGCTGGCCCCTGCTGACTGACAAGCTGAGAGGGGTGTGTACATGGCCGGGTGTCCCCGCGCAGCCTCAGATCCAAGCAGGAAGCTGCCTGCTCGTGCTCGAGTGCGTGCTTGGCCGGCTTCTAGCATGTGCGAAGTGTGCCCAGCACCCAGCCTGTGTTTTCAGCAGCTCCGCTTAGCAGGTTGTTGGCCAGTACATGTTTAACAACAGGCAGTGAGAGGGAGCCTATGTTTCCAGTCAGTTAAGCCACGGAAGGTGAAAGAGGCATTTGATCCTGCCGAAGCAGAGTGAGCCCCCGCCCCCCCCCCCGCATTCCTCATTGAGGGACAGAGATCCAGCAGCAGATAACAGCACAGTGAAGCATGTCTGTCCAGACACCCCCCCCCCCCAAGGACATCTCTGCCTGAAGACTCGGGAGTGTTATCAAAGGTGCTTCCTTTTTTTTTTTGCCTTTAAAATGCTGAGAAATACAGGCTGATCAAAACCACATCCCAGCTGAAACTGTATTTATCAGCAGGGATGTGGTTAACAGCCCAATGCTCTTGTTTGCCTTTAGATCCACAGATAGTCCTAGATCTATCTTTAAAAAAATATCAAATTCAAGATATGTGCTTCTCTCTAGGCAGAGATGAGAAACTGTGCCAGCGCTACCAGTACCATGAAACAGACCCCCCCCCCCCAAACGTTCAATATTTTGTTCTGGCAATGAAATCGTTTAATGCCAGCAGCTATGTTAATAAAAAACAACTCCAGTGCACGTAACTGTTTAAATTAACTATTCTTATTTAAAATCATTCTAAAAGGGGTTATTCCGAGAGCACCGAAATTTCAACAGAATTTCGGTGCTTCCTTCTTCGACGACCTCAATTTGTCGACCCTGCAGTGAATTCAGCATTCACCGCAGGGTCACCAAAGGGAGCCACTGAATGCCACTGAAAGACCTGCAGAACGCAGCCAAAAAATGTCGAGATGGGGTTAAAAAAAAAACTGCAATTTTTTTTTATAATTCTTTATTTTGAAAAAGATTTAAATACATAGAAAACAGGTAAACAGCCACCCGCGACATCGCCACGCAGGGCAGGGAGGGCAATCCGGTTCAAAGCCTGAGCTATCAACACTTAATGGGTAATGGTGTAAAACAATTTATCAGATCAAGCGAGTCAGGATATCAAAATGCAGGAGACCCCCTCTCTCCCCCACCTCTCCAGGTCTTCCCCCAGGAGTTTAAACATTGCATCATAATTTAAGGAGTGTAAACCATTCATATCAGGTGTTAGCCACACCCACAGGTATTTCAAGGAGGAGTGAGTAAAACGGAACCCTGAAGTCAGTCCAATATCCTGACAAATCGAATCCGAGAGTGAAAAGGGCATAGTTACAGATTTTTCTAGGTTAACCTTATAACCCGAGACTTCTGAAAAGTCGCGCAGGAGGGACAGAAGGTGAGGAATGGAGGTGGAGGGATGGCTAAGTGTAAGCAGTACATCATTAGCGTACTCCCACACCTTGTATTCTTCTTTTCCAACCGTCACTCCTTTGATGTGGGGGGAATGGCGAATGGCTGACAAAAGGGGTTCGAGGGATAGGGCAAAAAGGAGAGGAGATAGGGGGCAACTCTGTTGCGTCCCGTTTCCTATAGAGAAACCGGTAGGGACTGTACCCGGGGTAATGACGGCAGAGGTAGGGGAATTATATAGGGATCTGAGGACCGAAAGAAAAGTCATTGGGAAGCCCCACGTGGTCAGTAGTCTAAACAGAAAAGGCCATTCTAGTCGGTGAAACGCCTTCTCCGCATCCAGGGAAATGAGCAGAGAAGGCAATCGGGTACCAGCCATGTGCTCCATCAGCACCACAGCTCGTCTAGTATTAGCAAAAGCATGTCTGCCCGGGATAAACCCTACCTGATCCGGGTGGATTATAGAGGCCAGGATGGAGTTCAGTCTATTTGCAAGTATTTTCGTAAATATTTTATAATCAACATTCAAAAGGGAAATAGGCCTATTATTTTGTAGGTAGGACGGGTCCTTTCCTTCCTTAGGAACTAAAATAATGTCTGAGCGGAGAAAATCAGCTGGGGCACCCTCCCACAGAGACAGAAAGAATTTATGTAAATGCGGGGACAGAGTTTGTGCGAAGGTTTTATAGTAAAAGGCTGAGAACCCATCTGGTCCGGGGGCCTTGTAAGGTTTAAATGATTTAAGGACCACTGCGATCTCCTCTTCAGTAGGAGGGTTTCTAAGCGTCTGTCTCTGTGTGGGGGTGAGCCGGGGAAGGGGGGCAGTCGACAGGAAACGGTCAATAGATTGGGGAGTGGGATAGAATCAGAGACATGGGTCGGGGAATGGTTGTAGAAAGTCCGAAAGTATGAGGTAAACAGTTTGTTAACTGTAGCTAGTTTTGTGTTGTTGCGGAGTTTAGATGCTAGAAGGGTGTGGGGCTTATTAGCGAAATTTGAAATAGGTCCGCTTGGACCAGGCAAGGGAGCGGGCCGCGTCCTCCCAAAGCAGTTGACGAATTGCAGTCCTGACTGTTTTAATCTGGGCGGTCAAGGCGTCTGAGGGCGAAAGCTTGTTCAGTGCTTCCCATTTAGACAGGTCAGTAGTCATGGAAACAAGGGACGCTAGCTTTGGTTTTTTGAGTCTACTACCTAATTGTATTAGATGGCCTCGTATCACCGGTTTATGGGCCAGTCACAGGGTGGTAGGGGAAAGGGTAGGTGCGTCATTATCCGTAAAATAATCTCTGAGCTGTTGCCGCAATTCTATAACATGTTCAGGTTTGTGTAGCAATGAGGAATTTAGTCTCCACGACCACGCCGGTTTATAAGACGGTATGGTCAGTGTCATAAGTATCGGAGCGTGGTCTGACCACGTAATGTCGCCTATGCTAGAAGCCGGAATCAAAGGCATAGTAGTCAGGGATAACAGGAAAAGATCTATTCGGGAATAAGAGCGGTGGGGGTTGGAGTAAAAGGTAAAGTCCCTGTCACCCGGGTGGTGGAAGCGCCAAGCGTCCACCAAGGAGTGGTCAAGCATAAAGGACTCTAGGGAAGCATCCTGGGGGTAGCCCGGAGGCGCCCCCAAAGAGTCCCTCGAAGGCCTTTCTGTCCAGAACGGGCTGGGGGCGGCATTAAAGTCCCCGCCAAGGATAACGCGACCGTCAGCTTTAGTTGTCAGTAAGGAAGATATTTCTGTCTGTGGAGGCTATCTGTCCTACCAGCATTAAATATCGTCCAGCCGGGTCCGACACTTGTAGGTGAATTTTGAAGGGGCAGGAGGAATGAATCAGAGTAGCCACTCCTTTTTTTTTTTTGTGGAGCTGACGCCATGTAGGTGGTGGAGAAGACTTTGTCTCTCAATGAGAATTGGCATGAAGAGGCAAAATGGGTCTCCTGAATCATCGCTATATGACACGCAGATCTTTTAAGCTCCCTTAACAACAGACGCCTTTTTTGAGGTGTGTTTAATCCCTTAACGTTAAGGGACAGAATATTTAAGACCTTATCCCCCATACGGAGTCAGAAAAGAGAAGGTTAAGAGGGAATAGGGCACCAAAGACGTCTTCCCTATCACTGTTTGAGGGCAGGAGAGGCAAACTGGATTCAGGGGCAGGTGAGGAGGTGGAGAGGAAGAGGTGAAAGAAGTCAGGAGAGAAGAGAAGAAAGCATAGGAGCGGGTGGCACGCTCAGGAAGCAAAGATCCACCGACAACATAAGACAAAAACATGACGTAACACAAAAAGCGCCTGGACTTATGGAGTGCCAGGCCGACCTCGGAGGGGAGGGCAAGGGAGACCAGAATACTCCCCGAACTCCGGTCACCCACACGGCCGCGCCCGACCCAAGTTGGAAAACACGATCAAGACCTAAATAAGACATTATAAAAAAGGGGGGAATTCCGGGAGGGACAGTCCCCCGTACCATCCCAAGTAAAACGGCCGGGGCGAACCTCCCCCAGGGAGCCCCTGCGAGATAGTTAAAACTAAATTAGGCATACTAGAAGCTTCAAACTCAATAACATATAAACATAGTAGGCATCAGTAAATGGCCCTGAGTCAAGGGCAAGTAGAGCAAAAATAAAACCAATAAGCAATTGCATACAGACCTCCCGTACGGTCCGCATGGTGGTCCACCACCATCAGATCCCTTGAGAGACATCCCTCTGAGGAGGGAAAAATAGAAAAAGAAGCAGGCCTCAAGGCCCCATCAGCCATCTCCACTCGAGGCACCAACTCGAATCCACCGCTGCTGCAGGCGAGGGAAGGAAGATGGCGGGAGCGAGGGGGCGACAAAATCTTCCAGAGGTGGACACTTCACCGCTGCCCAGAAGGCGGCAAGATCCGAGGAGGGAGTGAGGGCCACCTGCCGGCCCGCAACTGACACCTGCAGGCGGAAGGGGAATCCCCACGTGTAGGTGATATCATGAGCAGATAGGTGCTCCGTAATAGAGCGCCAAGCCCTGCGGCGGCGGAGGGTCGCGGGGTCCAAATCCTGGAACAGCTGCATGGGTTTATCCTCACATAATCCAGTTCGAGGTTGCGTGCGGCTTGAAGGATCTGGTGTTTTGCCATGAAGTAATGCATGCGGAATATCACGTCCTGCGGGATAAGTGACGAGGGATTTGGGGGTCTTTGGGCCCTGTGGATCCGATCCAGCAACAGATGGGCCTCCGTTATGTCAGGTGCAAGACGACGCAGTATACCCTGCACAGTCATGTTAAGATCCTTGGGTGACACAGATTCAGGGAGACCTCTTAGCCTGATATTATTCCTTCTGGAACGGTTTGACAAGTCCTCTATCTTAGACTCCAAAAAAAAAGACTCTTGGCCAGATCCCCGGTTCCCTCCGCCAATTCGTTATGGGCCTGTGTTATCTCTGCGGCCTGGTCCTCCAATTCAGCTGTGCGCGCTCCCAGCGAGTCGATCTCCCCCCGCAGCTCCATCCCCAACTTCGCCACCTCACCCGCCAGGAAGGTCTGCATCTGGGACATCTTGGCAAAGAGGCGCTCCACATCTCCTCTGGAGGCCCGAACCCCTAGGTCAGCCGAAGTGGGTGACTCTCCCTCCGGGTACAGCATGTCGCATTGGCCGCCATCTTGATAGGCTTCGGCCTGCTTTCTGGCCGGGACGAAATGGTGGGCTACGGATGGGTCATGCGGCCACGTTTTTTTTTAGCGGTTTTGGGGCTGGCATGGTGCTGGAGCTAGATGAGGGGGTTTGAGATTGAAAAACGGCTATGGGGTGCTCTGGAATGAGGGTCTTAGCGCTAGGTGTGCGGGAGCCTCGGGTTCACGCGGCCATCTTGGATGGGCGCTAGCTCCGCCCCCCATACTGCAACTTTTAAAAGGCATTTAAAACAAAACTAAAGCATAGAAATAATATATAAGGTCCTATGAATAATAATAAAAAAGTCTGTTTTTCAGACCTGTTCCAGAATTTTTAAAAAACAGGGAGGCCCTATCAGCCAGTCTTGCTGCCCCTGCACTGTGTGGACGTGTGTGGATCATCCTGGGGATTCCATCCTCATTGCGGAGGATGCTCCATGCACATCCTGCTGTGGCCCTGCTCGGTGCCGATCTGGCTTCGTGTATGGACTTCATAGTAGGGATAATTCACAAACCCCCGAATTTCACTGATTAAAGAATTTCACCATTGGGGGTGTACATATGGTAAGGGGTGTGGCTACTGTGGGGAGCTGTGAAGATTTCTCGCACAGGGCGCCCAGAGACCTAAGGCTGGCCCTGGTCACATGTGCGCCTGCACCTCCACGCTCTGCTGTAGAGGGGTCGGCAGAGGAGCTGCTGCCTAACGCCGATCCTTAGCAAATCGCGATGACTGCCCAACTGCAGTGCGGTCATCGCGATTTGTGTTATTACGGGCCGACTACCAGCAGGCTAGGCCCTCGGTCCGGGTCCAATCTGCCCGACTGGTCAGTCCGCCCCTGCTTGTGACCTTGCCTCAGACCTCGCCTGTATCATCCCATTCACCATAGATTTTCCTCTGCTGAACTTTCTGGACTTTGTCACCACCACTCACCGGTATCCTCCTTTTGCTCCCTGTGCCCCCCTTATCTGCTTGACTTCCAGTGTACCAGACCCTTTGCTCAAACCCTGACTATTGTTGATAATCTCCTGCCTAGACCCCTGCTTGTATATGACCATTCTCTCTGCCTGATCCATTATTGTAGTTACCTGCTCTTTCCAGGCCCAGATTAACCCTTTCGCTGCTGAGGCATTTCACGCCTCTGTGCTGAGCTCATTTTTACCTGTTTCGCTCATCTTGTTTAAACGCGTTTTGAAGGCTTATTTTACTATATGACCCAGACATATTATACAGTGGCAAGAAAAAGTATGTGAACCCTTTGGGATTACGTAGAGTTTTGCATGAATTGGTCATAAAATGTGCTCTGATCTTCATCTAAGTCACAACAATTTGAAAAACACAGTCTGCTTAAAATAATACAACACAAACATTATATGTTTTCATGTGTTTATTGAACAGGACATGTAAACATTCACAGTGCAGGGTGGAAAAAGTATGTGAACCCCTAGCCTAATGACTTCTCCAAGAGCTAATTGGAGCCAGGAGTGAGACAACCTTGAGTCCAATCAGTGTGATATTATTGGATGTGTTGCTGAAAGCTCTTTAAAAACACACACCGGTTTTGGGTTTACTGGTTTCAAGAAGCACTGCCTGATGTGAACCATGTCTCACAGAAAAGAGCTCTCAGAAGACCTACGATCAAGAATTGTTGACTTGCATGAAGCTGGAAAGGGTTACAAAAGTATCTCCAAAAGCCTTGATGTTCATGTGTCCACGGTAAAACAGACTCTCTACAAATGGAGAAAGTTCAGCACTGTTGCTACTCTCCCTAGGCGTGGTCGTCCTGTAAAGATGACTGCAAGAGCGCAGAATGATTAATGAGGTAAAGAAGAATCCTAGAGTGTCAGCTAAAGACTTACAGAAATCTCTGGCACATGCTAACATTTTTGTTGACACATCTACAATAAGGAAAACATTAAACAAGAATGGAGTACATGGGAGGACACCACGGAGGAAGCCATTGCTGTCCAAAAAGAATATTGCAGCACGTTTGAAGTTTGCAAAAGAGCACTTGGATGTTCCACAGCACTACTGGCAAAATATTCTGTGGACAGATGAAACCAAAATTGAGTTGTTTGGAAAAAACACACAACACTATGTGTGGAGAAAAAAAGGCACAGCACACCAACATCAAAACCTCATCCCCACTGTAAAACATGGCAGAGGGAGCATCATGGTTTGGGGCTGCATTGCTGCCTCAGGGCCTGGACGGATTGTTGTCATTGAAGGAAAAATTAATTCCAGAGTTTATCAAGACATTTTGCAGGAAAACGTAAGACCATCTGTCCGCCAACTGAAGCTCCGCAGAGGATGGGTGAATTCAACAAAAGAATGGCTTCAACAAAACAAAATACGCCTTCTGGAGTGGCCCAGTCAGAGTCCTGACCTCAACCCGATTGAAATGCTGTGGCATGACCTTAAGAGAGTGATTCACACCAGACATTCCAAGAATATTGCTACACTGAAACAGTTTTGTGAAGAGGAGTGGTCCAAAATTACTCCAGATCGTTGTGCAGGTCTGATCTGCAACTACAGGAGACGTTTGGTTGAGGTTATTGCTGCCAAAGGAGGGTCAACCAGTTATTAAGTCCAAAGGTTCACATACTTTTTCCGCCCTGCACTGTAAATGTTTACATGTTCTGTTCAATAAAAACATGAAAACATATACAGGGTTATCCAAAGAGATTCGAAAAGTCACCGCACGTTTGGTGACTTTTCGTTCTCTTCAATTCGGTTCCTTTTGCCGATTGCATTTCGGTGACCCTGCGGTGTATTCAGCAAACACCACAGGGTCCCCGAATTGCAGGGAAAAGCTGCCGCAAACCTGACGAAAACTAACCGAATGCACGCTGAAAACAAGCAAAAACATCTGGATTAACCTTCGAAAAAGCCGAACATGAGCCGAACAGGAGCCGAATCACACAGAGCCGAAGCAGCTGTGACGTAGAGGAGGCAGTGAATAAATTAGAAAAACCATTTGTATGAATCTGGGAAAAAGAAACGCTGTTTGCAAAGAAACTACTGAGCGAAAATGTCTGAAATTTTCACAGGAGGTCCAGGGAATGATAATAAAGAGGGCTGTTACAAAATAAATAAGTAAACTGAAAAAATAAATTAAAAAAAATCGGACTTTAAAAAAAAAAAAAAAAAATCTGAAAAATGCTTATAGTATCCTAAAAAATCTATAAATAAAGAGACTCTTTGCTGCAGAATTTTATAATGAACGGTTTATTAGATATTGAATTAAAACGGGAATATTTTTAACATTGAAGCCTATGGGATTCTCCTGAATAAACTTGCCGAATTAAACCACCGAATGGCAGGGCATTTCGGGAACCTTTCACTGCTGGTTTGTGTTCTCTGAATAGCCGAAGCATTGCTTCTCTATGGGGATTTCACTGCCCTCGAACAGGCACCGAACAGGCACCGTATGTTCAGGCAATTCGCCAGGATTTGGCGTATTGCCTGCTCTCTGGATAGCCGAATGGCCAGGAAAGGTAACCGAACGCTGATTTTCAGCGTTCGGTTACCTTTCTCAAGCAATTCGGATCTCTTTGGATAACCCTGATAATGTTTGTGTTTTATTATTTTAAGCAGACTGTGTTTTTCAAATTGTTGTGATTTAGATGAAGATCAGAGCACATTTTATGACCAATTCATGCAAAACTCCACGTAATCCCAAAGGGTTCACATACCTTTTCTTGCCACTGTATATCGTTCTTTCCGGCAGACTCGGCAGATTCATAATATATCATTATATACGTCATGTCCTGTCTGTATATTATAACAAAAAATGCAATACAATTAGAATTTTCAATAATTTACAACGTGTAAAGTGTTTTTTTTTCACATTTTAACATGCGAGCAATTGCGGTTATATTTTGTATGGGGTGCGCTTGTTAAAAAAATTAGATATGGGTTACATTTTTTGGGGGGGGAAATTATGCGATATTTAACAAACGCACCGTATACAAAAATCGCTAGTGCAGCATCATTGTTCACATTATAATTGAAATGGGAACAATATTGCTGCATTAACAAAACAAAAAAAAACTTGTTTATTTTATTATAATTTTTTATTAAAATTTTGTTTTTTATTTTTAATTTTAATTTTTTTAACAAACTTTTTACATGGCCATGTTTGGTATCGTTGGAAAGGCCATGCTCTGGCCGATCCAACGATATCAAACATTAACCCCTAGCTGCCACGGATCGGGAGATAGGGGTTCATTGGAACCCCTATCTCCACCATTGCTGGCAGCTAGGGGTTAACTCCAGGACTGGCGTCATCGTGCTATGCATGATGACACTAGTCCTCAGGGGGAGTTCCCGGAGGTTTGGCCGACATCTTGGAGCTCCGGGAGAGGATCACGATCCGGTGCTTTTCGGTGCTGAATCGTGATCTCTCCCCCCCTTCCTTTCAGGCGCCTCCTCCGCACACGAGCGGGGGGGGGTGCCTGAATTAGATATCATCGCGCCACCGCGATGACATCTAATGTCCCCATCCAAGATGTCAGCCCGCACCGGGGGGGCTAGCAATCGGCTGGAATCCCGGCCGATTGCTGCCTCCTGTGCTAGGACGAGCTCACGAGGTGCACTTGGCAAGACGCGCTCAGCGCTTAGCAGCCAAGAGGTTAAGATCTCTATGGGCCTGGAGCTGAATATTTTGGTGGGCTTTTTTTGTAATTTAGTGAAATTAAAACATATTTTTGGTTATTTAATAGTGCAGATACAAGTATATCTAAC
Source organism: Leptobrachium leishanense (assembly GCA_009667805.1). Classification (NCBI taxonomy): domain Eukaryota; kingdom Metazoa; phylum Chordata; class Amphibia; order Anura; family Megophryidae; genus Leptobrachium; species Leptobrachium leishanense. Next base: position 246,617,959 of record CM019065.1, read on the forward strand.
CAGTCAGATACTGTGTGATTCATTTTTCATTCAGATTTCAATCATTTAAAGAATGTAAAAAAAATTTCCCCCATTTTATTATCCAAACATTTGTAGTTATATATTCTATAGGGCATTCTTGTTAAAAAAAAAGTGAAATGGGAACCTGTTACTGCATTTTTCTGAGAAAAGATACAATTTTAACCAAAAAATTAAGGAGAAAAAAAAGGAAATATTTCCCTTGTGTTTTGGAACATGTATTTTTTAGGAATAATTTGACTATGTATAAAACACTGACCTTGCTCCCAGCGTGGGAAATGAGAAGGTGAGTAATGGCAGTGATATTGCTCATTTTATACGTGACAAATGGACAATGCCATCGCTTTGGAACTAAAAATAAATAAATAAATTTAACAAATATATATTTTTAGATTTTACATGGTCAGGTTTGGCATTCATGCAAAGGCCAGACTCTGCCCTGTCCAATGACACTCACTTGACCTTGTGAGGTGTAAAGATTAGTGACGCAGGGGTCCACAGTTCCCCACAGTGCTCTTCGCTGCAGTGCGGCGGTTTAGGTTTTTGATGTAACAATGGTTTGTACCATCACCTCCACACTTGTTGATGACATGAGAAATGAGATGGTTAGTTAGTGCAGCATCATTGTTTACTTTATAATTAAAAAGTGAAAAATATTACTGTTGGAAAGAAAAAGTAAATATTTATTATTTTATTTATTTTACTTAAAACCTGGTCATGCTCTGGCCTTTCCAGTGATACCTCACTTGACCCTGTAGCTGCTATGGAGTTGGAGATACAGAGGTCCAAATGCAAAAGTTATCCTTTCGCTGGGCCTATTCTGAGGCATGGGCCTGGAGCTGCTGCTCAATCCGGCCCTGGCTATATCTAGTATTTGTATTATTAGTTCATTCAGTGTTTGCCCTTCCTGTATACTATTAAGTTTAGCTCTGTCTCCTGCTCTCTCTCCCTCTAGCATTCAGTCTCCTCTTGCTACTCCATGGTTCTCCTGCCTCCTTGCTGCTCTAGCATTCAGTTATCCCACTCCTACTACTCCCAGCCATCCTTCTTTTGCCTCAGCCCCTTTTCTATATCTCCTCTCTGCTTTAGCAGATCCTTTATTACCCAGCCTCCTCCTGTTGTTTAGTTTAGATCTCATGTGTGTACTGTTGTGCTTTAGTTTAGGTCTGCCTGTTTACTTTCTCTACTTATTAAACCCTGTTGTTACCCTGTAAACTGTCTGAGCACATATTTCACTGCATCCTGGGTAGTTTTTAACTACACTAAGGCTAGCGTCAGACGAACGCAGTGATCACGTCCGTGTCGGCGTACAGTTTAACGTCCGTTGTAGCATAGAATCATGATCAATAGAGACCCACACACAAAGTATTTGCGCACCGGACTGCGCACGCACAACGCACGTGGCAAACGGACGCAAGTTAGGCAAGAACGTAAAACCGCTAAGACGGACGCGCAGAGTGTGTCCGCATAGCGTTCTGTGTGCGTGATGACACAAAGTCAGATGGAGCGCATTTGCAACGTCCAGCACCTCGACGCACAAAATGGCTTTTCATATCATTTTCCGATTTTTATCATTTTTCATATTAATCTTGTTTCCCATAATTACCTTTTTTTTTCTACATCTGTCAACAAAAACGGACCATGTGGTGTCTACAGCATCTTCCGTTAGTTCGTCAGTCCGTTGTGCACGCACGCAGAGTGCACTCTGACTGCGTTCATCTGACATTAGCCTTACTCATAAGGCCCTGTCAGACGAACGCAGTGATCACGTCCTTGTTGCCACACAGTTTAACGTCCGTCGAAGCATAGAATCATGAGCAAAAGAGACCCACACACGAAGTGCATCCGCACCAAACTGCGCACGCACAACGCACGTGGCAAACGGACGCAAATTAGGCAAGAACGTAAAACCGCTATCACGTCCGCGTAGCGTCCTGTGTGAGTGATGAGATGTCAGACGCAGCGCATTTGCGACGTCCAGCACCTTGACGCACACCTTGGCTTTTCATATCCTCTTCAAATTTTTATCATTTTTCATATTAATTTTATTTCCAATAGTTCCCTTTTTTTTTCTCGTACATCCGTCAACAAAAACTGACCGTGTGGTGTCTACAGTATCTTCCGTCAGTACGTCTGTCCGTTGTGCACGCACCCAGATTGCGCTCAGACTGCGTTCGTCTGACATTAGCCTAATTCAAAACTCCCATATAACACTGTATGCTCATACACAGCGCACATTACTGTGAGGTTTATTGCTGTGGAGCTCTGTGATATGCTCACACATAAATTTTGGCGAATTACCAGCAAATACGGTGCCAGTTCGACTGCAGTGAAATCCCCCATAGAGAAGCAATGGTTAATCTATTCACAGTGAACAGCAGAGAAATGTCAGTGAAATGCCCTGCTGTTCGGTGTTTTCATTTGACAGGTTTATTCAGGCGAATACCATAGTTTTCAATGTTAAAAATATTCCCATTTAAATTCACTATCTAATAAGAGGTTTATTATTTTAATCTGCAGCAAAAAGTCTATTTATTGATATTTATTTATTTATTACACGTCCGGCGGCTTGGCGGCTTTTTATTGCGGTTAGTCAGCGCTGTTTGGTGGCTGCCCAGCGTGTTTGCTCCGGGTTTGCGGCGCCGGCATTTGGCGACCGATTCCCTGCACTTCCGGAACCCTGCAGTGAATAGTGAATTCACCGCATTGATTCCCCGAACTGTGGGGAACAACAGAACACCGAAATGTCAGCGTCATTTTGGTGCTCTATGAATAACCCCTTTAGTAGTGTGTTTCTTTGCTGCCCCCTGGAAAGTGCCAGCCTAGGTCTTGCCTACCCAGGACATACTTGAAAATGAGAGAGATCTCAGTGTATCCTTCCTGGTAAAATACTTTTGTCCCCCTTCGGGACGCCACTGCCCTTGGCTCCTAAAAAGTGTAAGTGTCTCACAGTTTTTCTTATTGGCTACTAAATTTGACATACATTTGTCAAGCCCACCGTTATTGCCTGATTAATGTGTGGTCCTTAGTTTGTTAATTCTCCTAGCACAAAGTATAGATTGTTGTCCAATGAAGAGGGTCCTGCTCAAGGTCACCAAAAGGGAATGAAAGGTTTCATTGAACCCTCTTAGTGGTAATGGCAGTTGTGTTGAAACATCGGTCTTCCATTTAATGGGTGGCCATACAAGGGCAAAGGAAATGAGTTTTGTTTGTAATTGAAAATACAATGTGTTCATGGGCAGCTGTGATGAAGCTGACTACAATGTGTTATTTGACCAAAAGATGCAACCAGAGAAGGTGGTTTTCAACTTTTACTTTCCCTAAATTGATGAGTCAATGAATCCAGTTGCAGGTTATTTTAATGGCTTGACAAATCCAAGGGCACAAAATCTACGGACTCCTAGAATTCTTATTCTACCTCTGGCTCCTAAATTTTATTAATTATTCCAAATAAATTTACATATAAACCCTGCCTGGCTCTTATCTTGATTAATATTTCTCAAGCCCTGTAATATGTCATTGCTTGCATATAGGAGATGCCGGGGCCATCTAGCATATCTCTAAATAATATGACTTCCTGCTCATTCAATTTCTTTCCTTTCCTGGAATGAAAGAATAGGTTATGGTAACGAATGAAGATTTATAGTCTTTTTAATTTCAGTAAGTTAATGTGCGACCCCAGTTACAAGTAGTATTCATTATGGTATACTAAGGATATTGAGGAACTGATGGATACATTTGGTGAAGCTATAGCTCCCGGGGTCTGTCCTGCACCATTCATAGGGTCTATTCATTGAGTGTGACCTTCTTTGTTCCCTGGTGAAACCCAGCTGGAAGCAGGACCTATTCAACATTCAATACAATCTTGCTTTAGTCTCCATGAACTTCATTGGTGATTCAAATCTAAGACTAGTCGGTTGTTGAGGCTCATTCTGTGCAGCAACACTTGACTATTGATGGATCCAAGGTCCAAAAGGACCCTGGTGGGTTTAGCTGGCAAGTCCCAAAACTGTTAATTTTATTGAATTGTAGAAATTCTAAATCTGTTTTACATAGTATATATATATATAAGGGTTGTGGTGGAGGGCAAAAAGTGAGATAAAAAGCCTCCACACTATAATAAGTGTGTTTATTATTGCAGAAGCCACTTGCACATCACAGGCTTTGACCAGTTGCAAAACCTCTCTAGAAAGCCACAGTGTGGCATAGCATTGATTTTAGGGTTCTGTGTAATAACAGGCCCAGGATGAATAAAAGTGAGACAGATGTCATTAGCATATCCTACCCAGAATTCCTTGCTGCATATAGGGAATGTGGCACAGGAGCTCTGGGATGCAATATACACTATATTGCCAAAAGTATTCGCTCACCTGCCTCGACACGCATATAAACTTAAGTGACATCCCATTCCTAATCCATAGGGTTCAATATGGCGTCGGTCCACCCTTTGCAGCTATAACAGCTTCAACTCTGCTGGGAAGGCTGTCCACAAGGTTTAGGAGTGTGTTTATGGGAATTTTTGACCATTCTTCCAGAAGCGCATTTGTGAGGTCACACACTGATGTTGGACGAGAAGGCCTGGCTCTCAGTCTCTGCTCTAATTCATCCCAAAGGTGTTCTATCGGGTTGAGGTCAGGACTCTGTGCAGGCCAGTCAAGTTCATTCACACCAGACTCTGTCATCCATGTCTTTATGGACCTTGCTTTATGCACTGGTGCACAGTCATGTTGGAAGAGGAAGGGGCCAGCTCCAAACTGTTCCCACAAAGTTGGGAGCATGGAATCGTCCAAAATGTCTTGGTATGCTGGAGCATTCAGAGTTCCTTTCACTGGAACTAATGGGCCAAGCCTAGCTCCTGAAAAACAACCCCACACCATAATCCGCCCTCCACCAAACTTTACACTTGGCACAATGCAATCAGACAAGTACTGTTCCCCTGGCAACCGCCAAACCCAGACTCGTCCATCAGATTGCCAGATGGAGAAGCGCGATTCGTCACTCCAGGGAACGCGTCTCCACTGCTCTAGAGTCCAGTGGCGGCGTGCTTTACACCACTGAATCCGACGCTTTGCATTGCACTTGGTGATGTATGGCTTGGATGCAGCTGCTCGGCCATGGAAACCCATTCCATGAAGCTCTCTGTGCACTGTTCTTGAGCTAATCTGAAGGCCACATGAACTTTGGAGGTCTGTAGCGATTGACCCTGCAGAAAGTTGGCGACCTCTTCGCACTATGCGCCTCAGCATCCGCTGACCCCGCTCCATCAGTTTACGTGGCCTACCACTTTGTGGCTGAGTTGCTGTCATTCCCAAACACTTCCACGTTCTTAGCAGACAGTTGACTGTGGAATATTTAGGAGTGAGGAAATTTCACGACTGGATTTGTTGCACAGGTGGCATCCTATCACAGTTCCACGCTGGAATTCACTGAGCTCCTGAGAGCAACCCATTCTTTCACAAATGTTTGTAAAAACAGTCTGCATGCCTAGGTGCTTGATTTTATACACCTGTGGCCATGGAAGTGATTGGAACACCTGATTCTGATTATTTGGATGGGTGAGTTAATACGTTTGGCAATATAGTGTGTGAATATATATATATATATATATATATATATCCCATCTCCTGATTATACAGGTATATGGTTTAAACAAGGGATCAGCTGCCTTGGCCCTCTAGGGGCCACATTACACTCTTAACGCTAAAGTTAACGCTCACCTGCGTGAGCATTAACGTTAGCCGCGGTGTCTACTGCATATTACAATCCAAACGCAAACGGGGTAAGTAACTCGTTTGCGTTTGGTACCTTGTGCTTTTCAGCGCGAGGTTACTGTACTTTGCGCTCCCTATACTTAACACGGGGAGCGCAAAGTGTTAATCAGCGTTAGGATTACAAAGTCCTAACGTCCGGCTCTGGTTAGCAGAAAGTTAACCAGAGCCAGGACTTGGTGTTAACGGATTCCGCTTTTGCAGAATCCGGTAACACCAGCTTAAAAGTAAGAAAACAGAATCGTATACTCACCTCCTGTCCCGCAGCGAGGATCGCGGCTCTGTCCGCCTCCTCCAGCCGGCGGGAGCAGGGAAAGACTGGGGGGAAAAGTCCCCCCCCAGTCTCTCCGTAAGTATCACTGCGCTGACCGGCCAGATCCGGCAGGTCATGTGACCGCCGTCGTCTGGCTCAATGGAGTCCTATGGACTCCATCGAGTGGATGCTCGCAGCTGCGCCTGCATTGTAATTCCACGCTAAAACGAGGGCGGTAGAGGGAAAAATGCAGGTGCAGTTTTTTCTCCCTACCACCTCCGTTTTAGCGTGGAGATTGTAATTTAGCCCTAGATGTTTCAGAACTACATTTCCTTGGTTTCTCAGACAACCCTATAAGTTGCCAAGGTTTCTGAGCCCTGGTGTAAGCAATCACAGTATTCTATGTGAAGCTTTACATCAAAAATAAGAGTCAATTCTCTCTTGTTGTTGCCTACTATGTTTTTTACTTTATATATTCCACCCTTTTTTTTATTTTTTATAAATGTAGTGATTTTTGTTTCCTTTGATAAAGAATATTTAATACCAAACCTAATACTGAGGAGCCAAATACACACTCTTAGGCTAAGGTCAGACTAACGCAGTATTAATGTGCGTTTAGACGCACTAAATCACGGCCGCGCTAGCAGCAAATTACGTTCAATGCCGGGCAGCATACGAAGAACGCAATGAAAGTGGCAAACAAACGCATTTTTTCGAGAACGTCAAACCGCTAGTACTGACGTATAGAGTGCGCTGCGGCGGCATAGCGGCATGTGTGCGTGATTAGGAGACGTCAGACGCTGCTAATGTCTGGCCAACATACAGTCCAGACGCAAAAAGTGTTTTATTGATGATCCGTACAAAATCACAGACGAAAATACGCATCGTATGACCACTATCACGTATTCCGTGAAAAAATGCGTCCATTCGTTCGAACGCACTTTTTCACAGACAACGCGAAATATGCGTTAGTCTGACCCTAGCCTAAACCCTCCAAAATATGCTATAATCCGAATTATGTATGGAATAGTTTCCACTAATTTCAATTAGTGATAGGTATCATAAGCAAAATGTAGTCATAAGTATGCCATCTGTCAAAAGAAAACTGGTGAGAGAGAACATTACTCCAGCATTATTTAGGATTATTCGGTCCTTTTTACACCCTGATGATAGAGCTTACATTTTGCTTTGTAAAGGGAAATCTTTCAGTAGGATTGATGGATGCAGTCAGACACACTGGGGGTTATTCAGATAGTCACCGACATTTCGGTTAGTCACCGACATTTCGGTGTGCTCTCGTTCCCTGCATTTTGGGGAATCAAATTTCCCCACCATGCGGTGAATTCAGCATTCACTGCAGGGTCCCCAAAGTGCAGGAAATCGGCCGCCGAATGCCACCGCAAACCCGCTAGCCGCCGCCAGACAGCTGTCAAAAGCAGCCAACGATCAGCTACAGGAGAAAGCCAACAAACCGCCGGACGGGTAAAAATGACCAATACAATTGAAAGTGTAAAAATTTAAACTTGCAAACACTGTTTGCAAAAAAACTAGTGAACGAAAATGCCTGGAATTTACATATAAGGTCATATGAATGATAATTAAAAGGTCTATTACAGAAAGAAGAAAAAACACTTTAAAAACCCCCAGAAATGTTTGCCTAAAAAGTCAATAAAGAGACTTTTTACTGCAGATTAAAATAATAAACGGTTTATTAGATATTGCATAAAAACGGGAATATTTTTAACATCGAAGCCTATGGGATTCGCCTGAATAAACTTGTCGAATGAAAACACCGAACAGCAGGGCACTTCAGCAACTTTTCACTGCTGTTCGATGTTCTCTGAATTGTTAACCATTGCTTCTCTATGGGGGATTTCACTGCCTTCAAACAGGCACCGTACTCTCTGGCAGTTCGCCAAAATTTGGCGAACTGCCTGCGCTCTGAATAGCCGAATGGGCCCCGAAATGTCACGGTACGGGGAAATTCCCTGTTCGGTTACATTTCGGGGCCAGATCGTCTCTCTCTGAATAACCTCTACAGAGTTTAAAAATGCGGCTCCATTTATTGTGATGTGTGTCTGTGTGTGTGTCAGATGATTGGAAATTTGATATTCAGTAATTGTTAATCCTAAAGTAATGGCAATTTAGTTTTTTCAGATATCCAGAGTTTCTGCTTGTCTTGCACCCAGGGGGTTCCTGTCTCCATTGCTCAAGGGAAAAGGATGGCTGAGTTATATTCTCCGGAGACTTGTCTGTCCTCTTATTGACCTTTAGTGGAAGTTAAGCCATTTGATGACCTGCCTTGTTATTCTCCTGGAAGTACATGATCTGTGGGGGCAGGAGGGACAGTGAGGGCTCTGGATCATATTATTTGTTTGTTTATAAAACATGTACGCATTCCACAGCAATAAACTGTGGGGAGAAGGTACATACCAACTACCAACGTACTATTAATTAAATGTCCTGGAACAAATGGAGGGGAGGTTACAGCTTAGAGTCACACACATGGCAGAGGGTGGGGGAGGGGAGAGCTTTCAAAATCAGTAAGGTGTGACTGATGTGGCTCTTTCACTGCAGTATAATCATTCCATACCCAGTAGTATATTGGGGCGTAGGACACTGAGAGAACTGTGTGACTCACTTTTCCTGACCCTCCACTGGACAAATAGAAAAATTAGGGGATCACAAGACTCCTGGGGTTTGTAGGCCCATATTCAACAACTCCATGTTCAGCCACTATCATTACCCCAGGAAATATCATTTTACAGTCTGGGAATTATGGAGATACTAGGCTTTAGGGTTATCATGTGTCCAACTGAGTATTATTCAGTTGGATACTATCTTGCCCGACTGCTAGAGTATAACAGCATGTTTTGGGGGGTGTATGCTGTATTGTTAAAATATCATGGGGGGAGGGGTCCAGCATGTAGTTGAGTTGTATATGGCAATATGTTGGGGAGCAGAATGCGTCAGTACTTTGTGTGTTCAGGTACTGGGGTGCAGGTGCAATGGAAAAGTGTTTTAGGTTGCAAAGTATAACGGTATAGCATTTGTTTTGGGTTTCATGATTAAACTGCACTGTATTAGATAAAGTGTTGATGCAAGATGTGGTGACAATTTATTGGGTCTGTTCTTAGACAATAAAAGAATAAGGAAAAATCATCTTACAGTCCTCTCCTCCTGTTTCCAAACCCAACCCCTCTAGATTGTGAGTTCCCACGGAAATAGGGCCCTCGTCTCCTCCTGTACTGTTTGTCAAATGTTGTTCTATGTATTGTAACCCTGTCTATAGTGTGCCCATTGTACAGCGCTGCAGAATATGCTGGCGTTTTACAAATAAAGAATAATAATAAAGGAACTGGGTTCCTTGCTGCACTAATATGTTTGTGCTCCCCCTTTGTAAAGCGCTACGGAACATGCTGGCGCTGTATAAATGCTTGTAACTGAACGTTCATAGGACCATGGATATACCCAGAACATACTTGAAAACGAGAAAAAATCTCAATGTATCCTTCCTGGTAAAATACTTTTTATAAATAAATTAAATATAACAATGAAGGAGTGCACACTGGAACAATATGGTATATATTCAGATTTTAGGGTACACACTGTTACAATTAAGTTTGCTGTCAGGTTTCATGCTGTAGGATTTAAATATTCATTGTAGATTCAGTTTGTAATTCATATTTTAATGATACCATGTGGGATCAGGTTGTGAGGGGCTGATAGTAATGCAGGCAAACGTCTAGGGGGAAGTATTAAATACTGCAGTGTTACATCAGAAAGTGACATAGTATATAGAATTACTATGTGTCAGATTGGCAGTTTCAGCAAAATCATGAGAGAGAGGTCACTCCTGCTATTTCTGAATTGTTACAAAGTTCAGTAGAAGAAAGCTGCAATAATTTGGGACTGGGGGTGGGCTCCATCCCCCCACCATTAGCTGCACATGTCCTAGCTTTGATTTGAAGGTGTGAGGATACATTGTCTCTTCTCTTTTGAAATGCAGCCTGAAAATCCGGGCTGAGGTTTGATGTGTTTAAACAATAAAGGGTAGGTGTTAAGCAGGATCCCATTTGTAATCTCTAAAAGCCCACTGGAGGATGCTGAGTTTCCAGAGCCTCCTGTCTGTTCTAGGCCATTTTTCAATTTTAAATAATTTCAAACAGAACAGAAAACAGCACTCTCAAAAATAAGGAGGATCCATTAATAAATGGTGCACTGTTTGAGGTAGCTTATTTCCAAATGTCCTGCAGGAAAAAAAGGTTTAGCTGTCACTTGTTTGGTCCAAATACAGGACCAAACTTTTCATTTATGGAGTTAATGCCGATAGCAGCAATGTTTTAGCCCCACTGCCCCTTTATCAGGTTTGTTTACTTAAAAGACACTTTCTTGGATCAAAGGAGTGCCAGCTCATAACTTTGAGTTTTATTGCTGTGGAGCTCTGTTATACGCCCATACACACAACACAATACTGTGAGTTTTATTGCTGTGGAGCTCTGTTATACGCTCATACGCACAACACAATACTGTGAGTTTTATTGCTATGGAGCTCTGTGATACGCTCATGCACCACACATTACTGTGAGTTTTATTGCTGTGGAGCTCTGTGATACGCTCATACACACCGCACATTACTGTGAGTTTTATTGCCGTGGAGCTCTGTGAGATATACATAGCGCTCATTACATTAAAAATGGTATGGACTGAAGTGGCCATAGTGGACCTGGAAAAAATTGGACCCTGATTGTCTGGAGTCAACATTGTAGACCTGGAGAGGTCCAGTGCATGGGGATGGTGGGGGGGGGATATATTGTTGTCTAGAGGAGGGGGGGGGTTCATTGATTCCAGCACCTGGGCCCTGAGGTTTCTAGTTACGCCTTTGCCCTGGGGATTTAGTGGGAGCCCCTTATCTCCAAACTCCTCTGTGGCTGCTATCCCATCAGAATTCCTTCATATTATCCAACTATTATACAGATTACCTGTCTGAACACACCCTGCCTGACGGATGCATGCCATAAATCTGAAAGACAAGATCACTTGCAATACCAGAGACAGCCACTCGAGGGCTATGGTTTGGGATTTGCATTATATATTATTATTATTTTTATTCTTTATTTATATAGGACCAACATATTCCGCAGCGCTGAACATTGGGCACAATATAGACAGGGTTACAATACATTGAGACAGAGCAACATTTTGACAACTAATACAGGAGGAAATGAAGGCCCTATTCCTGTGGGAATTTACAATCTAGAAGGGTTGGCGGGTGGAAAAAGAGATTATTTGTTTTTTTATCAAAGGGCACATTTACTTATTTGAAGATAGGAATGCTAGGCGCCCACAATATGACCTCCGAGTGCCCAGCTAGCCAGATAAATAGTGGTTTCCCTCAAACCAAAGCACAAACGAAACAAATATACGTATCTGGTCAGCGCGAAATACACGCAAGGGACTCGAGCGGCTTCTCAATTCATTTCATCCATGATTATACATAATGGGAAAAAACAGGAATATAGATCTAAGTGCAGTAAACAAACAATTCAGTGAGGGTTTGTAAAGTATCTTATAGTTGACAAACTCACAAGTGGAGAGCCCAAGCACTGGCTCTGAGTGGATGAACACTCATAGGTTATTTGTCTGGGAAGGCTTCACAGGTAACCCACTCCTGGCTATTGAAGATATCTCGTCACGTCCATTCAATATGGGAGAGAGAAAGGAAGGAAGAGACCTTGTGTATACCGGGCATGGCAATATAGAGTATAGGTTATGATGAATGGAAACTCACATTCGGTGGAGCTATTCCGAGCACGAAAGGAACGGCATAAGGGTTTTGTAGGTCAAACCCTGATTAAAAGACCCAAATCGTACAGGAACTGTTGTCTTCTTTAAAAATTTAATAAAATAAAGAATAAAAATTATACAGATGTCCAGAACGCATTTCGCCGCTCAAAACGGCTTCATCAGCTGGTCCTTACAAAGATAAATAAAGTGCGTGGTTTTATACAAGCAGAAATTATAAAAAACGTCCCCACATGTGTTAAATTGGTGGTCAGCGTGCATTTCAAACCTCTTCATAAGGTTTCAGTATATCGCCAGCCGCCAGCGCCATCTTGCGCATGCGCATTGTTGACTTCTGCGTTCCACAGTGCGTTTCACGGCATGATATTCGGTATCGTGAGGAGATGTGCGTTCCACTCTGGATAAACACATAATTCCGGTATTGCGGTTTTCTGAAAATCAGCCACAATCAGATCATAATAGATGTACAATGCGGAAAACATTATGACAGAAGTCTATCCTAACCAGACATTATAAATTGATTTCTCACAAGCAGGCTGTCCTCCCATTATGTGTATTGAAGTTAAAGGAGATAGAACCTTAATGTAAATGTGATATATAATTACTAATGGTGAATAACATTCTATACCAGAAATGAATGTGGCGTATAGATATAAGGTCTTATTCTGAAATCCTAAACGTGATTATGAACGATAATCATTATCCAGAGTGGAACGCACATAGAAACATAGAAACAAAGAAAAATGTCGGCAGATAAGAACCTTTCGGCCCATCTAGTCTGCCCAATTACATGGATACTTTACCTGGATTTATCTTTTGTTTAGGATAGCCTTATGATTATCCCATGCCTGCTTAAATTCAATTACTGTTTTGGCCTCTACCACTTCAACTGGAAGACTGTTCCATGTATCCACCACCCTCTCAGTAAAATAATGCTTTCTGATGTTACTTTTAAACCTTTGCCCCTCTAATCTAAGACTATGTCCTCTTGTTTTGCTACTTTGTTTCCTTTTAAATATACTCCCTTCCTCTACCTTGTGGATTCCCTTTACGTATTTAAATGTTTCTATCATATCTCCTCTGTCTCGTCTTTTTTCCAAGCTGTACATGTTAAGATCATTAAGCCTTTCCTGGTAACTTTTCTCCTTCAAGCCATACACCATTTTAGTAGCCCTTCTCTGAACTCTCTCGAAGATGTCTATATCCTTCTGGAGATACGGTCTCCAGTACTGCACACAGTACTCCAAGTGAGGTCTCACCAGTGCTCTGTACAGTGGCATGAGCACTTCCCTTTTCCTACTGCTAATACCTCTCCCTACACAACCAAGCATTCTGCTAGCATTTCCTGCTATTACATTGACTACTTACCTTTAGATCCTCTGAAATAATAACCCCTAAATCCCTTTCCTCAGATGTTGAGGTTAGGACTGTATCAAATATTCTATATTCAGCCCTTGGGTTTTTATGTCCCAGGTGCATTATCTTGCACTTATCCACGTTAAAACTCAATTGCCACAGCTCCGACCATTTTTTTAGTTTACCTAAATCATTTGTCATTTGGCTGATCCCTCCAGGAACGTCAACCCTGTTGCAAATCTTTGTGTCATCAGCAAAAAGACATACTTTTCCATTAATACCTTCTGCAATATCACTAATAAAAATATTAAATAGAATGGGTCCAAGTACTGACCCCTGAGGTACCCCACTGGTAACAAGACCTTGCGCCGAATAAACTCCATTTACCACAACCCTCTGTTGCCTGTCACTCAGCCACTGCCTAATCCATTCAACAATATTGGAATCCAAGATCAAAGATTGCAATTTATTGATAAGCCTTCTATGCGGAACAGTAGCAAAAGCCTTACTGAAATCTAAATAAGCAATGTCTACTGCACCACCTGTGTCTATTATTTTTGTTACCCAATCAAAAAAATCAATAAGATTAGTTTGGCATGATCTCCCTGAGGTAAACCCATGTTGTTTCTGATCCTGTAATCTATGTGTTTTTAGATGTTCAACAATCCTTTCCTTTAACATGGTTTCCATTAATTTCCCCACTACTGACGTAAGACTAACTGGCCTATAGTTCCCAGATTCCTCCCTACTACCCTTCTTGTGAATGGGCACAACATTTGCTAATTTCCAGTCTTCTGGGACGACTCCCATTAGCAAGGATTGGATAAATAAATCTGTTAACTGTTTTGCTATTACATCACTGAGCTCTTTTAATAATTTAGGGTGGATCCCATCAGGCCCCATTGAGTTATTTGTCTTTACTTTAGACAGCTGCTGTAGAACCTCCTCCTCTGTAAACTGATATGTAATTGTCTCGTTAGTGTTTCCTCCTAACTGAGGTCCCTTTCCTTCCTTTTCTTCTGCAAAGACTGAACAAAAATATTCATTGAGGCAGTCAGCGAGACTTTTATCCTCTTCTACATACCTTCCTTCCTTTGTTTTTAATCTAACTAATCCTTGTTTTACTTTTCTTTTCTCGTTTATGTATCTAAAAAATGTTTTGTCCCCCTTTTTTACTGACTGAGCTATTTTCTCTTCTGCGTGTGCTTTGGAAGCTCTTATAAATTGCTTTGCCTCTTTCTGCCTAATCTTATAGGTTTGCCTATCTTCTTCACTCTGAGTTGTTTTATAATTATTGAATGCTGTCTTTTTGTTCTTCACTATTTTGGCCACTTCTGCAGAGTACCACAGTGGTTTCTTCCCTTTTTTGTTTTTGCTAACAAGTCGAATGCAATTGCCTGTGGCCTTCAATAATGCTTCCTTTAAATAATCCCATTTCTCCTGGACTCCCTTTAAACTCCTCCAGTCTGATAATGACTCCTTCACACAAAGTCTCATTTTACAAAAATCAGTTTTTTTAAAGTCTTAAACTTTTGTTTTTGTGTGGTGCGGCTCCATCCCTGTTCTTATATTAAACCATACTGACTGGTGATCACTAGATCCCAAATTTTCACCTACAACAACGTCCGATACCAAACCTCCATTTGTGAGTATTAAATCCAATATGGCCTCTTTATGGGTCGGCTCCTCAACTACTTGTGTTAGAGATAATCCCAGTAGGGAGTTTAGAATATTTGTACTCCTGGTGCACCCAGCTGTTTTGGTTTTCCAGTTCACATCAGGAAGATTAAAGTCCCCCACATCTCCTCACGATACCGGATATCATGCCGTGGAACGCGGAAGTCAACAATGCGCATGCGCAAGATTGCGCTGGCGGCCGGCGATATACTGAAACCTTATGAAGAGGTTTGAAACGCACGCTGACCACCAATTTAACACATGTGGGGACGTTTTTTATAATTTCTGCTTGTATAAAACCACGCACTTTATTTATCTTTGTAAGGACCAGCTGATGAAGCCGTTTTGAGCGGCGAAACACGTTCTGGACATCTGTATAATTTTTATTCTTTTTTATATTAAATTTTTAAAGAAGACAACAGTTCCTGTACGATTTGGGTCTTTTTATCAGGGTTTGACCTACAAAACCCTTATGCCGTTCCTTTCGAGCTCGGAATAGCTCCACCGAATGTGAGTTTCCATTCATCATAACCTATACTCTATATTGCCACGCCAGGTATACACAAGGTCTCTTCCTTCCTTTCTCTCTCCCATATTGAATGGACGTGACGAGATATCTTCAATAGCCAGGAGTGGGTTACCTGTGAAGCCTTCCCAGACAAATAACCTATGAGTGTTCATCCACTCAGAGCCAGTGCTTGGGCTCTCCACTTGTGAGTTTGTCAACTATAAGATACTTTACAAACCCTCACTGAATTGTTTGTTTACTGCACTTAGATCTATATTCCTGTTTTTTCCCATTATGTATAATCATGGATGAAATGAATTGAGAAGCCGCTCGAGTCCCTTGCGTGTATTTCGCGCTGACCAGATACGTATATTTGTTACATTTACTTATTTGTTTTTATATAGCATCCTTATCCCATGTGCTTTGCAAATTTAACAAATAATCATGTTGAGCATTATAAAGGAGGAACATATATTGACGTATTTTAGAGCAAAGGAACTTTGCCCATGGCTATTAATCTTACATAGTTACATAGGCTGAAAAAAGACATGCGTCCATCGGGTTCAGCCTCTCTCACATCACCTACTGCTGTTGATCCAAAAGAAGGCAAAAAACCCAGTCTGAAGCGCTCGCCATTATGCAACACACTGGGGAAAAATTCCTCCTTGACCCCAGAATGGCAGTCAGATTTCTCCTTGGATCAAGAAGCTTACCCACATATTAAATATTATAACCCTTAACATTCTGTGTCTGCAGGAAGTCATCCAGTCGTTTTTTAAAAGTCTGTAAGTCTCTGACCTCAACAGGCAGAGAATTCCACAGCTTTATTGTTCTCACTGTAAAATAACCCCTCCTATGCAGGGGTGTGGGAATTTAAAAAAAACCTTCTTGTCCAACGGACTAAGTGGTAGTCCAATCTACTTGTCCCTCAGGACGATCTACTTGTCCTGATAAGAAAAATAATTTCAACAAAATAGTGTTTAAATAGAGGTCTTTATTCATAACAGCCTAGAGAGGCAGCATCAGATACATGTGATGCTGCCTCTCTAGGCTGTTATGAATAGTGACACTATTTTGTTGTAATATATATATATATATACACTCAGAGGGCTGCAATGTGTATGTATATATACATACTGAGTTCTGAAATGTGTGTGTGTATATACACACACATTTCAAAACTCAGTATGTATATATACACACACACTGCAGCCCTCAGAGTGTGTGTGTGTATATACACACACACACACTAACATGTTTCAGACCTCAGACCAGACATGGGGTGCTGTCCGCTCTAACGGCATTCGGACAGGCCCCTGCAGCTGACCGCGTTCATAGTTACCTTCCATGAGCGCCGCCTGGAGGCTTCCCAACGAGCGGCCGCTGGAAAACTGTGCAGGCGGCGCTCGTGGAAGGTAACTATGAACGCGGTCAGCTGCAGGGGCCTGTCCGAATGCCGTTAGAACATTCAGACAATCGTCCCAGCCCCTCAGATGCCGGCAAGCCAGCTCAATGCTGGCTTCTGGTATCGGGGGCATCTCTAGCAGTCCGCCGGACTGCATCTCAAGAAAAACCCCTGCTATGCTTTAGGCTGAATCTCCTTTCGTCCAGTCTAAATGGGTGACCTTGTGTCCTGTGTATAGTCCTGTCAATGAACAGGTTTCCAGACAATGGTTTATAATGGCCCGTATATATTTATATAAGGTTATCAGATCTCCTCTAAGGCGCCATTTCTCTAACCTAAACAGGTTTAAGCATGTTTAGTCTTTCCTCATAACTTAAACCTTCCATTCCCCTTATTAATTTAGTCGCCCATCTCTGCACTTTTTTAGCACTATAATATCCTTTCTTAAGACGGGTGCCCAAAATTGCACGGTATAGTCAAGGTGCCATTGATTTATACAGAGGCAAAATTATGTTTTCATCCCGAGAGTGAACTCCCCTTTTAATGCATGCCAATACCTTGCTGGCCTTGGCGGCTGCTGTTTGACATTGGTCATTGTTACTTTGAAGTCTGTGATTATTCCCAAATCCTTCTCCTGCTTGGATTTGTTCAAATATGGATAGTGGAATATGTAGTGTATCTGGGAATACCAGAGTGAATTAGTGATCCAGTGAGAGTATTTGTCAATTAAGACTTGAGAGTACATGAGTGAGCATGAGGATCTCCTTTGTTAGAGAGTAGGTGTCAGCCCACTTACACGACCATTGAGTGACCCCAAGAGTCCGCAGAAATGCTCGTGTGTGAAGTGCCATGTGTGTCTGTCAATAAGTGCCTTTTGAATCTCTCGCTTGTGCGGTATATCTTCTCAAGTCACACCTACTTTTTCCGTCATGACCAATCACAAAATTGGTTTCTAAAATTAAAATAAACATATTTCAGTTTTACAGGTTATTTCTAGTCGCTCGAGGGCAATGTGGTATAACAAATTTTGTATACACACCTGGTCCCCCCTAATTGCCACCTGTGACGTCATATTATCTAATTTAATCCAAAACAATTTGCCTTGGAGTTTCTCAGAGAAAAGAAAAACAATTTCCTTCAGATTCACTCTTTCAGTATATTTTCAGTATTCACAGAAAATATCTACTAAACCGTTTTTAAAGTTCTAACCTAACTATATATATATATATATATATAGTATGTGTAGCATATATATTGATTATATAAGGCACTTAGGGTATACACTGGTGCAAATATAACTGAGTAAATAGTCTGGTGATGTATCTTATCTATCTGTTCAGAAACCAAGATGGATGCCGACGCCATTTTGTCTCCGATAGCCCTTATCAGGGGCAGATCCAGGGGGGCAATGGGGCAATTGCCCCCCCCCCCCAAGAAAATATTGCTGAGCCGGCCCACCGATCCTACGAGTGGCCAGCGGCACTAAGCACGGCCGCTCGACTGGGATCCACCTGACCAGCACAGCCAGCCGCAAGTTTGCAGAGTTCACGTGAACTTCCGGAATCTCTTGCGACCACGGCTTCCACGTGGTTCCCAGGCGAGCGGCAGAGCTTCATGCCGGCGGCCCTTCATGTCCTGGCTGGCAGAGGAGACCGCTGGACCATGTGAGCTGGGGGCAATATATCCATATGAGCTGGGGGCACTATATATCCATGTGAGCTGGGGGCACTATATGTCCATGTGAGCTGGGGGCACTATATATCCATGTGAGCTGGGGCACTATATATCCATGTGAGCTGGGGCACTATATATCCATGTGAGCTGGGGCACTATATATCCATGTGAGCTGGGGGCACTATATCCATGTGAGCTGGGGCATCCATTTGAGTTGTGGGGGAGAGTGAGTGTAACGAGCACAGCTTGTGATTAGGCGCGTCTCTGCCTGTCTTTGCGAACCCAATACCAGCTCTTAGTCAAAACTGGTAGAATGCCCCCCCTGAAACCTGTGTCTGGATCCGCCCCTGGCCCTTACCTGACATTAGTTACCTCCAGATGTTATAGAACTACATTTCCCATGAGGTTCAGCCAATCCAATGAGTATGTAAGCATTATGGGAGATGTTGTTTCAAAACATCTGGATGGCCAAGGATGCAGACTCCTGTGCTAAATGACACCAACAGCGGCACTGCTTGCCAATGTTTGAGTATCCTCTCTTTGAATAACCAGGGATTCTATGGAGACTTGTACAAGGCCCATGCAAGATCGCCTGTACAATCTCACAGGGTCAGCAGATGGAAGGGCACAGGAAAGTATTTGTTCTCCATGTCCATCTGTCTGCAGTAAAAGGAGTCAATGGATGGTGTCCTAGTCCTCTTCATCAAAGGATGCGGGGTAAGTGTAGAATTTTTGGGAGTGTGTATTGTTCAGTATTAAGTAATTTTACTAAAGCAATCCAAATTAACACCAGGGTTTATCAGCTGATACATTCTGTTTTTGGAAGTGAGAATAATGAGCAATCTTGAAATCATCAGTTTGTCTAAGGGAGGAGTGTTAATGCATTGCGTAACAGTTAACAGCAAGAGAAGCTGTGCTCCAGCAGGAATAGGGGGGACGTCTTTGGTATTAGTGGCAGCGCCGGGAGGCCAGTAGGCTTATACGCCGCAGCGCTCCATAGCACAGCCCACGACTCTTTGGCAACTCATGCAGCCCACCTCCCTTCCTTGCAACTAGTCGCCGTTATCAGCTACAGTGAGACTGCCTGTACTGCTATGTATAATGGCTCAGCTGGAATAGGGCCCTGAGTATATTAATGTTCTGCCTTCAAATGATGGATTGATAGGCAAACAGAGCTTGACCAATTAATCCATCCAGGGTCAGCAATCCTGGTCCTTCAGATGTTCTCAAACTACATTTACCAATATGCTCAGATACTCATTAGGTTGGCAGAGCCTAATGGGAAATGTATTTCCAAATATCAGGAGGGCCAAGGTTGCTGACCCTTACCGTACATAAATCATTAGATTCGTACCTACATCACAGATCAGGTGTGCGTATGAACAGTGAAATATGTTCAGGGCAACACATTCAAATGATCTTTTCTGCCGGGATGGACTCCGCACGGACTTGTGGGATCTAGTTCTGCATGCAGGTCAAGTTGTGGCGTAGACATTGTCCAGTGATATCTTTATCTGCCATCACACAGTTGACATCGCCTCATTGCGAGCAATCTTGAAAGATTCTGCCTTAAAAGGACAAACTCTTTTGTATCAGATTATCTGTGGTTTTACTATCCCACAAGAAAGTAGATATTTTTATAATTGAAAAATAAACTAGGACACATGATACTGATAAATAGTTTCCGTACATTTTATGAAAATAGACTTATTTATGATTTCGGAGCCTGGTCGCAACTACCAGAACGTGATATGATCTCGATCACAGTATGTTTACATTTCTGGAGCCATTTTGAAGTACAGAACAGAAATGGGTATAAAAAGAGGACATTAGGGAGACAAAACAAAATCTCTTTTCATATACTGGACGTGCTTCTGGTCCATTGAGTGATTCAAGGTTTAGATCAAGATGATAGAAAGGAGCTTAAAGCAACCTCGACCTTGTGTGCATTCGTTTTTTGGGATGATAGAGCTTTTATTAAATTGATACTGTTTTGTTTGTGCAAGTCACAATTTTACATTTTATCTTTTAGGAAAGGTTGAATAGGATATTCTCTTTTAGGATAGTCCTCTTCTGGATTCAGACAACCTGCAAAGAGATGCTCACTTTAATTATTGCTTACAAAGGCTTAAATTGACTTTATAGTGTTTTCACTGCTCTTTTCTCTTTACTACACAGGGAGCAGAGAGGCAGCCTTCACGTATGCCATAAGCGCAGCTGGGGTCGTCAATGCCATCAGCCGCGCTTGCCGTGAGGGAGAGCTTTCTACTTGTGGCTGCAGCCGGACCCCTCGTCCCAAAGACCTCCCTCGAGACTGGCTCTGGGGGGGCTGTGGTGATAATGTGGAATATGGCTACAGATTTGCCAAAGAGTTTGTAGATGCACGTGAAAGGGAGAAAAATTATCCAAAGGGGTCAGAGGAACATGCCCGATCACTAATGAACCTTCATAATAACGAAGCTGGACGCAGGGTAAGAGCACAACACACTGCAAAGCAAAACTAAGAATCAAACTCCATGGATATACCATTCGAAAATATGGGAATCATGCCCTATTGAAAGTCCCAGTTTAGCATTGTTTCCTCTTTTTATTTATTATAGTGATAAAATTTGAAAAAATAACAATACTAAAAACCCTTTAAAGTCCTGTCTCCTCTTTTGAAATTAATTTCTTAAGTTTTGAATTTATGGGCCTCTCTCTCTTGGAGGGCCTCTGCCAGGCTTATTCACCTCACCCACTGTTCTGTCTCTGCCGCTCCTCTCTGCGTGCCTCTTCATTGGCTCCCCATCCATTGCAGCATTAAATTCAAAATTTTCACCCTGACCTACAAAACCCTCACTAACGTTGCTCATACTAATTGTCTCCACTATTCATGAAATGCACCCCAGCCCAATCCTTAAGATCAATCTGCAACCTGCACCTTGCTTCTAACCGTATCACCTCTTCCCATGCTAGACTGCAGGACTTCTAACACACAGCTCTCACCCTTTGGAACGCACTCCCTCGTACTGCCAGACTTTCCCCTAATTTATACATACAGAAAAAATGGTATGTATGTATGTTATGCTGTAACATCAGTTAGTCATTTTTGCTGCTGTTTCTTTTTTCCATGTTTTTGTTTTTCAACCCCAAATGGGAAGTGCTTGGTGCGTGTATAAATAAAACCCACCATTTTTCTGCCTCTCCTTAGCTGAAATGCAGCAGGAGAGCATGTAGCTGCTCAGAAGAGCAGCTTTTGGTACATTGGTTACAAAGAGATGCCTTGATGGGGCGAGTGAGCTTACGTTTTCATGGCCATTAAAGCAAACTAAAACCTCTGATAGTGTTTTGTTGCACATGGAATTGTATAGAAACGAGCGCAGATGACATAATTTTTTTCCCCTAATTTGCCTTCTTTCAAATTCTGCCTCAAGACATTCCTGTTCAGGGAAGCCTACCAACAAACCAACTCACTACTACACTTCACTTCCCCAACCTGTCCATCACTCTCATTTTGCAGTTCTTTCTTCCTGTTTCTCATCCCTCTAACCCTTCTAGATTGTACGTTCCAATAAGGGGTTATTCAAAGAGCAACGAAATTTTGTTGCTCTTTCGTTCGGTGCACTTCGGCGAGCTCAATTCGCTGACCCCGCGGTGATTTTAGCATTCACTGCACGGTCCCTGAGGTGCGCTGAATGGATCCACCAATAAACCCGCCGAATGCTGCCTGAAAAACCACCGAATGCATCCGATAAAGCATCAAACACCGCCAAAAACCCAGCGAAAGCATCCGATAAACCACCGAACGTAGCCACAAACCGCCAACGATCTGCCGAATAGACCGTGGAACGCCTCCTATCTGTCGTTGAAAAAAGCCGACCAGCCGTCAAACAGAAGTAAAAAAAAAACAAAACACAAGAACCCCACGCAATTGTTTTAAACAAAAATAATGCATGGACATGATATATAAGGTCCTATGAATAACAATAAAAGGTCTGTTACAGAATTTTAAAAAAACGCCATTTAAAAAAATCATAATCAAAAATTTTGAAAAAATCCAAAAAGATGCCGAAAAAATTCTAAAAAATAAATTACTAAATAGACTTTTTGCTGCAAATAAAACTAATAAATGGTTGAATAAAAAAACGGGGATTTTTTATTTTTTTTACATTGAAACCTCTGGCATTCGACTGTTTAAACCTGTCGATCAAAAGCATTGGAAATCTGGGCATTTCGCCAACTTTGCTGTTCGGCGTTCTCTGAATAGATTAACCGTTACTTCTCTATGGGCAATTTTGAAGAATTGCACCGTATTTCACTGGCAATTCGCCAATATTTGGCCAATTGTCAGCTTTCTTAATAGCCAACTTGCCACGAAATTACACCAAACGGGGAAATTCAACATTCGGTGGGAAATTTGGTACTCTTTGAATAACCCCTACAAGAATAGCGTGCTCACTTCCTCCAGTGATAGTTTGTCAAATGTTGTTCTGTCTTAATGTATTGTAACACGGTCTATATTGAACCCATCGTTCAGCACTCAGGAATATGTTGGCGCTATATACAGAATCCTAATATTAACAAATTAATATTGGCATCAGGGCAAGGCAGCTTATAATGTTTATATTTTCTGTATAGTACATTTTTCATCAAAAAATTTCAGACATTTTACCGTGGAGGATCCTGTAGCATACTTGTCAGGTCTCAGGGACTTTCTGGATAAAAGTTATTACATATCCTCACTTATCATCATGTAGTGAGAAAATGTAAAGAAATATGTTCTTTTCTTTCACAGAGCTCCTTATTCAACCTCTTGAGAAACTCTGGTCGAGAAACTCCACTACATTTTTATATATTGTTATAAGGCAGTGTTTCCCAAACCTGTCCTCAGGACCCTCCGCCTCGCCAGGTTTGACAGATATCACCTGTGCTGAGCTTCAGATATGATTTGCTGCTCAGTGATTAAAGGATTCAATTTTCTTTTCCCCCAAGGTGATCTGCAAAATCTGGCCTGGTTGAGGGTCCCGGGGACGGGTTTGGGAAACACTGCTATAAGGTGTTCTGGGATGGTGTGCCTATGTTTTTAACACTTTCCTGCCGCGCGGCATACTATGCTGTCCCTGCGGCGCGTGGGCCTTAAAACTGCAGGGCAGCATAGCCCGCCCCGCTAGTGTTTATGGGCCTCGACAGTCCAACCCGCTAGATGACGCACGGTAGTGTCATTGGCTGCCGCGGAACAGCTTGAACTCACTAATGTTATGTACATTTTCATAAAAGTTTGACAGGGAATACTGAGTACTTTTCTCCCAAAAGAATTGGAAAGGAGACCAGAGCTGTTTTTTCAAGATTGATCACAATTCTTTTAGTTAAATGATGTCCATGGAGAGGTATCAGCCAACGGAACTGATGCTTTTTTTAAACAAAATTTTTTAGTATTAGTAAAGAAGATAGATACTGCAGTGAAACAAAGGAGTAAAAAAACCCAGTGGGTTTGTTCACTAAGCACTGAAATTCATGAATATATATTAAGTTTCATGGAATTCTGTTTAGTCCATCAGTAGTACATATTAAAAGATAATGCAGCGTGCCATCATTTTGAGAAGTATTCATTTTGTATAGATAATCATAATGAATGAGCATCTTCTCTGCTGTATGCTTGAACCCAGGACATACTTGAAAACAAGAGAAATCTCAATGTATCCTTCCTGGTAAAATCCTTTATAAATAAATAAATGCTTTCTCACGTAAACTTATTTTAGTACTGACTGGGGCCTGGTTCCAGTTGGGGTCTTTTAGTCCACACTCTGACACATTATTCTAAGCTTTGTTCTTTAGTCTTTAGTCAAGGATTTGGCTATGCTGATGCATATTAGTCCATGCTGAGGCATATTCGTCCATGCTGAGGCATATTAGTCCAGGCTGAGGCATATTAGTCCATGCTGAGGCATATTAGTCCAGGCTGAGGCATATTAGTCCAGGCAGTGATCCGTTAGTCTAGACCAGTGGTTCCCAACCTTGGTCCTCAAGTACCCCCAACAGGCCAGGTTTTCCAGATAGCTGAAGCATAGGAGAGGTGATATGATTTGCTGCTCAGTGATTGCAGGATTCAGTCTGCATTTCCCCAAGGAGATCTGCAAAATCTGGCCTGTTAGGGGTACTTGAGGACTGCGGTTGGGAACCACTGGTTTAGACTAGGGCACAGTAGTCCAGGCCTAGTCATATTAGTCTAAGCATATGCATATAATAGATACTTATGAAGTGCCAACATATTCCACAGTGCTTTCAAACGGGTATGACAACAAACAAAAAAGTTAACAAATAAGTCTGACATATAGAGAACAATGGTAAAAGGACCCTCCTCAAGAGCTTACAATCTAAGAGGACACACAGAGGTGAGGGTAAATTGCAGAGTATGAGAAATAAAGGAATGTGTGGGAGATGGATCAGAAACGGTGCAGTAAGGATTATGAAGTGAGTTGATGGACCTCTTTTGAAAGGCTGGAGACACGTGGAGAATTGAGTATTGTGAGGGAGAGGTAGATCTGGGTTTCAGATGTACTCTGACTGAGATTAGTATTGTGTGGAAGGAGGAGCCAGCAAAGGAGACGCTAAAAGATCAATGAGAGGGATAGGAAGAAAGCCAGGAGAATGCGTTGTAACTGAGGCCAATTTGATGCAGCGTGAGGCGTAGAATCGACGGTCAAATTTGTCAAAAGCAGAAAGATCAAGAAGAATAAATAGGGAGCAGTGACCTTTTGAATTTTGTAGTGACTAAGTTATTAGTCACTGGTGAAAGCAGTCTGTGGAGTGTTAAGAGCAAACACCAGACTTTTGTATCATGTAATAGATAGAACTGAGGAAACCAGTAAGCTGGTTATAGACCAAGCTGGGGATATTAGTACATGCTATGACATTTTAGTTTATGGGGCAGTTTCAGCCAGACTAGGATGGTCAATACTGGTTTAAGAAACAACAGGAGTAGTTTTTTTTCTTTCCAGAATTCCTTTTGGTCCCGCCTATCATCTCTGGCATTTTTATTGCTCTCACCAAGACCTCCAGGCTATATTTGCTGTAACTTTTCCACCCCTTCTGGATTCTAGTCACTCACCATACCCCAAAACTTTAGAGGTTATTCACTAAGCACCGAACGGTGAATTTCACCCTTCGTTGCAATTTCGGGAAGTTCGTCTATTCATAAAACTGTCAATTTGCGAAATACAGGTGAATTGACGTTGAAATACGTTGCAGTTCAGCGCTCATCGCGGCAGCAATATTGTCTCTTCATGTGCGATGACGTCAGTGGGTGGGGGAAGGTGTCAGCCCGCAACGGGAGATCACTGCAGTCGGCTAAAATATCGTCCGATCACGGCTGCGAAGAGAGGACGCCCTGAGCACGTCATCCGCATGCGGGGAGCATTCACAATGACGCTCTGAGCGTGTCCTCCACAGCCAAGCATTTAAAAGGCATTTTTTTTTATTCTGTAACAGACCTTATTATTATTTTTTTAAAGGACCTTTTTTATTATTTACACACATTTTAATGTGTTTTATTGCTTATAACACCTATTAGGAGAATAGTAGATTTCTGTTGGTTTTTTTTCTCAGTCTGGTAGATTTTGCCAAGGCCACTTTGACATTCTTGAGTGCTTTTCGTTGGTCTTCAGCGATGTTCTCCAACTCTTTCATGAGGCTTTGGCGACTTCATCTTTCGCGCACTACGGTGACCATCCGGTGAATAGTGATTCACCGTACTGTTGGCGATATGGAATTTCAGTGCTTAGTGAACAAACCCTCTGTTTTTTTTACTCCTTTTTTTCACTGCAGTATCTTCTTTACTAATTTTGGAACAAATGCTTCCAAAACGATGTGCAAGTTTTTAATCTTTCCATCCATATAGCAGCTACTAAGCAGGGAATTGCTGGAGAATCGCAAGTCAATTGCGGTTTAAGCCTATAAATTGAATTTGAAAGTTTTTCCAATAGTGTGTTTTTTTTAAATTTGGTTTTATTGGATTTCTGTTTGCGAATTGCAGAGAAATAAAAACAATGCAGTACAACCATTATTTATGTTACACGGTGACATGATGGTGACATCATTACGTCATCATGGCCATAAGCACAAGAAAACCGGATAAACAGGGATAATGACATGAGGTACATTGAGCTAAATAATATGGGAAAATTAAAAATTCTCTGGTCTCGAGTTCCTTTGAGGTGCAGTCGAGGGCAGAGAATAACACATGCAGGGTTATTCAGAGACAGCCCAACTGGCCCCGAAATTGCACTGAACTGTGAATTTCCCTGTATGGTGGAATTTTGGAGCTATTCAGCTATTAAAAAGCAGGCAGTTTGCCAAATTTTAGCGGATTGCCAGCAAAATACGGTGCCTGTTTGACGGCTGTGAAATCCCCATATGGGCAATGGTTAATCTATTCAGAGAACCTGAACAGCAGAGAAATGTCAGAGAAATGCCCTGATGTTCGGTGCTTTTATTCGGCAGGTTTAATCAGGCGAATCCCATAGGGTTCAATCTTAAAAATGTTCCAGTTTTTATACAATATCTATTAAACTGTTTATTCTTTTAATCTGCAGCAAAAGGTCTTTTTATTTTTTGGGTTTTGTTTTTTCGTCAAATTCTTTTTTCATATCTTTTTAAAATATTGTTTGTTTTTTTTTCTGTAGCAGACCTTTTTATTATTATTCATAGGACCTTCCAGACATTTTTGTCCAGCAGTTTTTCTGCAAACGGCGTTTCAAATTTGAAGTGTCGCTAGTTTTAGTTTTTTTTTACCACGTTCTTCGGCTTTTTTAGGCAGCTGTTTTCGGCGGATCATTGGCTTTTTTCAGACTCTTTCGGCAGGTTTGTGGCGGATCGTCAGGTACGTTCTGCTGCGTTTCTGATTGATCTGATTTTCTGTATGTTATCAGCAGGGTTTTTGGAGATTTTTCGGCGGATTTTCCGTGTTTTCCTACTGGCTTCTGAGTTTGATATAAATGCATCAAGCACTGCTTAATAAACTTCCTTTATTTTTAACGCGGCGTTGTAGAAAATAATTAGATAAGGGGATAATACAATAAAACATAAATATATTTGGCCAACACATATCAAGATAAAGATGATACAGTAGAATTGAAGAACCCTGTTCCTGAGTGAATTTATTTATTTATTTATAAAGGATTTTACCAGGAAGGATACATTGAGATTCCTCTCGTTTTCAAGTATGTCCTGGGTTCAAGACTTACAATCTTTATGGGGTTTAGGGACACATAGATAGAAGGGAGGGATATTTTCATATAAGTAAAGCATGTATGGATGCAATTGGCCAAAACTATCAATTTATTATCATTTATATAGCATCAACATTTCATTGCACTTTCCAAAGTAACATAAATAGCTGAAAACAAATTTCGAAGACAGACACAAAAAGTGTTCACTGCTTTGTAACAATTCTTGTCACTGCTTGCAGGCAACGCTGCCAGCTGCTATTCAGTATCCAGTGTACATTTAATATACTGATGACCCTACAGAATAAAGTCCATTGAGGTCACACATTTTCCCATCCCCTGACCATAAACTTAAAGACAGGCAATAAAACAGAATCTCACCTATGGGCGGGACCCCCACCCCCACCCATACTCCCCCCACTCTCCCAGTGCAATAAATGAGCAATAAACCTTTATCACACCTCTTACAGCACAAATGTTAGCTTCCCGTGCAGTCTGGTTATAAGTTGCTGGGCTGTTTATTTTTACTTGCTTTGTCCATTTTCCCACACTAAGGACAAGGTTTATGACCCACATTTCATTGATGTTATTTTGCTGTTGTTCTGACACTTCCTCTCTTTTCAGCTGCCTTCACCCCCCCCCCCATGTCTTTAAAACAGCCCCCCTCCTCGCTTCCCCTTTCTGTGTGGCTCCTGTATCTGTGCGACTCCTGCATGTCTTACCTGGAAACTTTGTGTTTATAATATAATAGGGATTTTTGACTTTTAGCCCTTAGCCCCACCCCTCCCCCCATTCATCTGGTCCTGTCTTTTATCCTGACCCTAACATATTCCCCAACCTCCAGCACAAACAGTGTATGTCTTGTAGAAGTACAATTATGCCTCACTCCTGGCAATATAGCTTTATATTCAAAATACAGGGAATGGTTTCTAAATATTGTATTGCTATGAGTACAAAACAATTTGACAACCAAGTTTACAAACTCTCAACAAGTATAGCCAGATATATGTAGGATAATTTTATTTTTGGATATATAACTATATTCATGTAAATACTTGAATGAACACATCTGACCTGCTAACTAACTCTACTAACAATCTAACTCTTGACATAAAACTGAAACATAAACAAATTTGTGTTGTTGTCCAATCTATCTTCACCTAGGATACCTTAAATCAGGTCTGGATACTACTACTTTCCCCTTCTGGGACTAGAGCCCCTTACACTTCACCTGACCTCTGGAGAGACTGACCCCCACCACCACCATTCCATGATATCTAAAGCCCCCCTGTTGTGTGAACTAATTGAAGAGTTCCTAGCCAGAAAAAATAGGCCTATTAGCATAGAAATAGACAAGACAGTTTATTTTCTTGAAAACTCTACTTTGCTTCAAAGTAGTAGAAAGAGAAAACAAAAACCTGACCCCCTTTTTTCCCACACATTTAAACCACTAATGCATTTGGTGTAAAATCATGCCCGTTGAATGTATGCATACAAGACATTCGTTTTCCTCTCATCCATAAGAACACTGCTCTTTAAATCGCAGATGGCATGCTTGCAACAGTTGAGAAAGTGTGGGTTATGTTTAACACATGGGTATACATAACATTAAGAAATATGCAGGGTTATTCAGAGAGCGGTGAAAAGCAGGAGAATGACTGGAGAATGGAAAATTCTAGCAGGGTTATTCAAAGAGATCCGAATTGCTAGCGAAAGGTAACCGAACGCTGAAATTCAGTGGTTTGGTTACCTTTCCTGGCCATTCGGCTATCCAGAGAGCAGGCAATTCACCAAATGTTGGCGAATTGCCTGCACATACGGTGCCTGTTCGAGGGCAGTGAAATCCCCATAGAAAAGCAATGCTTCATCTATTCAGAGAACAAAAACCAGCAGTGAAAAGTTGCCGAAATGCCCTGCCATTCGGTGGTTTCATTCGACAGGTTTATTCAGACGAATCCCATAAGCTTCAATGTTAAAAATATTCCCGTTTTAATCCAATATCTAATAAACCGTTTATTATAATATTCTGCAGTAAAAAGTTTCTTTTATTTTTAGATTTTTTTAGGATCTTTTAAGATTTTTTTGCGAAATTTGTTTTCCTGTTTTTTTTTTTAAATCGTTTTTTTCTTTGTTCTGTAACAGCCCTTTTTATTATCATTCATTGGACCTTATATGTAAATTTCAGACATTTTCGTTCTGTAGTTTCTTTGCAAACAGCGTTTCACTTTTCAAACAATCAAGCGTACTGTTTTTTTTTCTTTTCACTCCATTCGTCTGCGGTGTCGGGTTTTTGCGGCGGCTGCTCTGCGCTCTGATCAGCTCCTGCTCGGGTTTCTCCGGCGTGTTCGGCAGGGTTAATCCAGATGTTTTTGCGGGGAACCCGAAACGGTGTGCATTTGCCGGGTTTTGCGGTGAGTGTTCGTCGGGTTTGCGGCGGCTTTTCCCTGCACTACGATGGCCCTGTGGTGCTTGCTGAATACACCGCAGGGTCGCCGAAATGGGATTGCCAAATCGCACCGAATTAAAGAGAACGGAAAATCACCTACCATGTGGTGGCTTTTCGATTCTCTTTGAATAACCCGGTTTGTCAAAATAGCCAAACCAGAAAAATTCTCCCATTCATCTCACTTTCCAAATCGGCTATTTTGGCCAAGAATTTTCCATTCTCCAGTCATTCTCCTGCTTTTCACCGCTTTCTGAATAACCCTGTATGTCTTATACTGATACATCACAAGTGTTCTAAAGCATATTTGTCTTTACATTTTAGAAAACCAGCAATAAGCTTACTACATCGAAAATGTCGCTCCAAACTGAGATGAAGGGACTGAGATGATGTGAAATTTTTGAGGGATGCTTAGATAGGAGCAGAATGTTGCATGAAAGTCCCCTCAAAATCTTCCACTTGTTCTACATACTACCTTGAATCATTTGACATATTTAGTTTTTCTACGTGCGAGATTGAGACTAACTGTACTCAGTGGTGTATTTAGGTTTTGTGCTGCCCTAGGCCTGACTAAACTCGTGCACCCCCTAATTTAAATTTGACACGCCCCTTCCTGGCAAGGTCACACCTATTCCTGGTTAAACACTGCCCTTCCTCTTTAGGCTCCACCTTTTCCTCTATAAGCTCCAGCTCTTCCTCTCTGTATATTAAAAGTGGATATCAAGTTCCTACTTGTATATTTTGTACAAAAGCAAAAAAAAAATGTTCCTCTGTGTGGCGCTGCTCTATTTCTATATACCCGCGTTCTAGTACATGTATGACAGTGACATAGGTATTACGTGTCTTATACCTCTTGGAAGAATGTATTTGGGTTGTATAATACTCCCAAAGTCAGTGTTTTTCTTCCACGATTGCACTGTCATAAAATCTAGAAACATACTCGTGGAATACAATTTTATAAAATTTATCCATGGAATAATTATAATCCTGCTATAAGTATGGCATAAAAGTTCAATAAGTACAGTTTCAGTCCTATTACTGAACATTTAGTTGAATTTTTATGCCATACTTTTAGCAGGATTATAATTTTATTCCATGGATAAATTTTATAAAATTGTGCTCAGCGAGGTTGCCAGGCGGGCATCAGAGTGGAAGGAACGTCCACTCTCATGGACGTTCCTTCGCTCTTAAAAATGCTTGTCTGACCCCGGCCTTCAACGGGGATGGTAAGGGGAAAAATTTATCCTGCAAGTCTTTGGAGTGGTCACGTGAGGAAACTGGGGACTATTTTTCCCAAGTTTTACTCTGCTCCCAGCAGAAAGAAGCAGCGGATCGGGCCGCCGTCTTTGCCGCTGGATGAGAGGTATTTGATTTTGGGGGGAGGGGGGTTTCCAGTTGCTGCTAACTGATTCTGCAGACGCTCTAAGCTATAGCAAACTTTTTCAGTTAGCCGCAGCGGTTCGTAATTAGCATTAATACTAAGTGATCCTAATACTAATTACTGATTGCTTACTCTTTACTCTCCTCATGTTAGGCATAGGGAGAGCAAAGTACAGAAAGCTCGTGCTAATACCGATGCGCTAACGGATTTTTTAACCCGTTGGCGATCGGGAGGTGATCTGTGCGTAACGCTCATTTATGTGAGTGCTGGCGTTAAGGAGGTGATAAGGCCCACAGTGCTTAAACTTTGGGATGCTGGATCTGTTGGGATAATATATGGAAACAGATGAAACAGAAGGCTGCCCATTTCAGTAAATTAGTTAAAACTAAAACCTCTTGCCACCTCTTGTGCTTACCTTATTTAAGACAAATGAAATAAATCACTGGTGGGCAAGCAAATTGTTAAAAAGTGTTACCTTGTGGGAGAGCACCCCTTGATGACACCCCTGTGGGTGTATGAGTATTAATAAACACATTCACTGCAGCCTGGATGCATGGGTATCATTCATTAATAAACACACACTGATGTCTTTCACATTTGTGGCGTTTAGACATGCTACAAAGGGGTTGGCAAGGGTCAGTGTCCCCTGGAGTCACTAGGCCGCTGTGCGTATCACGGGCTGTAACCCCCCTGATTACTCCTGCTCTATTTGTCAGTGGGCCGATATTAAGCTGCTACTGCAATAAGGTTCCTGGCAGTCAGAAAACTGTCAGGGATACACTGTGAATATAACATGCTAAGATAAAGGCTTTATCCTCCATTTTTTTGCCAAGAGTGTCCTTGTGACTGTCTAGCAATGCAAGGTACATGGTAGGAATTGCAGTGCTAATGTAGCTTGAAATAAATGGTTACTGGTAATTAGCATTCTGATGATGTTAATAAATTGTGTTCTTGTGGATTATGGTAGTCAGCCAGAATATCAGTATATACTTACTTAGAATCCTGATGATTAACACCTTTTTTATTCTTCTCTCTCAGGCTGTGTATGAACTGGCTGACGTGGCCTGTAAATGCCACGGGGTGTCGGGATCGTGCAGTTTAAAGACCTGCTGGCTACAGCTTGCCGATTTCCGCAAAGTGGGCGAGTACTTAAAGGAGAAATATGATAGCGGGGCTTCGATGAGACTAAATCGCCGTAACAAGCTGGAGCAGACAAACCAACGCTTCAATCCACCCACTGGAGATGATTTGTTATATCTAGACCCCAGCCCGGATTACTGCCTACGTAACGAAACAACAGGCTCCTTGGGCACACATAGTCGACTCTGCAACAAGACATCAGAGGGCATGGATGGGTGTGAGCTTATGTGTTGCGGACGAGGATATGACCAGTTCAAGACTGTTCAGGTGGAACGCTGTCACTGCAAATTTCACTGGTGTTGCTTCGTAAAGTGCAAGAAATGTACAGAAATTGTGG
This sequence comes from Leptobrachium leishanense, assembly GCA_009667805.1. Lineage (NCBI taxonomy): Eukaryota > Metazoa > Chordata > Amphibia > Anura > Megophryidae > Leptobrachium > Leptobrachium leishanense. Next base: position 246,650,927 of record CM019065.1, read on the forward strand.
ACCAATACGTGTGCAAATAACTTTTACCCAAACAGAAGCACCTTCTACAAATGCTCTGCTGCCCTTCCATTACCCTTCATCCACCATATACCCCCATATCACCCAAGAATCACACACCTAACACGCAGTGTGGGGGAGCCAAAGAGTATATGTATAGAATATAAAATTGAATATATATATGTTGATATATATATTTTTATATGTGTATAAAGGAAAGCGATGCTAGGATAAGGCACTGATAAGTGGCAAAGGGATTTGGTGAACTGGGCAGTGTTTTTATATATAAAAAAAGTACTGCTTAGAAAATATATCTGTGGGTGAAAGGCCTGGGGGAAATTAGTCCTTTTTTATCAGTGGTAATAGGCTCAGTTGGGCAGCTGTTCTAAGCCGGCAGAGGACGAATTGGCCCCGGCAGATGTGCTGGCCATTATGTTTGAGCCTCCCTCGTCCAGCACTTTACAGTTTCATTTTCCCTTACACCAATATGAGCAGGGAACTGTATGGAGGCCTGATGGCCTTTGCAGTCAGTGACTGAGGGCAGGTGTATGCCTGGTGGCATCCGGGCTAAATCCAACTCTTGGACCAGCAGACCAGACAATGCATTGTGTACCAAGCATCCGCAGACTTCTACACAAGATGAAAAATCAATTTTCACATGTGCTGTGAGTGCCACAGGGCCACATCTTCCAAAGACATTTCATTGCACTGTAACATGTATTATTCAGTGCTTTAGTTGATTGAATAAATGTTTATCCTCCACTGTGGGTGTAACAGCACTGGCACTCTCCTGCACGGTCTGTCATTATTTGAAACGCTGCAATGTCACATGGAATTTACATTACTATCGTGAACACTATCCATTTATACCTTAACCAAAACATTTAATGTCGATGATCAGGCATATTGGGTACTAATATGTTTCAGTGAATGGTACGGGTCTTCTTAAACCACGGGGACTTGTGAAATACACGTGTTACACAAAAAAAAGAAAACTGCAACATAACACATGTTTTATTAAGAGTCGTTAAAGCCATGTTTTTTCGTGGGTTTTTTAATGCATATTTCAGGTTCTCCGTGGAAAGGTTACTGCTAGTATATTATAATGATGTGCATTAATTCAGTGATAAACCATACATATCGGCATATAGCAAGCTGCTGCTTCTGTTTTGCAGACGTTGCTTTAACCTGATCACTGATTCTTGCACTATCTATGCTGTTAACACTAGAGAATAGAGTCAGTACAAGAGCAGGCTTTTGGTTTATAATATTGCTTAAAATGTAAAACCAGGGCCAGTGACACATTATTAATGGCTTGGCTTACCGTAGGAATGCAATTAATTGGACATTTTAACAAAAAATGTGTAAAGGTCTCCATACTCTGACATGATAAAAGAAATTTAGAATGACAGTGATGATGTTGCAAATTATATATAATATATAGGACATTATACATATTATAGCTCACTGACCAATTTCACAATGACTTCAATTAGTAACATTTAGCATTTTTTAGGGATAAAAATGAATTCATATTGTTTGGGTATCAGCACAATATGGGCTATATTACAATCTTAGCGCAAAAATCCTCGCGCAACGCGTGAATTTTTGAGCCAAGCGTTAATCTTTTTCACGCGCAAATCACCACTGGAATTACAATCCTCGCGCGTCTTTTCACCCGGCGATCAATAACGCGCGCAAACAGGATGCGCCTAACTGCTCGCGCAGCACTGTCGCGCGCAAAAATCAGTGTGCGCACTGTTTTTTTCACGCGATTCAGCCAATCAGACCACAATTATCTCACGTTGTTTTTGCGCCTGCCAAAGTCAATCTGAGCATATATGCTGCAGCAATAATACATGCACACACAACTTCTCCATTTTATTGGTTTGTTATGAGTAGAATGTATAACTATACTTTGCTGCATTTTTTTTTTATGCGCTGGTGTATTTGGTTTCGGCCAGGTTGTTCAGATTTGCCATTAACACCAGTTTTTAGGAGTTGCTAAAATTATGCGCGCAAAGGCTATGCGGTAATTACCGCGAATAGAATGTAATACCATCCTTGTACCAGCGCACATTCGCATTTGCGCTCACAATATTAAGTATAGGACGTGTGTAAGCTTGCGCAGGGTTTGCGCAGGTTCACCCGCGGTAAACGATTGCACGCGTTTCTTGCACTGACTGTAAAACGGCATAACGCATTCGCGTTAAATGTTTTTTTGCGCCGGGATTGTAATTAATCCCTATATGTATCCATTTAAGAGCAGATTGTGCCTTTCCAATATCATTTTAATAGTCACGGATGGAGTTCTTACTCCCCCTGCTGGTCAGCAGGCATAACAGCTGAGTTGAGGACTGGATCTTGTCTTCTGTGCACAGCAGCTGTAACTCTATGGCATTTGTCACCTATACAGATTTTGGGACAGATGCATTGAGATAGCAACCTCCTGGAGCAAGACGAACTGATAGCAAATGTTTAGGTGAAAAGAGCGTAAACAAACCTTAACAAGAGTTGACTTCAGCTGTTAATGATATCCATACACAGTCACGTGTTGCAAATTAGCCATGGACACACATATCACAAAACCACAAAAATTATAAATTAATAATTTTATGAATGCATTCATTGACAGCACCATTGGATTTGAAAATCTAGATCAAAACAACTAAGGGCCACATTACAATCTTGACGCAAATGTTTGCGCCGGCATAAGTAATTATTAACGTGTGAGGGAAAACCATTTGCGCCGAATTCCGAATTACATACTAAGCACAACAACCGAGCACAATCGTCTACCACGTGTGAAGCTGCGCGAGCTTACTGTACTTTGCGCGTCCCATACTTAACATTGTGAGCGCAAATGCAAATGTGAGCCTTGACAAGTAAGGTATTACATCTATTCACGGTAATTACCGCATGGTTTTATCGTGCATAATTTTAGCAACTCCTAAAAGCTGGTGCTAATGGCAAATCTGAGCAACCAAGCTAACCCCAAATATCCAAGCCCATAAAAAGGAATGCACCAAAGCACAGTGGCCCATTCAAATCATACCACACCAATACAATGGATGAAGTTGTGTGTGTATGTATTATTGCTGCAACATATATGCTCAGATTGACTGTGGCAGATGCAATTTGTTAACAAGATAGGTGTGATTCTTCATTCGGATTGGCTGAATCGCGAAGAACAACTGCGCGTGCGTGCAAATATTTTTCCGCGAGACGGTGCTGCGCGTGCATTTGGGTGCGTCCTGCTTATGCGCGCTATTGATCGGTGGATGAAGACACGCGCAAAGATTGTAATTCCAACGGTGACTTGCGCGCGCAAAACTTTAACGCTTAGTGCAAAGATTTTCACTTTGCGCGAGGATTTTAGCGTTAAGAATGTAATGTGGCCCTAAATAAATCATTTTGAGAATTTTTGGTTTAATTTTTCCCAAACTTTGCCTATTTAGATGTTCTCTCTTTTCTTCCTCAATGGATTCAGCGTGTTCATACAAACTGTGATTTCACTAGGAATGGATTTCATGAAAGTCCTTGGCATGTATGAGGAATACTTGTGATTCTATTTCAACATAACACAGCATAGGGCATTGTGCTATCAGAGAACCATAAACTATTAAGCATTTGTTTTATAGAAATTCAAGTAACAACTAGATATCCAGACGAGTACATCATTACTGTACAGCCGTGGCCAAAAGTACTGAGAATGACACAAATATTAATTTTCGCAGTCTTCAGTGCTTTTAGATCTTTTTTCTCAGATGTTACTATGGTATACTGAAGTATAAATACAAGCATTTCATAAGTGTCAAAGGCTTTTATTGACATTAAGTTTATACAAAGAGTCAATATTTGCAGTGTTGACCTTTCTTTTTCAAGACTTCTGCAATTCGCCCTGGCATTCTGTCAATTAACTTCTTGACTGATGGTAGCCCATTCTTGCATAATCAGTGCTTGGAGTTTAACAGAATTGTGGGTTTTTGTTTGTCCAACCACCTCTTGAGGATTGACCACAAATTCTAAATGGGATTAAGGTTTGGGGAGATTCCTGGCCATGGATCCAAAATTTTGATGTTTTGTTCCCCGAGTCACTTGGTTATCAATTTTGCCTTATGGCAAGGTTCTCCGTCCTGCTGGAAAAGGCATTATTTGTCACCAAACTGTTCTTGGATGGTTGGGAGAAGTTGCTCTCAGAGGTTTTTGTACCATTCTTTGTTCGTGGCTGTGTTCACAAGCAAAATTGTGAGTGAGCCCACTCCATTGGCTGAGAAGCAATCCCACACATGAATGGTCTCTAGAGGCTTTACTGTTGGCAAGGCACAGCACTGATAGTAGCGCTCCCCTTTTCTTCTCCGGACCAGCTTTTTTCTGGATGCCCCAAACAATCAGAAAGGGGTTCATCAGAGAAAATGACTTTACCCCAGTCCTCAGCCGTCCAATCCCTGTACCTTTTGCAGAATATCAGTCTGTCTCTATGTTTTTCCTGGAGATGTGGCTTCTTTTGCTTCCCTTCTTGACACTAGGCCATTCTCCAAAAGTTTTTGCCTCACTGTGCGTGCAGATTCACTCACACCTGCCTGACACCATTCCTGAGCAAGCTCGGCACTGGTGGTACCGGATACCGCAGTTGTATCAAGTTTAGGAGACGGTCCTGGCGCTTGCTGGACTTTCTTGGGCACCCAGAAGCCTTCTTCACAATAATTGAACCTCTCTCCTTGAAGTTCCTGATGATCCGATAAATGGTTGCAGTGATTACTGCACGTGTTTCCTTGCAGGTAACGTGATTGACAGAAGAACAATAATTTCAAGCACCACCTTCCTTTTAAAGCTTCCAGTCTGTTATTCTAACTTAACCCCTTCACTGCTGAGTCATTTCACCCTTGTGTGCAAAGCTCACTTTGACCGTTTTGTGCTCATCGTCTTTAAACACGATTTGAAGTCATGATTTATTGTAGGACCCAATTATATATCCTTATTTTCAGCAGATTCAAAATATATCATTATATGTATATGTAGTCCTGTCAGAATGCTATGGAAAAAAATGTAAAAAAAATAATAATAATATTCAGATTTCAATCATTTACAGCTTCTAATTTTTTTTTCACATGTGGTTATATATTCTATGGGGCACTCTTGTTAAAAAAAATAGAAATGGGAACCTGTTATTGTATTTATCTGAGAAAATAAAAATTTTAACAAAAATTGGGGAAAAAATATTTTTGCTTGTATTTTGCCGTATCGTGTTTTGTGAATAATATGTATAAAACAGTGACCTTGCTCACGGAGTGGGAAATGAGGTGAGTAATCGCAGTGGTATTGCTCATTTTATATGTGACAAATGGACAATGCCATCGCTTTGGAACAAAAAATAAATAAAAAATATTTTGTTTTTCGTGTTGATTTTTGTTTTGCATGACGTTTTACATGGGTTATGTTTGGTATCATTAGAAAGGCTAGACTCTGTCCTGTCCGATGATACCTAACATGACTTTGTGAGTTGTAAAGAATGGAAATACAGGGTCCAAAGGATCCCCCGCTCTCCTTGCAGTGGTGAAGCAGCTTGTGTTCAGGACACGGGGTCATCCATTTAGACTGGGAGAAAGAAAATTCAGCCTAAAGCATAAGAAGGATTATTTTACGGTGAGAACAATAAAGCTGTGGAATTCTCTGCCTGTTGAGGTGGTTGGGTCAGAGACTGTACAGACTTTTAAAAAGCGTCTGGATGACTTCCTCTAGACACAGAATATTAAGGGTTATAATATTTAATATGTGGGTAAAAGCTTCTTGATCCAAGGAGAAATCTGACTGCCATTCTGGGATCAAGAAGGAATTTTCCCCCTGTATGTTGCAAATTGGCAAGCATTTCAGACTGGGTTTTTTGCCCTCTTTTGGATCAACAGCAGTAGGTGTTGTGGGAGAGGCTGATGGACGCATGTCTTTTTTCAGCCTATGTAACTATGTGTTTTAAATGGACCGATGTGTAATAACTCTTTGGGCCATCACCTCCACATTTTGTCCCAGCGTGGGAAATGAGAAGGTGAGCAAGGGCTGGGCCATTGTTTGCTTTAGAAGTAAAAGTATATAATAGCCCTCCGTCTTAGAACAGAGAAAGTAAAAAAAGGAAATTTTGAATTTTTTTATGTGTACACATAACATGGTCATATTTGGTATCGTTGGAAAGGCCAGACTCTGACCTTTCCAATGATACCTCATTTGACCTTGTGTGGTGTAAAAACCAGAGACGCAGGGCTCCAGTGAGGCCGTTTAGGTTTTCGTTGAACCAATGACTAATAACACATTGTGTCAACGCCGTCAATTTTGCTGGCATCATGGGAAATGAGAAGGTGAGTTAGTGCAGCATCATTGTTCATGTTATTATTGAAAAGTAAACAATACATTTTTTTATTATTTTTGCAATCTGGTTATGCATGGTATCATTGGAAAGGCCAAGCATGACTCTCTACAAGGCATCGTTCAGGAGATATGTGGTTCCAAAGGACCCCTGTACCTCTATCACAGGGATTTGCCTACCTAGCTGGGGGAGTGAAAGTACTTTTCTGACAGAGGTCTTTGTGGCAGGGCTGACACTCGAGATGTTAGCCCGCACTGGGAGATGACCGTGGTCGGCCGAAATATTGGCTGGTCATGGCTGTGAATGGCGAATATTGGCTGGTCAATGGCTCAGCTCATCATCTGCACGCTGGAAGCATTCACAGCCAAGCAGTTACTTAACATGACAGAGTGATCTCCTGCCTTGTCCACGTCAACACCCTGACCTGTGTTACCGGGAGAATCACTGACATAATGTTAGCTGGTCCTTTTGTGGCAGGGCTGAAATACACTGAAAATTATTTTGTTTTGGGATTAAGTTCATTTTCATTGCAAAGAGGTGGAGAGAGCCTGTGGAGACATGGGTTCGATCCCAGCGAGCAACCTCTCCAGTAAGTGTCCTTGGGCAAGACACCTAATGGTACATACTCGCCACCCAGGACATACTTGAAAACGCGAGAAATCTCAATGTATCCTTCCTGGTAAAATCCTTTCTCAAAAAAAAATTGCAATTTATCTGATCAATCGTCATAACATTCTGGAGTATATGCAAATTGCCATCATAAAAACGGAGGCAGCAGATTTTGTGAAAACTAATATTTGTGTCATTCTCAAAACTATTAGCCATGGCTGTACATATGGTTTGTTCTGGAATATTTATTCTCTTCATTGTGATGCGCATCACATCACTTTAAATTCCAGAAAGCACTGTGCATGAACTGTTAATTTTATTATCACTGCTATGTGATTACTGGTACAGGCATTAGCTGTGTAAGTCATATAAAACAGAATTTATACATTGTCAACACATGTAGTAATTAAATATTTGTTATTCACACTCATCCTTTGATGCCATTTTCCCTGGCGTAGCTGTGACTTACATGTCATTGCAGGGAGTTTATAAGGATAAAAGCTTCCAAAATTAAACATAATCTATCCATTTATTAGGCATGTGACCAACCTGCTGATTTACACAACATTCTTCTTCCATGTCATTCTGTGTGATAGGTGAACTTTTATTCTGCCTTGTCACTGCAACTATTAAAACACACCACACCTTTGCTATTCATTTGTTAATATTCATGTTTGCTATTTATTTACTTTTTTTATTCTTACTTTTTTGTATGTTCAGTTTGGTTAAGGAAAAAAACAAAATACTGAAAATGAAAAGATCTTGTTCCTCTCAGTGTTTGTAAGTTACAAGACCATGCAAGAGGCGATCTGGTGGCTTATGTGTAAATATTATGACATTTTCCTCTGTCTGCCCATGGAAAGGTGCTCAGGGGCTTTTGGAGGACAATGTTAAATTTTGTATAGATAACTCTTTTGCTTTGTATGTTTCATAATACTGTATCTGAATCAATTTTTAAAAAAAAACACTGTGTGTTGATTCGTTTTGTGTGCTGTGCTTTGTGTCCATTTTTAAAAATACTTAAAGAAAATAACAAATATGTTTGACACCCTGAGAATGTCAGGAAAAGATGACCCTGCTCAAGTGAGCTTATAAACAGAGGAAGGGAACAAAAGTTAAGGACGGACCCAAAAATACATGATCATAAATAAGGGGGGGGGGCAGAGTTTGGGAGAGACATAATTGGAAGAAATAGAAATTGGAGAGACACATACAGGGTTATATAGAGAGAGGTGAAAAGCAGGAGAATGACTGGAGAATGGAAAATTCTAGGTCAAAATAGCTGATTTGGAAAGTGAAATGAATGGGAGAATTTTTCTAGTTTGGCTATTTTGACCTAGAATTTTCCATTCTCCAGTCATTCTCCTGCTTTTCACCGCTTTCTGAATAACCCTGATAAAGATGAAGAGCTGGGCGTGGCTTCGACCACCAGAGAAGATGGCCGCTTGAATACAGAGCTCTGAGGCCAGACATTAGATCCATCGCTACCACAGCTTTCCCTGCGGCGATAGTTAAACCAAAGAAGGTGCCCCAGACTCCAGGACCTGTGGTAACCCGCCAGAGCTCCACAGCAACGTCCATTCGCCCGTTTTTTACCCCACAGAGCACTCGTTCCACCGAGCCTGCGGAATCCAAGATGGCAGCTGCACGCGCCGAGGATTCCACTGCTTCCTCCAGCGGGCCATGGGACGCTTCGGTGGAGATGCAGCAGATACTACCAGAGCGGATTTGGAGGCTGCTGCTGATCGCCTCCGCTCCTCTTTCACCGTGGATTTGCAGGCCCTGCGCGATGACATCCAGGGCACACATGAAAACTGACAGCACTGGAACAGTGTCAAACCCCGCAGGCTGCACTTATCACGGATCAAGGTGAGCGTAGTGACTCCCAGACTATCTCTATCACTGCACTGGCCAGACATGTTGAGGACTTGGAGAACAGGGGGTGCAGGAACAATATTCGAATACGGGGACTGCCTGACACAGAACAAACCACTGCAGATTTACGTTGTGCGGTTACTGCACTCTTTAACTCTCTTTTGGAATGTAATTTGTCTGAGCCTATCGAGATGGAAAGCGGTCATTGTGCGCTAAGACCATGAGGTGCGGCGGATGGCCCGCCACGGGACGTTATCTGTTGCCTTTTACGCTTCGCGTTAAAGGAGCACATTTTGAGCCGTGGACGTAAGGCCCAAGATATTTCGTATGAGGGAGCAGCGGTAACCCTGTACCAGGATCTTTCTCCGGTCACGTTGAACACCAGAAGAGCCCTGAGACCATTCACCTTGGCCTTGCAACAACGGAGCTTGCTCTATAGATGGCTGCACCCCTTTGGTATCCAGATCCGCACTTCCGGCCGCCCTTTTGTTGTTCGCACATTTGCTCAATACTCTGCGTTTCTGCTGGAGCATGATTTTCCTGAAGACCTCCTACAACACTGGCCCGATCCCCTGCAGGCGTATCTGGTGGAACCCTCAAAACATCAGCACAGAACGAGCAATAACCGCCACCACACAGGGGAGGATGATACTTCCTTGTTCCAGGATGGACAGGACGGCTGAGGCTCGATGTCGGTGGTAATAGCTCGGTGCCTTGTACTTTTTTCTGGCTCAGGTCCTGTATATCACCCAGCTCTATGCCTGGACAGCTTTGTGGAGTTGGGAGGTTGTGTTACTGCTTTTGGGCTCGGTGCTTTTTCTTCATGCCATACAGTTCACTTTTCCTATGACCTGGTGTTTTCACTACCAACTGATTTTTGGCTTTTATTTTTGTCGCTTTTTCTGTTTACCGCGGGGAGAGGACGGCCTCAGGTCTCACGCCAATGCCCACTGACGCTGTGTGCTAAGGTGCCTTACCTGACCCTGACTTATGGGACCTCGAGATCTGGCTGTGTAATGTTTGGGGTTGGAGGGTGATGGGTGGGGAATACTAGCTCCGCACCTTGCTATGGCGGGTTCACTAAGTGGTCGGTTGAGCTTCGGCACTGGGTTTCCCCATGTTTTCAACTGTACAAGTTTACCATTTGTTATGACGGGTATTTTTGTTCCGTTCTCACTTTTGGGTCAATATGTTCTGACCGTACGGGCGTTATTTGTACTGCAGTTCTGTTCCACGTTCCCCTACAGGGTGGCACATCTTGGATTACAGGGTGATCGGGTCTGGACTTTGTGTTCTGCTCCTTGACCGGTCTGTCAGCGCTATAGACCTTGATTTATTTGTTCGCTCTTATTTTTTCTCTTCTCCTTTGTACTTTCTCTTGTGTCTATTTTCTTACTCTTTTGTGCTTTCTTTCCTTGCCACACCTGTGCTTAGACCTGCTACACTGGCTCATCATGGTGTCTACTTTGCGGGTCTTAACTGTTAATGCAAAGGGGCTGAACAAGCAAGAGAAGCAACATGCGGCTTTGCGGTAATTCCATGCACACAGAGCAGACATGGTCCTGATCCAGGAGACGCATTTCCTGGACAGGCGCGCACCAACATTTAAAGATAGACGTTTCCCCTCCAGTTATTTTAGCAACTCGCATGCTGGGAAGGTTGGTGACACTGCAATTTTGATTTCTAGTTCGTTACCTTTCATATTTCAGGATGTGCTGCTGGATCCCGCTGGGCGCTATGTCTTTCTTAAGGGCTCGTTGTCTGGTATTGTATATACCGTTGTGTCTGTTTATCTCCCCAACAAAAAGCAGCATGCGGCCTTGCGCTCCATCCTGAGACGCTTGGATGCATTTTGGGAGGGGGTGCTGCTGATTGGTGGGGCTTTCAACATGAGGTTGGACCCTAAATTGGATACTTCAAAAGGCACCTCTAGGATCCCATTACCAGTGCTTAGGGTTGCTCGGCTCGCCCTCATGTATAGGCGTTTGCTGGATTGCTGGAGAGCTTTGGATCCGAGAGGTCGGGACTATACTCATTTCAGTAATGCGCACATGTCCTGTGAGGGTATAGATTATGTTTTTGTCCCGTTCGACCACTCTTATTTGTTGCAATCAGCTACTATATGCCCACAGACCTGATCTGACCATTGCCCGGTTTTGGTGTCTTTTAGCTCGCCGGTTCATCGCCCAAGGGAGGCTCATTGGCGTCTGAATGAGTCTCTTCTGGATGATCCACAGATGCTAGCGGGGTTGCAGTCGGTGATTGCTGAGTACTTTCAATCCAATTTGGACAGGCAGGTGGCTCTGCCCACCGTGTGGGAGGCACATAGCACATAAATCAGTGACCTGTGGGTTCCTTATCCAGCAGGGTGCTCGTTTGAAGCGGGAGAGTACAGCGGAGATGGAGTACTTGATGGCGCGAATTAAGCTGGTAGATCATACACATAAGCGCTCGCTCTCGACTCCTATACCGAACTCTAACAAATGTTCTCTCAACTTTTGACACTTCTAGATGTCCGGGCACGAACTACGTTTCGTGCTGTTGGACGCCTCTTTTACGAGCATGGTAATAAGAGTGGCAAACTGCTGGCGAGGGCTTTGCGTAAGCGAAGAGCTGCTATCTACATACCGCGCATCCGCTGTCCGTCGGGAACGATCGTTTCCCACCCTAAAGATTTACTGGTGACATTTTGCGATCATTTCACTGAGCTCTACGGCGCTGGCCATACTGCACGAGACGTATTCTTGCACAGGCGTATGGATGAATATCTCCAGGCTCACACCCCTAACAGACTTTCTCTGTCGTCACGCACACTGTTAGATCAACCTCTGTCATCAGAGGAATTGGCAGAGGCAATTAAATCTTCTCTGGTGGGCAAGGCCCTGGGTCCTGATGGCTTTTCCATTAAGTATTATAAATTCAATCTGCGCTTATTGGCGCCTCACTGGCTTTCCACCTTTAATTCTCTGATGGAGGGCTCTGACTTGCATTCTCATACGTTGACTGCTCATGTCACTTTAGTCCCAAAGCCGGGCAAGGATACTGTCTCCTGCAGCAGTTACAGACCTATCTCACTGCTGAACTTGGATGTTAAGCTGTTCGCCAAGATTTTGGCGAACAGGTTACTGTCACAAACGGGCATCATTTTCTGCACGCAGTATGCAAGATTTTAAACGCAGAATTGGTGGGGGGTTTTTCTCTTGTCTTTGCAACGGAGTTTGCAAAGCAAGGCCACCCTCTTATCTGATCTGCTCTCTGGGGCTGAAGGGAAACTTGATCCGGGAACCAAATGGTTGGGAAAGAGGGTGAGGAGCAAGCTTTTTGTATAGCATACTCACCCAAAACTCGGGGTATGTCAACAAAAGACTTGGAGAGGGTAACATCCAAAGAATCTTCTGGGACATTTGAAATCTGGAAATACCCATGGAAGTATCTACTCAAATTAGATTTTCTATGTAAGTCCCATTTTATTTCAAGAACTGTATGTGCGCGTTTTCGTATATTTTGTATGTATTTTTTATGTGATACTGGCACTGTGTAAAGTTTGTATTTTTTTATCTTCCATTAAAACTTTAAAATCAGTACTGCCTCTGCTCTAGATAATTCATGCTTCGCGAATAGAATCGCTTAGGTAACGTTACTGTAGTATTTAACATTTGGTGTGTGTATACAGTTGTGTTCAAAATTATTCAACCCCCACTGAAATTGAGTGTTTTGGCCAGTTTGACATTGATTGTGATCATTCAGTCATCTTGCTTACAATTAAATCAAAGAGGCACGTGTAGGTCAGACAAATATAACATAACATTTATAATGAAATAACCACAAATGTCTTTTCTGTGCTCACATCATTATCAGTTTTATTCAACCCCCAAGTGACATTCAATCTTAGTACTTAGTACAACATCCTTTTACAGTTATAACAGCTTTTAAACGTGAAGCATAGCTTGACACAAGTGTCTTGCAGCCATCTACGGGTATCTTCGCCCATTCGTCATGGGCAAAAGCCTCCAGTTCAGTCACATTCTTAGGCTTGCGCACTGCAACTGCTTTCTTTAAGTCCCACCAGAGGTTCTCAATTGGATTTAAGTCAGGTGACTGCGATGGCCACTCCAAAATGTTCCAGCCTTTAATCTGCAACCATGTTCTAGTGGACTTGGAGGTATGCTTGGGATCATTGTCCTGTTGAAAGGTCCAACGTCTCCCAAGCCTCAGGTTTGTGACGGACTGCATCACATTGTCATCCAATATCTCCTGGTACTGAAGAGAATTCATGGTAACTTGCACACGCTGAAGCTTCCCTGTACCTGCAGAAGCAAAACAGCCCCAAAGCATGATTGACCCCCCGCCATGCTTCACAGTAGGCAAGGTGTTCTTTTCTTCATAGGCCTTGTTCTTCCTCCTCCAAACATAGCGTTGATCCATGGGCCCAAACAGTTCTAATTTTGTTTCATCAGTCCACAGAACACTATCCCAAAACTTCTGTGGTTTGTCCACATGACTTTTGGCATACTGCAGTCGACTCTTCTTATTCTTTGGAGACAGCAAGGGGGTGCGCCTGGGAGTTCTGGCATGGAGGCCTTCATTACGCAGTGTGCGCCGTATTGTCTGAGCTGAAACTTCAGTACCCACATCTGACAAATCATTTCTCAGTTCCTCAGCAGTCACACGGGGACTTTTCTCCACTCTACGCTTCAGGTAGCGCACAGCAGTCGAAGTCAGCATCTTCTTTCTGCCACGACCAGGTAGCGTTTCAACAGTGCCCTTTGCCTTGAATTTGTGAATGATGCTTCCTATGGTCTCTCTTGGTATGTTTAACATCTTTGCAATCTTCTTATAGCCATTGCCCTTCCTGTGAAGAGTAATCACCTCTTCTCTTGTCTTCCTGGACCATTCTCTTGACTTCACCATGTTTGTAACCACACCAGTAAATGTCTAGAAAGAGCTGAGTATCACAGTCATTTTAAAGCTGCCTAATTGGTGCTTATTATGCTTTATTGCTGCTCCGTGACATCCACAGGTGTTTTCAATACCTGATTGAAAACACTTGAATGAACCTCTATTCTTCAGAGTGGTAGTCTTTAAGGGGTTGAATAATTGTGTCAATGAAGAATTCACAAAAGAAACATTTACTACTGTATTACAAAACCAATTGATGTCATTTTAGTTGCATATGGTTCTTTAAAAAGTCCTTGTAGGATTTCATTCTGAATACAATTACAAATGTACACTAAATTCCCTAAAACCCTTTACAGCATTGGGGGTTGAATAATTTTGAACACAACTGTATATTAGCTGTATATGGTTGGGCTCCTGGATTGGGGTGGTATACAGCTAGTGGGGGTTTCGAGAGTGCCCTATTACTTTCGTGGTGGCAGCATATACTTGTAGGGGTGTGTACGGTGGTAAGGGGGTTAGGTTGGCATAACTTGGGGCCCTTTGAGTGGGTAGAGTTAGTAAGTCCAGAGGCTTGGAGCTGTATCCCCTTGTACGCTCTCCTTCCGCACGTCACGGCAAGGTAGGTAGTTAGCAAGCTTTTTTCTTTCCGTGACAGTTACAACCGCATGTTCGCCGCTTGATACATCCGGATCAAACGGGTTTTATCCCCGGCCGAGAGGCTCGGGATAATATGGCTAGGGCCATCGCCCTTATTCACCATGCTTCCACTCGGCGGCGTCTTCCTTGCTGTTGTCCACGTACGCAGACAAGGCATTTGATAGGGTGAGTTGGTGTCATATCCTCAGCCCCTGCTGCGCTGCCTGGGGGGTCTGGGCAAGGTCCTGAGCCAAGAGCTGGCTGGCTGCCAGCACAGGGGAATGACCGAGCGGCGTCCGAGGGGGCGGGGCCTAGCATGGTCACGAGGAGCCGCCGGGTTTAAAACAGGGTCCTGTCGCCCTGTCACGGAGTCTGGCTCCCGCATCGCTAACTCTTGTGTATATTGCTTCTCTGTTGCCAACCCATTTTCTGGATACGATCCCTGCTCCTGCTTTTTGACCCGGCTTGTTTTGACTATTCTCTTGCTGCTCGATTACGATCGCCTGTGTGGTGCTTTGGTGGTTTAACCCCATGCTTGCCGCTGGGGTGTTTACACGTTACTGGGGTATTGTCCCTTCTAAGTTGTGGGTATCGTCTGTGGCCTCATTAGGTTCCTATCCCCAACCCAGGGCTCAAGTTCTCCAGCTACACATTTATAAGAACTGCGATCGAAAGGTACTCTTTATATGCAGCTCATGTTCAATGTACTCTCACCAGCAAATATACTCGATACTGTACTTACGACAGACCCCGAGGTGTATGTATTGCCACTGAATATCTTAAGGTACCGCTGATCTGCTCCCAATTATCAGAAAACGTTAAAGCAACTTATTTCCTGACTGCCCTGCAGTCCGCGCAATTCACTAACTGTCCGACGTATCTGTGTATTTCTGAACGTGCTCTATCGGTCTCGAAACCTTTAGTGCTTAGTAGCAACTCAGCGTCTTGTTCATCCTCGCTGCCTCAAGTGTATAATTCTGCTTATGCCAAGCAGAGTTTAAACGTCAAAAAGATTTATCAGTCCTTAAGGATCTCAACTCCGCTACTCTCTAGTGGGCGCTACTCCCCCCGTTACATCACGACAGGGCCTTATATGGATCCGGCTGATTTATCTGTACTTGTGTTTAGACTGAGTGATATTTTTTCCAAACAAGAAAAACAAGACCAACGCATGGCTAGGGCCTTGGGCCTACTCATGGAGCAATTCAAATATTTAGGCCAGGCCTCTTCGCCTCCTTCTCCTGTGGTTGGCTTGTCCTCCCAAGCAGTATCTGTGTCCTCTATGGTTGCTACTGGTGTAGCTCATGTCAGTTTAAAGACTCCTACGTGCTTTAATGGGAGTTCAGGTTCATGCAGAGGGTTTATAACCCAAATACAGATTATGTTTGATTTGAATATTGGTATGTGTCCCACAGATAAAGCCAAGGTGGGTTACGTAATTATTTTTTTTAAACATATTTTATTAGATGCATAAAATTTTCAGAATACATCTACATGGAAATATTATAGCTCCATATTTGAAAATCAACTTAATATCCATCCACAAGAAAAACAGCTTAAGCATCTTAATTTTACCTATACTTTACAAAGAAAAAGAAGAAAGAAATAGAAGAAGAGGGGCAAAGGAGAAAAAAAAAGGGGGGGGGAGGCCCGGCCCGGACCCATATAATATCTCAGAAAAAATAAATAAAATAAAAAGAAAAGAAAACCCGTTACAATCCTGCATCCAGCCATGGTCCCCAGGTCTTATTATAAGAGGGCATAGAATTATGAACCAAAGCCGTAAGTTCGTCCATGACCTGTGTATCTTTAATTTTTACGAATACTTTTGCTAGCTTTGGTAAACAAGGTTGTCTTCAAACCTCTGCTACTGTCCATCTTGCAGCCAATGTAATTTTAGCTATTAGTTTATTCTCATGGAAAGTAAAACCTGGAGCTGGTCTGGACAGCAGAAAAACCCACGGGTCTATGGGACAGAATTAGAAAAAACCGTCTGCAATAAATCCAAAAAGATACAATGACTGGACATGACCATCACATATGATAGTAAGACCCTCGCATATTACATAACCTCCAGCATACATCCAACATATTCCGATTCATATTAGCCAGCTGAGCTGGAGTAGTATACCATCGCATTACTGTCTTAATAGATTGTTCTTGTAGGGAGGCACATATTGATACCAAATTTGACAGTTCCCAAATGTCCATCCAGTCTTCTGAATCCAGCGATTCATCTAAATCCACTTCCCATAACCGTACATAAGATAGCTCCTTCCAGTCTAGTCTAGACATCAGTTCCCTATATATATATATATATATATATATATATATATAGGAAATCAACCCTCGTTGATATTTACCATTCTTGCATAAACGTTCAAAAAAGGTTTGTTTAGCCGTAGCAGCACTATGAACATGGGGGCATATAGCATACGATTTTAATTGCAGGAAATGAAAAATCTTTCCCCCCTATTCTTGTAATAATTTCTTCCATAGAAAGTAATATCCCTTTGGGGTAAAGATGGTACAACCTGCACACACCAGCATCCTGTAAGCACCGAAAGAGACCAGCATTAAGTCCAGGAATAAAATCCCTGTTACCAAAAAGTTAATGAAGAGGGAAAATTAGTTAGTTCACATTTTAATGCTAGCTTATTCCAAATACGAACAAAATTGATAATGGCTGGACAATCCGTCTGTAACTTAGAACGATATTTCTGACAAATCCAAATCCATTGATCAAGAACACTAGGCTTCATAAGGCCAGCCTCCAAATCTACCTACCTTTTGGTAAATGCCATACCATTATTTGAGCGAGTTGGGCAGCATAATAATAAGATAGTAATGAAGGCAAGCCCAGTTCGCCCAATGCTCTTGGCCGATAGAGCGTGTGTCTTGCCACCCGATGACGTTTCCCAGCCCATATAAACTGATCAATAGCACGTTGTAATATAACAAAATCCTTAATGATCAGAAGGATGGGTAATGTTTGAAAAAAATATAATAAATCGAGGTAACACATTCATTTTAATACAATTAATTCTGCCTAAACATGATATAGAGTACTTACTCCATGTCTCTAGTTCCCCTTTAATAGTTGTTATCAGACGTGGGTAATTAGCATCATATAGTTTTGTAGGACATGATGGTATACGAATTCCTAAATATGTAATTTCTGAATCAACTATCCGTATTAAAGAGGAGGAAGTGATGTCGAGGAGAATGGACGGGGAAAGCGCTACCGGTATGGCCTCAGATTTATCCAAATTAATTTTATACCCTCAAATCTCTGAAAAATCGTTCAGCCTTTCCAATAACCTAATCAGAATATTTAGGGTCTGTCAATGTGGTAAGTATATCATCCGCATTGGCTGACAATTTAAACTGAGAATCTCCCACCCAGAACCCTTTAATCTCCGGATCCTCCCTAATTGTCTGTAAGAGGGGTTCCAAAAAAAGAATAAATAGAGCCGGAGATAAAGGGCAACCCTGACGAGTGCCATTCCATACCCGGAAAGGAATTCTATCTGTTCCCGGGATCAATATTTGAGCTCCAGGAGATTCATAAAGGGCTGATATAAGTCGTAAAAAAGAGGGGGGGAAACCCACATGCGTCAATAAATTAAATAAATATGGCCATTCTGCCCTATCAAAGGCCTTTTCAGCATCCAGTGACAAAAACAATGAGGGTATTCTATGCTTTTTAGCCAGCCAAATCAGATCTACAGCCCTACGCGTGTTATCGTATGCTTGACGTCCCTGAATAAATCCCACCTGGTCAGGTGATATTAATGTGGTAAGGAAAGGTTCCAGACGACAGGCAAGAATTTTTGCCAAAATTTTTACATCTGTGTTAATAAGAGAAATTGGTCTATAGTTAGCTATAGCCTCAGGGTCCTTCCCTGGTTTAGGGAGAAGGATTATTGATGCTAACAAAGACTCTTTTGGAAAAGGTTCCCCCTCTGTTTCATTAAATAATCGGCACAAGTAAGGTGATAATTTAGACAAAAATGTTTTATAATAAAGGCCCGTAAAACCATCCGGACCTGGAGCTTTCCGGTGCTGCATTCCACCAACTGCCCTTACTATCTCTTCTTCCTTAATAGGTAGGGGCCAATGTATTGATCTGTACTTCACTAAGAGAGGGGAGCGCTAGTTGATTCAGATATGCCTTTATTTTATCACTAAATAAGTTCTCTAGGGTGTGCGTAGGGGAGTGCTTATACAGTTTTGCAAAATATGTCGTGAAAGTGTCCCTGATAGATTCTGGAGAACGATAGATCTTGCCCTGAGTGTCCTTAATAATCGGGATCATCCCAATAGGATGTCTAGGGCGAAGCATTCGAGCTAATGGTGCATCTGCCTTGTTAGCCCTTTCGTAATATCGTCGTCTAGACCATATCAACGAACGACCCACATCATCCAAAAAGAGTCTATTAAGCTCAAATCGAGTATTTACCAGATGGGAAAAAATATCGTCCGTAGGGGTTTGTTTATGTAAAAGTTCTAAACGCCTCAACTTAGCCTGCATAGTAACGATTGTAATTTTTTTTGTTTATGAAAAGAGGCCTGGCTTATTAAGGTCCCCCTTATTACTGCCTTATGAGCATTCCAAAGTGTATGAATAGATATATCCTGAGTATCATTGACCTGAAAATATGTATCCAGAGCAGCACTAACTGCATCTTGAACCTCTGGTTTCAAAAGAAGGAGTGGGTCTAATCTCCACTGTCCCCCCCCCCTTTATGGGTTAAGAGTCTAATCTGCAAGGATAGATCCGCATGATCAGACCACGTTATAGAGCCAATAGAGACCTTTCAACTATAGGAACACAATCTGGCGATAGCAAGAAATAATCTATCCTAGAATAGGTATGATGGACTGGCAAATAATATGAATAATTTTTAACAGACGGATTTAATACCCGCCAAATATCCACCAGCCCCTGGGAATGAACAAATGTATGGAATTGTCAATCTTGATGGGACACAGTAGGGATTGTATTAGCACATGCGGGGCCTAAAGAACGATCCAAAGGTGGACACAGGGTCGCATTAAAATCCCCTCCTATTATAATCCGTCTCCTCATAGGAAGGGATAACAAGGCAGATAGATCCAGAACTTCAAATCTGGGGCATTAGGAGCATATACCGATACTAAAGTGTATCTTTGAGCTGAATAAGTTCCCTGTACTAGCACATATCGACCCGCGTTATCAAACTGCACATTCTCAATCTGAAGGGGACATGAGTTATGAATCAATATTGCAGTACCATTTCTTTTTGGAATGGCACACGAGGTATACACAGTGGCGTCACTAGGGTTGGTGTCACCCGGTGCGGTAACTTATGGTGTCACCCCCCCGAGTTTTACGGATTTTTTTTAACTACTCCTAAATCAGTACTCCCATATAATACTGAATGCTCATACACACAGCGCACATTACTGTGAGGTTTATTGCTGTGGAGCTCTCTCATATGCTCACACAAATTTTTGCCAACTGCCAGCAAGTACGGTGCCTGTTCGAAGGCAGTGAAAGCACACATGGATATATATTACCCCTAGCAGCTCTGGATATATTGCCCCCAGCAGCTCACCCATGGATATATATTGCCCCAGCTCACATATGGATATATTGCGCCTCAGCTCACATATGGATATATTGCCCCAGACCAGCTCACACATGGATATATTGCCCCAGACAAGCTCCCACATGGATATATTGCCCCAGACCAGCTCACACATGGATATATTTCCCCCAGACCAGCTCACATATGGATATTGCCCCAGCTCTCATGGATATGCCCCAGCACACATGGATACCGCACCAAGCACACATGGATACTGCCCCCAGCACACATGGATACTGCCCCAGCTCACATGAATATGCCCCAGCTCTCATGGATATGCCCCAGGAGCTCTCATGGATATGCCCCAGCAGCTCTCATGGATATGCCCCAGCAGCTCTCATGGATATTGCCCCAGCTCCTCTCATGGATATTGCCCCAGCTCCTCTCATGGATATACTGCCCCAGCTCCTCTCATGGATATACTGCCCCAGCTCCTCTCATGGATTTTGCCCCAGCTCCTCTCATGGATTTTGCCCCAGCTCCTCTCATGGATATACTGCCCCAGCTCATGGATATAATGCCCCAGCTCATGGATATACTGCCCCAGCTCATGGATATAATGCCCCAGCTCATGGATAATGCCCCAGCTCATGTATACTGCCCCAGCTCATGGATATTGCCCCAGCTTATGGATACTGCACCAGCTCATGGATAATGCCCCAGCTCATGGATATTGCCCCCCAGCTCATGGATAATGCCCCAGCTCATGGATATTGCCCCAGCTCAGGGATACTGCCCCAGCTCATGGATATATTGCCCCAGCTCATGGATACTGCCCCAGCTCATGGATAATGCCCCAGCTCATGGATATTGCCCCAGCTCATGGATAATGCCCCAGCTCATGGATATACTGCCCCAGCTCATGGATATACAGCCCCAGCTCATGGATAATGGCCCAGCTCATGGATTTGCCCCAGCTCATGGATAATGCCCCAGCTCATGGATTTGCCCCAGCTCATGGATATACAGCCCCAGCTCATGGATAATGGCCCAGCTCATGGATTTGCCCCAGCTCATGGATAATGCCCCAGCTCATGGATTTGCCCCAGCTCATGGATAGTGCCCCAGCTCATGGATACTGCCCCCAGCTCATGGATTTTGCCCCAGCTCCTCTCATGGATTTTGCCCCCAGCTCCTCTCATGGATATACTGCCCCAGCTCATGGATATAATGCCCCAGCTCATGGATATACTGCCCCAGCTCATGGATATAATGCCCCAGCTCATGGATATAATGCCCCAGCTCATGTAAACTGCCCCAGCTCATGGATATTGCCCCAGCTTATGGATACTGCACCAGCTCATGGATAATGCCCCAGCTCATGGATTTGCCCCCAGCTAATGGATAATGCCCCAGCTCATGGATATTGCCCCAGCTCAGGGATACTGCCCCAGCTCATGGATATATTGCCCCAGCTCATGGATACTGCCCCAGCTCATGGATAATGCCCCAGCTCATGGATATTGCCCCAGCTCATGGATAATGCCCCAGCTCATGGATATACTGCCCCAGCTCATGGATATACAGCCCCAGCTCATGGATAATGGCCCAGCTCATGGATTTGCCCCAGCTCATGGATAATGCCCCAGCTCATGGATTTGCCCCAGCTCATGGATAGTGCCCCAGCTCATGGATACTGCCCTCAGCTCATGGATATTGCCCCAGCTCATGGATACTGCCCCAGCTCATGGATAATGCCCCAGCTCATGGATACTGCCCCCAGCTCATGGATACTGCCCCAGCACATGGATACTGCCCCAGCTCATGAATAATACCCCAGATAATGGATAATGCCCCAGCTCATGGATACTGCCCCAGCTCATGGATATTGCCCCAGCTCATGGATTTTCCCCAGCTCATGGATAATGCCCCAGCTCATGGATATGCCCCAGCTCATGGATAATGCCCCAGCTCATGGATATGCCCCAGCTCATGGATAATGCCCCAGCTCATGGATACTGCCCCAGCTCATGGATAATGCCCCAGCTCATGGATAATGCCCCAGCTCATGGATAATGCCCCCAGCTCACCTCCTGCGCCACGTGTTCTGCTCCCTCTGAGCGTCCAGCGGCATGGAGCTTGGGCGCTCGCCTGGGCGAGACACGTGACAAGCCGCGATCTCGCGAGAACTCGGCTGGTGACGTGTTTCCCCCAGGCGAGCGCCGAAGCTGCATAGCTTCGGACGCTCGCAGGGAGCGAACACGCGGCGCAGGGTGAGACACCTGCCCTTAGGGTGATGGTGTCACCCTAAGGGCGGGTGTCACCTGGTGCAGGCCGCACCCCCCGCCCCCACGTAGCGACGCCCCTGAGTATACACTCTAGAATAAGACGGATCTGAGAGGCGAGGGGCTGCTACAGCGGGGGTTGCCCATAGCAGAGCTTTCTCGGTTAGGTGCTTAATTACGTAACCCACGGAAAGTGGGTTACGTAATTAACCACCTAACCGAGAAAGCTCTGCTATGGGCAACCCCCCTGTGGGAGCTACAGAAACCTGTGGTGTACAATTACAATTATGCTGAATTTATGGCTGCCTTACGACGCACATTTGACCCCGCTAGAAGGGCAACAGGGGCAGCTAGGGCACTATGGCATATGTCCCAGTGTAACCGGAATCTGCTAGGTTCACTCGGGACGAGGCTGGACCGGACACGAGCAAGGATTGTCTGAACACGAGTCTCTTCAGGAAAGGCAAACTTTATTGTGATATCACAACAGATGCTCAAACAGGATTCAATCGCAAAGAATGAGCCTCGATTACACAGTGACATGAAATCTTATACCTCCAATACATAATTAGGTGCATCCCAATTAGCCCACCTCCCGATGACACTCTCCCACCCCACGTGGGTTAATACCTCCCTTAACCTAATACAAAGACATTCCATTAAATTGGCAAGCTTCATGTTAGTCTGACAGTTCGTGATTTGCTGCCGCACTCAATCCGGGCCGTGCCCACCTCCCTTGTGGCTATTTTTATTTGTTCCAGATAAGACATGGTCTGGTTTCTACACTCTCTTTGTCTCTCTGCAGGCCTCAACGACCTTGACGTGTCTACTCCTCTTTCTGTGCCAGGAACAGCCTAGACCTTTCTCAAATTCTAATTACTTTTTATGCTAATCTAACACATTCCTAAATTTCTACGTATATGTCATTCTAGTTTCAGCTAAAAACTTGCCTAGTTATTTTCAAATGAACCAATATTCTGAACAAGATGGCCGCCTGGCTTATAATGGCGGCCGTCTTCCAGCCTATTTCCACTTCATTCCCCCCTTGGCTCAAGCCTCAGGCTCTTCTCCTGAGACTTGTAGCCATTACACCTCACTAGTTTTATTCTCGAGTTCCTCATACTTTGGGGGGCCTATTTTCGTCGGGAACATACCTTGTGGGATAATCAGTGGTATCTTTTGTGTCTGTGTGGGTGTCAGTGCTCTCTTGCATAGTAGCAACATTCATAATACATCGTCATCTCACACAATCCATTCAGGGCCGCACTGATCTGTTCCAGTGCCATATCAAGTATCATTTGTACCTTTCGTATCTCCCGTACTTCCAGATTCAGTAATCTCGTCCATCAGACTGACATAACTGTTCATTCTTGCCATCAACTCTCTTCCTCATCCAGTCCATGCCGGCAGCCATGCCCATATTCAATCCGCTTTCTTGAATAGCTCTCTCTTCTGTCTTTCAAACACCAGTGGATACCTAGGGTGAAGTGTTGTGTCTGAATTAGTGTCTTCTCCCCTCACCCTCTGGATTGGGATCAATTTAGCCAAATAACATTCCCGTTACTGTAGGTGGTACCCATGTGTAACACACCCTTTCACAGCACACCTGGTACCCTCCTTTCACTATAAATGGTGACAAATGTAGTGTTCCCTTTGATATTTCTATCATCAGTTGTCTCTATCGTTTCATCATATCCAGTGCACTCTGCCTCCCATTCGTCACATTCGCAATCACCTCCTCCTGTTCGCTTGTGAGCTTTCTACATCGTATGTATAGAAAATTTGACTGCTCCTTTGTATTAAATGTGTAAATGTATGATGTCCAGTTGAACTGACTTGAGTTACATAACCCACCCTCGTTATTCGTCTCCCTATCTGGTCCTAATTGAAAACACCATTCTGGTGGGTACACTGGTACACTGGTCCTATTATGGGATGCCCGGGACTGAATAGTTCTGGTTTCTCCCTTGACATATCAACTGCCTGTACTATAACATTTTCTGATGCAAACATACTCAAGTTCATTGGGACATATGCGAATGGTATATAAATTGTCTCTGGGTGCAGTCTACTACACACCCAACATATGGTTTGCCCAGACTTTTTAGCATAGTCATATTTAAATTGCACAAGTAAGTGTCCTTTTAGCTGGGTTCCAGATAGCGCCTCTCGTTTTTGTCTCCACATGGTACGGTTCTCCATCACCGGGTGCGTACCATTCCAGATGTGGTGCTTGGGCACTTGGGGCATACTCCACATGACAGTCCATAAATCAAATGTGCGAGATATAAAATCAGTACCACAAATGCCCCAAATATCAAAATACCTTGGGCAATTCTTTTCACAGTCACATAAACCCAATCCCTCCCCACCGGAATTTCAAAAACAAAAAAACATTTCCTGCAATTTCTGCATTGATTTACCTAACAGTACAACCTGATCATTTAGTTTAGTTTTCCCCAATGCCCGAAGGTCCCCCTTAGTCCATTAATCAAAGGGGTAGGCCGTCCAAACATGAGTTCGTACGGACTTAGCTTCAATTGGGGGGTTGGCCTGCACCTAATGTGCAATAGGACTATCGGCAGCACATCCAACCAGCCTAATGGCATCTCTTGGCACAGTTTGGACATCAAAGTCTTTGCGGTTCATTCTCTCGAATTTTCTGCTCGTTCAACTTCGGTTTCTTTTGTATCTTCTATCTTCTCCATACTCCCCCATTAATTTTACGCCGAAGAATTTCAGCATCATTTTGTATACTCTGCGAAGTCTTTGCTGAACTTCTGAGGTGTTAATCATAAGACGTGTCTCTTGAGGGTTCAGAGGAGTGGAGTAGAAATTTCGGCCTTGGGACCGGGTTGGGAAAAACCAATGGATATAATCATGATTGAGTTCTAATAGTTCATAGTCATTGCGCCATTTATGCAAAACAATTTCAATAAATTCGCCTCCAGGTTCAAATTTTCTCCAATTCATATAAAATTCGTAGTTTGGCATGGCAGGTTGGTCCTCTTGCTTGCAGAGCAGGACTTCGGCTTGATCAGTTGTTAGCAATGGTGTTGCAGCCGCTTTTGCGGCCTGGTCAGCGCACCTGTTGCCTTTCGGGATTTCATCATAACCTTTCTGGTGGCCACGACAGTGCATAATACTGACAGCACTTGGTTTCCATACAGCTTCTAGGAGGGCAATTATTTCAGCTGCATAATTGATTTGCTGTCCTGAGGAAATTAGTAGACCTCTTTCTTTGTAGAGTGCACCATGTGCATGGACAGTCATGAAAGCGTTCTTGGAGTCAGTGTAGATATTTACTCTTTTGCCTTCGGAGATTTGCAGAGCCCTTGTTAGAGCTGTTATCTCAGCCAGTTGTGCAGATGTATGGCCTGGTAGTGGATTTGCTTTGATAATTCCTTCTGCTGAGACTACTGCATAGCCGGAGACTTTCTTCCCATCATCCATGTAGCTGCTATAATCAGTGAACAACTGTAGATTGTATTTGTCTATGGGTACGTTTTTCAAATCTGGCCTGCTACTGAACTCTTCCATAACTTGGAGGCATTCATGATCGGGATCCTCTTCGCAGTCAGGCAGTAAAATAGCAGGGTTCAAGGTAGCGATGAGGTCCAAATGAACCTGTGGATTCTCAAACATCATAGCTTGGTACTTCGTCATCCGGCTGTTGCTGAACCAGTAACTTCTTTTTACATCAAGCAGGGCTTTGACAGCATGGGGCACCTTGACATGAAGAACCTGTCCAAGGGTCAGCTTTTCTTTGGTTGGGGTATTCGGCATACTGCTTCTTTTCTTTCTGCCCCCAGTGCACACTTGGTACCTGTTAATTGAAAACCTAGATATTTCACAGTCTGTATACATATGTGTGCTTTCTTTTTGGACACTCTGTAACTTGCATGGCACAGCAGATGTAGCAGAGCTTTTGTGGCAGAGAAACAGTCTTTTTCTGTGGGAAAAGCCAGTAATAAATCATCAACATACTGTAATAGAACAACTTTGTGTGGCTGAGCGTTGAAGGACAAGAGGTCCTGGCTGAGCGCGCATCCATTGTAGATTCCTCCGACTGAAAAATAAAAAGGGGCTGGCTTGCCGGAACCAGACGGATACAAAAAAAAAAAAACGTCTTTTAAATCAAACACCGTGTAATATTTTGTATCTCCGGGAATTAATGCCAACAAATTGTATGGATTAGAAACCACAGGGTGTAGAGTTACGGTGGTTTCGTTGACGGCTCGTAAGGCTAGGGTCAGACGAAAGCATTTTTCCCCGCGAACGTGAAAAAGTGCGTCCGAACGCATTGACGTATTTTTTCACGGAATGCGCAAAAACGGTCAGACGACGCGCATTGTCGGTCGTGATTTTGTACGGATCGTCAATAAAACTCTTTTTGCGTCTGGACGTTATGTAGGCTGGACATTAGCAGCGTCTGACATCTCCTAATCACGCAAACATGCCGCTATGCCGCAGCCGCGCACTCAGTACGTCAGTACTAGCGGTTCAGCGTTCTCAGAAAAATGCGTTCAAATTCCACTTGCGTTGCACGGCCGGACTTTTGTGCGGCCGTACATCGTATATTGGCCGTCATTGCCCGTCATCTGCTGCTAGTGCGGCCGTAATTATGTGCGCCAGAACGCACGTTAAAAGTGCGCTGGTCTGACCCCAGCCTTAATCTTGGACTGGGCGGTACTCTTTCTGTACTGGCAACAATGGTGTGTTCCACGGTGACACGCAGAATTTCAATATGCCGTGGTCTTTAAATCTCTGCAAATGTGTCTGGATATTCTGCTTGGCTTTTTGTGGGATGTGATATTGTCTTAAAGCCACAGGCGTTGCACCAGGTTTCAGATTACAACTAATCCGGGCGGGTTTTCCTCCGTCCAGACTCCAGGAATTTCAAGGAGTAGTGTGTGCGGGTCCAGGTCGGCTGGCGGGGTTGGTGCCGTGCCATTCTTCTTCTCTTGGCATAATTACTGCAATTTTTTACAGGTTGGGTGTGCTGGCTGGCTGTACTGTACTGCCATGGAAAGCTGCCACTCTCAGACAGATCTAATCGAGCATAACCCCCGGGGAAAAATAGAATTTGGGCTTGCAATTTGCAAAGGATATCCCACCCCAGGAGCTGGATAGGACATTCGGGCATATACATATACACATTGTATAAACAATATTCACAGAAGTCTCTCTCCCGTAGCCAAAACAAACTCTTAATACCACATCAGAAAAAAATAAAAAAAATAAAAATAAAATCAGTCATTGATTTTAAAATACTCTTATAACAATAGAATAACTATCTCATCAGAAATCAAATAGAAATATATTTTTAATTGAATTATTAATCATAATTTTGCTATATTTTAACTATATAGAACATAAAAACAGTATAAAACTACTTTAATTATTTCTCAAACTGCTCTTTTAATATTAATTTTCTAACCGTTTCATATATTTCCATTTAATTTGTTAATAAATTGTATTATATTTTGGTAGACAATATTGTATATTATTATATACTTTAAATTTACTTCATAAAATACATATTGTATTATAAATACTTATTATTGTTACACCCTTTAACAATATAAAAACCAAAACACCCACTTTTATTTAATTCTAGCTCCGTGAACAAAACTAGAGTTTTTGGGGGCGTGGCCGGGACGTCCAGGAAGATGGACGCCTAAGGAGAGAGCTCCGCCGCACGGGCCGTCTTTTCCCCACTTTCCGCCGCAACAAAGCACCCATGGGCAAACCTAAGAAGGCTCCTCACACCCCAGCCCTCCCGGAGCACGGCGGTAGCCGTCAGGCGGGTACGATTCGGCAGTTCCTGACCTCCTCCCCGCCGGAGTTGCAGATGGGGCCGGAATCCAAGATGGCGGCCGCCACATGCAACTCGGCGCCTGGCTCCCCTGCGCGCTCTGGATCGGAGGGGATTGCCCCACCTGACCTCCGCCAGCTCTTACAGGCCCTCCCTACCAGAGAGGACTTAACAGCAGCCACAGCGGACCTCCGGGCCTCCCTTCTCACGGAGCTCCGGGCGCTGCGCACAGACATCAGCGGCATACAAACTCGCGGCTGACGCAAGCAGAAGCCACACAAGAGCAGCAGCAGAATGTGCTAACAGCTCACTCCACCACCCTGGACACTCAGCAAACAGCCCTACAGATGATGGCACGCCACCTTGAGGATGTTGAAAACCGGGGCCGCCGAAACAATATTAGAATTAGGGGTCTGCCGGAGTTGGAAACCTCTCATAGAGACCTGCATCATGCACTCACCGGATTGTTTAACCTTATACTAAACAGAGACTCGGAGATTGAAATTGAATTTGAAAGGTTCCATAGGGCACTGAGGCCTAAGGGCCCCCCCGACGCGCCTCCCCGTGATGTGTGTCTGCTGCCTCCTGCGCCACTCATTGAAGGAAAGTATCATGGCGGCGGCACGAGGCTCCCGCGAAATTGACTTTGCAGGCGCTAAGGTGTCCTTGTTTCAAGATCTCTCACCAGCAACGTTACAATCCAGGCGCTTGTTGCGCCCCCTTACAACCGCCCTGCAGGAGCTGAGACTACCATACAAGTGGTTGTTCCCTTTTGGCATTCAGGTTCGAGCACCTTCTGGAACCCTGGTATTACGCTGTGGAACGGATTTACCGTTATTCCTGGAGGAACTCTCACTCCCATCTGACACGCTTCGGGCCTGGCCGGACCCGCTACAATATTACACGCCGGTGGGACTGGCTCCACCGCGTCCGCAGAGAACCCGCGGGCGCCACCGCTCAACCCTGCCTCAACCATCGCAGATACCGGCGGACTAACATCGACCAGATGAGTATTCTCTCCTACCGCTGAGGTGTGGGCTCCCTTATCTGGAGTCAACTGAGGCGGGTGGCGCTGGATCCCGCTTGCTCGCTGGACTGCCCTGAGCATTACGCCGGAGCTGGGCGCCCCGGAGGACTACCGCTGTGTCCTCCGCCTGGACCTTCATGTAAGGCCCCCATTTAATAAGGTTCTTCCCAATGGTCGTTGGCACCTGGGGATGCCCGTTCGGCTCCCTCTCCTTTTTTCTTTTTTCTCGTTTTTCTTTTTCTGCCCCCCACCCCCCTTTTCTTCTTCCCCTCTCTGGGCTCACAGAGGGTTGTTATATATTTTTGGTTGCCTCCCTTTTTTTGGAGCAGTCTGAATATTTTACTTATTTTAACTCACTCGCTGATTGCATTTATCTGTGTATGATTATTGTTGCTTGCCACAGCTCTGTATTTTTATTGTAATTTTCTGATTTAAACCGTCACCTGCCGTCCCGTGCCAGGTACCCCCTGAGCCGGTGCCTTCCCGGAGGGTCTGGTAGTAGTCACTGCCCCCTCCCGGAACTGGGGCTTCGCCGCGTGTTTTTTAGACCGCGCGGTGTTTCGTCCCGACAGGCACACGCTCATTTTTTGCCCCCTTTCTCTTTGACTTTGTGTTTTGAAATTAATCTCTGGTTGTGTTCCTCATCACCACCCCCCCTCCCATTTTTACCCCCCTTATCCTGGTTGATCCTAGCCTAGTGACCCCTACCCCCCCCCCTCTATCGGCAAACACTGCTGAGCCCCTCCCCGCCTCCCCTCCCCACCGCACCCCAACATCACAATGGCCACTGCTCCCCGTAAGCTTACCATTCTTTCCATTAATGCTAAGGGCCTCAACGTCCCTGAAAAGCGCCATTCCGCCCTTCGAGAATTTTGGTCCTACCGCGCTGATGTGGTGTTAGTCCAGGAGACACATTTTGCACACTCACGCACCCCCTCTTTTAGGGACCGCTCATACCCAGTGGGATACTTTAGCAATGCCACGGCTGGCAAGGTCTGTGGCACGGCTGTCCTGTTTTCCCGTGCCGTCTCGCTCCTCAACCCCACCTCCCTCCTCGACCCCTGTGGTCGTTATACGTTCGTTAAGGGTCAGATTGGTGGGCAATGGTACACATTCGCCTCGATTTACCTCCCTAATAGAGGGCAACATAAGGCGCTCAGAACTGCCCTCCGGCTCCTGAAGGACTTTCAGGAGGGAATCTTAATAGTGGGGGGGATCTTAACCTACCCTTGGATCCACGACTGGACACGTCTAGGGGCATAACTAGCACCCCCCAAACTGTTCTGCGCAGCACCAGACTGGCGTTACACTCCCTTAGACTACTGGACTGCTGGCGCACGCTTTACCCTGACACCCGTGACTACTCCTTTTATAGCGCGCCCCACCAGCTTTACACACGACTAGACTACATCTTCCTCCCATTTGGTAATATGCATCTTTTGGACTCCGCATCTATCGGTCCGATGACGTGGTCGGACCATAGTCCGGTGCTGATCACCATCTCTTCCCCACTTGCACGCCCTAGGGAAAGGCTGTGGCGTCTTAATGAATCGCTCCTCACTGATCCCCTGGTTAAAGACGGCCTACACAATGCGCTCCATCACTATTTCGCCGAAAACACCACCCCAGACAGCTCTCCGCAGATTATATGGGAAACGCACAAGGCGGTGATTCGCGGCTTTTTGATACAGCAGGGTGCCAGGCGTAAGCGGGAAAGGGGGGCGCAACAGGAATCTCTCCTGTCTAGGATAATGGCATTGGAACAGTCCCACAAACTACACTTAGATGACACTGTTTACGCAGAACTTCTAGACCTCAGGTCCCAACTACGTTCTCTCTTTAATCACAAGGCGCAGAAGGCGTTTCTCACCACTCGCAGGGCCTTTCACGAGCATGGCAACAAATGTGGAAAATTACTGGCTAATGCTCTTCGGTCCCACAGACAGGCGCTTTATATCACTCATTTGCGCTCTCCACAAGGCACGACGGTCACCCACCCTAGAGACATGACTAGACTTTTTCAAGATCATTTTACCTCTCTCTATAGTCTACCCCGCACTCAACAACAGATGACCCCCACTCCCACCTTAAATTTTTTGGAAAAACATCTCCACTCCAGGCTGACACCAGTCATGAGAGAAACGATAGAGGGCCCTATATCCGCGGAGGAGCTCCATGACGCTATCAAATCTACCCCTACGGGTAAGACCCCTGGCCCCGACGGGTTCTCTCTGAAGTATTATAAATTATGTGAAAGGCTCATTTCCCCGGCTTGGCTAGCATCATTTAATGGGCTCTCTCGACCTCAATGTAGTC
Organism: Leptobrachium leishanense; assembly: GCA_009667805.1. Taxonomy (NCBI): domain Eukaryota; kingdom Metazoa; phylum Chordata; class Amphibia; order Anura; family Megophryidae; genus Leptobrachium; species Leptobrachium leishanense. The sequence goes on from CM019065.1 coordinate 246,682,320, forward strand.
TTCCCCCTCAGACCCTATCTGCTACTGTCACCCTGATCCCTAAACCTGACAAAGACCACACCCTTTGCGGGAACTTCCGCCCCATCTCACTCCTGAATCAGGATGTGAAGCTCTTTGCAAAGGTCCTGGCATCACGACTGACTCGATATATGAGATACCTAGTACACCCTGACCAGACGGGATTCATTCAGGGACGAGAGGGGAGGGACAACACCACTCTGGCAATAAATCTCATCCACGCTGCTAGGAAAAATTTGGCTAGCCCGACCTTGCTCCTCTCCACGGACGCGGAGAAAGCGTTTGACAGAGTACACTGGCCCTTCTTGTTTAACACATTGCGCCACATGGGCTTTGGACCACATGTCCTACAATGGATATCGGCGTTATATGCCCACCCAACTGCTCGGATTAATCTTAACGGGGCACTCTCCCCCCCCTTCACTATTCAGAATGGCACCCGACAGGGATGCCCTCTCTCACCCCTATTGTTTGCGCTGTCCCTGGAACCCCTTTTGCAGGCCATCAGGGGTGACCCCTCCATACACGGCATCCGTGTTGGGCGCGTAGACTATAAGGTAGCAGCTTACGCAGATGATCTGTTGTTCTTTATCAGACAACCCCTGATCTCCCTGCCCTCCCTCAATGGCCTACTACATGACTACGGCAACCTCAGTAATTATAAAATTAACATGTCTAAGTCTGAGATTTTGAATATTTCAGTGTCCCCCGCCCTTAAGGCTAGCATACGGGCGGCCTTCCCCTTCCGCTGGTGTGATTCGTCACTTAAATATTTGGGAGTACATCTAACACCTGATCCCTCGGCCTTATATGCCACTAACTTTCTTCCGCTACTGAAGGTCCTGAAGTCGGACATGTCGCGGTGGGCCCACCCGCATATCACTTGGTTTGGTCGCCTCAGCGTCATTAAAATGAACGTCCTCCCCAGAATATTATACCTACTACAGACCCTGCCTATTTATGTCCCAGTCACTTTTTTCCGCACCCTGCAATCTCTCTTTATCCAATATGTCTGGGACGGGAAACGGCCGCGACTCCGCATGGCGCTGCTGACGGCCCCGCGTTCCCAGGGAGGCCTGGCGCTGCCCCACCTGAGAAACTATTATAATGCGGTACATCTCCTGCGTCTCGTGGAGTGGAGCACGGGTCTTCCGGAAAAGCGGTGGATTGCTTTGGAGCAGGAGTTGGCTGGGTGTCCTCTTGCCTCCCTCCCCTGGTTGCTAGGTACTGTTGCTCAGCACAGCGTCCCCACACACCCGACGATTACTGCTACCCTGCAGATCTGGCGACGTTTGCAACGCACCACATCAATAGCACCCTGGCCCTCTCCGTTAATCCCGCTACAATATTTGCCAGCATTCTCCCCGCGATTGCTCCCAATCTCCAATGATGAGGTGCCACAGCCCCCCTCCCTGGCGCGTACATAAACAGAGACCGCCCTAAGTTACCACGCGAAATTCCCTTGGCGCATCCGGACTCCTTCCTTACTTGCTTTCATCTCCATGGCCTTACGTCATACCTGCGTACTCTGGCACCTTTGGAGAAATTCACACGACCGCTGACTGAATTTGAAAGTTTGGTTAGCAGACGGACCGCCCCTGCGCATGGCATCTCACGACTGTACGGCACCCTGCAATCTCTATCACCCCTGGTACCCAAATACGTAGAGGGGTGGGAGGCTGATCTCCAGCAAACCTTTACGGAGGAGGAATGGCGACAGATCTTTACTCTGACCACGTCCTGCTCTATCGCCACTCGGGCACAGGAAACGGCGTATAAATTGTTGTCTCGTTGGTACAGAACGCCTGCCAGTGTTGCCACATACTCTGGAGACCCTATTGCCTCATGTTGGAGATGTCGAGCCCCAGGGGCGGACATTCTGCACATCTGGTGGTCTTGTCCCGAGATCCAACCGTTTTGGAGACAGGTCCACACTGTTATTAGTAGGATCTCTGCATCCCCACCGGAGTTTACCCCGGCAGCCATGCTGCTCCATCACACCTCCCTACCCATCTCCACATATAAAAACTCACTTGATATCCGCCTCTTAAATGCCGCTAAAGCGGTAGTTCCAAGACATTGGAAGTCCCCAACTGCCCCGTCATTTAGGGAATGGTTGGATGAGGTGCAGCGCATCAGGGATGTTGAGGACCTGATCCATCAATCATCGGACAGGGTGGCCAAACACTTGCGACGATGGTTTTACTGGGCAGAAGCGTGCAATGTGCCCCTGGACCCCACGCTCCCCATTCCGCAAATACCGGACCGCTAAGAGGCCATTGGTTTCCCGCCCCTCCTTCCCTGTGTTATTTCAACCCCCTCCCTCCTCACCTAGTTTACACCCCCACTTTTACACGGACTGTTACAATGTACTGTTCTGTCGCATGTAATGTCACGCGCAATGTTGCAGTTTATCCCTTTACGCATTAGCGTACGTTTTCATTTCGTCATAATCCTGCATTATAGCTGTACTTCATTGACTGGATTAGAATGGATTTTTATGACTCTGGTGTAACCTTCTGAACTGCATATCCTATATCACTGAACCAATGTAATACTGTAAAACTCAATAAAATTTATTACAATAAAAAAAAAACTAGAGTTTTTGGAATAATATCAACACATTACACAATATTGCTTGAAACAACCGGACAATACTAAACAATATAAAACTTTCTTATATATAGCCTAGATTTATAAAAATATTTAAAATAGTCTGTCAAGACAGACTTAACCAGATACAGTTGTGTTCAAAATTATTCAACCCCCAATGCTGTAAAGGGTTTTAGGGAATTTAGTGTACATTTGTAATTGTATTCAGAATGAAATCGTACAAGGACATTTAAAAGAACCATATGCAACTTAAATGACATCATTTGGTTTCGTAATACAGTAGTAAATGTTTCTTTTGTGAATTCTTCATTGATACAATTATTCAACCCCTTAAAGACTACCACTCTGAAGAACAGAGGTTCATTCAAGTGTTTTCAATCAGGTATTGAAAACACCTGTGGATGTCCCAGGAAGACAAGAGAAGAGGTGATTACTCTTCACAGGAAGGGCAATGGCTATAAGAAGATTGCAAAAAATTTAAACATACCAAGAGAGACCATAGGAAGCATCATTCGCAAATTCAAGGCAAAGGGCACTGTTGAAACGCTACCTGGTCGTGGCAGAAAGAAGATGCTGACTTCGACTGCTGTGCGCTACCTGAAGCGTAGAGTGGAGAAAAGTCCCCGTGTGACTGCTGAGGAACGGAGAAAAGATTTGTCAGATGTGGGTACTGAGGTTTCAGCTCAGACAATACGGCACACACTGCGTAATGAAGGCCTCCATGCCAGAAATCCCAGGCGCACCCTCTTGCTGTCTCCAAAGAATAAGAAGAGTCGACTGCAGTATGCCAAAAGTCATGTGGACAAACCACAGAAGTTTTGGGATAGTGTTCTGTGGACTGATGAAACAAAATTAGAACTGTTTGGGCCCATGGATCAACGCTATGTTTGGAGGAGGAAGAACAAGGCCTATGAAGAAAAGAACACCTTGCCTACTGTGAAGCATGGCGGGGGGTCAATCATGCTTTGGGGCTGTTTTGCTTCTGCAGGTACAGGGAGGCTTCAGCGTGTGCAAGGTACCATGAATTCTCTTCAGTACCAGGAGATATTGGATGACAATGTGATGCAGTCCGTCACAAACCTGAGGCTTGGGAGACGTTGGACCTTTCAACAGGACAATGATCCCAAGCATACCTCCAAGTCCACTAGAGCATGGTTGCAGATTAAAGGCTGGAACATTTTGGAGTGGCCATCGCAGTCACCTGACTTAAATCCGATTGAGAACCTCTGGTGGGACTTAAAGAAAGCAGTTGCAGTGCGCAAGCCTAAGAATGTGACTGAACTGGAGGCTTTTGCCCATGACGAATGGGCGAAGATACCCGTAGATCGCTGCAAGACACTTGTGTCAAGCTATGCTTCACGTTTAAAAGCTGTTATAACTGTAAAAGGATGTTGTACTAAGTACTAAGATTGAATGTCACTTGGGGGTTGAATAAAACTGATAATGATGTGAGCACAGAAAAGACATTTGTGGTTATTTAATTATAAATGTTATATTTGTCTGACCTACACGTGCCTCTTTGATTTAATTGTAAGCAAGATGACTGAATGATCAAAATCAATGTCAAACTGGCCAAAACACTCAATTTCAGTGGGGGTTGAATAATTTTGAACACAACTGTATATCAACATAAAATATAAACATACATCTTGCACTCAACAGACGTCATACATTCTATTGCAGCATACTTTAAAAATTAGCTAAACTTAGAAATTCGCTGCACAGACACACAAAGGGTTACTTCCTTTGTGCATCAGAGAGCAAAAGTTGACTCCCCCCTTCCCCCTCTCCGTGCAAACAGAAAGGAGGGGGGAGGAGGCGAGTACGGAGAATCTCACTACCTCTCAGCCATTACACACTCTAAAGTAATTACTTATCACACTTTACTCTTAATTGAACAGTTTGATAGATCAATTATAAACACAAGCAGACAAAAACATCCTATCATATATCATTCGATCATACAGCATTTATTAATAACATTCTCTGACTTCATACTCACGCAGAACAGTACAGATATCACATCCGAATAATCAGTCCGAATTACATACACAAATTATACAGCACTGTAATTATTTTTTTATTTTTTTTTAAAACCTTCTAGATTACCATCTGATCTATTGATCATCTCATTTCCTTCTGGCCCAGGGGGAAGTGGGGGCTCAGAAACTCCTGAAGATCATTACATAATCCACACACAAAACTTGTAAATTATCTTTATTTATTTTACTGGTATATTAAAACACTAAATATATATATATAGACTTATTTTCACACTCATCATTATCATCACTGTCCTCTTGGTCTACCAATTTATATATGCTCCCATCGGGCATTTCGATCTTTCCTGGTGGGACCTCTCAGTTTCTTCCACCCACTGCCCTCTCATCTTCCTCCGCAATTCCACTCGCCGGAGCGGAGAAAGCCAGCGGAGCAGTAGCAGCTTCAAAATTCCGCACCATATACCCTAAGGGCGTCTCACCCTTCTTTACCTTTTTGGGCTTGGATGACCCGTTACCCATTGTTACTCTTAAGAGCAGTAACCTTTTTACAATACAGATATTACTTTTTAGCAAGAACATTTAGAATTTACTGTCTGGTACTTCAGTCAACAATTCATATGTCTCTGACCCGCTTCCTCCGTCAGTAGCCGGACTGCAGTCGCCTGAGCCGGAAACGTACCTTGGGAGTCCACTTTCAAGTTTGCTTTCTCGCTAGGCGAGTAGGCGCCCGTTCACTCACAGCACTCTCAGCAATCAGTCACAACCCATACTGTACCAGATACTTTCAGCACAAAACAATACATAAACAATTCAACTCTTTCTACTAGCCGAGGGCACACTGTCCCTCCTTTTGGCTCCTTATACCCCGTTAATTGAACTCTAACTCTTGACTGCTTGTGACTATGTGCACCCCGTTCTATAACTACACTCCCGTCTGCAATTCCAATTTGCCTATGAGTAATCTACCCACCCGGCACCACTATCTCTGCAGCTACCACTGGCCCCAATGAGCCCTCTTAACTACACGACGTACACACTAGCACTGACTCAGGGCTCTAAGCCCAGTCACAGAAATCTCTCCTCCTTTCCTTTTGTCCACGTGGAGAAGCTTTATTTACAAACACTGACTACGACTATGCAACTCCACGCGGCTCCCTTCTCCCTCACATACAGACTCTACCCTTTAGTTAACATCCGATCCCCCGGGTCCAGACACGCGCTAGCCACTTTCTGGCTCCCGTGCTTTTGGCGGCGGGTTCGGTATGCCAACGAAACCGTGGCCGCGGGTTTCCTTATCCAACTTCGGTCGGACGTTTCCCTTTATACCGGTATTTCCATTAGACATACAAACATAGAAGACACTTTACCTATCGCCGCGCTGTTCGCTGTTTCCTCGGACTCAGGGGTGCCCCAGTATTCCCGGGCTGGGGGTCTGTTTGAGACGAGATGAGGTCCACTGAACAGGAAATCCTGCTTGGCACCTGCAGATGTCAGCTCACCTTCAACGGACGCCCAACCAGCGGGATCACTCGCACCTGCAGTCAACCGCTACAGTGTTCAGCAGTCATTGCCATGCCGGCAAGGGCCCGTATCTCGGCTATCGAGCCCCCAAGAAATGTAACCGGAATCTGCTAGGTTCACTCGGGACGAGGCCTGACCGGATACGAGCAAGGATTGTCTGAACACGAGTCTCTTCAGGAAAGGCAAACTTTATTGTGATATCACAACAGATGCTCAAACAGGATTCAATCGCAAAGAATGAGCCTCGATTACACAGTGACATGAAATCTTATATCTCCAATACATAATTAGGTACATCCCAATTAGCCCACCTCCCGATGACACTCTCCCACCCCACGTGGGTTAATACCTCCCTTAACCTAATACAAAGACATTCCATTAAATTGGCAAGCTTCATGTTAGTCTGACAGTTCGTGATTTTCTGCCGCACTCAATCTGGGCCGTGCCCACCTCCCTTGTGGCTATGTTTATTTGTTCCAGATAAGACATGGTCTGGTTTCTGCGCTCTCTTTGTCTCTCTGCAGGCCTCAACGACCTTGGCGTGTCTACTCCTCTTTCTGTGCCAGGAACAGCCTAGACCTTTCTCAAATTCTAATTACTTTTTCTGCTAATCTAACACATTCCTAAATTTCTACGTATATGTCATTCTAGTTTCAGCTAAAAACTTGCCTAGTTATTTTCAAATGAAACAATATTCTGAACAAGATGGCCGCCTGGCTTATAATGGCGGCCATCTTCCAGCCTATTTCCACTTCACCAGGGCAACCGCCGAGTTGCAGAATACGCAATAGAATTTAAAACAGTAGCAGCAGAACTGTCTTGGCCAAATGATGTGCTTGTTACCGCGTTTCTCGAGGGAATTTCAGAGAATATAATGCATGAACTAGCACCTATGGTATTACCTGAGGAGCTAGAGGATTTGGTGGATTATTGTATTGCTCTCGACCATCAAATGCATGACAGGAGGTCTGGTGGTAGCAAGGCTCATAAACCGTCTCAGGGGGCCTGTTCTATTCCTAGGTCTGCTCACGCTGTCTCTCCTCCTAGGCCTGTACCCACTGAACCAGAGCCTATGATACTAGGTTGCTCTGGTATAACAGGAGAGGAGAGACAATATCACCCCCGTGAGAGGTTATGCCTCTATTGTGCTGACAGAGGGCATTTCCGGTTACAATGCCCCAAGCGCAGGGCCGGATTTCCCATTAGGCACTGTAGGCACGTGTCTACAGGCGCCCTTGGTAGAGGGGCGCCTGCTGTCCGAGGTTTTTTTTCCGTTTTTTTTGTAAAAACGTACCACGATCTAACCTGCTGCTGCAGGGAGGGGATACTGTGTATCGCCGCAGGCGGCAGTGTGGGCGGCATTACGATGGACTTAAATTCCAACACAGTCCACATCACGTGCAGGGCATGTGGCGCGCGCCGGTGCTTGCAGCGTGTCTCCCACATGCTTAACACGGGGAACAGCACACTGAATAGGCGCCGCCTCCTCCATCCTCGACCTGCAGCTCTGAAATTCACCACCCGGTACCTCCCACATGTTCCCATCACACACTGAGGAGGAGACACAATGGGGGGGGGTGACAGCTTCACAAGGCCCTGCCTCCTGGCCTGATCTGAGCCTGCGCTGCCATCATGGGGGACAGGGCCGGTGCAAGCATTTTTGTCTACTCAGGCGAAGGTGCGTTTTGGTGCCCCCCCCATCCCTACCATGCCATGTCAATCAGCATTGAGATGCATAATAATCTCTAAAACATACCAAGAAAATAAGTTGTCATTTGCGCTCACCCCCAGGCATGTACTGGCCATAGGGACTACAGGGAGATTCCCGGTGGGCCGATGGCTCTGTGGGCCAGTGTGAATGCTGGTTCACTGCGTGGCTCGCGCTGCCCTTAATGGGTGAGGTGAGAACTTCCTCACTGCAAAACAGACGCAGTCTCATATTGCGGCCACCGTGCCGTGAGACCCTCTGCGCATCCGCCTCACCTTAAGGCATGGTGCACACTTGACCTCAGTGCCACTGCGGTGCTTTACCCAATCACTCTGCAGCAACTCCAGTATCTGTAGAGTGATTGGTTGAGCGATCCAGTTGGATTATATACTATTTTTGTGCGTATTTGCATAATTAAATTGGGCCGGTCTGGATGACATCCAGGGCTGATTTTCTGTCCCAGTCCAGCCCCGCTCACCCCTGTAGCTCCATGTTGAGCAAAACACAGAGGTTTTGGTTTATTTGAATGGTCATTAAAGTGTAAGCTCTTCTGCCACATCACTACACCTCTGGGTCAGGCTAGTCCTTCCTAATGAAACCAAAAGCTGCTTTCTAAGCAACCACATGTCCTCATGCGGCTTCTCAGCCATGAGAGAAACTGGTGGGTTTTATTTATACCCTCACCAGGAGCAATTCAGTTTATAAGATACGTCTACCTTATTGATGTACTTATACACACTGCAAATTACAGAGCTCACTTCAAAAACCCCAGTAATGTGCAGAGTGTATGAGCCTATCACAGAGCTCCACAGCAATAAAACGCATAGTAATGTGCAGAGTGTATGAGCGTATCACAGAGCTCCACAGCAATAAAACTCATAGTAATGTGCAGTGTGTAAAAGCGTATCACAGAGCTCCACAGCAATAAAACTCATAGTAATGTGCAGAGTGTATGAGCGTATCACAGAATCCACAGCAATAAAACTCACAGTAATGTGCAGTGTGAATGAGTGTATAACAGAGCTCCACAGCAATAAAACTCATAGTAATGTGCAGTGTGTATGAGCGTATCACAGAGCTCCACAATAAAACTCACAGTAATGTGCAGTGTGTATGAGCGTATCACAGAGCTCCACAACAATAAAACTCATAGTAATGTGCAGTGTGTATGAGCGTATCACAGAATCCACAGCAATAAAACTCACAGTAATGTGCAGTGTGAATGAGTGTATAACAGAGCCTCCACAGCAATAAAAACGGTAATTGTACCAATATCAGTACATTCAACCCCCTGCATATCATTTTACACCCCCAGACTCCGTACATGATTTTACACCCCCAGCATAGCAATTTACACCCCCAGTAAATCAATTTACAGGCCCCAGACCCAGTATATCAATTTACAGCCCCCAGTATATCTATTTACAGCCCCCAGACCCAGTATATCTATTTACAGCCCCAGACCCAGTATATCAATTTACAGCCCACATACCAGTATATCAATAATTTAAAGCCCCCAGTATATCTATTTACAGCCCCCAGACCCAGTATATCAATTTACAGCCCCCGGTTTATCTATTTACAGCCCCCCCAGTAAATCTATTTACAGCCCCCAGACCCAGTATATCAATTTACAGGCCCCAGACCCAGTATATCAATTTACAGCCCCCAGACCCAGTATTTCAATTTACAGCCCCCAGACCCAGTATATCAATTTAAAGCCCCCAGACCCAGTACAGCAATTTACAGCCCCAGACCCAGTATATCAATTTACAGCCCCAGACCCAGTTATCCATTTACAGCCCCCATACCCAGTATATCAATTTACAGCCCCCCCATTATATCTATTTACAGCCCCCAGACCCAGTATATCCATTTACGCCCCCAGACCCAGTATATCAATTTACAGCCCCCCAGTATATCTATTTACAGCCCCCAGACCCAGTATATCAATTTACAGCCCCCCAGTATATCTATTTACAGCCCCGCCAGTAAATCTATTTACAGCCCCCAGACCCAGTATATCAATTACAGCCCCCCCAGTATATCAATTTACAGCTCCCAGACCCAGTATATCAATTTACAGCCCCAGACCCAGTATTTCAATTTACAGCCCCCAGACCCAGTATATCAATTTAAGCCCCCAGACCCAATACAGCAATTTACAGCCCCAGACCCAGTATATCTATTTACAGCCCCCAGGACCCAGTATATCTTTACAGCCCCAGACCCAGTATATCTATTTACAGCCCCCAGACCCAGTATATCCATTTACAGCCAGACCCCAGTATATCCATTTACAGCCCCAGACCCAGTATATCACTTTACAGCCCCCAGACCCAGTATATCTATTTACAGCCCCCCAGTATATCTATTTACAGCCCCCAAACCCAGTATATATCATTTACAGCCCCCAGATCCAGTATATCATTTACAGCCCCCAGTATATCTATTTACAGCCCCCAGTATATCTATTTACAGCCCCCAGACCCAGTATATCAATTTACAGCCCCAGACCAGTATATCAATAATTTACAGACCCCCAGTATATCTATTTACAGCCCCCAGACCCAGTATATCAATTCACAGCCCCAGACCCAGTATATCTATTTACAGCCCCCCCAGTATATCTATTTACAGCCCCCAGACCCAGTATATCAATTTACAGCCCCCCCAGTAATATCTATTTACAGCCCCCAGACCCAGTATATCAATTTACAGCCCCCGAGTATATCAATTTACAGCCCCCAGACCCTGTATATCTATTTACAGCCCCCCCAGTATATCTATTTACAGCCCCCAGACCCAGTATATCAATTTACAGCCCCCAGACCCAGTATATCAATTTACAGCACCCCCAATATATCTATTTACAGCCCCCAGACTCAGTATATCCATTTACAGCCCCCAGACCCAGTATATCAATTTACAGCCCCCGTATATCTATTTACAGCCCCCAGACCCAGTATATCAATTTCAGCCCCCCAGTATATCTATTTACAGCCCCCCCAGTAAATCTATTTACAGCCCCGACCCAGTATATCAATTTACAGGCCCCAGACCCAGTATATCAATTTACAGCCCCCCAGTATATCTATTTACAGCCCCCAGACCCAGTATATCAATTTACAGCCCCCAGTATATCTATTTACAGCCCCCAGTATATCTATTTACAGCCCCAGACCCAGTATATCAATTTACAGCCCCCAGACCCAGTATATCAATTTACAGCACCCCCATATATCTATTTACAGCCCCCAGACTCAGTATATCCATTTACAGCCCCCAGACCCAGTATATCAATTTACAGCCCCCCAGTATATCTATTTACAGCCCCCAGACCCAGTAATATCATTTACAGCCCCCAGTATATCTATTTACAGCCCCAGTAAATCTATTTACAGCCCCCAGACCCAGTATATCAATTTACAGCCCCCAGAACCAGTATTTCAATTTACAGCCCCCAGACCCAGTATATCAATTAAAGCCCCCAGACCCAGTACAGCAATTTTACAGCCCCAGACCCAGTATATCCATTTACAGCCCCCAGACCCAGTATATCAATTTACAGCCCCCCAGTATATCTATTTACAGCCCCAGACCCAGTATATCAATTTACAGCCCCCTGTATATCTATTTACAGTCCCCCCAGTAAATCTATTTACAGCCCCCAGACCCAGTATATCAATTTACAGCCCCAGACCCAGTATATCAATTTACAGCCCCCAGACCCAGTATTTCAATTTACAGCCCCAGACCCAGTATATCAATTTAAAGCCCCCAGACCCAGTATATCTATTTACAGCCCCAGACCCAGTATATCAATTTACAGCCCCCAGACCCAGTATATCAATTTACAGCCCCCAGACCCAGTATATCAATTTACAGCCCCCCAGTATATCTATTTACAGCCCCCAGACCCAGTATATCAATTTACAGCCCCCAGACCCAGTATATCAATTTACAGCCCCCCAGTATATCTATTTACAGCCCCCAGACCCAGTATATCAATTTACAGCCCCCAGACCCAGTATATCAATAATTTACTGCCCCCAGTATATCTATTTACAGCCCCCAGACCCAGTATATCAATTTACAGCCCCCAGACCCAGTATATCTATTTACAGCCCCCCCAGTATATCTATTTACAGCCCCCAGACCCAGTATATCAATTTACAGCCCCCCAATATATCTATTTACAGCCCCCAGACCCAGTATATCTATTTACAGCCCCCAGTATATCCATTTACAGCCCCAGACCCAGTATATCTATTTACAGCCCCCCAGTATATTCTATTTACAGCCCCCAGACCCAGTATATCAATTTACAGTCCCCAGTATATCAATTTACAGCCCCCCGAGTATATCAATTTACAGCCCCAGACCAGTATATCTATTTACAGCCCCCCCAGTATATCTATTTACAGCCCCCAGACCCAGTATATCATATTTACAGCCCCCCAATATATCTATTACAGCCCCCAGACCCAGTATATTATTTACAGCCCCCAGTATATCCATTTACAGCCCCCAGACCCAGTATATCTATTTACAGCCCCCAGTATATTTACTTACTGCCTCCCACCCCAGTATATCCATTTACAGCCCTGGACCCAGTGCAGCAATTTAAAGCCCCCCAGTATATTAATCTACACCCTCCCATTAGTTTATTCACACCTGGTAATAAATCTCCTCTCTGCCTCCTCCTCCATCGCAGCAGAGTGAAAGCACGCGGGCTGGTGGCTCCTCCTGCAGTTGTTTGCCTGGGCTATGTGGATCACGTGTGGAGCGGCGCCAAATTACACCAGTGTGCCTGCTTGTGTTAAAGGGATACTCTAAGCAACATGACACCTAAGCTATTTTAGGTGGTCATGATGCCCGAGTATTCCCTTGCCTGTCCCCTCCTGCCTCCGCTCAGCCGATCTGCAGAAAAGGCTGAAAACAGCTGAGAGAGGCGGAGGACTTTACTCCGCCCTCCAGCTGTCAGTCAGCAGAGCGGGAATCATATTTCCCGCTTCTGCCGACTTTTGCCGAGTAGGAGACGTCATCGCGCTTTCAGCGCGATGACGTCTCCTACTCCCCGCAGAAGCTGGCGGCTCCTCTGAGGGTTAGTGTTGCGCGCATCTCTTGCGCGAACACTAATCCTCAGAGGGAGCCGGGAGGAAGCCTGCCGATTGGCTGGCTTATGTTAGAGGCGCGCATGCGCGCTTCTCACGTAACCAGAAGCCAAGACGCAGCAAGAAGAAGAACGGGAGCGGAAGAGGAGGGAGGTGAGTATAAAAAAAAAAAAACGCCGCTGGAAACCAGAGGATTTTAAGGTAAGTAATTGCAGTTACAAGAAAAGAAAAAAAAAGAAGGTTTTATTAAGGGATAGGGATTAGGTTAGGAAAAAAACGGGGGGTGATTTTTTGTTGGAAGTGTTCCTTTAAGAACGTGGGATGGGACTGAGACAGGCACACACACTGCAGCGCCGCCGCGGTATGACAGTGCATCGCTGGGCCCATCAGGCCATCATCGCTGGGCTGTCAGATGATCAATTCCTCTCCAGTATGTTTAGATAATCAGATTTTTCCGCCCCTCAAACTGGCAGCAGGCCAGGACAGTAAGGCGGCCGCATGTGCCGCCTTACATTAGCACCGGCCCTGGACACTGCCCTCCTCCTTTAACCATTCTACCCCACTGACTCCCTCACTCCCTGCCCCCTCTTCTACTATCAGGGTAATTTAAAGAGATTCGAAAAGTCACCGCACGTTCAGTGACTTTTCGTTCTCTTCAATTCGGTTCGTGTTGCCGATCCCATTTCGGTGACCCTGTGGTGTATTCAGCAAGCACCACAGGGTCCCCGAATTGCAGGGAAAAGTCACCGCAAACCTGACGAAAACTAACCGCAAAACCTGACGAATGCACGCCGAAAACCCTCAAAAACATCTGGATTAAACCGTCGAAGACGCTGGAAAAACCTGAGCAGGAGCCGATCACACGCAGCGAAGCCGCCTGAAAAAGCCGAGAAAAAGCCGAGACCGCAGAAGAGGGAGGTGAATAAATTAGCAAAACAGTTTGTATGAATGTGAAAGTGAAAAGCTGTTTGCAAAGAAACTACTGAGCGAAAATGTCTGAAATTTGCATATGAGGTCCAGGGAATGATAATAAAAAGGGCTGTTACAGAAAAAATAAGTAAACTTTAAAAAAAAAAAAATCTGAAAAATGCTTAAAGTATCCTAAAAAATCTATAAATAAAGAGACTCTACTGCAGAATATTATAATGAACGGTTTATTAGATATTGAATTAAAACGGGAATATTTTTAACATTGAAGCCTATGGGATTCTCCTGAATTAACTTGCCGAATTAAACCACCGAATGACAGGGCATTTGGAAACCTTTTCACTGCTGTTTTCGTTCTCTGAATAGCCGAAGTAAGTGCATTTTTCATGGGAATTTCACTAAGCAATTCGGATCTCTTCGGATAACCCTGTATGTCTTCCTTTTCTACAGTCTTGGAGGAAGATGTAACATAACTTCTTATCTTCTCCTACCTGACCACCTGTCCACTTGATCCTATCCCCTCACACCTTATTCGGCCTGTCCTACCAGTTACTGTCCCTGCTCATATTTTTAACCTCTCCCTCTCCTCTGGAATCTTCTCCTCTGTATTCAAACATGCTTTGATCACCCCCATTCTAAAAAAGCCATCTCTTGATCCTACCTCCATCCCTCTACTGTCCCATCTCTCTGCTCCCCTTTGCCTCCAAAATCTTAGAACGTCTGGTCTATAACCAGCTCACCAGTTTTCTTGCTGCTAACTCTCTACTTGATCCGCACCAGTCCGGCTTTCACTCCCAGCGTCCACTGAGACGGCTCTGACCAAGGTGACTAATAATTTAGCTGCCACTGAAACCGAAGGTCAATTCTCCCTCCTCATTCTTCTTGACCCTTTCCGCTGCATTAGACACTGGTGATCACCCTCTCCTGCTCCTCACGCTGCGTCAACTTGGCCTCAGTGACCTCACTCTCTCCTGCTCCTCTTCCTGTCTCTCATTCAGTGTCTCCTTTGCTGGTGTCTCTTCACCACCAGTTCCTCTTTCAGTTGGGGTACATTAAGGCTCTGTTCTGGGTCCCCTACTCTTCTCGATCTATACCACCTCTCTTAGCCACCTCATCTCTTTCTATGGATTCCAATATCACCTCTATGCTGATGACACCCAAATCTACCTTTCCTCTCGATCTCTCTCCTCCGGTGTTAGGCAGGCTGTAACATGGTCCATCAGCTGTCTTCGACTGCATGACTTCCACCTTCCTTAAGCTCAACCTCTCTAAAACTGAACTTCTCATCTTCCCTCCCTCTAAAACCTCCATTACTGTGCCCATTTCTCCTCAGGTGAATGATACCACCATTACTTCTACCTCTCAAGCTCCATTGCCTCAGGGTCCTCTTGGACTCAAATCTATCCTTTACTCCTCACATTCAGTTTATAACCAAATCCTGCTACTTCCATCTAAAAAACATTGCTCGCATCCGTCCCTTTCTTAATCCAGACTTTACTAAAATGGTCATCCAAGCTCTTATCTCCCGCCTTGACTACTGTTACCTCCTTCTCTCTGGCCTTAAGAGATCCCAGATTCTCCCTCTGCAGTCTGTAAAGAACGCCTGTGCCCGACTCATACACCTCACCTCTCTGTCAATCTCTACACTGGCTCCCTGTTTCCTTTAGAATCCAATTCATTATATTGGTCACATACAAAGCTCTCCATAACAGCACCCCTACCTATATCTCCTCCCTTAGTAGCAGGTACATCCCATCCCCACCACTTTGTTCGGCCAATGATCTGATGCTATCAGTTCCTCGTACCCGCACCCCCCAACTTTCGCCTTCAGGACTTCACTCGAGCTGCACCCTTTCTATGGAACTGCTTTCCTGCAACATCAGTCTTGCCCGTCTCTCCAGTCCTTCAAGAATTCTCTGAAAACGCATTACTATAGAGAAGCATATCTGCTCACTCCATGATCCCCCACTGTCATTTCCTGCTCCATCTTCCCATTCAGTCCGCATGCAAATACCCTATTCATCCTCACCTAATGTGTCATCCCTTTCCTCTTAGAGTGTAAGCTCTTGAGCAGGGTCCTCCCTCCTTCTGTTCCGTTTGTGTAACATATATGTATATTTGTTATTCTGTCTCTCCCATTCTAAGGAATTTGTTGGCGCTTTATAAATACTTGTAGCTGTAACTAATGCAACTAAGGCAACAGATTCTGCCCCTTCTTTTGATTTGAGCACAGAGAAAAGAACAGTTTCAGTTTTTTAAAATGTATTTTGTTTAGTTTTTTTGCCTCAAAACAAAAATTTAAATAGTAATTTTGGCATGTTTCTTTTTTTGTATGGGGTGGTAGGGACGCTCCACATTTCTGTGCCTACAGGCTCCTGAGGTGCAAATCCAGCCCTGCTCAGGGGTTAATCCCTGTGCCAGCTCCTGAGTGGGTGTGCATTTAACCTGGACACACCCTTCCTTCTATGCTCTGTCATTTTCCTTGATTCCCTGCCCATGTGAGGTTCTGAGAGCTCCCTCACCGTATGTTATGTCAGTATTACCCACCATCCTCTGTATCAGCTTTTCTGCCAGCATTGCAGATTGTACCTTTTGCGAAGAGCTCCTGTTTCCAGCCCAGTGGATCCTTTCTGCAGTGGAAACTGCATAGCCCACTATCCTGTGGGCCTAAGAGACTGCACCTGTGGCTACCTGTGTTCTAGCTTCATTCCACCTTCCTGCTACCAAGGTACCTGTGCCAAGAGCTCCTGGTTTGTTTATTTATTTATAAAGGATTTTACCAGGAAGGATACATTGAGATTTCTCTCGTTTTCAAGTACGTCCTGGGTTCAGAAAATGTTAGTTGTAGCGCAGAGGATCCTGTCTGCAGTGGACTACAAAGCCCACAATCCCTGGTACTTAGACACTACCTGCACGCAGAGTGACTTATCCTGTTGTATCCAGTGCTCTGTTATTCTGTATCACACTTGTTGCTGTGTGTTCTGAATATACACCTATTTACCAGCATAAGTTCCTGTGTCTGCTTCATCTGCTCTCCTCCAGCGCTTGGGATATTATTTGATATTAAGGCCCTGCCATGACTCCATCATGGCTCGAGCCTGACATAAATGGAGTGTCTGGCCATACATTGCAATATTAACTTAAACAAGACAGGCTTTCAGCAAAATCCAAAATTATTTATTGAAAAGCGTCACATGACATTAAATAAAAGTATCGGTACTCGGTATCGGTACTCAAGTATCGGTACTTGTACTCTGTCTTAAAAAAATGGTATTGTGCATCCCTATATATAATGTATAGGGGCAGAGCAGGCAGGAGGTTTAATATATAATGTATAGGGGCAGAGCAGGCAGGAGGTTTAATATATTATGTATAGGGGCAGAGCAGGCAGGAGGTTTAATATATAATGTATGGGGGCAGAGCAGGCAGGAGGTTTAATATATAATGTATGGGGCAGGGCAGGCAGGAGGTTTAATATATAATGTATAGGGGCAGAGCAGGCAGGAGGTTTAATATATAATGTATAGGGGCAGAGCAGGCAGGAGGTTTAATATATAATGTATGGGGGCAGGGCAGGCAGGAGGTTTAATATATAATGTATGGGGCAGAGCAGGCAGGAGGTTTAATATATAATGTATGGGGCAGGGCAGGCAGGAGGTTTAATATATAATGTATGGGGCAGAGCAAGCAGGCAGGTTTAATATATAATGTATGGGGCAGAGCAGGCAGGAGGTTTAATGTATGTGGCAGAGCAGGCAGGAGGTTTAATATATAATGTATGGGGCAGAGCAGGCAGGAGGTTTAATGTATAGGGGCAGAGCAGGCAGGAGGTTTAATGTATAATGTATAGGGGCAGAGCAGGCAGGAGGTTTAATATATAATGTATGGGGCAGAGCAGGCAGGAGGTTTAATGTATAGGGGCAAAGCAGGCAGGAGGTTTAATGTATAATGCATATAATGTATGGGGGAAGAGCAGGCAGGGAGTGACTCTATGGAGCTGAATAAGATGTGCCCAGTGTATGGCCATTATTTACTGAATGACCCTGTTATGTAGTTTTATTTTACATGAGTATGATTACACTGTGCAGATATCACATGGCTGGGATCTGAGCAGTGCCCTCCTGTGACTTGCAATTATTATCCCATGGCTGGAATATAAGCCTTCTGGAATGTATTTGAAGACCAAGAGTGACCCTCCTTTCCTTCTGCCTACTGCTGCTGTGTGGATACATTGAAAAATCCCCTAGGCATCACACAGCAGCAGCAGGCAATGACAGCGCTGGAAGTACATACTTTTTTTCCAATGGTGCTGGCCCCATAGCCTGTAAAAAGGGGTGGGGCATGTCGCTAGTGCTGGGGGATAGGGAGGAGCTACCTTCCTTCTGCCTGCCTTCAGTGTACAGTACTGACATCAACACAGTAGGCAGGCAGGTTAAGTGATGCAATGGAAGGGGGCGGAGCCACTCAACAGTACGGGGAGTGACTCAGGCTTTGATTCCCCGCAGCTCCTAGCTAAGCCGTGCTGCAGCCTAAACACACAGTGGGGGCAGCGCCGGAAACCGGATGATGGAAGGCATTCCAGACATTCACTAGGGCTGGTCAGTGAATCGATTTTTGAGCTTCACTGCATCGATGCAGCATCGTGGTAGGCTGCATCGCGATGCATCGGCAAAACGATTATTTACAGTGACAGCCCTATCACATATAGGTGGTAATTAAAGCTATTAATGATTTTGCCTAGGGAGGAGGTGTAGATAGAGAAGAGCAGAAGACCTAGGACAGAGCCTTGAGGTATACCTACTGATAAAGGCAATGAAGAACAGAAGTTACCAGCAGAGGACACAGAGAAGGACCTGTTGGACAGATAGGAGTCAATTCAAGAGAGTGCAGTGTCACAGAGAACAAGAGAGCTGAGAGTCTGTAGACGTAGAGGGTGGTCGACAGTGTCAAAAGCAGCCGAGAGGTCAAGTAGGATTAGAATAGTATAGTGGATGTGGTTTCTAGCAGTTAGGAGGTTATTGGTGACTTTGGCAAGGGCAGTTTCGGTTGAGGGGACGAAAGCCTGATTGCATGGGGTCGAGTAGGGATCTAGAGGACCGGAAGAGGGAGAGACGGTTGAAAACTAGTTTTTCCAAGAGTTTAGAGGTAAACGGAAGCAGGGATACAGAACGGTAGTTGGATGGAGAGTGGGAACAAGGGAGGGTTTCTTTAATATAGGAGTAACCTGCGCGTGTTTGAAGGCGGATGGGAAGGAGCCGGTGGAAAGCGATAGGTTGAAGATGTGTGTGAGAGCAGGGGTGACGGAGGAGGAGAGTAGAGGTATAAGATGTGAGGGAATGGGGTCAAGCGGGCATGTGGTGAGATGTGAGGAGGACAGTAAGGAATTGACTTCCTCCTCTGTGGCTGGGAGGAAGCGGCAGAGGGTAGCAGAAGGGGCTTCTAGGAGTGGAGGTGGTGGATAACTATATTGTGTTGGGGTGTTGCTTCTGATAGTGAGAGTTTTATTTAAGAAGTAATCTGCCAGGTCCTGAGCGCTAAAGGCGAATGAGGGGGGAGGTGCGGGTAGAGGATCCCTGTCATGCACTGAGTGCACCACAGTTTTTTTTCTTTTTCCTATGCTGTTCAGTAGTGAAGGGGTTAACTGGCCGCTTGACCCTTTGGTGGGATGGACACTCGGTAGAGGAAGAACTCGTCCAGCGCTGGGAGAGAGAATGGACCAGAAAGAACACACAGATAACCGATGCTCAGTTGGTAGAATCTCTCTGCTTTAATATTTTCAAGACGCTAGCTTTATATTGTAAAAACCACTTACGCAAGTGGAAAAGCAATATACGTCATACATCTTGCAACATATACAAAATACCACATTAATCAGTCGTGACACACTGAGGCGGAGGTAACATATCTCATGCGGCATAAACAAATTATTGTTTGTTACTTTCACACGTAAGCGCTTGCAGAAGTTCTGAGAAATACACATTCTTAATAAGTTTTCTAAAGTTCATATTATGGTTTCAACTGTACGGACACAGTGACCGGTCTTTTCTATGTGTTGTGGTTAAGCTGATTACTGCCTTGGCGTGTACAAGGACGTGAGCCGCTTGCAAAGATAATAAAGAGAACGCGCAAACTTTTACAGAGATACAGCCGCGAGCCGCATTCCTAAACTACAGTTATCTTGCGTAAAACATGAGTTTTATTATTTAGATACATAAGGACTTTTGGATGTTTAACCGTGTAGGGGAATCGGGTGAAATCCCTTCAATCCCCTCTTTTCCTCATATGTTAAATAAGAAAACATGATGAATCTAGCGAGATGGTGACATATGGGATTTCACCAGGAAACCTCACATATGTCAGATGGAGCACATCGGAATAGTGGGAAATATCATTTGCGGAAGGGGTAACACGCAAATGCATCTACTCCGGATACTCCGGCCCCTCTTTTTCATTGCATCTCACTAGATTGTGTCCCTGTTGTTGGAGGTTGGAGAGGTTGTGTATGTGTCAGCGGAGGGCAACATAATCGTCTATTGGTGAGGGTCAACGTAGGGGTGAAACAAAGGCCAAAAAAAGGTACATGATAATAGTTTCCACCCAACCAGTGGATGACTGGTGAGGCTGGGTGGCATGGGGTGTGTCATCATCCTGTCTAGGGGTATGGGCCGTAGTTGGTGGTTCTGTATCTTCGGAGGTCTCGATACTCTCCCTTTGTCCCATCATGGCGTAGGAGGTCGGGACCTTTAGGTCCCCGTTATCGGGTGCTGGGGTGACCGCTAGTACCTCTTCAGTGCTGTCGTGGGCTTGACTTTCCTTTGGCTTTGTCTTTGACTTTCTCCTTGTCTTTCTCTTTGACTTTCTCTTTGTCTTTCTCTTTGTCTTTCTCTTTGTCTTTAGTGAAGGGGTTAACTGGCCGCTTGACCCTTTGGTGGGATGGACACTCGGTAGAGGAAGAACTCGTCCAGCGCTGGGAGAGAGAATGGACCAGAAAGAACACACAGATAACCGATGCTCAGTTGGTAGAATCTCTCTGCTTTAATATTTTCAAGACGCTAGCTTTATATTGTAAAAACCACTTACGCAAGTGGAAAAGCAATATACGTCATACATCTTGCAACATATACAAAATACCACATTAATCAGTCGTGACACACTGAGGCGGAGATAACATATCTCATGCGGCATAAACAAATTATTGTTTGTTACTTTCACACGTAAGCGCTTGCAGAAGTTCTGAGAAATACACATTCTTAATAAGTTTTCTAAAGTTCATATTATGGTTTCAACTGTACGGACACAGTGACCGGTCTTTTCTATGTGTTGTGGTTAAGCTGATTACTGCCTTGGCGTGT
This sequence comes from Leptobrachium leishanense, assembly GCA_009667805.1. Classification (NCBI taxonomy): domain Eukaryota; kingdom Metazoa; phylum Chordata; class Amphibia; order Anura; family Megophryidae; genus Leptobrachium; species Leptobrachium leishanense. Next base: position 246,703,579 of record CM019065.1, read on the forward strand.
ACAAGGACGTGAGCCGCTTGCAAAGATAATAAAGAGAACGCGCAAACTTTTACAGAGATACAGCCGCGAGCCGCATTCCTAAACTACAGTTATCTTGCGTAAAACATGAGTTGTATTATTTAGATACATAAGGACTTTTGGATGTTTAACCGTGTAGGGGAATCGGGTGAAATCCCTTCAAGTAATGCCCTATATCTACCACTGGCAGATCCAGTGGGTAGCACAGAAGGCATGTGTCCCCCCCCCCCGAGGGATAGGGTTAGTTCCATTCTGAATGTGTAACCTAGCATGCTCAAAGTGTACAATCCAGTTTCCTCCATGTAAATATATTTTTTTCGCCCCCTAGTGGTCACGTTCTTGTTGGTAAACGTTGCCCCTTCCTAACTGTTGTCTATGTAGTTCTGGGGCAACTTGACAACATGGCTCAGATCGTACAGCCAAGGAGGATCGAAAGGGGGAGCATAGAAGAGAGCTGAGCGCACTAAACCACCAGGTATCATAGAATAGAATAAAAAATTATTTACAGCTTCTCAAAAGAGCAAGGAATGGAGAGAATGTCTTCCCCTGGCAGACTGCCTGTTAGGGAGGGATGGGGATTGAGTGGCCTTGCTACTGTTTGCTTGGTTTGGGGAGGGGGATCCCTGCATACTGCTCGGGTAGCACAGGGGAAAACTGGCACATTGGGCTTTCAGGCACAAGATTTGGGGCCACCAGGAAGGTTTGCTGCCCCTCCAGTGCATGGACATGTGTGGATGCATCATGGGAATTTACTCCCCAGTGCATTGGACGCTCCACTCTTGTCTGAGTCACTACTGCTCGTTGCCGATCTGTCTCTGAGCAGAGGCTTCAGCCACAGTGTGCTGACATCCTTTATCCTCAGAGAAACAAAAACAGCAGGACTCCCAGGCTGTATCAGTGCATATAAGGTTTATTCACGGTTGAGTCACAACCTGTCTATTTGTCTACCAGTCGTCTAGTCTTTGGTTTATTTTGATTTCTCCTGATTTATGTGTTTCTATGTGTGATATTATTTTTCCCGTGTATGACTCTGGCCTGGCTCCTTGACCTTTCTATTCCTGTATCAGGGGTGTGGAAATTTTTAAAAAATCTACTTGTCCAACAGACTAAGTGGTAGTCCAATCTACTTGTCCCTCAGGACGATCTACTTGTCCTGATAAGAAAAATTATTTCAAAAAAATTATGTTTAAATAGAGGTCTTTATTCATAACAGCCTAGAGAGGCAGCGTCAGATACATGTGATGAATAAAGACCTCTATTTAAACACTATTTTGTGTGTATGTATATATACACACACACACACACGCTGCAATGTGTATGTATATATACATACTGAGTTCTGAAATCTGTGTGTGTATATATATATACACACACACACTTCAAAACTCGGTATGTATACACACACTGCAGCCCTCAGTGTGTATGTATGCATTTATATACATATACATACATACACATTGCTGCCCTGTGTGTATACATACATACATTGTGTATGTACAAACACACAGTACATACATGTGTATGTATGTAAATACACATACGCACACACACACAGGGCTGCAAAGTGTGTGTGTGTGTATATATATATATATATATATTTATATACACACACACTGAGGGCTGCAATGTATGTATATACGCACACTGAGGCTGCAATGTGTGTGTATGTATGTACATATATACAAACACACACATTGCAGCCCTCAGTGTGTATGATATATATATATATATTACATACACACTGAGGCTGCAATGTGTGTGTTTGTATATACGTACATACACACACACATTGCAGCCTCAGTGTGCGTATATACATACATTGCAGCCCTCAGTGTGTGTATGTGTATGTTAGACATTAAATTGCCCCGTGAGAGATTCATCTCTCGGAAATCTATCTGTAAAGGTCTCAGAAAAAAACAATTCAGCATCACTACCCCATGTGGGTTTCTCCTTCATTAGAGCTACAAATCCTGACATGTTAATTAATTAGAACAAACCCCAATATAAAATTGAAAATAGACTCCTTATTGGTATTGAAACCTTGAATTAAATATATATACAGAGAACTTGTCACAAGGCCAATTGGAGTCAGAACCAGCACATTTAGGATTAAACCTATAGTATATTGACAAAAAGAAACAAAATAGATTGTGGCAAATACATCACAGCTGTATCAGCTGGTTTTACACCACTCGTGCTGGTTTCAAGACTTAGGTCCCTTTTGTCCTCCTTCTTAGTGGGGCCAATTAACAGTATACCAAGTGCCACCCATTATCACATAGAATTGTTTGTTGCCTACAAATTATTTTAGAATTATTCTATTAAATTTATATGTGTTTTGTATGTCTGAAAACTTGACACCAGCACGAGTGGTGTAAAATCAGCTGATACAGCTGTGATGTATTTGCCACAATCTATTTTGTTTCTTTTTGTCAATATACTATAGGTTTAATCCTAAATGTGCTGGTTCTGACTCCAATTGTCCTTGTGACAAGTTCTCTGTATATATATCTCAGGCTTTAGTCTCAGGCTCTCAGTGACATAGGGGTGTGAATGACTGCTGTCAGTAATCACACGTCTGACAGTGGTCACGTAACTCTGTTCGGGTGAGGCAGCCACCTACAGCAATCACACCCTTGTCACTCTCAGGCAGCAAGTGTCAGGAGTGTGATTGCTTTTAGATGTATCAACAAAAATGTTAGCATGTGCCAGAGATTTCTGTAAGTCTTTAGCTGACACTCTAGGATTCTTCTTTACCTCATTAAGCATTCTGCGCTGTGCTCTTAAAGTCATCTTTACAGGACGACCACGCCTAGGGAGAGTAGCAACAGTGCTGAACTTTCTCCATTTGTAGACAGTCTGTCTTACCGTGGACACATGAACATCAAGGCTTTTAGTGATACTTTTGTAACCCTTTCCAGCTTCATGCAAGTCAACAATTCTTGATCATAGGTCTTCTGAGAGCTCTTTTCTGCGAGGCATGGTTCACATCAGGCAGTGCTTCTTGAAACCAGTAAACCCAAAACTGGTGTGTGTTTTTAAAGGGCAGGACAGCTTTCAGCAACATATCCAATAATATCACATTGATTGGACTCAAGGTTGGCTCACTCCTGGCTCCAATTAGCTCTTGGAGAAGTCATTAGGCTAGGGGTTCACATACTTTTTCCACCCTGCACTGTGAATGTTTACATGTTATGTTCAATAAACACATGAAAACATAAAATGCTTGTGTTGTATTATTTTAAGCAGACTGTGTTTTTCAAATTGTTGTGACTTAGATAAAGATCAGAGCACATTTTATGACCAATTCATGCAAAACTCCACGTAATCCCAAAGGGTTCACATACTTTTTCTTGCAACTGTAGATGTCCTTGTACACCCTTGCGTGGTCACAGGTCCAGGTTGTCTCTTGGCTTTATCTGCCGTCCATACCTGGTTATGTAGGGAGAAGTTGTGGATGAGGAAGGGTGGTGAGCGAGTAGGGTGGATGGTTTGTCGCTGTCCTCAGGTAAACTCTCAACGCCCTCAGATGGTGCGCATTGCAATGTTGGCGTATCTGGGCTGATGTCCTCTGGTGTGAAGACTGCATTTTCGGTATTGTGTGACCTTGTGTCTAGGAGGTGACGCCTGTTGCGACGGTATTCTAGCCCATCACTGGTGCGCACATGGTAGGATCTGTTGGTATTGACTGCTCTGGTGATGACTGCCGGGCGCCACTGACCATGTTCCTGTACACGAACTGACTGCCCTTCAACTACTTGTGATAAAGGCCTAGCTGACCTGTTGTAGTAGCTCCTCTGAAGATGCTGACTATTTAGCCTTCTAGCTATGACTTCCTTGTGATTACGATTTTGAACGAGCTGTTGGTTGCTAGATGGCAGCGTGGATCTTAGGCCGGGTGCACATGGGACTTTTTTTGCGCCCTGTAACGCGCGTTAAAAGTGATAAAAATGAGAGCTGGGGGTATTCTGTATAATAGATATCTATCTATTATACAGAATACCCCCAGCTCACATGGATTTTTCCCCAGCACTCATGGATTATTTATTTTTTTGTGAAAGGATTTTACCAGGAAGGATACATTGAGATTTCTCTCGTTTTCAAGTATGTCCTGGGTGGCGAGTATGTACCGTTATGTGTCTTGCCCAAGGACACTTACTGGAGAGGTTGCTTGGTGGAATCGAACCCATGACTCCACGATTTGCCCCCAGCACTCATGGATTTGCCCCACCACTCATGGATTTTGCCCCCAGCTCACATGGATATGCCCCAGCTCTCATGGATTTGCTCCACCTCTCATGGATTTGCTCCACCACTCATGGATATTGCCCCCCGCTCGCATGAATTTGCCCCCCGCTCACATGGATTTGCCCCCAGCTCACACGGATATTGCTCCAGCTCGAACGCTGGGGAAGCTGGCCGCGTGCATGAAAAGCACGCGGCCAGCGTTCCCCTCCGGCGCGCCATATACTCACCCATCCTGAAGGTCCGGTCGCTTGGCAGTGATGCGATCACGTGGCTGCCGGGCGCATCTGTGACGCTGCCTCCAGCCGAGAGGCAGCGTCACAGGAGCGCCCAGTGGCCGCATGAACGCATCACTGCCAAGCTACCGGACCATCAGGATGGGTGAGTATATGCACGCGGCCAGCTTCCCCAGCCTCGCAGATACCACCAAGCCGCCCCAGCGCCGGCTTCAGGTATCGACGGGATGTATCGGGCCGTTTGCACGAGTAACAAGTACTCATGCAAACGGCAATATCGGCACCGATACCGAATTTCAGGTAGCACTTTCCTATAACTGCCAGGCGTTCACCACCGTAGCCATACAGGTGGCAAGGTGCCGGTCTCAGAGTACACTGGGTTTTCAGTTTACTGTATTCGTACAGGGGAATAATGTTAGCGGAAGATCCAGTGTCTATCTTGAATCTTATTCCAATTAGTTTTGGACCAAGTTGGATACTGGCAAAAGCTTGCTCTGTGTCTGGGCGGTGACTGTTTTGGGTCACAGTCTACAACCATTTCATCATGCCCTTCTGGGTCAGTGCCATCTTTGTTTACAGAATGGACATTTTTACTGCGGCTGGAGCGGCACACTTTGGCGAAGTGGTTAGGTTTTCCACATGACTTGCATATTTTCCCTTTTGCAGGACTTTGATAACGAGCGGTATGTTGCCTGTTGCCAAAGTAGTTGCACTTTGTGGATTGCGCTTGGTCAGAGTTATGAGAACAGAAAACTTGTTCATACTTTTGTATGTGAGGGGTGCCATGTTGCCTCTGGTCTATGCCAATATTTGTTTGGCGAGAAACCTTGTGAACGTCATCGCTACACGGGGCGCCAGAGCCTGGGCTTCTGGAAATTGATAGTAGCTGTGTCTGGGTCAATTCATGTGATCTGGCGATTCTCGATCGCTTTCTCTAGCGTTAACTCAGACCCAACATTTAATAATTTCTCTCTCACCCTCAGAGTGTATGCTGAAGACAATGTGATCTCGGATTATCTCATCGCTCTGAGCATAATTGCAGCCCCGAGCAAGGAGCCGTAAATCTGTCAAACTGCTCAAAAGGTTACTGAGCCTGCAGCACTTTCTGGTGGAACTTATACTGTGCAAATATTACGTTGGCTTTGGACTCGACATACGCTGCGAAACAGTCGTAATCTTTAGCGACATAGCATCGTCTCCAGGTAAGGCCCATGTGTTGAAAATGTCTTTGCCCTTTTCACCAGCCCAAAGTAGGAGGTAATTACATTTTTCTTCCTCACTTACTTTTCAGGGGCCCGCCGAACATGAGATCTGCTTGTTGTCTGAACTTCTGCCATGCGTCAGGCAAGTTACTTGAATCCCAATTCATTGTGGGCATTGGGACTCCAGCGGCATCCATGTTAAGAGATCCGTTTTTTCTGACACCATGTAATGTTTGGTTTTTGTGCTGCTGAGACGCTTGAGCAAATGACTCTCAGATACAGAATGGACATTTTTACTGCGGCTGGAGTGGCAAACTGTGGCGAAGTGATTAGGTTTTCCACATGATTTGCATATTTTCCCTCTTGCAAGACTTTGATAGCGGTATGTTGCCCGTTACCAAAGTAGTTGCACTTTGTGGATTGCGCTTGGTCAGAGTGAAGAACAGAAAACTTGTTCATACTTTTGTACGTGAGGGGTGCCATGTTGCCTCTGGTCCATGCCAATATTTGTTTGACGAGAAACCTCGTGAACGTCATCGCTACGCGGGGCGCCAGAGTCTGGGCTTCTGCTAACTGACTCAGCTAGTTCAACAGTCACAGTTTGAACTCTGGCATTTGATTGTTATATTTGCATATGTAATTATTAACCAATGTGGAGCGGCTGTAATTACAGATGAAGCTTTGACCTGCCGGCCCGCCTCTCTCCTCCTGCAGCCGGTGAAGCAAAGCTTCATCTGTAGTTGCAGCCGCATCGCTCACATTAACTCCTGAGCTCCGCCTCCTGTCATCAGTCCTCCAATGGTTCTGATACCTAATTTATTTCTGTTCTAAATAACTTTTTTCATGGCAAAAATATATCTTTTTTTTTTTCTTTTATGGGGGATGGGGCGCTTCAGTTTTCTCTGCCTACAGGCTCTTGATAGGTAAATCCGGCCCTGGCTCTCACCAGGTGCCCCTGTGACAATATGGCAGTTTATTGGCATGAAGACTGGGTAACTGGGAGGGATAGTTCCTATTTTGGGCCCAAGACCCTCTGTCCCTCTTTAATCATAATGTTCCTCGTTGAAGAGATTACGCCATATAGATCTGTGGTGTGCGGGTGTATCTCAGAGCTGTAAAGCAATAATACTCCCAGCATTGAGTCTCTAAACTATAATAACTGTTGTTAGGAATCTCTAGGTGTAAATAAAATACTTTGGGCCCTATGCACTTGAGACAGAACTCCTTGCTGGACCCCAGTTCTCTCACCAGAAATCTTTCGTGCCTTTCTCCAGCCCTTAGCCGAAGCTTAAGGACGGGTACACAAAAAGAGCCTTGATAGCATCCCCCAGAAATAAGGCATCACGTAGATCTGGAGGTTTAGTTAGAACAGTAAAAACTGAACACCGTTGAGTCAAATATATAGGGATGCACGATACCCCATTTTTTTAAGACCGAGTACAAGTACCGATACTTTTTAAAAGTACTCACCGATACCGAGTACCGATACTTGTATTTAAGTCATGTGACCGCTTTTTAGTAGGAACAGACCTCACACATATATTGCTCCCCAGCTCCCATTACTGCCCCCAGCTCACACATGCATTGCCCCCAGCTCACACATGCATTGCCCCCAGCTCACACATGCATTGCCCCCAGCTCACACATGCATTGCTTCTCTCGTGCTGCCAGGGTCCTCTGTCTTATTTCTTCGAGCGGCCGCTGGCAGAGGTTGTAGCCCGGCCGCTCATTGGGAATCACGCACAGCCGCAGTCTCGCAAGATCCCGGAGTTCACGAGATCTCATGAATTCTGCGATCACGAGATCGCGGCTGTGTTTCCCAACGAGTGGCCGGGCTACAACGTCTGCCAGCAGCTGCTCGAAGAAAAAAGACGTCGAACACTGCCCCTTAGAAACCGATCGGGAAGCCAGCCCAGAGCTGGCTTCCACTATCGGTTTAGATGTCGGGGGCCTCTGCACGAGTACTAAGTACTCGTGCAGGCCCCGGTACCAATACTAGTATCGGTATCTGTGCATCCCTACAAATATACACCGTCCCGGAAGAAGCATGGCATCCAATAGAAAACAACACCCTTAACACGTTTTACAGCACTTCATCTTTAATCCCTCCCCTGCAGTACTGTTCTACTGCTCTGAAGTTCTCTGCTTCTTCAGTCTGCTTCTCAGAGTCTGAGACCTAATCAAACCTGGTACAGAAAATAGGATTAGCATTGCTCAACATTTGGCAAAGAGACAGAACAATATCCAAACATCTGTAGCGCTGTGTTTAAAATCTGACTGTGGCAGTACCTATTTTTGGCCACCGGAGGGAGACAAGCGCGATCAGAGACACTGAACATTGGGACTACATTTCCCGGCGTGCTTTGCAAACAGACAGGAAGTGGGTGGGACACAGACGCTGTACATCCTGAGCCTCGTGGAGAACGCGCCAGAGCGCGCCAGGGAGTGCATGGAAGAGGACGCAGTGCTGCAGAGCGGAACCGTGACTAGGCCGGAGCGCAAGTGTGGCCTATCAGGAATCGAGTGGGGTTATCCTGCCTTGCCAGAAGGAGCCTTACCCACTGACCATCATCACCCCAGTGTTTGTCCAGACAAGCTGAGGACCCCGAGTGAGGAGTACCGCGAGTCCATTGGATGGGAGAGCAGGCGGTAGCTGGATAAGTCCGGACCGGAGCACAGAGAGCCTGATTATCGATCCAATAGCCGGTGTCCCAGCGCGGAGACAAGCGGAGAGACGTCCTGGGTCAGCGGAGCCTTGGTGATCAGCGGATGGGTGAGAGGCCTCCAAGGCCGGTTCTACAAAAGCTCAAGCACGCACGCTGTTGTTTATTTCTGAAACCCACAGGGCCCCAACTTGACTAGTCGAAGACATCACACAAAAGATTCACTGGCCAGTTGAATAGTACCCGGGTACCATAACACACACATACACTCACAATTCGGGACTTAACCTGTTCGGGACTCACTCCCTAGTATCCGAAAAAAGGGAAAAGATTCGCATCTTATTTTATTTTCCGCTGCGCATTTCTCGTAATTACGAAGCATTGTATTTTTCTGCTCGGTCGCGTATTTTTCCAGAAATACGAAGTCTCGCATTTCTTTTTCCCGCTGCCCGTTTACCGCAATACGAAATACTGTAAATATATCTACAAACACCGTGTCTTATTATATGCCTTTTACTTCAGTAAACTATATAAATTATAAAATCCACAACGGTGCTGGAGTATATTTATTCCCTAGTGCGGGGAGACTGACCCGTGGTTCATTTTCAGCGGCTCCTCCGGGAGTGAGCGCTACACATCCAACAGATAATAATACATTAGATAGGGGGAGCTGGAAAAGGCTAAGATCACCCAGTAGCCTATCAGCAAATATATATGAATACTGTTATTGTCTATGTGTAACAGGGTGACGTACAGGGTGACGTCAACATAGAAGGCAGGGAAATGTATTTATTTATTTGCAAAGTATTTTACCAGGAAGGATACATTGAGATTTTTCTAGTTTTCAAGTATGTCCTGGGTTCAAGAACAGTGACATTTTTACAGTCGTTACAGAAATGCAAAGTAAGATATTAAAGCAAGATATTAAAAACAAAACACAAATATACAGAGTAACACAAAAATTGAATATGTAGGAAACTTGGGTTTGGGTTGAAATCCCTACAACCAGGTTCCCTAATGCCAAAATCCCAATGGCCAACTTCCAGACATGCTAACCCAAACCCTAACTCCCTAACCCCCCCCATAACCTAGCCCTAACCCCCCCAAAACCTAGCTCTAGCCCATACATTCCCATGAAGCACAGGTACCAGGACTGCAAATGTGAACTTAAACCTATTTTCATGCTCTGTTTTCTCAAACCATATATTCTTATCTGTCCCCCTGTCTTGTTTCAATGGCTTTGAGGATTTTATGGCCCCCCAACCCCCTAATGATCCTACGTGAACATAATTTTTCTTGCAACTTCATTCACATCTTCACCCTTTGCCCTAAAGACACCGGCAACCACATTTCCCTGATTTCTCCTGGACTTTCCACACCAAAGGACACCATCCTTCCATTAACCCTTTCTGGTCCAATGTCTGAATATATCCGACACAACCTTTTGCCGGTTGTGGTCCAATGTCAGATATATTTTGACCTGACCGCCCGCCTGGCCTTTACAGTGATGCCTCTTTAACCCCTTAGTTGCCAGATGGACTTCTCCCCAGAGGTGCGTGAAAGGGAGGGGACTCCTTTGGATCCCTCTCCCTTCCGATTGGGAGACATTGGAGCAAAAAGAGAGGCATCACTGGAAAGGTCACAGTGTGACAGTTTCAGCGATGCCTCTCTTTAACCCTTTAGGTGACAATCGGCACCGGATCTTGGACTGCTCACAGAGGTGGCTGAAATCCTGTATGTCAACCAACCCTCCGGGGCCTCCCCTCGCCCACAATAGTCATCACGCATCAGCGCAATGACGTCAGTTAGGGAATTAGCCACTAGCTGCTAACGGGTTTCCCTATGGAGGAGATATGGGGGTCCAAAGGAGAGTTGGCAGCTAGAGGGTCACGTTTGGTATCGTTGGAATGCCAGAGAATGGGCTTTCCAGTGGTACCAAACATGACCAGGTTAAGCTGTACTAACAATGTTTTTTCAGTTTTGATTAAAATCGTAAATTCTTAGAAAAATACAGTGGCCCCTATTACATTCTTCACACAGTGCGTTTTGCTTGCGCAAATGTGCATTTGCGGGAGGGGCAAAACCCTTTGCGATGAACGTCGTATTACAATGTTCGCGCAAACGATACGTGTTACCGTTTAACGTGGATGGACCTGCACGAGCTTGATGAACTGTGCGCGTCCTATACTTAACATTGTGAGCGCAAATTCGTTCGTGCGCTGGTACGCGGATGGTATTTCAATCGATGCGCATCTTTTTACGAATGATGATTGCGCGCATAATTTTAACGTCTTTGAAAAGCTGGTGGTAACAGCAAATCTGAACGTTCTGGCCGACACGAAAAACACCAGCACCAAAAAAAAAAAAATACAGTACAGTATAGTTACACATTCTACACATACCCAAACAAAAAGATTGTGACTTCGTGCATATTTTTTTTATTGCTGCAGTATGTATACTCAGATTTACTTTGACAGGCACAAAACTTTATTGAGTCAATTAAGGTAAATTGATGTCAATTAAGGTTCTTAATTCTGATTGGCTGAATCCTCGAAAAAAAACAGTCTGCACACTGAGTTACGTGCGTAACGTTACTGCGCGCGTATTGCACTTCGTTTTGCGTGTCGTTTTTACGGATGTTATTTTTGGACGGATGAGAAAATGCGTTCGGATTGGTATACCACGTTAATTTTTCGCGTGATAATGCTGGACGATGCGAGCAAACAAATTTGCGCTGCGCGAACAAAATTGCGCAAAGAATGTAATATGGGCCAGTAACGGGTATTTTTTGCATTGAAACCTATGGGATTATTTTGGTACCGGCTGGTATTTTATTACTGCCTGCTATTTTCATTGTAGTACCGGCTGTATTTTATTTTGTACGACTGGTATTTTTATATCTTTAGACCCTGACAACTTGATGCCGAAGGATAATTGGCCGTTGCAGTTACTTCACCTTACCTTTGGAAAACAATACGCATAGAAGTAATGATGATGTAATCGTAACTAAGGGAAATTAAGCTATAGCTCGAGTGCGGTGTATTCAGCAAGCACCACAGGGCCGCCGAAATGCAGGGAAAAGTTGCTGCAAACTCGCCGCAAAACGAGGGTCGAACGCCCACCGAAACCCGCAAAAACATCTGGATTAACCTGCCGGAAAAACCCGTGCAGGAGCCGATCACACGCAGCGCAGCCGTCGGAAAAAGCCGACACCGCAGACGAAGGAGGTGAAGAAAAAAAAAAACCAGTACGCTTGAATGTTTGAAAAGTGAAACGCTGTTTGCAAACAAACTACTGAATGAATGATAATTTAAAGGGCTGTTACAGAAAAAAAGAAAACGATTTAAAAAAAAACCTGAAAAATGTTTGCCAGAAAAACCCAAAAAATGCTTAAAATGTCCAACAAAATCTACAAATAAAGAGACTTTTTACTGTAGAATATTATAATTAACGGTTTATTAGATATTGAACGGGAATATTTTTAACATTGAAGCCTATGGGATTCGCCTGAATAAACCACCGAATGACAGGGCATTTCGGGAACCTTTCACTGCTGGTTTGTGTTCTCTGAATAGCCAAAGCATTGCTTCTCTATGGGGATTTCACTGCCCTCAAACAGGCACCGAGAGAATTCAATAATATAACAAAATTGGGTACAACACTTCATGTCTTTCGGTATACTCCACAGGTATATTGCAACACAATAATGACCAGTTACAAGTTTGCATAATATTTTATCTATAGGTCTCATTCGAAGAATCCGCAACAATTTTCTCCATCACAATACGCTGAGTGGGGTTCTATGTGGATGATAAATGTGAGAACAATATGAGCGTGGCTGTCATCTGCAATTATCAATCTGACAGCAACTGCATAATACGTTTCAATTGCAGAAAATCTGAATGGTCCGAATAAACCGTATAAGTTGAGCTGTGACTGATGTGTTATATAGAGGGATAATATTGCTCTTCTATTAATGGACCGAGAACAACCACAGTTGAAGGATATTAGAATGAACCTATAATTAGAAGAATTCTTACAATAACCCATTACTTGTATGCAAGTAATAGGCAAATCGTCGACATTATGCAATTGTTGAAAATGGGTGATATTTTAAAGGCAATAATGAGGGGTTACTTTTAACCGCACTTAATAAAAGTAAAATTTTAAAATAAAAGGGATATCTCCTCGCCAGAGGAATTGATCTGTTTACAATTGGTGTTTAATCACTTTTTCCCGTTGAATAGGTCCTCAAACCGCAGGGGTTGTCATAAACCAACTTCGGTTATTTTGTATCTGTAATTAAGCTAGCTACAAGTGCAATGAGTGTGTTTGAGTTGTTTGTGAGTGATGAGAATGTGACATAACCGTCAGTAGCAATTGCTGACCCCATGTCAGTATCCCCCCCCCCCATCACATTGGCCTGTCCGGCGACAGGAGATCACACAGGCATCCATGCACATTTGAGCAAAAACATCTCTGAATGTGTTTCAAGTGTAAGTGGCAACCGCCCCTTGACTTTTCCAACCCCCTATCTAAAGCACCCTAAGGTGATCACTGGATCTGATTTCTGGCAGGGCTAGCCCAGCTGATATAGACAAAATATATCCTTAATGAACCCCCTCTTTACTATAATGTATTAAATCCAGAGTTACAGTATATGAAACAGCCAGTAGGTGTCCCTCTATTCACTTAGCATTGTATGTGGCGTAAATATAACGTGAGAAGACAGGCATCTGAATTTCATCTTTACAATGATAAGATGACAGTCCCACTTCTCCAGCCAAAGGAAAAATTGGTGTAGCAAAGCGACTAACATGAGCATTTCATTAAAGTATAAATCTGTGGTAAAGTCTATTTATACAGGCTATTAGAGTTGGCTTTGAGAACCTCTGTTGGTACTGTTATTCACAGTAGTTCAGTGTTGTTTACCAATGATTGTAAGAACTTCATCTGTCAGTGTTTGGTTTCCCTTCTGTGGATTATTATTATCATTTATATAGTGCCAACAGTTAAGGCAGCGCTTTATATTAACCAAAGGGAACAAGACACAAACCAACATAGGAATGGAGACAAGAGGTGTAGAGGGCCCTGCTCATAGGAGCTTACAATCTAGAAGGATAAGTGTGGAAGAAAAGAGGAGTTTTATTGGTGCCAGGCTCATTAGTACCATTGGTCCAGGAATTGGTTATAAAATGTGCTCTGATCTTCATCTAAGTCACAACAATTTGAAAAACACAGTCTGCTTAAAATAATACAACACAAACATTATATGTTTTCATGTGTTTATTGAACATAACATGTAAACATTCACAGTGCATGGTGGAAAAATTATGTGAACCCCTAGCCTAATGACTTCTCCAAGAGCTAATTGGAGCCAGGAGTGAGCCAACCTTGAGTCCAATCAGTGTGATATTATTGGATGTGTTGCTGAAAGCTGTCCTGCCCTTTAAAAACACACACCAGTTTTGGGTTTACTGGTTTCAAGAAGCACTGCCTGATGTGAACCATGCCTTGCAGAAAAGAGCTCTCAGAAGACCTACGATCAAGAATTGTTGACTTGCATGAAGCTGGAAAGGGTTACAAAAGTATCACTAAAAGCCTTGATGTTCATGTGTCCACGGTAAGACAGACTGTCTACAAATGGAGAAAGTTCAGCACTGTTGCTACTCTCCCTAGGCGTGGTCGTCCTGTAAAGATGACTGCAAGAGCACAGCGCAGAATGCTTAATGAGGTAAAGAAGAATCCTAGAGTGTCAGCTAAAGACTTACAGAAATCTCTGGCACATGCTAACATTTTTGTTGACACATCTACAATAAGGAAAACATTAAACAAGAATGGAGTACATGGGAGGACACCACGGAGGAAGCCATTGCTGTCCAAAAGGAATATTGCAGCACGTTTGAAGTTTGCAAAAGAGCACCTGGATGTTCCACAGCACTACTGGCAAAATATTCTGTGGACAGATGAAACCAAAATTGAGTTGTTTGGAAAAAACACACAACACTATGTGTGGAGAAAAAAAGGCACAACACACCAACATCAAAACCTCATCCCCACTGTAAAACATGGCGGAGGGAGCATCATGGTTTGGGGCTGCTTTGCTGCCTCAGGGCCTGGACGGATTGTTGTCATTGATGGAAAAATGAATTCCAGAGTTTATCAAGACATTTTGCAGGAAAACGTAAGACCATCTGTCCGCCAACTGAAGCTCCGCAGAGGATGGGTGATGCAACAGGACATTGACTCAAAGCATACAAGTAATTCAACAAAAGAATGGCTTCTACAAAACAAAATACCCTTTCTGGAGTGGCCCAGTCAGAGTCCTGACCTCAACCCGATTGAAATGCTGTGGCATGACCTTAAGAGAGCGATTCACACCAGACATCCCAAGAATATTGCTACACTGAAATAGATTTGTGAAGAGGAGTGGTCCAAAATTACTCCAGATCGTTGTGCAGGTCTGATCTGCAACTACAGGAAACGTTTGGTTGAGGTTATTGCTGCCAAAGGAGGGTCAACCATTTATTAAGTCCAAAGGTTCACATACTTTTTCCACCCTGCACTGTGTATGTTTAGATGTTCTGTTCAATAAAAACATGAAAACATATAATGTTTGTGTTGTATTATTTTAAGCAGACTGTGTTTTTCAAATTGTTGTGACTTAGATGAAGATCAGAGCACATTTTATGAACAATTCATGCAAAACTCCACGTAATCCGAAAGAGTTCACATCCTTTTCTTGCCACTGTAGCTGTACACAGTGTATACTGTTTGTATATTACTGTTAAAACAAAAAAAATAACATGCATCTGAATTCTTGTATTTCTTGATAACTTAAAAGTATATGAATCTGTTCAGCTTGGTAATGATAGGACAGAGAGCGAGACGGGGGAGGGCTGTGTCCTGCTTGATCGAAGAACAGAAGACTGACCAACTTCCAGAAAGACCCACACACTGCTAATATGGAATGCACAATGAAATTGGTGTTCAGTCCAAATCACCCAATAGTGCAATAGTATTTGAATGTGATTGTTCTAACTGATATTGTCTCTCCCATCCATCTCCTACAAAGAGAGCTGTGTATTAATCAGAGCCACATGTTCATAACTGTCACGGCCCTTGCCACCGGCGCCGCAAGAAGGCCGGTGCTGCTCGAAGCTGAGGTCCACCCTGGCAGCACCTTTCATGCCCTGCCCAGCTCTGGCTTCTTTCATAGCACTGACCAGTTCCACAGGTGCTTGCAATCACCGGCCCTGTGCTCCACCATTTAAAGGGGGGAGCACCCATGATTCAATGCTTCTGCATTGTCCTTTGTCTGTGGCTCAAGTGAGTGTGCTACCTGTCATTGAATAAGCTTGTTCTCCTGACACCTGTGTACTGGATCCTCAGCTTTGTTTCCCTGACTCTGCTAGCTCTCCGCCTGTCCATGACCTTAAGCTTTCTCCTCCACCTTGTTTCTGGATCTCCCTTTTGGATACCTTTTGCCTTAAGTCCTGCTGTACCAAGGACCCTTTTGTGCCAAGAACCTGTTTGTAGAGCTTTACTTCTGCATTTTGTGAACTTACCTCAGCCCAGTTCCTGCCCCATTCCTGTCTGTCTAGTACAGGGGTCAGTATCCTCGGCTCCCTGATGATTTGGGAACTACATCACCCATTAGGCTGACTGAGGCACAAGGGAAGTGTAGTTCCCAAAACATCTGAGAGCCAAGGTTGCTGACCCCTGGTCTAGTATGTTCCCTCGTCATCCCTATTCCAGCCTCACCATTTGCTAGTGTTTTCCTGTCTGTATATACCCAAATAAATCCTTGGCTAGTGTTTCCCTGCATTCTGGGCTCGTATCCTGCCCCCCTACCCCAACACGCCCCATGACAATACTAGATCACACCTTAATATGTATGAGCTATGAGAATAGACTATGAAATATTCTTCAATAGATGTGTAGTGAACTACTCATTGTCTGTTTGTCACTGTCTGCAAGTGTGTTAGCTTTTGAAAGTGTATTGTTTGTTGTCTGTATTTTTGTTTAGCAGTGTTTGTATTTGTCAGTTACTCAAAAAGTAAGAAAGCATAGAGCAGGCTATTAGTGCAGTCACTGGTTCTCAGGACCCTCACAAACCTTGGTTTTGCGCACTGCCTATATTTGAATACCTAAAAATTAGGGATGTGCACCGATTTGTTTTTCGATTCGATTCGATTTTTCGAATTTTTAAACTTTTCGATTCGGCTCGTTTCGACTGCTTTCTGTTTCGATTCGGTTCGGCTCGATTCGTTTTTCGGGTACATTTATTTTTCGGAATATCGACCATTTCTCGTATTTTCGGGTCACTTTACTAGGTTTCTGTATCGACTTTTCGTTATTTCGGAAATTTTCGTTTTTTGGAATTGTACATGGTTTTCGGTATATATCGACTATTTTTCGTATTTTCGTGTCACTTTGCTCGTTTTTTGGTTATCGGCTTTTCGCTATTTTGGAAATTTTCGGTTTTTTCGGAACATCTGTTCTCCTCGTTTCAAAGCTGTCTAACTCTATTGCCCCAGCAGTCCAGCACATGGATTTTCCCCAGCACATGGATTTGCCCCAGCTCATGGATTTGCCCCAGCACATGGATTTGCCCCAGCACATGGATTTGCCCCAGCTCATAGGATATTGCCCCAGCTCACGGATTTGCCCCAGCACATAGGATATTGCCCCAGCTCACACATGGATTTGCCCCAGCTCATGGATTTGCCCCAGCACATGGATTTGCCCCAGCACATGGATTTGCCCCAGCTCATAGGATATTGCCCCAGCTCACGGATTTGCCCCAGCACATTGATTTGCCCCAGCACATTGATTTGCCCCAGCACATGGATTTGCCCCAGCACATGGATTTGCCCAGCTCATGGATTTGCCCCAGCACATGGATTTGCCCCAGCACATGGATTTGCTCCAGCACATTGATTTGCCCCAGCACATTTACAAAGACAAAATTTACAGAATCAGCGATATAACCGATAATAGTTAAATAAACGATGTTCAGAATTACCGAAATGGAACCGAAATCCCGAATGGAACCGAAATCATGAATAGAGGGAAAATAAATTTCGATTTGACACATCTCAAGTCCATTCGAAAATTCCGAAAAAATTTCGATTCGGCTCGGAAAACATTTCGGATTCGACTTTTTCGGATCTAAAAAATTTCGGAATTTCGGCCGCATCGAAAGACCCGAATCGGGAAATTTTGTGAAAATTCCGAAACCCGAAACGCACATCCCTACTAAAAATATTCTGTGCTACAAAGTAACTACATGACCCACCATTGTGACATGTTAAAAGCGCTGAACTGGCCATCGCTGGAATCTAGACGCACTCTTCACCTTTCCAACCTGGTGTTTAAGAGCTTTCTGGGAAGCTGCCACCCTACCTGAAAAGGCTGCTTCCCCAGCAGTTCCCTCATCCTATAACCTCCGATCCAGGACCTGCACTTTACTTGCAGCCAGGGCCAGCCCGTCCATGGTGCAGTATGGAGCAAGGGCTCCAGGCGGGTTATTTTTTTTAAAAAATTTTTAAAGGGCGGCACATTTTTGAATCTGGCACCGCTGCACTATTTTATTTTTATTTTTTACCGGCGGCATCTTTGAGCAGTGCCGCCGGCTAACCGCGCTCACACACACGCGTCCTGGGATTAAGGCGCGTGTGGGCCTGTTCCTCATCCTCCTGCTGCGAGTACGACTGCGTACGCCAGCCGAGCCAGACGTCTCTCCCGAGTCCCTTCTCCCGCCAGCACGCACCACCAGCCAGGGGAGCGGCTAGTCATTGGCTGGGAAGTGGGGAAGCCGGTATCTGAGAGGGAAGCAGCTGCTCAGTGATTTCTGGTTATTTCCATTGTTTACGTCGCAGCTGCTCGTCGGATCCCTCCTCCACGCTCAGCCCCAGGGATGTATCACGGAGCGACAGGCGGTGGTCGGTGCCTGCGCTGTGCACCACCTCCCACGGCAGTGCTCGGATCCCTCTCCAGCCTCGCCTGCTGCCACAACCTGTCCAGCTGGGCCTTCACCCACCCACCATGTAGGCGCAGTATGTCTCTGCGCCGCTTGTCTAATGCGCTAGTGGCCGTAGCTAATGGAGGAGGAGGCCAGCCAACATCCGTTGAAGGTTCCTGGGCTGGCGGCGCTGCACCCTCCTCCCAGTTAACTGCAGGCAATATTTTATACCCAGGAGAACAGACACTGCATGCTGAAGCAGAACCGGGGAGACACAGGACCACAGGCAGTACTCCCTGGCAAGGCGGCTAGAGTTGGGTGAGTGACTATGACACACTATTTTTTTTTCTTTGCAGGATGCTCATTGAAGTTTATGGTTGGATCACCAGAAGGCAAGCCGCTCTCAATCTTTTGACACCCCCCCAGCCAGCAGGCCCCTCAAATTCTTTTGACCCCCCAGCTGGTCCCTCACATTCTTCTACCCCCCCCCCTCAGGACCTGTATCACCAGGTGAATGAGTGGGGGGGGCTTGAAGAAAGTGAGGGACCTGCTAGGGGGTCAAAAGAATTTGAGGGGCCTGCTGGCCGGGGGGGTGTCAAAAGATTGAGAGGACCCTGGGGGTGTAAATAGGCTGTACAGCTCTGATACCCTCATACACATCGCATATTACTGTACAGCACTGTGATACCCTCATACACACCGCATATTACTGTACAGCACTGTGATACCCTCATACACACCGCATATTACTGTACAGCTCTGATACCCTCATACACACCGCATATTACTGTACAGCTCTGAAACCCTCATACACACCGCGTATTACTGTACAGCTCTGATACCCTCATACACACCGCATATTACTGTACAGCTCTGTGATACCCTCATACACACCGCATATTACTGTACAGCTCTATGATACCCTCATACACACCGCATATTACTGTACAGCTGTGATACCCTCATACACACCACATATTACTGTACAGCTCTGATACCCTCATACACATCGCATATTACTGTACAGCTCTGATACCCTCATACACACGCATATTACTGTACAGCTCTGATACCCTCATACACACCGCATATTACTGTACAGCTCTGTGATACCCTCATACACACCGCATATTACTGTACAGCTCTATGATACCCTCATACACACCGCATATTACTGTACAGCTGTGATACCCTCATACACACCACATATTACTGTACAGCTCTGATACCCTCATACACACCGCATATTACTGTACAGCTCTGAAACCCTCATACACACCGCGTATTACTGTACAGCTCTGATACCCTCATACACACCGCATATTACTGTACAGCTATGTGATACCCTCATACACACCGCATATTACTGTACAGCTCTATGATACCCTCATACACACCGCATATTACTGTACAGCTCTATGCTACCCTCATACACACCGCATATTAATGTACATTAATGGGGGGGCAGCATTTCATCCATCGCTCCAGGCAGCACTGTGGCTTGGGCCGGCCCTGCTTGCAGTACCACAATACAAAAAGAAAGTGGCTCGAATATTATCCTCTGAGCTTCCCTCTTAAGTAATGGGTATTTTCGAATGGGAGATCTTCTTATTATGTTGTAGATTCACTTTTCACATTTCACATATTTCACATATGATCTTCAACCCTCGAAAGAAAGGGGATAAAGTGGCAACATAGTGTGATATGCTTAAATCTTCTGTGCCCCCCAAATAAACATGCAATGGTTCAACTCACATGTGGAGGTGTCATAAATCAGACACTAGATATACTGCACCACCGGTGTTATTAAGGAGATACCGGACTCCCCTACAGTGCCTCCGTTTGAAGATGTTCCTCCAAGAAATAAATAACAGCTGCAGGACCTTAGATAAAGGTGTATGGAAATTTATTTCTTTAAAACAATTAAAACAAATTAAAATTCGAACACCAAAACGCGTTTCGCGAGCAAGTCGCTTCCTCAGTCGGCAAAAAGTAAATGATTTTTGTTATCCTGCAGTGTCCTTATATCCCCTAATGTCCTTAGCATAATTGAATGGCGGAACGCCCGTTTTTCGAAACTCGGCAACCTCCACTGCGCATGCGCGGGATGCCGTCCAATGAGAATGCGAGATCCGCATTCCAAGATGGTGGTGCGTTTCACTCAGCGTTGTCGTGCGGTTCAGTCTCTAGTGCTTATGTCTCAGGCAGTATTCATTAAGTGCCCTAATCTATCTTAAAAGGCTCAATAGCATTATTCATATAAAAGACTCAGTAGCATAATTCATATAAAAGAACTCTTATGGATGTATTGATATTACATCCACTATTGCAGTTATATACAGCATATATTTACTCAACAATTACAAAAGCCCCGAAAAAGGGGGGGGGACAATCTCTTAGAATCCTTAAAATACAAGGTATTTACTTTTAAATGTGTCTCTAAAGTTAATTTAACCTCAAGTTATAGTGTATAAAATCACATCACATTGTGAACCCTATAAATATTTATCCCAATCAATTCTATATCTCGATATAAATCGCAATTATATGTTGTAGTATATGAATTCACCCTATCAACCCAAATAAATATACCAGATAATCTTAATTTCTCGATGCGAAATGCAACTATATATATCTTAGTATTATTTAATGTGACCTATGTGTTACTAAATGTTTTTTATTTTATTTTTTATTTTATATTATTTTTTATTGTTGTTTATGATTTTTTATTTTAATAATCTTATAATTTATATTGGTGGTCTAAAGTGCAATGATGCTTTATCCTCCCTGAGAAATATATTTATACCCCTATATAATTCATTTTTAAGATATACCAAAAAAAACAACTGGTATTTTTAAAGTGCTAGATAAGTGATATTGTCGTAAAATACAGTAAAATTAACCATATTAATTATTATTAATAAATTGTTGACTATACTTTGAAATATCTGAAAAATCTTTTTTTTTTTTTTTGTGTTGTAAAAAATGGCAAATTTCTAAATCTTGATTAAGTCCCTTAGGTACCAATGTTTTTAAATTATAAATCCACCTCATCTTTACTCTATTTATCTTATTAATAAAATCTCCTCCTCTCCATTCCTTCTCCACCTGTTGAATTGCTAAAAATTTCGTCCCCCTGGGGTCCTTGTTATGATTATCCTTGTAATGCTGTGGTACTGTGTGCAAGTCTATACCTTTTTTGATATTATTAAGGTGTTCGCGAATGCGAACATTCAGACTTCTCGTTGTTCGGCCAACATACATTTTTCCACACGGACAGATTAAAATATAAATAACATTCTTAGAAAAACAAGTGAGTGTGTCATGTATCTTATGTATGTCTCCCGTCATACTACTAAAATCTTTTATATGCCTCTTTGGGTTCCCTGTTGATCTACATCCAAAACAATTACCGCACCCATAAAAAACATTATCTAAACCAAAATGATTTTTTGTTTTTTTCTTTCTAGAGTGACTACTCACTATTTGGTTCTTAATATTATCCACTCCTCTAAAAATAATAGTGGGTGAAATCTCCAATATCTGGCAAAGATCATCATCTTTTCGAAGAATAGGCCAATATTTTTTGAAAATTCTTTTAATCTCCTTGTGTTCATTACTATATTGGCAGACAAAGGGAACCTTATTCTTTAATCTTCCTTTTGAGTTCGTTTCTTTTCTTTCATTGAGAATATATTTTTGATCTATCTGGTTTTGATCTATCTAATTGTTGAGTAAATATATGCTGTATAATAACTGCAATAGTGGATGTAATATCAATACATCCATAAGAGTTCTTTTATATGAATTATGCTACTGAGTCTTTTATATGAATAATGCTATTGAGCCTTTTAAGATAGATTAGGGCGCTTAATGAATACTGCCTGAGACATAAGCACTAGAGACTGAACCGCACGACAACGCTGAGTGAAACGCACCACCATCTTGGAATGCGGATCTCGCATTCTCATTGGACGGCACCCCGCGCATGCGCAGTGGAGGTTGCCGAGTTTCAAAAAACGGGCGTTCCGCCATTCAATTATGCTAAGGACATTAGGGGATATAAGGACACTGCAGGATAACAAAAATCATTTACTTTTTGCCGACTGAGGAAGCGACTTGCTCGCGAAACGCGTTTTGGCGTTCGAATTTTAGTTTGTTTTAATTGTTTTAAAGAAATAAATTTCCATACACCTTTATCTAAGGTCCTGCAGCTGTTATTTATTTCTTGGAGGAACATCTTCAAACAGAGGCACTGAAGGGGAGTCCGGTATCTCCTTAATAACACCGGTGGTGCAGTATATCTAGTGTCTGATTTATGACACCTCCACATGTGAGTTGAACCATAGCATGTTTATTTGGGGGGCACAGAAGATTTAAGCATATCACACTATGTTGCCATTTTATCCCCTTTCTTTCGAGGGTTGAAGATCATATGTGAAATATGTGAAATGTGAAAAGTGAATCTACAACATAATAAGAAGATCTCCCATTCGAAAATACCCATTACTTAAGAGGGAAGCGCAGAGTATCACCACATTTTTCTGTTGTCTTGATTATTCGGTGGTTGGAGGTGAACCACCTTGTGTGTGAATTTTTGCTGCTGACTTTTGAACTGCGACTCAATTTACCAAGGACTTTTAATGGTTTATGGTCTATAGTAGTATTGGTTTAATTGTTGCACTGTTCATTTCTATCTACTAGGGGGCGCCAGATACTTACTCGTTTTCGAATATTATCCTACCTAGCTCCACAAATCTTGTGGAGAATAACCTCCCAGACTCCATCAAATCTTACCCCAGTTTAAAGTCACTTAAGAGCTCCCTATTAACATACCGCAATACAGAATGCACCTGTAAACATGTAACATAGTGAATATATTTATTTTCTGTTAATCTGTATATTTGTGTTGTTTTTAATATCTTGCATTTTATTACTTTGAATTGTTACAGTCGTTACAGAAATACAATGTTCTTGAACCCAGGACATACTTGAAAATGAGAGAAATCTCAATGTATCCTTCCTGGTAAAATCCTTTATAAATAAATAAATGTGTGACTTCATTTATAGTGTCAATGTGTCTCTGGAAGAATTGTAAACAAATATGTATATAATACAATGTAAAGACAATATATTTACTGTAATTAATACAGTGTTTTTATTCTAACGTTTATATAAATATTAGATTTTATTTACATATGTACTTAGTCATCACATTTTGAGACTTTAAGCTAAAGCCCTGTGACTCACTGGAAGCTGGAAACACCTCCTGATTCATGCATTTTGACAAACAGATGTAATATGCAGTTAATTTATTTGTAATGCTTATATTACAATAATTATATGTATGACTGACACACAACAGCTTATGCTTGTTTGTCAATGAGGTGTAAACTGTTGCTAAATCTAAAAGTGAAGCACAAGCTCATGTGGTGGTGAAATTTGTCCCCTAGATCCTACAGAATAATGACTGTGTCACTTCTGTCTGTGATGACCAGTGGTGGTTAGGCTTGGTTGAGGACATCAATGAGGAAAACTGGTATGTGTCAGAGTTGCCCAGCTTGCAGACAAAACCTACAGGTCTATTCAAAGAAAGGTGAAACTCAGGAGAATGACTGGAAAAGTGAAAATTCTGGGTCAAATGGCCAAACCAGTAAAATTCGCCCATTTATCTTGCTTACCAAATTGGCTGCTTGGTCTACAATTGTTCTCTTCTCCTGTCAGTTCTCCTGGTTTTCACCTTTCTCTGAATAACCCTGCTAGTTAAGCAAGGAAACCCCTAATCTGACAGACTGAGTTTTTTTAGAATAGCCAGTACTAAGCTGAATACAGTATATGAACAATACATATAAGTAGTGAATTCACAGGGACAAGAGAGATATCACAGAACAAACACAAAGCCAGAGGTCAGTACATTGAATCAGTATAATATTTAACAATACACGGAATATAGAGCAACACCAAAGTCCAGATACCATAGTCAGGGTCATTATACAGTGTTGGTTGTGTTTGAATAAGAGGCAGCATTGACTTGCAGAAGTGCAGGCTTTACTTAAGTTGTGAATCTTTATTGTTGAATAACCTGTCAGACATCTGGTTACAGCAAATAGCAGAGATGGAAGAGAAAAATAATAGAGGCGAGACAACAGGAAAAACAACTTCTTTCCTGTAAACTTTACCAACAAGTCCATAGACATATTTAGGCAGTTAGAAGAGAAGAAAGTATTATAGTGCAGGCACGATTGTCGTATAGTATGCGTAAAATATTACCCACAAATGTTGTATAGTGAGTGTGACAATACCGGCTGGGTGGAGTAGGGGTAACATCACTGCTCTGCATGGAGAGAGCCTGTGGAGTCATGGGTTCGATCCCAGCGAGCAACCTCTCCAGTAAGTGTCCTTAGGCAAGACACCTGACGGTACATACTCACCACCCAGGACATACTTGAAAACGAGAGAAATCTCAATGTATCCTTCCTGGTAAAATCCTTTCTAAAAAAAATATGTGACAACCAAAATTTGTGCTCAACATATCAAACCATACTAGAGAGAAATCCATATGGCGCATCAAGTGTAATAGTGTCCGTGATATTAGCTGTACAATGGCAATAGACCAGTGGGAAACAGTGACATCAAAATCAATAAAATGCTCATGAAAACGATGAAACAGTCCTCAATGTGCGAATGCTTGTGGTCAGACTTATTGTCATCTCACAAAGAGAAGAAAACAAACAAATGATGCAGAATACTGTCACATCTCGGCCCTGCCCCCTGCTGGTGGTAGCAGGGATTCCTGTTTATTTTTGTTTTCAGGCTGCAGACCATCTGTTGGACAAATTGGTCTGCGGTCACATGACCTGTTCAGCCCTATATGTAGGGCCAGGATTTCCCTTGGATCAGGATAGACCATATTCTACCTAGTTCCTGCGCGCTGTATTATTGTTCTGATATCTCTGTGTTTGACCCCCGGCTCTAGTCTTTGGATTACCCTCTTGTCTGACCCCTGAAGTTATTCTGGTATTCCGTGTATGACCTCTGGCTCTTGTGTTTGGATCTCTCTTTCGTCTGTTCCCTGAAGTATTTCTGATATTCTGTGTATGACCTTCTGGCTTGGATTTTTGGACCTCTCTAGTATTAACCTTGTCTGTTTCAGGTATTATTGTGTTTGAATTATTTAGCTGTTTCACTCAGCTGGCATTTGGCCACAAAGCCAATTTGCTGTTGAGTGGTTCTCTTCTCAGGACTTTATCTTTACTCCCTGGGTAGGAGCGTCTGGATCATCAGTCTGTATCTGTTTGTATTTAATGCTGCCCTGCAGCTTGCACAATTCATTGTCTTACCAAGTACCTTAGTTCTGAAGCTTAAGTCTTGCTATCCTCTGTATTGTTGGGTGCTCTAAATTGTCCGTTGGTCTCGAAACCTTTGGAGCATAGTAGCAGTTCAGTTGTCATGTAATACTCCCTGGATTTGGAGTATAAATCTGAAAGTATTGTGCTTGATCCTGTTACTGACAGCTATTCCATATACCTGCCCTAAAGGCTTCAACCTCCGCAGATTAAAGGCTCCCCATCACCCTATAGGGGGCTCACCGTCACAAATACGAAGTAAATTAGCTAAGCTCCTATATTTAAAAGGCAGGAACTCACATTTCAAAGAGTCTTAGGGCCAAATTACATACTTGGTGCTAAGTTAACGCTCACCTGTGTCAGCGTTAACGTTAGCCCAAATAGTTTAAACATATTACAATCCAAACGCTAACGGGTTAAGTTTGGTATCCTGTGCTTTTCAGCGCGAGGTTACTGTACTTTGCACTCCCTATACTTAACATGGGGAGCACAAAGTCCTAACGCTGATTAACGTCCGGCCGCGGTTAACCAGAGCCAGGACTTGGTGCTAACGGATTCCGCTTCTGCAGAATCCCTTAGCACCATCCAGAAACCCCCCCACCAAAAAACAAATCAAGATACCTCCTGTCCCGCGGCTCTGTCCACCTCCTTAGTCCGGCGGGAGCAGGGAGAGACTGGGGGGAAAAGTCCCTCCAGTCTCCCCCTGCGTATCACTACGCTGTCCGGCCAGATCTCGCAAGGCGAGATCCGGCTGGTCATGTGACCGCCGGCATTCGCAGTTCCATGGAGTCCATGGAGCCCGCAAACAATGCAGGCAGCTTTTTTTAGCGCCTGCATTGTAATCTAGCGGTAAAACGGGCACGCAAACAATGCAGGCAGCTTTTTTTAGCGCCTGCATTGTAATCTAGCGGTAAAATGGGCACGCTAGGGGGAAACTGCGAGTGCAGTTTTTCCTCCCTAGCGTCCCTGTTTTACCGATCGTAATTTGGCCCTTAGTAGGTCCTGGCTTTAGGTTCATATGCCCTTTGGCCAAATAGATGGTGGCGCTTCCCTTTTACCTTTTTTGTCAGTGGCGATCACTTGAATGAAACAAAGGTACAAGGAGACAGCACTCCCATAGCATGACACTGTGTATCACTGTATTAGATTTAAATTTAGAGTAACACTCACCGATTCTGGAGTCTCATAGTTGTTGTGGGCTCAGATCATATAGCGTTAGGTACCCTTAGGGCAGGTACCCAAAACCAGTGGTCAGTCCTCTGGTCCCGAGGTGCTGATAGGTGTAGTATTCGGGCAGTGAGAAAAGAGCAGGTCAGTCAGTAGAGGTTTAAAAAGTAAATCTTAATTTATTAAAAGAATAAGCAGTAAATGAATTAAATAAAAGACACGTGGCGCACTGAAATGCATTTTGGCATCAAAAGCCTTCCTCAGTCAGTCCTCCAGTGTCCAATAAAATCATTTTATTGATTCTTGATATCACTTTTTCCCACTGGACTATTGCCGTTGTACGTCTAATATCACAGACACTATTACACTTGATGTGCAATATGGATTTCTCTCTAGTATGGTTTGCTAAAGCCAGAACGCCGCGGGACCCCGGACAGAGAGGTGAGTATCTCCGTGGGGGCTCCTGCAAGTGGAGGATGTGTGGGGAATGTCCCCCGCATATAGCGGGAGTCAATTAGGATGTTCCCCACACGTCCTCCGCAGTGAAAGAGTTAAAGAAATATTAAAAAACGATAAAAAAAACAGAAACTTTTTTTGACGAAAAATGCCTAAAAGATCCTAAAAAAGCTATAAATAAAGAGACTTTTTACTACAGAATAAAATAATAAACGATTTATCAGATATTGAATTAAAATGGGACTATTTTTAACATTGAAACCTATACAGGGTTATTCAAAGATATCCGAATTGCTTGAGAAAGGTAACCGAACGCTGAAAATCAGCGTTCGGTTACCTTTCTTGGTCATTTGGCTATCCAGAGAGCAGGCAATTCGCCAAATCCTTGCGAATTGCCCTGCCATTCGGTGCCTGTTCGAGGGCAGTGAAATCCCCATGAAAAAGCACTGCTTTGGCTAATCAGAGGACACAAACCAGCAGTGAAAGGTTCCCGAATTGCCCTGCCATTCGGTGGTTTATTCGGCAAGTTTATTCAGGAGAATCCCATAGGCTTCAATGTTAAAAATATTCTGGTTTTAATTCAATATCTAATAAACCGTTCATTATAAAATTCTGCAGTAAAGAGTCTCTTTATTTCTATATTTTTTAGGATATTTTAATAATTTTTCTGTATTTTTTTTAAAAAAAAAGTCTGATTTTTTTTTTTTAACTTTACTGTTTTTTTCAGTAACAGCCCTTTTTATTATCATTCCCTGGACCTCATATGTAAATTTCAGACATTTTCGCTAGTTTCATTGCAAACAGCGTTTCACTTTTCAATCATTCATGCAAACTGTTTTGCCAATTTATTCACCTCCCTCGTCTGCGGTGTCGGCTTTTTCTGGAGGCTTCACTGTGTGTGATCGGCTCCTGCTCAGGTATTTCCGGCGTCTTCGACAGGTTAATCCAGATGTTTTTGCGGGTTTTCGGTGGGTTTGCGGTGACTTTTCCCTGCAATTCGGGGACCCTGTGGTGCTTGCTGAATACACCGCAGGGTCACCGAAATGGGATCGGCAAAAGGAACCGAATTGAAGAGAATGAAAAGTCACCGAACATGCGGTGACTTTTTGAATCTCTTTGAATTACCCTGTTAGTATTTGGTGTGTGTGTGTGTGTGTGTATGTATATCAGGGCTCAAAATTTCAAGTTCTAAGCTACTAACCAGGCCATAAGAGTTACTTGCCACCAGTTGTTCCACCTAACCCCTACCCAGCCCTGAACTCTGCCCCTAAACACACACCCTTAAATTATCTTATGAAATTACACTGTTAAAGGTTTTATTTAGAATAACGTTACAAAAATAACATTAATACCAGACATCAGACCCCAGATACTTGTATACCCAGTAATCAGACCCCAATGTGAGCAGAGCGAGGAGGCAGGGAAGCTCCTCTCTGCCCCCCTGCCAGTGACAGACGAGCTTCGTAAGGTTAGGCAGCTGATCCCTGCCACCATGTAGCCTGGGGAAGGGACCGCCGGAATACACAGCACAAAATAATTTATTCTGCAACCTGCGTTTGCATTTCCACTCGCCCTCACTTAATTTCCACTCGCCAAATGCGAGTAGGCGAGTGGAAATTTTGAGCCCTGTATATATATATATATATATATATAATTAGCTGTATATGGTTGGGCTCCTGAATTGGGGTGGTATACAGCTAGTGGTTTTCGAGAGTGCCCTATTACTTTCATGGTGGCAGTGTATACATTCGGAATGGTGGGTACGGTGTAAGGGGGTTAGGTTGGCATAACTTGGGGCCCTTGAGCGGGTAGAGTTAGTAAGTTCAGAGGCTTGGAGCTGTAATTCCCTTGTACGCTCTCCTTCCGCGTGTCACGGCAAGGTAGGTAGTTAGCTAGTTTAGCTAGGTCATTTCTTTCCGTGACACAGGCATTTAGACAGCGCCAACATATGCCACAGCGCTTTACAATAGGGAGCACAAACAGGAGACGTACATGATACATAATGAAAAGATTACCCTTCGCGTAGGAATTGACAGATATATAATTTTCGCGGCTATGTAAGAATGATAGGCGTCGTTAGGGGTTCTGAGACGCAGTTACACAGCGGAATGTAGTCTGGTTTACACGTAGGATAGAGGTATGTGTGGGCATGTAGGTGAGAGAATAGTGGTTGGAGACATAGAAAATATGTTACCTCTCACTCTGCTTCCTATGTTAGAATGGTGATAGTAGGTGTAATTGAGCTTCCATGGGGTTCTGAGATACAGTTACACAGCAGAATGTGGTCTAATTTAAACGTAGGAGAGGGGTAAGTGTGGTCACGTACGTGAAATAATGATGGTTAGAGAAGGCTATGTTAGAACTGTGATTGGAGTAATTGAGTGTCCCTAGGGGTTCTGAGACCCAGTTACACTGTGAAATGTGATCTTATTTACATTTAGGACAGCGGAAATTGTCTGAACATAGGTCATAGAATGGTGGTTGGAAAGAAATTGTGGAAAATTGAGAAGTAGCGCATTTTCATAGCTATTTGAGAACAGTGATAGGAGTAATTGAGCATCCTTAGGGGTTCTGAGACGCAGTTACACAGCGGAATATAGTCTCCTGTACACGTAGGAAAGAGGTAAGTGTGGGCATACAAGTCAAAGAATGGTGGTATGAGAAGGTGGACGCACACTAAGAGGTAACAAATTATCGCGGCTATTTAAGAGTTGTGATGGGAGTAATTGAGCATCCCTAGGGGTTCTGAGACCTGGTTACACAGCAAATTGTGGTTTGATTTCCATGTAGGACAGGGATACGTGCGGTCACATAGGTGACAGAATTGTGGATAGAGAGAGTGGCGCACATTGAGAGGTAACGTATTTCCACAGCTATGTTAGAATGGTGATATTAGTAATTGAGCGTCCCTAGGGGTTCTGAGACGCAGTTACACAGAGGAATGTAGTCTGATTCAGTGGCGTCACTAGGGTTGGAGTCACCCGTGCGGTAACTTATGGTGTCACACTCCCCCCTGAGTTTTACGTTTTGTTTTCTTTTAAACTACTTACTCATAAATCTGTACTCCCATATATCACTGAATGCTCATAATACTCGGCGCACATTAGTGTGAGGTTTATTGCTGTGGAGCTCTCTCATATGCTCACACACTAATTTTGATGAACTGCCAGCAAGTACGGTGCCTGTTCGAAAGCAGTGAAGGTCCCCATAGAGAAGTAATGGTTAATCTGTTCAGAGACAACGAACAGCAGTGAAATGTCCTGATGTCCGGTGTTTTCATTTGGCAGGTTTATTCAGGCAAACACCATAGGTTTCAATGTTAAAAATATTCCCGTTTTTATCCAATATCTAATAAACCGTTTATTCCTTTAATCTGTAGTAAAAAGCCTTATTTATTGATTTATTTATTTAGTTTCTTTTAGGCATTTTTAAAAAAAAATCTAATACCGCTTTTTCTTTTATCTGTAACAAACCTTTTTATTATCACTTATAGGACCTTATATGTTAATTCCAGACATTTTCATTCAGTAGTTTTTTTGAAAACAGCAGGTGACGGGTTTGCGGCGGCTTTCGGTGGCTGATTCCCTGCACTTCACTGCCCCTGCGATGAAGTCAACGGGGAAATTTGATTCCCCAAAGTGAGCGGAACAACAGAACACTGAAATGTCTGCGTCATTTCAGTGCTCTGTGAATATCCCCATTAGTGGTGGTTTTTGTAGTGCCAGCCTAGGCCTTGCCTACCCAGGACATACTTGAAAATATCGTGTCTAGGAGGTCCCATAACCTGCCCGTGAAGTGGCGCATTTGTAGGATGTATAGAAACATTTAAAAAATGACATTTCAAATGAAGGTAAATGGTTTTCCTTTAATCTATTCATAAACAACTGCTTGGGGCGGCAGCCTGTATGAAAAGAAGAGACATTTTAGGACACGCAGAACAAGTTTAGTGATTTTTTGGCTAAATTATGGTGAAACTTATGCAGGCTTTGGATGAAAGTAACAATAGGTGCTTTAAAATTGGGCCTTTAGTGTCGGCAACAGTGCCGTCACACCGTAACCCCTCTGTGGTATTGTGGAAGAGTGCAGGGTTGGACCCTGCGGTCCAATATTAAAATGATATGAATCTGGTACAGGCGTCAGTGCACCCAAATATTGTGCCTTTGGTGGCAGCAAGTGCCTTCACACCATAAGTAACCCCTCTGTGGTATTGTGGAAGAGTGCAGTGGTGGAGGTTTGGGAATGCAGAAGAGATCCCCGATCTATTCATTTACGTCAGCATCAGGGAATTGATAGCTGCTGATCCAGGACTGGTTCATTTTTATAAATGTCAGCCGGTCTACAGAGTCGGTGGACAGACGCACTCTTTTGTCTGTGACAAAACCTCCAGCGGCACTGAACGTCCTTTCAGAAAGCACGCTGGATGAAGGGCTACCTAGTAGCTGCATAGCATATTGGTTAAGTTCTGGCCAATGATCCAATCTCAACACCCAGTAAGCCAGTGGATCATCTGCTGTAAAGGTATCCAGGTCTGCCCATGCCCCTAGGTAGTCCTGCACCATATGGTGAAGACGCTGGCAATGGGTGCGTACATTTGACGTCCCTGGGCGTCGTGGACTAAAAAAAATTAAAAAGGCATCAGTCCGGGGCGTGGCCAGCTACTCGAGAGAGAGGACGTGTCTCGCCGAAGCTCCGCATGTCCTCTATTATACTGGGGATCCTATTTGATTTTTTAAGAGGAGATTGCTCATTGTATGATCCCTGAGAGGCTGGCCATTGGTACCGCGCAGTCTGGAGCCCGCTTGGTTCCCCCCTCCGGACCAGAGAGACCCCGCTGACGGTTGCTGCCTCGTGGCGGCGGCGGCCATCTTGCGGCCTGCTACTTGACTCTGTTGGCGTCTGACCTCCCTGGTCCTACCACCTTGTCCCGGACTCTGAATATCCTACCGGTTGTGGAGATGGAGGGCCCACGTCTCCTGGCCGACTTTGCTGACTGCCCTGTGGGCCTTTAGTGTCGGCAACAGTGCCGTCACACCGTAACCCCTCTGTGGTATTGTGGAAGAGTGCAGGGTTGGACCCTGCGGTCCAATATTAAAATGATATGAATCTGGTACAGGCGTCAGTGCACCCAAATATTGTGCCTTTGGTGGCAGCAAGTGCCTTCACACCATAAGTAACCCCTCTGTGGTATTGTGGAAGAGTGCAGTGGTGGAGGTTTGGGAATGCAGAAGAGATCCCCGATCTATTCATTTACGTCAGCATCAGGGAATTGATAGCTGCTGATCCAGGACTGGTTCATTTTTATAAATGTCAGCCGGTCTACAGAGTCGGTGGACAGACGCACTCTTTTGTCTGTGACAAAACCTCCAGCGGCACTGAACGTCCTTTCAGAAAGCACGCTGGATGAAGGGCTACCTAG
Source organism: Leptobrachium leishanense (assembly GCA_009667805.1). NCBI lineage: Eukaryota > Metazoa > Chordata > Amphibia > Anura > Megophryidae > Leptobrachium > Leptobrachium leishanense. The sequence continues at coordinate 246,736,295 of CM019065.1, forward strand.
TAGCTGCATAGCATATTGGTTAAGTTCTGGCCAATGATCCAATCTCAACACCCAGTAAGCCAGTGGATCATCTGCTGTAAAGGTATCCAGGTCTGCCCATGCCCCTAGGTAGTCCTGCACCATATGGTGAAGACGCTGGCAATGGGTGCGTACATTTGACGTCCCTGGGCGTCGTGGACTAAAAAAAATTAAAAAGGCATCAGTCCGGGGCGTGGCCAGCTACTCGAGAGAGAGGACGTGTCTCGCCGAAGCTCCGCATGTCCTCTATTATACTGGGGATCCTATTTGATTTTTTAAGAGGAGATTGCTCATTGTATGATCCCTGAGAGGCTGGCCATTGGTACCGCGCAGTCTGGAGCCCGCTTGGTTCCCCCCTCCGGACCAGAGAGACCCCGCTGACGGTTGCTGCCTCGTGGCGGCGGCGGCCATCTTGCGGCCTGCTACTTGACTCTGTTGGCGTCTGACCTCCCTGGTCCTACCACCTTGTCCCGGACTCTGAATATCCTACCGGTTGTGGAGATGGAGGGCCCACGTCTCCTGGCCGACTTTGCTGACTGCCCTGTGGGGGGCATGGACGGACCTGGGGAGCGCCGGAGTGGCAAATCGGCATCCCTAGTAGGAGGTGAGGATGCCATGACCTGTGGCCTAGACGCATGCCTGCAACTGCTGGAAAGGGAGGACGATGAGGCCCCGCTTACTAGGGGGTTTTGGCACCGGATGCTGGCGACGCTGAGCGGCTGCTGTGAGATGGAGACCCTGGGGGCGAGGGAGCTGGGGGCTACCTCAGAACTGGCTACTGCTGGAGGCATCGATGGAGGCGACTTGGAAGGGGTGCCGACCCGGATGTCACGACCACCTAAGCTGTCCCTGGCTCCGAATGCTGGCGTTGTGGAGGAGACCTGCGTGCTTCAGCGGGTAGCTGTGCTGGCGGTTCCCACCGTAAGGCCTGTGATGGATGATTTCCCCGGCAGGTGGTGAGGATGACTCGGATGCGGTCGAAGAGATTCCACATGGCCCTGCCGCACGCTAGTGGCGTAGGAGTTAGCAGAGCGGCGCGTGCCTTGTGAGGACCTGACGACCTTTTCTGTGGCTCTAAGCTGGTGGTAACCCGATACCTTGGCGTAGTGATATCAATGAGGGCTGTGAGACCTGGTCTGCCTTGCAGCGCCCTGCCTGCTGTAATAGTAATCCCATTCCGGGACAACGGCTGAGGAGATCCTTTCACTGTATTTTTTTGTTTTTTCTTTAGCTGCCTTTTCTGCTGATTATTCTGCCTTCTCCTGGTGCCCCCTCCCGTCTGCAGAGTGCTTTTTCGTTTTTTTTATGTGAAGTGATTTGTGAAGCCACACTCCACCTTCAGCTGAGACCCCCCTTTGCGATGACACTTGACTTTTCTGTTTTTTTTTTTTTTTTTCGGTCTCCTCCCCCCTCCCTGATTTTTCCTGATACACCATCTCTGAGGACTCCCTTTTTTTTTTCTTCTTCTTAGCAGTCTTAAGACGACCCCCGTCGTTCCTCATTTTACTTTTATATGCTGTCTGCAACGTTATGCATAGTTGTTTTTGTTCTTTCTCTCTCTACGTGCTTTATTTGACCTTTTGTGGCCCTGCGAGGCCTTTATTTCCAGTTTGCTGTCTTGCTGACAATATTACAAAATAAAAACTTGTAAATTTAAAAAAAAAGGCATCAGTCAAGCGGCCCCGGCCTTCACCGCTCTTCCTCTGATCATCCACAGCCTCAGAAGCACCTGTGTCATCACTTGTGTAACACCTTTCCAGGCACTGGTAGGTTACCAAGTGTCGCTTTAGAGCGTCCTCAAGTTGTTTCATCCTGTGCTCCCTCTGTGTGGGCAGGATGAGCTCTGCAACTTTACCCTTGTATCGTGGATCAAGAAGGCTTGCCAACCAGTAATGATCCCTCTCCTTGATAGCACGAATCCTGAGGTCCTTTAGCAGGCTTTGCAGGATAAGGGAGCCCATGCAGCGTAGGTTGGAGGTGGCATTAGCTTCTGAGTCTTCCTGGTCAATGAGGATGACCCCATCGTGCACTTCCTCCTCCCAGCCACGTACTAGTCCTTGGGTTTCTGGGCACACAAAACCCTCCCTTGAGGAATCCCCACCTTCAATGCCCCCACTACTTAAATATTCCTCCTCATCCTCCTCCTGTCTGATCTGAGGACCCGCAGGAATGCTGTCTGCGTAAAGACTGGGGCCTTGAGAGTTAGGGAAGGCCTCCTCTTCCTCCCGCTGCTCTGCCTCTAGTGCCACATCTATAATTCCCCGCAGAGTGCGCTCCAGCAGGAACACTAAAGGAATTGTGTCACTGATGCATGCACTGTCCCATCTCACCATCCTCGTTGCCTCCTCAAATGGTGACAGTACAGTGCATGTATCCTTGATCATCAGCCACTGCGGGGGGAAAAAATCAAGTTGACCTGAACCTGTCCTTGTGCCATACTCACACAGGTACTCATTGATGGCCCTCTGCTGCTTGTGCAGATGCTGCAGCATTGCTAATGTCGAGCTCAAGCTGGCGTGGTGTTAACCATCTCTGCACCTGCCCCTGCAGAGCTGACAGAATTTCTGGCCCGGTGTGGCTCCTGTCCCCTAAACAAACCAGCTCAAGCACAGTATGGCATTTTTTTGCTTGAGCCATTGCGTAGCCCCTGCCACGCGTCGGTTTAACTGCCACTTCGCCAGAGACAGAGAAGGAGAAGGAGGAGGAAGAGGTGGTGGAGCAGACAGACCTCATATAAGCAGCTTCCTGGAGGCGTGGTGGATGAACAAGCTCCAGCACAGAGCCCCATCTTGGATCCCTCCCAGCTGCAATCAGTTACCCAGTGTGCCGTGAAGGATATGTAACGGCCCTGTCCATGCTTGCTGGACCACGTGTCTAAAGTCATGCCTGACTGCCTTTCCCAATGACCCTATAACATTGTGTTCCACGTGCTGGTATAGTGCTGGAATGGCCTTCTGTGAAAAAAAATGGCGTTTTGGAACCTGCCACTGTGGTACAGCACATTCAGCAAATTCACGGAAGGAAGCCGAGTCCACCAGCTAGAAAGGCAGCAGCTGTAATGCGAGTAATTTTGCTAAGCTGACATTTAGACGCTGTGCTTGGGGATGGTTGGGACTATATTTTTTCTTACGCTGCAGCAGCTGGGGCAACGTAATCTGACTGCATGAATCTTCAGCTGATGGGATGCTGTCACATTCTGAGAAAGGACCTGGTACACCCATTACTGTAGCATCATCCCTGTCAGTGGAGGTTGTAGGCAATGACATGGCAGGACATATAGTGGGGGTAGAGACAGATGAGGAGGAGGAGGACCTATGCAAAGTGTTGTGCCAACGGGATGCGTGGCAGGTGGTCATATGTCGCCTCAAGCACGTGGTACCCAAGCGTGGGATGTCTTTCCCACGGTTGATCCTCATCTGACATTGATTACAAATAGCAACGGTGCGGTCTGCTGCACATTTCTTAAAGAACTCCCAGACAGCAGACTTCCCGTACATGTGCTTTGAGACAACAGCGCTCTGCACCTGAGCAGCTATGACTTCTGATGCCTTGGACTGGCTACGGTTGGTCATAGAGGACGTTGTGCCTCGTGTTTGTTGTGCCTCCTCCTCACTTGACTCCTCTGTTCGATCAGGCAACCAGGTGGAGTCAGTGACCTCATCATCGTCATCACCCCCTATCTCCTCGTCACTGGAGCTAACTTGGCAGTATGCTGCAGCTGCTGGGGCAACATGAGTGCCAGCTATTTGTGTCACTGGCACCCCCTTCCTCTAGGTTGATTATACTCCCTTCCTCAACCTCAGAGTTTGAATCAGAGCACTGTAGTTGCTGCACATCCTCAAGCAGCATGTCACTGTCATTGTAGTCAAACAATTCAGCTGACTCCTCCGTGTGTGATAGTGAGGCTACCGCAGGAGTAGCTGTGGACATGGAGGCTGAATTAGATGTTTTGGCAGCTGAGGTGGACTGTAAACCACTACAAGCCTGGCTGACAGAGGACTCGGAAGATGAGGATGGCCTGGTTAGCCAATCCTGCAAATCCTCTGTATGTTGCTGCTGCTTAAGACGGTGCAGCACCAGTTAGAAAGGACAAGCGTGCCCCTGCAGAGGATGCACCACGTCCACGACGTCCAGAGGCACAGCCTCCCGACACAGAGGCTGCTTGCCCTCTTATCTGTGTCTGGGAGTGTCTGCTTGTCTTTTTTGTCTTTCTGACATGGTGAGTGATATATAGATATAGATATGCAGAACTCTGATTCAACTGTGTTATCTAGGTTAAAGATTTCCAGAACTCTGGTATAACTCAGGGAGACACCCTGATAGTTGGCAGCCAGTGACAAGACACAGATTAAATTTCCCAGAAACCACCTATAAATCAGTGAGACCCCCTGATGGGTGGCAGTGACGACACAGGTTATAATTCCCAGATATCTGCTACAAGTCTGTGAGACCCCTGATGGGTGGCAGTGACAAGACACAAATTACAATTTCCAGGAACCTCCTATAAATCAGTGAGACCCCCTGATGTTTTCCTCTTATTCTTCCCTTTTTTTCCCTTGTCTCCTTTTTATCTTTCTTTATCCCCTTTTTTCTTTTTCTCTTTTTTTTTCCTTTCTTCTTCCCTTCCCCCTTTTTTGTTCTCCCCCCGTTGTTCTCTGGGTTACTCCCTCTTCTCTCCTCTTGTTCACCAGTTTATTTTCACTTATGTTTTGCACCTCTTCCCTTTTGCAGGTTTATTACCCGCCTTACTTGTCACTTACCACTTTTTCTTTTTCTCTTTCTCCTTTTTCTCACATCTCTGTACTTCTCAGCACCATGATACTCCCTCTTTATTAGTATTCCATTCACTCTATTTTCATTCCCGTTTCTTCCCTTTCTTTCACATTCTACACTTAGCTAGGTTGTCCCTCCCTCCCTCCTTTTCTTTCTTTTTCTTTTCTTTTTTCCTATTTTTTTTCTCTTTTCTTCTCTTCTTTTTCAATATTTATTTTCTTTTTTTCACTATTTTTCTTTCCACACACTTTCACATTCCACACACAGTTTTCACGTTCACTTTTCATCAATTTTATTAATTTGCACATCGCTTGCACCATTGTTTATTCACTGTCTTTCTTTTTTTATTGGTATTTGTGTTCACTTTTTTTATATTCACATTTTTTATACATACATGTTCACTTCCACATAGTCATGCCTGGTCTTTACAGATCAGCTCCCTTCATTCATCTTCTAGCATACCTACACGCACGTTTCTTTAGTAACCACAGCAAATTTAGTTCGCTGGGTTTAGATCCCATTTTTTTGTATATGGCTCATTCCAATTGGTTTTTGCATCTATATGCCCCCTGTCTTTACCCATTTGCTATGCCATTTTTATACACTGCTTGCCTTCTCAGGGTACCTGACAACCCGATGCACGGGTTGCCATGGCAGCGCACATAGCCGTCGCAAGTCATGACGTATCTATCGCATACGTCACACGCTAAGCGCTCAATGCAGGCACGCCAATCGCCTGTCTCATGGCGTGGCCTCAGACGCAGCGAGTACACCTTGTGGGGGGTGAATTCAATTAATTTTTTGTTATTTATACTCAGCTTTATGTTTATGCTATGTTCTTATTCCTTGATAAAGGTTCTTAGGAACCGAAACGTCGGGCTTTTAAGCAATAAAGTTTTTTATTTTTTCATCATAAGACCTGGAGTGCTCCCATCCTTGGCGTTTATATATATAATATATATATATATATTTAGACAGACTCGATCCCCCGCACACCCAGTTTCCAATGTAGCTAATCACTTCAGTGCAGGAACCAGGCACATTTGAAACATAAGATTCGATGTTCCTCAACTCAAATACTTCTGTATAGATTTGTAACGGTGCGCTATGGCACTCACCTCGAACAGTGTATTTAGGATCCTTTTGGACAGATTTCTAAAACGGAGAGCAATAAAGGCTGTAATCTGATCTCCCAAGCCAGGGAGTAAATGGACAGACCTGAGTAGCAGCTAAGCTCAATTGGTTTTTGAGACCAAAAGACTGCTTAGTGCAAACACAAATACTCTATGTGAACAGATACAATAACGTGATACAAGAAAAACGTGGTCAAGATATGTTTCAGATTGCTGAATATCAATGGTCGTGCTACATGAAGCACATGAAAACAGAGGCAACAACTCTTCTTTGTTTTGAAACCTACAGAGTAGGAACTTTCTGAGTTTAACAGCCTGCAGGGCAGGCCTACAGTCCATGACTGTATTCTGTATTATACAATCATACAGAGTAGGAACTCACTTTGTAGGCCTGCCCTGCAGGCTATTGAACTATCAGAGATTGGATTCTGTATAGCAACTTGGAATACACAGATTCTTGACAGATAAATATTCAGCAACAAACAGGACTCAAATCTTGAAACCTGTGGTTTAAACTGCAACCAAAAGGGAGAAACCAAATACAACTGGATGCCTTGATTAGGGCTCAAATCAGATAGTAGCAAACAGAAAACATGCAGCAAGACATAAACATGAAAACAAAACCTCTCGGGCAAAAGCACACATGGGATAAGCAGGAGAATCGTCAAATAGGAAATAGCCAGGTCATGACATATACAGGGTCCTCGAACAAAATTAGGTCAGAAACAGAGTGATCAAAATGAGATTGCAAGATAGCAGACGATACGGGAACCTTACGTCAGGGCAAGGAACAGATCCTCTCTCCCTGCTTTAAAGGCTGGTGGCTCCTCATCATCATGCTAAACCCCGCCCCCTCAGAAGCCGATCTGCCAGCTCCGACTCCTTGCAACCAGCCAGCCAGCAACACTGAATGATGCCCAGACCCCCCAGGCAGCGCCGCGGTGGCCGAAGATGTAACAAGATTCTTTCAAGAACTCTTTATTAAAGTCGACGTTTCAGTTCTCAAGACATGTCTTGAGAAAAGTCCGGTTGGACTGAAACGTCGACTTTAATAAAGAGTTCTTGAAAGAATCTATACAGAAGTCTTTGAGTTGCGGAACATCAAATTTTATATATATATATATATATATATATATGTATATATTCACGAGTATAGCAGTCTGTAGTGATACCTTTTTTATTGGACTAACGTTACATTTAAAGTACAAGCTTTCGAGAGGATTCCTCCCTTCGTCAGGTATAGAAGCTTACTGATCAGAATAATAGAATTGGACATTGGGACAGTCACAGGGGTCACAGTTGGGGGTGTTAGATGTTGTATATCGCCAAATGGCATGGTCAGAGGGGAAAAAAAAATGTAATTGTCTCAAGCAAGATGCAATCATGTCCACTTGTCCACTTCAAAGGGAGTGTGAAAGGACAGAACGAAAGAAAAAAACAACAAAAAAAAAAAAAAACACAACACAGTGAGTATGGGGAAGACACAGAAAAAATAGGAATTATGAATTGTGACGGAATGGGTGTTGTCCGCCTGCGGGTGTGCTCCTATCTGCCCCTCCTTGTGCTCTCGCCGCCCGACCCGACTACCGAGTGGCACGGCACTCGGCATCTCGAGCGGCCCGGAATGATCCTGGGGAAGGTTTGGTGGGATACAGGGAGGGACCCCTGCGAGAGACCAGCCCGACTACCGAGTGTCACGGCACTCGGCATCTCGAGCGGCCCGGAATGATCCTGGGGAAGGTTTGGTGGGATACAGGGAGGGACCCCTGCGAGAGACCAGCCCGACTACCGAGTGTCACGGCACTCGGCGTCTCGAGCGCCTGATCCACTGACCTTGGGAGTGATGGGACCGTCTGCTGGGTTCGATGGGCCGATGCGCGGAGGAAGCGCCGCTGCTCCGATTCGGAATGCGAAGTTAAAGTGGATACGGCGGTTCGATGGGCCGATGCGCGGAGGAAGCGCCGCTGCTCCGATTCGGGGATGCGGAGTTAAAGTGGATACGGCGGTTTGATGTGTCGATGCGCGGGGCTCAGCCACAGGGGTATGTACAGGTTGAACTGACTTTACTGCAAAACTCCACATGTATTTATCAACATCATACAAGGACAAGACAATGGAATCCCTGCCCGCCCCCCATGGGTCTCATTGGCCCTTTCTCGAGTTGGGGACCTGGGTCCCGATTCAGATTGGTCGTTCCCGCATCGGGGTGGTGCCGATTCGTTACCGGACGTTCCGAATCGGCCATTTTTCGATTCAGCCACTTTTCGATTCGGCCACTCCGACTGGATCCAGCTCGGCCCCCATTTTGAGCCTGGAATCCCTTTGTCCTCTCCAGACCCACGAGGGGATGGGCAATGGCGACGGGCAAAATCATACAATGGGTGTCTTACATACTTTACACGGTTATACATACAGGGAACACTTTTATTACATCACGCAATATCAACCACAGCTAATAAAGGAATCAAGGTGTTCCTACGGTGCAACGGCACTGAAGAGTCCACAGTAACCCAAACGCCATTGAAACTGTCCCTGGCTGAGAGTCCTGGGCTTTGCTGCCGAGCCTCTTGGGTCATTCCGTGACATGAATATTATGTGACGTTATTATAGTGGGTTAGAAAACCCGAATCTATATTAAGTCCTTGTTTTATATTGTTGAAATATGTGATCATTTTCATTTCACATGTTTTGCGTTCCCGGTGATCTTTAAAATGTCCTTTGAGGATTTTGATTCTGAGGTTTTGGATGGAGTGGCCTGCTAGATTGAAGTGATGTCCCACTGGGGTACAATATGTGTTTTCCTGGTGGTTCCTGATGGAGTGTCTGTGCTGGTTCATCCTGAGATTCAGTTTAAGGCTGGTTTCACCAATATAGCAGCCCTTATCACACGCTGTGCACTGGATCATATATACCACATTTTCTGACGTGCACAGGAATGATCCCTTGATGTTGTGAGTGGCGTTGTTGTGCCGCGCAGTGCTGTTGTCACATATATGTTGGCACAGTTTGCAGCGGGGTTTGTTACAACCATGCTCTAGTGGACTTGGAGGTATGCTTGGGATCATTGTCCTGTTGAAAGGTCCAACGTCTCCCAAGCCTCAGGTTTGTGACGGACTGCATCACATTGTCATCCAATATCTCCTGGTACTGAAGAGAATTCATGGTACCTTGCACACGCTGAAGCTTCCCTGTACCTGCAGAAGCAAAACAGCCCCAAAGCATGATTGACCCCTCGCCATGCTTCACAGTAGGCAAGGTGTTTTTTTCCTCATAGGCCTTGTTCTTCCTCCTCCAAACATAGCGTTGATCCATGGGCCCAAACAGTTCTAATTTTGTTTCATCAGTCCACAGAACACTATCCCAAAACTTCTGTGGTTTGTCCACATGACTTTTGGCATTCTGCAGTCGACTCTTCTTATTCTTTGGAGACAGCAAGGGGTGCGCCTGGGAGTTCTGGCATGGAGGCCTTCATTACGCAGTGTGCGCCGTATTGTCTGAGCTGACACTTCAGTACCCACATCTGACAAATCTTTTCTCAGTTCCTCAGCAGTCACACGGGGACTTTTCTCCACTCTACGCTTCAGGTAGCGCACAGCAGTCGAAGTCAGCATCTTCTTTCTGCCACGACCAGGTAGCGTTTCAACAGTGCCCTTTGCCTTGAATTTGCGAATGATGCTTCCTATGGTCTCTCTTGGTATGTTTAACATCTTTGCAATCTTCTTGCAGCCATTGCCCTTCCTGTGAAGAGTAATCACCTCTTCTCTTGTCTTCCTGGACCATTCTCTTGACTTCACCATGTTTGTAACCACACCAGTAAATGTCTAGAAGGAGCTGAGTATCACAGTCATTTTAAAGCTGCCTAATTGGTGCTTATTATGCTTTATTGCTGCTCCGTGACATCCACAGGTGTTTTCAATACCTGATTGAAAACACTTGAATGAACCTCTGTTCTTCAGAGTGGTAGTCTTTAAGGGGTTGAATAATTGTGTCAATGAAGAATTCACAAAAGAAACATTTACTACTGTATTACAAAACCAATTGATGTCATTTTAGTTGCATATGGTTCTTTAAAAAGTCCTTGTAGGATTTCATTCGGAATACAATTACAAATGTACACTAAATTCCCTAAAACCCTTTACAGCATTGGGGGTTGAATAATTTTGAACACAACTGTGTATATATATATATATAATCTCAGCAGACTCTCAAAAATCACACAGGGCCATTTATTAGGAGGGATGGTTAAACACACAGTAGATGGTGCTGGCATTCCTGGCATTGCAGGGGTTAAAAAACAAAGCGGATACAGGATTTTCTCCTTCACAGCAAGGGCTACAGGAGACACTTCACCCACCCCAGGAGACAGCCCCCTCCTGCTTACACACACAGCTAATTGCACAGACCTATGCTGTGTGTGTAAGCAGGAGAGGGGGACTCCTTATCTCCTGTCACATGCAGCAGAGAGGAGTTTGAGTGGGCACTTATAGGATGATGTCACCTCCTCTTTGGTCTGATGGATTCTCCCTCTGAAGATCCTGGCTCTCCTCCCCGGCAGAAGCATGATACACACAGAGCTGTCAGGCTCTGTTCCCGCGCTCTGGTTAAGCTGCTACTTCCGGACTGAGACACACCCAGACCTCTGCTTGCAATTTCCCCCCAGCTGACCCGTGCAGAGCGTCTGTGGGGACGTGGTTTCTCCCTGCAGCAGGAGCTCCTGGTGCTGTATGCCGATGGAACTTCCTCGTATATAAAGATTTTTTTTTACTATGGCCCCCCAGTCCACCCCTGCTTGTGGCACCCCCAGACCGGTGCCCGGGGGCAAGTGCCCCCTCGCTATACCACTGAGGGGGCCTGCATATTTGAGCATGGGGTGGGGGCCTGTATGTTTGAGAATGGGGGGTGTGGGGGCCTGTATATTTGAGAATGGGGGTGAGGCGGCTTGCATATTTGAGAATGGGGGGAGAGGGGGGGCCTTCATATTTGGGATGGTGGGGGTGAGGGGGCCTGCATATTTGAGGATGGGGGTGAGGGGCCGGCATATTTGAAGATGGGGGTGAGGGGGCCTGCATATTTGAGGATGGGGTGAGAGGGGTCTGCATATTTGAGAATGGAGGGGGCCTGCATATTTGAGAATGGGGTGAGTGGGCCTGCATATTTGGGGGTGGGGTGAGGGACCCTGCAATTTGGGGGTGAGGGGCCTGCATATTTGATGATGGGGTGAGGGGCCTGCTGTCACTTCCTCGGCTCCTGCGGCACTCCGTGTGGGGTCTGGACACCCGGCGGCATCGCTGGCTGGCCAGGTGCCAGGAGTTCAGGCAGACAGGCTGGCATCTGGAGGGGTGGGGCTTGGCGTGATGACACGGAGCTGTTGGCTTTAAAGGCAGGGCGCGAGATTCAGCTCGTCGCCCTGACGTGGAGTTATTCCCGCATCGCCAGCTGTATTCACTTTGTGTCTCAGTGTTTCCCTTGCCTAGTTGCCATTAGTGCCTGTATGAGGACCCTGCTTGTCTCTGACCCGGATTGCCTGTTTGACGATTCTCTCTCTGACTCCCTTTGTATACTCATAGTGCTTTCTGCAGACACTGAGTGTATGTGCAGGATATATCACGCAACCTGATTTTCAGGGGACCGCATTGCCTGCTCTTGATGAGTATTTGGCCTCATTTAAGGGGACATGGGAGAAGGTTAAGGAGGTTATGGAAGCCAACATTAAAAAATAAAAGGAGAAAGCAGACAGACGAAGAAGGCCTGCCCCAGTGTATATCGTGGGGGATAGAGTCTGGCACTCCACCAGGAACATTAAACTCCTGGTTCCTTCAATGAAAATGGCCCCGAGATACATAGGCCCTTATAAGGTCCTATGTAGAGTGAACCCTGTGTCTTATGCCTTGGCACTACCCCCATACTTACACATTCACAATGTGTTTCATGTTAGCCTCCTCAAACCTCTCATGTGTAACAGGTACACAAGGGCTAATGTTCCTCCTCCACCTGTCCAGTCGTAAGGTGAAGAGGAGTACGAGGTTCGTGCCATTTTAAAGTCCCGTGTGGTCCAAGTCGTTGTCCAGTACCTGATTGATTGGGAGGGATATGGTCCCGAGGATAGAGCTTGGCTGACAGCCAGTGAGATCCATGTGCCTCGATTGGGTCGCCAATCTCATGCTGCCCATCCTTCTGCGCCTGGTGGTTGTCCGGTGGCTGCCCGTAAGGGGGGGTACTGTCACATCCTCGGCTCCTGCGGCACTCCCTGGGGGGTTTGGACAACCGGCGGCATTGCTGGCTGGCCGGGTGCCAGGAGTTCAGGCTGACCACCCGGCGTCTGGTGGGGTGGGGCTTGGTGTGATAACGCGGAGCCACCGGCTTTAAAGGCAGGACGCGAGATTCAGCTCGTCGCCCTGACGTGGAGTTATTCCCACATCGCCAGCTCTATTCACTTGTGTCTCAGTGTTTCCCTTGCCTAGTTGTCGTTATTGCCTGTATGAGGACTCCGCCTATGTTTGACCCGGACTGCCTGTTTGACGATTCTCTCTCTGACTCCCTTTGTATACTCATAGTGCTCTCTGCGGACACTGAGTGTATGTGCAGGATATATCACCCAACCTGCGATTGTAGGCCTGCCCTGCAGAGTGCTGAATCCATTGAACCCTCATTCTACCTTGCTGAAACTAACTATATGGGTGTCCTCTCTGTTGCCAACCCTGCCTGTACGATTACCACTTATGTTGCCAACCTTGCCTGTATGACTACCCTCTCTGGTGCCAACTAGGATTTCACTTTTTGACCACGCTTATGCTAACCCATGTTGCATGATACTTCTGCACTATCTCTGTCCATGCATAGTTAACCTGCTTTTGCTCTGTAGACACTTGGTCACGAAATCATTTGCTACTGAGTGGTATTTAGTATTGGTGTTCTGTCTGACCTCCCTGACTGGGAGTGCTAGGATTAGCAGTCCTGACTGCTGGGAAATCAAGAATCACATAGGTCTGTCCAAAAGGATCCAAATCACGATTATCAGGGGGAAGCGCCATAGCGAACGTGACATTACTCTAGGGCCAGTATATATGGATCCGACAGATTTAATTGTGTTGATGTCTAAACTCCATGATATAATCACTAAACAAGTAGAGCAGGACCACCGCATGGACCAGTCTGCTCAGGCTTTGGGTTTACTGATGAATCAATCCAGCAAAGCTTCACCACCCTCTTCGCCTGCGGTAAATGTTTCTTCCCTGATTGCTGCTGAAGTATCTCATGTGAGTTTGAAAACACCCATTTCTTTTGATGTAAACCTGGTTCTTGCAGGGGATTTATTACGCAGATTGATATCATGTTTGATCTGAATCCAGGGATGTGCCCCACAGACAGAGCTAAGGTGGGTTATGTAATTAATCACCTGAACAACAGAAAAAGCTTTGCTTTGGGCGACTCCTTTATGAGAATTAAAGAGACCAGTTGTATATAACTATGCCGAGTTTATGAAGGACCTTAGGCACACTTTTGATCCTGCAAGGTGGGCAACTGGTGCTGCCAGGGCACTATGGCGTATCACACAAGGCAATCGCAGAGTGGCCGATTACGCCATTGAATTCAAAACTGTGGCAGCAGAATTGCAATGGCCTAACGATGCATTTACTACGGCCTTCTTAGAGGGAATTTCTGATACTCTAATGTATGAATTGGCCCCTATGTCGCTATCTGAGGGGCTAGATGATCTGATTGATTATTGTATAGCTCTCAATGACCAGATCTGTGATAGGAGGTCTGGCCGTTGTAAACCCTGTAAACCTTCCCAAGGTATCTCTTTCACTCCTCGCATGGTTCGCAACCCTTCACCTCCTAGGGTGGAACAAGCTGAACCTGAACCTATGCAGTTCAGGGGTGGATCCAGACCCCAGTCTCGGGAGGGGCATTCTAACAATTTTGGCTAGACAGGGCCCTGGGAATGGAAAATTTGCAAGGACCCCACATGGACCCATTAACACCTTAAGGAAAAATGACAAAACTGTTTTGTTGTAAATGCATTGACTTTAAAGACCCTTGGTCCTTAAGGGGTTAATGGGGTATTATGTTGTAGTAACCCTTATTGAAATCTCTAGTAAAATAAGCATTTTTGCAATTGAAACTGTTTACTACAAATTATTTATTTAAACGTTTTCCTGCACCTTGTTCACACGAAGGGATAGAAATTTTCTGCTGTCCAGTGCAGAAGCTTAGGGTGCAGGACCTTAGGGTGCACCAGCTAAAGGACACTGAAATTTCCATTCAATGCACTGAATTGTGAACCATTTGTTCACCTGGCACCTGCTGGGTAAAACACAGAATAGGAGACGCATAGGAACAATTCCTATGTGATCCCATTGCAGCACGAATAGCAGAAAACCAGGGAGGCTGCCTGCAGCCACTCATACAGACGTTCCATGTATTAAAGTGGCCTGGGTCACAAGGGGACTGATAGGTGCAATGAGCGGGAACATAGAGACACAGGCAGCAGCACTAGCAGATATCAGCCGGATTTGCATGGCAACTGCCAACCTTAGGGACCAGCCGCGTGTGTACACATTGTATATTAGATTGTAAGCTCTTGAGCAGGGTCCTCACTCCTCCTGTTCCGTGTGTGTAATGTGTATGTAGATTTGTTATTCTGTCTCACCCATTGTACAGCGCTACAGAACTTGTTGGTGCTTTATAAATACTAGTAACTGTATATGTGCACACACCTTACATATACATATATAAATATACATAAACAATATATTGTGTTAAATAAATCCTAGGTGTTTTCTTTGTAAGAGCTAACAAGTTATTTGATCAATTGTGTACCAGATCAAACACAGTATTTTCCTTTTTCAGGGATTTTTACACCTTCAATGTTGTGCAACTACTTATCCCACAGTGCTACTATCTGACTGCCTGAGTATTGTGGGATCTGTAGTTACAACACATGCAGGTCCTTAGAACAAATCAGCAAAATCAACAAATCAAAGGAAATAAAAGCTATTTTGCCTTCACACACACACACAATATGCTCCCTTCTGATGTACTTGCTCTCTTCCTGGGGAGTGGGAATCCAGCAGGTCTGTCCTCCTGTAACAGCAGCACATGGCACTCTGCACTTCCTGTCACTGCTCTCCCCCTACACACAGAGGAACCTCCCGGTCATGTGATCACACAGCCCGGACTCATCTATGTTTACAGAGCCATCTCAGCAGCAGGCACTGCTAGTAACCTCATGGCTCACCACTGATCTTCCCCTTTAGTTTATCGGCAAGGCGGTGAGGATGGGAGGGAGCCTTGGGGTTGGTAATATTTTCTCGGGGGAGCAATTGCCCCGTTGCCCCCCCCGGATCCGCCCCTGATGCAGTTAGGTCGGTCCAGTATCTCGGGGAAGAGAGACAACATCTCAGAGAAGGCCTGTGCTTTTACTGTGCAGATAAGGGTAATTTTCGGTTACAATGTCCCAAACGACCCAAGAGGTCTTCTATGTTGGGAAACGATCATGCCTAGAATCCCCTGAGACACAGATTCTAGGTATGACTGTTGTGTCTCTCGTTTCTAAAAATAAAAAGAGATCTTGTGTGGTGGTCCCAGTTGCTTGGGAGGATATCAAACTTGACACTGAGGCACTTATAGATTCTGGGTCTGCAGGGAATTTCCTGGATTCTGGTTTTGCTGCCATACATAAAGTACCTTTAGTTAAAGGAGAGATTCCTCTCCTCATTGAGAGTATAGATGGCAGGCAATTACTTAGACCCCATGGTACCCACGATACCATCCCCCTCTCTTTCTGTACAGGTTTCTTACATGGAGAAAAAATACGGTTTCAAATAATCGAGTCTCCTACGGTGCCTATAGTTTTGGGCTATCCCTGGTTAGCCAAACACAATCCAGTCATGAACTGGACTAAGGGGAAGTTGGGCTCTTGGGGTTCACAATGTTGGTCCAAATGTTTGGGAATGAGTACTGTGGTAAATAACCTGAATGTAACCACAGCACCTCCCCTGTCTACAAAAGTATCCAAGTGGTACAGTGATCTCAAGGAGGTCTTTGATAAAGGGAAGTCTGAAATTTTCCCTCTGCATCGACCCTATGACTGCGCCATAGACCTGTTGCCAGGTACCATGCCTCCAAGGGGACAGGTGTATCCCCTCTTTCATAAGGAGAATGACATAATGGAGGAATATATATGTGAAAACCTGGCCTGTGGGTTCATTCGCTGTTCTTCCTCTCCTGCCGGGCAGGATTTTTCTTTGTGTCTGAGAAAGAAGGTGATTTAAGACCCTGTATTGATTATAGAGGTCTAAACAGGATAACCCAGCGTAATGCATACCCTATTCCTCTTTATTCACACAGTATCCATCTACCAACACCCCCAGCCGCAGAATCTGCATTTGGACTCTGAACCTAAGGTATCGGCGATCAACATGTCTTCTGCCATTCTACTCCACAATTTCGACTTTAATCCTACTGTTCCTATTTTATGCTTGCATCTATCTATTAATATTTTGGCTGATAGTTTTCTGGTTAACTTTTTGCTCTGCTTTGTTAAACCCTTGTTATCATGTTGCCTCCCCACCCCCTCCCTTCTCCCTCCCCAAGCCGTAAATACCTGGCATACACAGCCCACACTCTGTAACTCTGCAACCTCTTTCTTCACACAGTATCCATCTACCAACACCCCCAGCCACAGAACCTGCATTTGGACTCTCCTGGGAATTGCTTGCAGTCATTGCAGCCCTGAAAGAATGGAGTTACCTATTGGAGGGTACTAAAGATCCCATAATCATAATAACGGATCATAAGAATCTTGTTTATATGGGTGATGCCAAATGCCTGTATGCTAGACAGGCTAGGTGGTCTCTGTTCCTGTCTAGCTTCAATTTTGCAGTTGCAGTCTGTCCAAGTCACCGCTCCTGCTGAAAGACCACCTGGTAAACTCTTTGTTCCTGAAGAGGAAAGAATACAGGTCATGTCGGTCTATCTGATACCAAACCTTTCGGGCATATGGGTATAACCAAAACCCTAGCTACTCTGGGAAAATAAGTTTTTTTTTTATTCAAAACAAAATGGCATACAGATAAATGCAATTGTACAATACAAAGCTCAAATCCGGGCAAGTATATGTAGATTTAGTCGGCTGTACATGGACGATGTTGAATAGGCAATATAAGAAGAAAACAGAGCATATATAAATGTGGAACAGTGCAATATCATCAGTAAGTCAAGAAGAAACAGTGAACGTTCTCTCAGCTCTCCCAGTACCTCGGTGAATCAATGGCGGTCCCGTGGAGTATTAGCGAGGGTGACACGTGAGGAAGACAAGAGGAGACGTGCGTATATGAGGAGAGTGGGAGGAACAGAGGGCAGGGGAGGAGTTTGGAGGAGGCGGAAGGAGGGTGCGGTAGGAAAGGCGCAGTGGTAAATGAGGGAGGGGAGTAGCAAAAAGTGAGAGAAAGAGAGTAAAGGAAGGAATGGAAAAGAAGTTTTGGTGGGCGGGTATGCGTAAGGATGTTAAAGAATATATTGCTACCTGTGAGGTATGCTGTAGAAGTAAAAATCCTAAAACCTTACCCATAGGGTTGTTACAACCATTACCTGTCCCTAGAGACAATGGGCCCACCTGTCTATGGACTTTATTACCGATTTACCCGTATCTCACGGTAATGCAGTGATTCTTACTAGGGATGAGCTGTTCGGTTCGATCAGTTCGGAGTTCGATTCGAACATCGGCAGTTCGAAAGTTTGCAAACCTCGAACCTTTTGGCGTGTGCGGCTCGAGTTCGAAAAAAAAATATTTTTTGAAAAAAGTATAAAAAATGCTTAAAAAAATACTAAAAAATCTAGAAATAAAGAGACTCTTTACTGCAGAATATTATAAGCAACGGTTTATTAGATATTGAATTAAAAACTAATGTCTAGGTGCAAAGATTCTCACCTCTAAATGACCTGTGCTCTCAAACGGTGTAAACAACAGGTGTTTAATTAGTGTTTGGAAATAACATGTGCTTCTAATTAGTCCGTCTCATGAATTTGATACATTGTATGCAGACTGGAGTGCTAGGTGTCAAGTGTGGGTCTGTGATGGCGATGTTTTCATACATCCTACAAATCCGCCACTTCGCAGGCAGGTTATGGGGACCTCCTAGGCACAATATTTGAAGGAATTTTTCGTTTTTATTTTTAACCCTTATTTTATGGAAAACTCACTGTTCCTTTAACCCTTTCACTGCTGAGGCATTTCTCCGCTGTGTGCTGAGCTAATTTTTACCGCTTTCGCTCCTCATGTTTAAACGCGATTTGAAGCCACATTTTATTATATGACCCAGACATATTATATATCGTTCTTTCCGGCAGACTCGGCAGATTCATAATATATCATTTTTATATGTATACGTCATGTTCTGCCTGTATATTATAACAAAAAATGCAATAAAACCTGAATTTTTAATCATCTGCAGCGTGTAAAGTGTTTTTTTTCACCTTTTATCACATGAACATTTGCGGTTATATTTTCTATGGGGTGCGCTTGCACAAAAATTAGAAATGGGGACTTATTAAATTTTTTGGGGGGAATTATGTGATTTTTAGCAAACGCACACCATAGAAAACAATCATTAGTGCAGCATCATTGTTCACCTTATAATAGAAATGTGAACAATATTGCTGCATTAATAAAAATAACACACAAAAAAAACATGTTTTTTTTTTGTTTTTTTTACTTTATACCTGGTCATGTTGGGTATCATTCGAAAGGCCATGCTCAGGCCTTTCGATTGACACCCTCCGTGATCCCTAGCTGCCACGGTTCTGGAGATATCGGGGTTCAAATGAACCCCCTATCTCCACCAGGGGATTCCGGGCAGCTAGGGGTTCCCCGGCTATCTGACGTCATCACGCTATGAGGACGTCAAGCAGTGAGGGGGGACCCGGGGGTGGAGCTGCCATCCAAGATGGCGGCCCCACCGGAGCTAGGCCGCACTTCGGCGCCACAAGGCGCCGAAGTGTGACCCGGTGCCTAAGGGGTTAAAGCCAGGTACCGCTTAAAAGGGGAGACTCTCCCCTTTTAAGCGGTGCCTGGCTTCTTTTTGTGGGACCTCCCTATCAGGAGGGATCCGAACGGATCCCCCCCTCCCTTTCAGGCGATCTCCCGGCATTGTCGGGGGGTCGCCTGGAAATGACGTCATCGCGCATGGCGCGATGACGTCATTTACGTCGGGAGGAGCTTGACTTCAGCGTCTGAGGACGCTGAAGTCAGAACGCCGCGGGACCCCGGACAGAGAGGTGAGTATCTCTGCCGGGGGACCCGCAAAGCTGATGACGTGTGGGACACGTCCTCCTCAGCATACAGCGGGAGTAACTGAGGACGTGTCCCACATGTCGTCAGCAGTGAAGGGGTTAAAAATTTATTTTTATTAAACTTTTTGTCCTTGTTTCCTGTCCCCAGGGCACTACCCCCATACACCTTTTATGGCAAATATCTAGCATATATGCCCTCTTTGAGGGCACTCTAAAAATCGAAACTTTGAGTCCCATTGACTTGTATTGAGTTCGAGTTTGAACTTTTGAAAAGTTCGAATGCGAACCGAACTCGGGTGTTCGGCTCATCCCTAATTCTTACCAAAGTAGACAGATTCTCCAAAAACGTTCATTTCGTGCCTCTTGCCAAGCTGCCATCCGCTGTGGAACTGGTGCCAGTCTTTGTCCAGAATATTGTCAGACTTCATGAGGTCCCTCTGGGAATTGTCTGACAGAGGCACTTAGTTTGTGTCTAGATTTTGAAGAGCATCTGGGCATAGAATTAAGTTTCTCCTCTGCCTATCATCCTCAATCAAAATGTGGAGCAATACCTAAGAAGATGTTTTGTATCTGACAAACAGGACGAATGGACAGATCTTTTGCCGTGGGCAGAGGTTGCTTTAAATAATGCCGTCAGTGAAACCACGGGTCACTCACCTTTTCATACGATGTATGGATTTGATCCTCTCATGCTTCCCTCTGATTTTCAGGGGACCGCGTTGCCTACTCTTGATGAGCATTTGGCCTCATTTAAGGGGACATGGGAGAAGGTTAAGGAGGTTATGGAAGCCAACATTAAAAAATAAAAGGAGAAAGCAGACAGACGAAGAAGCCCTGCCCCAGTGTATATCGTGGGGGATAGAGTCTGGCACTCCACCAGGAACATTAAACTCCTGGTTCCTTCAATGAAAATGGCCCCAAGATACATAGGCCCTTATAAGGTCCTACGCAGAGTAAACCCTGTGTCTTATGCCTTGGCACTACCCCCATACTTACACATTCACAATGTGTTTCATGCTAGCCTCCTCAAACCTCTCACTGTAAGAGGTACACAAGGGTTACTGTCCCTCCTCCACCTGTCCAGTCCCAAGGTGAAGAGGAGTACGAGGTTCGTGCCATTTTAAAGTCCCGTGTGATCTGAGGCGTTGTCCAGTACCTGGTTGATTGGGAGGGATATGGCTCCGAGGATAGAGCTTGGCTGCCAGCCAGTGAGATCCATGCGCCGCGTTTGGTTCGTCAATTTCATTCTGCCCATCCTTCTGCGCCTGGTGGTCGTCTGGTGGCCGCCCGTAAGGGGGGAACCATGTCACATCCTTGGCTCCTGCAGCGCTCCGGGGCTGGGGATGATTGGGTTAATAAGTGCTCAGTCTCTGCACCCTGTCATGCTCCCCGCAGGGTTCTTCACACACACACACATGGAGAGCCTGAGTGAGCAGTGGCAGCTTTAACAGTAAGAGGGGACAGTATCTCGGCAGGGCAAGCGTTCAGCTCACTGCCCAGCACTGCTGCAAAGCGTGCGCGTGCACGAGAGCCCCGGGCACTAAATATTATAGGTAACCAACGTTAGCGTGGCACGCTCATCTAGACTGAAGAATGGATACTTTTCTTTGGTGTACGAGAGTATATGACCATTCACCGTGAAAATGTGCTTTTTTCACCTCGGTAATATGCCCATTATAAGGAAACTTTGTAGGGTGTACACCCCCGAGACCTAGCACACACTCTGCTAGCCCCTTTGAATCACACATTCACAGGAAGGAAGCCATTCGGAGCATCTCTCTGGAAGAGTCCCGGTCTCCATGGTAATGGGAAGCAGTAAGCGGAAGGAAGGCATCCAGATTCTCATTGGCTCGACAAGCACACGCGAAATAGGCTATCTCCTTGTTGTTAAAACACAAATAAGTGGGCGGAGCAATTTTGAACTACGTCTCCCGGCATTCACTGCAGTGTGGGCGTGTGCTCCACTACTGCCGTTCTTGTTACTGCGCCCTGGAGGCTTTCCTGTTGGTTGCAGAAGCCTCGTGCGATGTGTGTAATGATGACGCTTCCAGGCAACCTGGGGAGGCGACAATAAGACAGGAGCGGGCCGGCCTGGCAGAGCAGGATACCGAGTGGCGGGAGCTGGAGTAGGTAAGGGCCAGCCTGGGCTTCCCAGTGCCAGCAGGCCTCAGGGCTCCGCAAGCCTTCCTATGTCACCGCCTGGGATCCGCGCGACTAATGTCTATTGTTATCACTGAGGCGTCTTCACTTTTGTTACTGACTTGCCAGCCTGACCCTCTCCCTGACCGTGCCATATTCCTGCCAGCCTGACCCCCCTCTCCCTGACCGTGCCATATTCCTGCCAGCCTGACCCCCTCTCCCTGACTGTGCCATATTCCTGCCAGCCTGACCCTCTCCCTGACCGTGCCATATTCCTGCCAGCCTGACCCCCCCTCTCCCTGACCGTGCCATATTCCTGCCAGCCTGACCCCCCCCTCTCCCTGACCGTGCCATATTCCTGCCAGCCTGACCCTCTCCCTGACCATGCCATATTCCTGCCAGCCTGACCCCCCCTCTCCTGACCGTGCCATATTCCTGCCAGCCTGACCCCCTCTCCCTGACCGTGCCATATTCCTGCCAGCCTG
Source organism: Leptobrachium leishanense (assembly GCA_009667805.1). Lineage (NCBI taxonomy): Eukaryota > Metazoa > Chordata > Amphibia > Anura > Megophryidae > Leptobrachium > Leptobrachium leishanense. Next base: position 246,758,139 of record CM019065.1, read on the forward strand.
ACCCTCTCCCTGACCGTGCCATATTCCTGCCAGCCTGACCCCCCTCTCCCTGACCGTGCCATATTCCTGCCAGCCTGACCACCCTCTCCCTGACCGTGCCATATTCCTGCCAGCCTGACCCCCCCCTCTCCCTGACCGTGCCATATTCCTGCCAGCCTGACCCCCTCTCCCTGACTGTGCCATATTCCTGCCAGCCTGACCCCCCTCTCCCTGACTGTGCCATATTCCTGCCAGCCTGACCCCCCTCTCCCTGACCGTGCCATATTCCTGCCAGCCTGACCCCCCCCTCTCCCTGACCGTGCCATATTCCTGCCAGCCTGACCCTCTCCCTGATCGTGCCATATTCCTGCCAGCCTGACCCCCCTCTCCCTGACCGTGCCATATTCCTGCCAGCCTGACCCCCTCTCCCTGACCGTGCATATTCCTGCCAGCCTGACCCTCTCCCTGACCATGCCATATTCCTGCCAGCCTGACCCCCCTCTCCCTGACCGTGCCATATTCCTGCCAGCCTGACCCCCCTCTCCCTGACCGTGCCATATTCCTGCCAGCCTGACCCTCTCCCTGACCATGCCATATTCCTGCCAGCCTGACCCTCTCCCTGACCGTGCCATATTCCTGCCAGCCTGACCCCCTCCCTGACCGTGCCATATTCCTGCCAGCCTGACCCCCTCTCCCTGACCGTGCCATATTCCTGCCAGCCTGACCCCCCTCTCCCTGACCGTGCCATATTCCTGCCAGCCTGACCCCCCTCTCCCTGACTGTGCCATATTCCTGCCAGCCTGACCCCCTCTCCCTGACCGTGCCATATTCCTGCCAGCCTGACCCCCTCTCCCTGACCGTGCCATATTCCTGCCAGCCTGACCCCCCCTCTCCCTGACCGTGCCATATTCCTGCCAGCCTGACCCCCCTCTCCCTGACCGTGCCATATTCCTGCCAGCCTGACCCCCCTCTCCCTGACCGTGCCATATTCCTGCCAGCCTGACCCCCCCTCTCCCTGACCGTGCCATATTCCTGCCAGCCTGACCCCCCCCTCTCCCTGACCGTGCCATATTCCTGCCAGCCTGACCCCCCTCTCCCTGACCGTGCCATATTCCTGCCAGCCTGACCCCCCTCTCCCTGACCGTGCCATATTCCTGCCAGCCTGACCCCCTCTCCCTGACGTGCCATATTCCTGCCAGCCTGACCGTGCCATATTCCTGCCAGCCTGACCCCCCTCTCCCTGACCGTGCCATATTCCTGCCAGCCTGACCCTCTCCCTGACCGTGCCATATTCCTGCCAGCCTGACCCCCCCTCTCCCTGACCGTGCCATATTCCTGCCAGCCTGACCCCCCCCTCTCCCTGACCGTGCCATATTCCTGCCAGCCTGACCCTCTCCCTGACCATGCCATATTCCTGCCAGCCTGACCCCCCTCTCCCTGACCGTGCCATATTCCTGCCAGCCTGACCCCCCCTCCCTGACCGTGCCATATTCCTGCCAGCCTGACCCTCTCCCTGACCGTGCCATATTCCTGCCAGCCTGACCCCCCCTCTCCCTGACCGTGCCATATTCCTGCCAGCCTGACCCTCTCCCTGACCGTGCCATATTCCTGCCAGCCTGACCCCCCTCTCCCTGACCGTGCCATATTCCTGCCAGCCTGACCCTCTCCCTGACCGTGCCATATTCCTGCCAGCCTGACCCCCCTCTCCCTGACCGTGCCATATTCCTGCCAGCCTGACCCCCCTCTCCCTGACCGTGCCATATTCCTGCCAGCCTGACCCCCCCTCTCCCTGACCGTGCCATATTCCTGCCAGCCTGACCCCACCTCTCCCTGACCGTGCCATATTCCTGCCAGCCTGACCCCACCTCTCCCTGACCGTGCCATATTCCTGCCAGCCTGACCCCCTCTCCCTGACCGTGCCGTATTCCTGCCAGCCTGACCCCCTCTCCCTGACCGTGCCGTGTTCCTGCCAGCCTGACCCCCTCTCCCTGACCGTGCCGTGTTCCTGCCAGCCTGACCCCCTCTCCCTGACCGTGCCGTGTTCCTGCCAGCCTGACCCCCTCTCCCTGACCGTGCCTTGTTCCTGCCAGCCTGACCCCCTCTCCCTGACCGTGCCGTGTTCCTGCCAGCCTGACCCCCTCTCCCTGACCGTGCCGTGTTCCTGCCAGCCTGACCCCTCTCCCTGACCGTGCCGTGTTCCTGCCAGCCTGACCCCCTCTCCCTGACCGTGCCGTGTTCCTGCCAGCCTGACCCCCTCTCCCTGACCGTGCCGTGTTCCTGCCGGCCTGACCCCCTCTCCCTGACCGTGCCGTGTTCCTGCCGGCCTGACCCCCCCTCCCTGACCGTGCCGTGTTCCTGCCAGCCTGACCCCCCCCCCTCTCCCTGACCGTGCCGTGTTCCTGCCAGCCTGACCCCCTCTCCCTGACCGTGCCGTGTTCCTGCCAGCCTGACCCCCCTCTCCCTGACCGTGCCGTGTTCCTGCCAGCCTGACCCCCCCTCCCTGACCGTGCCGTGTTCCTGCCAGCCTGACTCCCTGACCGTGCCGTGTTTCTGCCAGCCTGACCCCCCCTCCCTGACCGTGCCGTGTTCCTGCCAGCCTGACCCCCTCTCCTGACCGTGCCGTGTTCCTGCCAGCCTGACCCCCCCTCTCCCTGACCGTGCCGTGTTCCTGCCAGCCTGACCCCCCCTCTCCCTGACCGTGCCGTGTTCCTGCCAGCCTGACCCCCCCCTCTCCCTGACCGTGCCGTGTTCCTGCCAGCCTGACCCCCTCCCTGACCGTGCCGTGTTCCTGCCAGCCTGACCCCCCCCCCTGACCGTGCCGTGTTCCTGCCAGCCTGACCCCCCCTCTCCTGACCGTGCCGTGTTCCTGCCAGCCTGACCCCCCCTCTCCCTGACCGTGCCGTGTTCCTGCCAGCCTAACCCCCCCTCCCTGACCGTGCCGTGTTCCTGCCAGCCTGACTCTCCCTGACCGTGCCGTGTTCCTGCCAGCCTGACTCTCCCTGACCGTGCCGTGTTCCTGACTCTCCCTGACCGTGCCGTGTTCCTGCCAGCCTGACTCTCCCTGACCGTGCCGTGTTCCTGCCAGCCTGACTCTCCCTGACCGTGCCGTGTTCCTGCCAGCCTGACTCTCCCTGACCGTGCCGTGTTCCTGCCAGCCTGACTCTCCCTGACCGTGCCGTGTTCCTGCCAGCCTGACTCTCCCTGACCGTGCCGTGTTCCTGCCAGCCTGACCCATCTCTCCGACCGTGCCCCTGCCAGCCTGACCCATCTCTCCGACCGTGCCATGTTCCTGCTAACCCGACCCTCTACGTGCTCACTGCCAGCTGTTAAATGCAAGCCTGTACCTGCTGCCCAATGGCAACATCTTCATTCAAATTTCCAGTGTTTATACTCAATGCGCCTTTTGTAAAGTCCTGTTACCAACCTGTTCCCCATCACACTGTCTAGTGTGTCGGCTGTGAAAATGACCAGTCTGTACCCTCTCTGCCTAATCCTGTACCTTTTTATAACCTTCACTTGGCATCTCTCAGGTGTTGCCCTGTGACTTGGCATTCTCATGCTATAATCTGTGTCCTCTGCTTGACCTCTCTTCATGATCACTGACAACATGCACTGCCTGGTATACCTACTGTGTTCCTAGACTGCAATGCTCTGTGTCTGCAGTCAAACATTAAACAATGGCATGGTTTGCTGTTCATACATATCTATACCTGGTTCTGTGCTATTCTGTCACTCTGCCTGATTTTTTTTTTTTCTTTCTTCAGATCTCAAGCCTTTATGTGTATTTCAGCCTTTGCCCATGTTATGTCATGCTGCTTACGATCCTGTCTGTCTGCTGGCAGCAAAGTCATATTTACTTCTATCACAATACCATGCCAATCTGTAGAATCCAGCAGTGATGTGCTGACTACATGCTTTTTCTCGCATACTGCCAGCTTGGCTCTTGATACCCAGTGTTCAACTACACTCCCCTTCGTTCTTTCTGTGCATTATGTGCATGCCTGGGTTGTCCAATCTGAAGAGTTATGAAACCCCATACTTTTGCCAGCAGTCGGCCTCATTGTTGCCCATTTTGCCATGCATTGTGTTCCTTTGCACTCCATGCCTCCTCTTCTTTGTTTCTGCCCCTTACCCATGTGACCTCTTGCATTCTGTGTCCTATCAACATTGTGAATTTGTTGATAATTTATGTGTACTGCCTGTTTTTCCTCTCATTGCTGTTTACATTCTCCACTTTCCCCCAGTGCTGTCTTTGCCACTTGGCTGTTGCATGTTCAGTGTGTGCCTTGTGTTTGAGCGTCACCCGCAAACCTTGCCAAGCCATAGTGGGCATGGTATATAACCTGTCACTGATAGGTTATTTGGTGTTTCTACTAGTTCCAACTCCATGCCATACTATATATCCCTTTTATACTACTTCCTCATCTTGTGCTGTGTTTTGTTTTGTCTTGCTGAATTTGTGTGGTGGTACTCCTTTTCCATGCTGCTGTTCGTCTTTTAGCTTTCTTTATCTTTGTATAAATCACGTTTTTAGAATGTTCAGATTGCGCTTCTTTCAGAATTTTTATGAAGATGATGTTGATGTGAATAGGTGACAGGTTCAAAGGAACATTCTACTAACAGTGTCGTGTTTTTTTCCCTTCTTTTTGCTCTTAAACAATTGGGTACAGGATGCTGACAGCCTGTGCCCAATTATGTTTTTACTCCTTTTTGGGGCTGCATTTCTTCACCTATGTGTCCCTCGGCAGGTGCTGCTCTTCCTCTTCTGCTCAGGGACTCCTGAACCCAAAAGTCCCCTGAGTTGTTTTTTTTTTTTTTTTTTTTTTTTGCCCTACTTGCATAGCGTAGAGAATGCAAAGTGTACACCGCAAAAGGACTTGTGAAGTTTACGTACGCAAGTCCCATAGTGCTTGCGCAGCTCTGGTCCAACGTGGCCTCTCTGAGACAGAACGTGATTGGTCTCAGATTGTGGTGTCCCAAGTGACCAAACTAGTGACTGACGGTAGTGAAGTACAAGCCTCCCAGCCACCGGGACGGGGACACTGCGGCTTTGGAGGAATTTCTCCATCATCCCCTTTTTACAGAGTTGAACATAGCTAAAGTGGTCAGATGTATAGAATATCTTTTAATGTATTTTTCACTACTGTGTATTATTTGCTTTGTGGATTTGCAGTTTAGCGTTGTTGCATGTTAGTTATGATTGGTGATGATTTTGGAGTTTGGATCTTGGCAGCCCTACTCGCTTTTGTATCAGATTATGGCTAAAGATTTAAATTTTTAGATAAAAATGCTGTTTGTTTTCGATGCTATTGTTTTGTATTTTTTTCATTGACCTATAAAATATCTTGTAAAACATAATGTATATCATACTGTGGATGATACATTATGCATCACTAGAAGTGTTTCCATAGAAGGTGTGTCTGGATTGCATTACATGTGCACGCAGAAATCTAATTTCTATCTATTCCATTGTATAATCTGTACCGCTTATTTTGTTACACACCCAGTATTTCTCAATGTTGAATTGTTTTTACTGTGTACTCAAGTGGATTGCTGTGTTTTTTTTTTGTTTTCAGTGCGTGTCTTCATATTATAGCCAAGATAACTATGGTTGAAAAACGAGTCATTAATCCTGTACATCCAACATAGGGCAGCAAAGGTAAACTTGAAGCGTTTGATATAGGACACAAACCCCCATAGTAACAATAATTTTGGATATAGAATGAATGGAGTACATTTGGTCCAGCCTTTATCACAACTAAGGCTGGCCGTCCACTGGAACCATTTTTGTGCGATGGTGTGATAATCCAATATCGTCTGTCGTCGTACGTCCGATCCATAACATGAATCTGAAACCATTGTCCATTGCAGCAGACTTCTGACGTCCGACTTCTGGTGACGGGTAAAGACTGCAGCAGATGGGCGATCACACCTTGCAGGCTGGGAGTTCAGAACGATTGCTGGGCAAGATGGACGTTGACAAACTCATTAGGGGACTTAAAAAACGCATTTATATTGTTTTTGCTGGGTTTTTTTTAACTCCCATTGAAAATAAATGGTGCAGACATGATACAAGTTTACCAAAACACCTTTTTGCATGTTTGGGACTAGCTGTGTAACATGGTGGGACTAGCGGTGCTGCTGCGCAAAGGGGTTTATTTACTAAGCACTGACATGCCTCGTGAAGGGCACTGAATGTTGAATTTCCCCATCATACGGTGTTGTTGCTGTTTAAAAATAATGGTGAAATATGGTGCAGATCGCTGCAGAGAGAACGAATATCCGAGCGCAGTACTGCACTGAAGTGTTGGCGTCATGCCCTGATTTAGGGCATAGTAAAAAAAAAAATAGTAACAAAAAAGGACTGCACTGGTTCCAAAAGCAGAATGAATTTGTTTTTGTATGTAAAAAGTTCTTTCTGGCTTTGGCAGCCTCTGCACTCAGCCTCCTGAAATCTGATCTTCATTGTCTGTAGTCATCAGACCAATTGCTTGCAGTGCACGATACTAGTCATCCGTTGATGTACGTATATGGCAGATCACTGTCGTCCATAGTCGCTTGCAGTGGATGAGCCCAGTCGGACCTGGTCGGATGACCGTCGTCCATGGTCTGATGAAAAAGTCGGTCTGAGTATTTTTCTTCTTACTCACATGCAGAGTTTCCCTACTTTGAGAGAACCCCCCCCCCCCAAATCTGGGTATGTTTTTTTTTGCTAATATATCGCTATCCTTTGACTTTTTTATTTTGTTTTTACTTGATGTTCTTCCGAAGAAATTTCTTGGCCCCGCGTAGCTACAGTTGCTTGTTATGTTTTATTGTTTGGCCCTGCGAGACCATTCCCTATTTTACAGTATGATGTAATGCTGACTTATTTCAAAAATAAAAATTTTTGAAATCTAAAAAAATAATTAATTAACCCATTCGCTGCTGAGGCTTTTCACACCTCTGTGCTGAGGTCATTTTTTTACCGCTTTCGCTCATGTTTAACCGTGTTTTGTAGCCATATTTTGATATATGACCCAGACATATTATATATCGTTCTTTCCGGCAGACTTGGCAGATTCATAATATGTCGTCATTATGTTTGTTATGTCATGTCTGTATATTATAACAAAAAATGCAATAAAATTAGAATTTTCAATAATTACGTGTAAAGTGTTTTTTTTTCACATTTTAACATGCGATCGTTTGCGGTTATATTTTGTATGGGGTGTGCTTGTTAAAAAAATTAGAAATGGGGACTCGTTACATTTTTTTTTTTTTTTTTGGGGAATTTCGCTTTTTTTTTAGCAAACGCACCGCATACAAAAATCGTTAGTGCAGCATTATTGTTCACATTATAATTGAAATGGGAACACTATTGCTGCATTAAGAAAGCCAAAACAAAATTTTGTATTTTTTTTTAAAAAAAAAAATCATTTTTCATGCTCATGTTTGGTATCGTTGGAAAGGCCATGCTCTGGCCGATCCAACGATATCAAACATTAACCCCTAGCTGCCACGGATCGGGAGATAGGGGGTTCATTGGAACCCCCCCATCTCCACCGTTGGTGGCAGCTAGGGGTTAACTCCAGGACTGGCATCATCGTGCTATGCACGATGACGCCAGTCCTCAGGGGGAGTTTCTGGAGACTTGGCCGACATCCAAGATGTCGGCCAGCTCCAGGAGAGGATTACGATCCGGCTCCCCAGGGGTTAATCACAGCCACCGTTTGGAAGGGCAGGCTGTGCCCTTCCAAACGGTGCCTGGATTAACCCCCTGCTCCCCGGCGATCGGGAGGAAGAGAGGTCCGAAGGACCTCCTCCCCCCCCCCCCTTTCAGGCGCTTCCTCCACACATGCGCGGGGGGGCGCCTGAATTAGATGTCATCGCGCCGCCGCGATGACATCTATTTGCTCCGCCGGGGTCCCGAGTGCTGGGCTGACATCTCCATAGCACAGGAGAACCACTTGGCTGGACGCGCTGAGCGCGTCCATAGCAGCCAAGTGGTTAAAATAAAAAATGTAAAAAAAACCCCACTTTCTTTTGTTAATGCAGCAATATTGTTCCCATTTCAATTATGTGAACAATGATGATGCACTAATGATTTTTTTCTAGGGGGTGCGTTTCCTAAATCACATAATCCCCCCCCCCCCAAAAAATGTAGTCCCCATTTCTAGTTGTTTATATATTTTTTGAAACCAGTAAACCCCATAGAAAATATAACCGCAAAGGCTCGTGTGATAAAATGTGAAAAAAAAAAAAAAAACCCGCTTTACACACTGTAGATTTAAAAATTCAAATTTTATTGCGTTTCTTGTTCTAATATACAGGCAGAGCATGACGTATACATATAATAATGATATATTATGAATCTGCCGAAAAGAACGATCTATAGAATTATAATATGTCTGGGTCATATAATAAAACATGGCTTCAAATCGCGTTTAAACATGATGAGCAAAAGTGGTAAAAATTAGCTCAGCACACAGTGGTGAAATGGCTCAGCAGTGAAGGGGTTAAAGTAGCTGTCAGCTATTCTCATTATTGGTTAGTTGGCAATTAGTTGTTTCAGCCCTATATATAACCTCAAAAGCTCGGATGATTTTAAAATACGAAAAAACAAATTTTACCTGTTGTAGCGGATTGGAAATTCACATTTAATGCTATATTATGATTTATACCGAAAAAAGAAATATAATTTGTCTTGGCCGTATACTAAAATTTGACTTAAATCGCGTTTAAACATGTCTAGCAAAAACAGTAAAAATGAGCTCCGCACACGGGTGAATTGACTCAGCATTGAAGGGGTTAAATGGAAAATCTGTGTTTATGTAATTGACTATGCATATACTTCCTGTTTCCTGCTCTGACCTGGAGGCAGTTCTACAGCCAGCATGATTCCTCACACAAGCAGCTTGCAGTGTCTTCATTTCTGCACGTGAAACCGTTTACTCTTTCTCGTGGTGTAAATTTCCCATCACCCTCTGAATTTTCTCTAATTTCCAGACTGATGAATAAATCTTGTCTTATTTTGGGTGCTGAAGCTAGGTGTGTATCTGCTGTATAAAAACTAATATAGATATCTCTCTGCACCTCACATGCAATATATGCTTTAGTGACCCTTCATGCAGCATGGCATTATGATTTTTTATTTTTATTTTTTTTTCTTGGATCTTTTATCTGTCAGGGTCAATATTCCCACACATTTCTCATGCACGCCACTCCTTAACCATAATTCAAGCCCTTGACATTAATAACCTCACGTTGGGATTTAAAGGCTTATGACACGCTGAAGCCAATTAAATATTACAAGCTGGAGAAGCAGCTATTTCTCCTGACGTTGACATATATTTGGATCATGAGAATTGTTACAGGCCAGTAACCCATGGCCTGTCCTGCATCTTGCACGCAATTTACCATTTGGAATTCAATTGAGGCAATTTATATTAACCTTTTCTTATTCACTCTATTTTATTTCATTTATACTTCTAATAGTATCGCTTATGGCTGTCACTTTGGCTCAGTTGTTTCCTCTTTGGCAGAAGCCTTGTGACGACGTGAACCATTAATTGACTCGACAAATCCCCAGGTCAGATAGTTACATGCTTCTAGACTTTTAATCCAGGCTGCTAAGATTGTTGACTGTTCTAAAGAAATGTACATAGAAGCCGTGTACACACTTTTTTTTTTCTAAATTTTTGAGTCGACTCCCCGGTTTAGATTTAGAAGTCCTTGCCGTCATGCTAATTGATTACCTTACAAAGTTATATATTAATATAGACCTATCCTTTTATTTAAGGCATTTTACAGCCCATGCAATTCATGAGCCAGTGGCTTTATATTATGGATAGACAGATTATCGATAGTCAGAAAATTTCCAATATTGGTATCTGCATTTTATTTGCCTATAATTTGACAAGTTGGCTCAATGCAGCCGCGATACTCAACGTCCCACAGAACGGTGCTGATTTGGAGCTTCTTGCTGTACGTTGCCCACTGAAGGTATTTCACATGAGTGCCATGACAACAAAATTGGGCTTCCCTCCCATCTGACAGGGAATTCCCTTAACCGGAGATGCAGGGGTCTATCGATTTCCCCCTGTATTCCTGGTACCTGTTTTCCTACAGCAGGGGTCTGCAACCTTGGCCCTTCAGGTCTTTTGGAACTACATGTCCCATGAGGCTCTAAGAACCTATTGAGTAGCTGAACATCATGGCAGCTGTAGTTCCAAAACAATGGGGGGGGGGGGCAAAGTTGCTGACTCCTTACGTACAGGATTATGAGGGATCATTGCAAAGCCAGAGTCTGGATATTACTTGTAAAAATAAAAGCTTAATTCTAAATATTTCTTTGTTAACCTTTCCATGCGGAGGACACGCTGAGCGCGTCCTGCCGCATGGCTACTTCGCTGAGCGCGTCCTCCCTTTGCAGCGGCGATCGGCCCGGATTCTGGCCGATATCATCGATATCAGCCCAGCCTCCAGGACCCCGGCGGGCACGATTAGACATCATCGCGCCTGCGCGATGTCTATTTCAGGCACCCCCCCCCCCCATTGCGGGGAGGGGGGAGAGGTCGGGCCATCGGGTAAAGGCACCGCTTGGTAGGGCACAGCCTGCCTTTCCAAGCGGCGGCTGTCTTTAACCCCTAGGGGGCTGGATCGCAATATGGCTCTAACATGCGCCGTATCTCGATCCCTCCCGGAGCTGGCCGACCTCTTGGGTGTCGGCCAAGCGTCCGGGATATCCCCCCATCTATCTCCCGATCTGTGACAGCTAGAGCATGGCCTTTCCAATGATACCAAACCTGACCATGTGCAATGTAAAAAGAAGAAAAAAAAAAAATTAAATTTTTATTTTTTTATTAGTGCAGCATACATACATCATTGTTCACATTATAATTGAAATGGGAAAAATATTGCTGCACTAACGATTTTTTCTATGGGGGGCGTTTGCTAAAAAAAACACGTCATTTTCCCCAAAAAGTAACGATTCCCCGTTTATAATTTTTTTTCTAACAAGCACAACCTATAGAAAATATAACCGCAAATGCTCACATGTTAAGATGTGAAAAAAACACTTTAGAATTTTTCAATAATTTACAATATGTAATTTTATTGCATTTTATGTTATAATATACAGACAGGACATAACATGTACATATAATAATGATATATTATGAATTTGCCGAGTCTCCCGGAAAGAACGATATATATGTCTGGGTTGTATAATAAAATGTGACTTCAAATCGCATTTAAACATGATGAGTGAGCGACACCGGTAAAAATGAGCTCAGCACAGAGGTGTGAAAAGGGTTACATTTAATAACATTGCACCATGTCCACTTCAATGTTATTAAACTCATTCAGTTAATGCATAATGTCAGATTTTTTTTATTCTTCTCCACTACTTAGGCTCGTGTCAGACGAGCGCACTGATCACGTCTGTGTTGCCGCACATTTGTACGTCCGTTATAGCACAGTACGTACAAAATGCGCTTGTCTGACACCAGCCTTAGCCGATATCCGTTGCAGATATTCTGTAATCGGCCCTGAAAAAATATCATTCTATCCCTACTTTGTAACACTGTCTGCCATGTTGGAGCCTGGATTACAACACGATGGCTGCAAATCGTAACCTGGTCATTCAGGGGGTTATGCTGGTGACTTGTAGCAGTTTTTAAGGCCAGTGTCAGACAAGTGCCTGTAGTGACGTGGCTTCCGGTGTCCGTCCGCAGTGTTGCGACAAGGCTGGCAAGACTCTGCTGCGCGTGTGCACAAATTGCGTGCGCAACAGCGGCCGTGCTGCGTCTGCTTTGGGCCTCTCCGTCAAAGCGCTGGGACAAGCGTTGATGGAGTTGCAAAGCGCCTCCATAGGAGGATCAAGCCTTGCAGCGTTGAGCGCACTAACCGCTCTGCGAGCTGGACAAATGGGCTTCGAGTGGAAGGAATGTCCTCTCATGGACGTTCCTTCCACTCTCCAATGACGCTCGTCTGACCCCAGCCTTAGATGAACCTGTCATACATTGGTCCCAAGATTACTGAGATAATCTGTGCAGTTCATGTTTACCTTTTGGGTGAGATCAGTAGACACACAATGGCGGTGTTCTGCCATAATGGGGAACTTGCCATAATGGCGAACCGCATCACTTCCGGTGCACCTACGTCACAAAAAATGACCAAAAACAGCTGTGTTCAGCATCCGGAGGTACAACTGTAGAAATGCCCCGTCCCTTTAGAAACGCCCCGTGCCAGCACCTCTCCTCCTCCTGTCATACATGCTGGAACACAGAACGAATTAACCATCTCAGCGTCTCCCCCAAACCCCCCCCCCCGCCCGCTCAAGTTAATCAGCCGCCCTGTCTCAGCACTTCTCCCCGCACCGAGCATCACTGACTCCAGGAAGGGATTGCTCTATTCTCCCCAAAGGACCCCTGGGTCTCCTGCAATGGAAGCTTCCCCCAGGGGAGAATAGAGCAATCCCTCCCCGGAGTCAGTGATGCTCGGTGCGGGGAGAAGTGCTGAGACAGGGCGGCTGATTAACTTGGGCGGGGGGGGGGGGTTTGGGGGAGACGCTGAGATGGTTAATTCGTTCTGTGTTCCAGCGTGTATGACAGGGGGAGGAGAGGTGCTGGCACGGGGCATTTCTACAGTTGTACCTCCGGATGCTGAACACAGCTGTTTTTGATACTTTTTTGTGACTTGGGTGCACCGGAAGTGATGCGGTTCGCCATTATGGCAGAACAGGCACTCAGCAGTGTGCTATGACTAGCACTTGAAAAGTAAATGTATTTTCCTCAAATTTGTGGTTTATTTATTTTACTCCCTTGATTCTAGGCTGCTCTTCACAACATGTTTCTTCCTTTTAGGAGACTCAATTTTGGTATGGACATAATGTCAGGCATTGAATGGCAGTCATTTGTTGTAAAATGTATTTGTTCGCCTTCTTTGATATTGTTAGTTATCTGGAACACACCTTGATGGAATAACTCCGGGAATATGAATCTGACACATGTTAAAGCACTGTACTAGGCCATGCAGAGACCTGATTTACAATCCTGGTTGTCAGATTGTTTTATCCACTCCCCGCTGTTGAACAGAGTCTGTACAATTCCTGCTGCACTCGTTCCCATAGAAAAAAATGTGTGAGGGCTCATGTCACTAGCACATATGTAGATGACAGGTAATCTGTAAATAACTACAAACTCCCTGTGTTTCTAGAAAGTTATTTTTGATGTAATCATATTGCTCCCCAGGAACATCTGTTTATGTTAACAAGGCTACGGTTGGCATGTCTGAATGCTCAGGACTTTTTAAAAGTCGCTGTTGGTGTGGAACTAAACGACTAGCCAAGCTGACCGCACCCAGCACTGTATTGTGCAGTCATGATTAATATTTATTTATTTTATATTATTCAGAAAAACCTTTTTTTTAGGATATGCATTTAATAAAATAAATTGCTGTGGATCTGTCACATAATAGACACACCGTACTGTTGGATCTATAGCTCCAAAGTTCCCTTTGCTTTCCTTGCTGCTTAAAGAGATATTATATGGTTTAACATTTAACCTCTCGAGAGCCTATCTTGACATCGGCTTCTCCAGACGTAGCATGTTGCTAGCTACACATGTATCAAAGCCGTCGCATGGCTGCAGGCTGTTGGATGTTTAAGGGAGCACCCAGGGAATCTAAAGGCTCTCAAGGTGCTCCGTGAGGGCTACTGGTAGGAGCTGGCTCTTAAAATGGGTCCAGCTTTCTGGAACTCCACAGAACCGGAGATCAGCTCTTGCTGCTTGTAGGTTTCTGGGCATAACAAAGCTCCTACATTCTGAGGGCTGACTTGGCCCTCTGTGACTGCAACATGGGGGGGGGGATTGGGGCGATAGGGGCACTGTGACCACTCATACAATTTATCGTCACAGTGCCTGGAGTGTCCTTTTTAATACTACCCCTCCCTTGTGTCATTTTTCACAAGTTCAATTCTTCTGTCAATTGTAAACACTCCTTGCTTACATGCTTTTTTCACTTTTCTATAAAAAAAATTTTATTGGCACATTTATCATACAGGAAGTTTGATGTGAAATGTGCGCTGCTCTGTGTATAATGCAAGCACTGTGCGGTGATCACTGGCTTCCAGGCAGGATTCTGCTCAGCTTTGCTGAGCCACAATACAGAAATGAATTTTTGCTGTCATTGGTGTAATCACTTTTTTCTTCCTTTTTAATTACCCTCTAGGTATTCGTTTTATGCCTCGTATTGACTATATCTGCCATTTATGCTGTTTTTCTGCAGATCTGGGAGTTTGTTTGAATCCTGCTGCGATTCTGTGACTTGGCCTCCTGGTTTATCTGGATGTGATAAACCGCAACAAACTAGCCACAATCATTTAGGGTTTCAATTAACGATTATCTTCATAATCCATTAGTTGGATAATGATTTTTTCCAATTAACCGATTCATCAGACTTGCATAGTGTTCATGACTTTCCTATAACTATATGGAAATTGCGTGTCTCCCTTGTGTGCCTACGCACAGAAGGTACATGAGTGCCTGGTCAGGGTGATCGATTTTGAGCAGGCAGCTCAAGCCCATTTCTGATTTCTTTCCAAATGAACACTACTACGAGCATTTGGATACACATGATGGTGTTGGCATCAAACTGGAATGGGGTGGGGGGGACCACTCCACGCAGCCTCACTACCAAGTGACGATTTTTTTTTTTTTATCCCAAAAATCCATTGTCAGAAATTATTATTTTTTTTCTTTGTAAAATCCCTTTTAATTAATAAAGTAAAAAATATTTGAGCTTATACCCATTGTATTTATTACTGTAAATAAATAACATTTTTGACTAGTAGATGGTGCCTTCTGCCAAATTTGAGTTAGAGGTCTGAGCAGATTGTCTATTTGTTTCTACTTCTCCTGCGTTGGCTGCTGAAAGCCCCTGATAGTTCAGAACTTAGAGCAGTTGATTTTACAGTTTTAGCTTTTTGGGCGTTATGCCCACAGGGCTAAAACTTTGGGGACACCTTCTGCAGCCCAAAAGCAAACAAATTTCATTTACTTTTTGGTCTGCAGATCAATATACTGTACTGAGATATCTCTAACAGAGCAACAGATGGTGCCTTTTGAAGGCAGAGCTATCTTTATTGGTAGTGAAGGGGTTAATAAGGTAACGTGGTCAGGTTTTTGTTTAAATTTTATGAACAGAGTGAGGGTCGACCAGAGGTGGAAGTGAGTTTGGGTAAGGGACCTTTGTTGGTGGGAGGGAGTTTGGGCAAGAAACTAAACCTGTGGGAAGGTGAATTTGTTACACAGGACTCCAACTGAAAATAAGGATAAAACTAGATTTTGGGAAGAAATGGGGGGGGGGGGGGAGACAAAACGCTAAAGTCTGGGAATACCAGGAAGAGATGACGGTTTTACGTACCATAAACGAACTTATCAAATTGAACTAGTCAACAAGATATTAAAAGAAAGCTTTATTAAGGCATAAAGCCAATGCTAAAATCAAAACCCCCGCATGATCATGTAGAATGAATACACAAAATAAAAAGTGTTCAGATCGCTTGGGTATCTCCAAAATTAGTCATATGCCTGGGAAATACTACCTATTTTTGATGGGAATAGTATCAATATATGTACTAGAAGTAACAACATCAAAGAACACATAAATGAAATATTGGGGCAGCGACCCTTAGTAGTATTTGTGTCAATTAAATGCCCCGAATAAAATACTTAATGTAAGAGGGGACATACACCACCATGTTCACCTGCAATGTGCTAGTCAACAATTTAATCCGCGTCAAATTGATTGTTAGTAAATACTAGATAATATCTGAGACACAAAAAGGTGAAAATAGCCATACAAACGATATCTTGGATGTCAGAAACGGCAAAACAACTCAATACATACTAGGAGGCCAGAGCGAACTCTCTTGGTGACTATGAGTGCAGTGTAACAGTGCAAAACCACATTCACTATACTCGCACGGAAAAGGCACACCCAAATTGAATCAGCGCAAGTAAAATAATTCTCAGTGAATGCTTGGCGGTATAATCTACAGTGTAACAAGAAGATTTTTGCAGTCTATCGCAGGTAATGAGAGCAGTATTGGGGCTCATAGCAAAACCACAGATTCACTGTGCCCGCATCAAAAAAAGGGGGGGGGGAAGCACCTCACTTAAGTAAGCGCAAAATAATTTGATTCTCAGTGAATACGTAGCAATAAATTGTACAATGCAACAAAAATGCACAGTTGATATTGCAAGTAATGAAGGCAGTATCAGAGCTAGGGATGCACCGATACTAGTATCGGTGCCGATCCCGGGTTCTGCACAAGTAGTTTGTACTCGGGCATATGCCCCCGATACTTCAACCGATGCCGGAAGCTCTGAGCAGCCGCAGGCAAAGGTTTCAGCCGGACTGCTCGCATCACTTGGTAACTGCCTGGCGCGAACTCCCAGAACGTACTTTCAGCCCGGCCGCTCGCATCACTTGGGAACTGGCTGGCGCGATCGCGTAAACTCCCGGAATTAACTTACGCGCCAGGCAGTTACCAAGTGATGCAAGCGGCCAGGCTGAAACCTTTGCCTGCGGCCGCTCGGAGCTTAAAGGAACACTCTACTCAAAAAATCACCCCCCGTTTTTTTTTTTTTTTTTTTTTTTTTTTTTTTATCCTAACCTATCCCTATTCCCTTAACCCCTTAGTGACCGGGCGGTTTTACACAAATCCGTCTTTTAGTGACCGCTGCTGTTTTTACGTTTCTGCGCTGTTAGTGTTTAGGACAATTTTTCCTCTTACTCGTTTATTCGACCCACACATATTATACACCCTTTTTCCCGCCATTAAATGGACTTTCTAGAAATACCATCATATCGAATAATTTACTATAAAAAAAAATATGAAATATGAGGAAAAAAATGGTAAAAACACACTTTTTCGTAATTTAATCCACAAAATCTACAACCACCCAAAAAGACCCCGGCTAAATAGGTTCAAAATTTTGTCCCGAGACTAGAAATACCCAATTTTAACATGCGTTTGCTTTTTAACCCCTTCACTGCTGAGACAGTTCACCTATGTGCGCTGCGCTCATTCTGACCATTTTGTGCTAATTATTTTTAGATGACAGCCTAGGTCCTATTTAATTAAACTCCCCCCAGACAAAAAAAACTTTAAAAAAAAAAAACATTTTTTTATTTTAATTTTTTTATTTTTTTTTATTAAATTTTTATTTTTTTTTTAAAACCAAACCTGGTCATGTTTGGTATCATTTGAAAGGCCATAATCATGCCTTTTAAATGATGGCAAATATGACCATCCAGCTGCCATGGATCGGGAGATAAAGGGATCCTTAGGATCCCCTTATCTCTACATGGCAGCTAGAGGGTTAACTGGCCCACTGACATCCTCACACATATGGTGAGGTTGTCAGTGGGTGGCCCCCCTCCAGGTTTGAATCGCGTTTTGGCGCCAATTGGCGCCGAAAAGCGATCCGGCAGCAAAACTGTTAATGCCTTACACCGCTGGAAAGGGGAGGCTCTCCCCTCTCCAGCGGTGCAAACGGCATCTCCCTAGCTTCAATGGTTGGGGAGATAGAGGGCTCCGAAGGAGCCCCCCCTCCCCTCCATTGAAACACATGGGGGCACCTTCTGATGACATCACCACGCAGCGTGGCGACGTCATCAGCCTCGCCTGCCCATGTAAATCACATGGGCAGGCTTCCTCCCTGCCAGATCGCCGTGGGATCTGACGAGGGAGGTGAGTATCGGGCGGGAGGGGGATTTGGCGCCGGTGACGTACCCTGTACGTCCGCGGGTCTAAGGGAGACCCGAGGACAGGACGTACAGGGTACGTCAGGGGTCATTAAGGGGTTAATAAAGCTTTCGTTTTTATTTATTTTCTTGTAACTAATACTTACCCTAAAATCCTCTGGTTTCCAGCGGCGTTTTTTTTCTTCTATACTCCCCTCCCTCCTCTTCTGCTTAGTGTGTGTGTGTGTGTGTGTGTGTGTGTGTGTGTGTGTACAAATAAACGAAAGATTTATTAAGGGCATAGGGATAGGTTAGGATAAAAAAAAAAAACGGGGGGTGATTTTTTTGAGTAGAGTGTTCCTTTAAGCTCCGAGCGGCCGCAGGCAAAGGTTTCAGCCTGGCCGCTTGCATCACTTGGTAACTGCCTGGCGCGTAAGTTAATTCCGGGAGTTTACGCGATCACGCCAGCCAGTTCCCAAGTGATGCGAGCGGCCGGGCTGAAAGTACGTTCTGGGAGGTCAGTGGAGGCGTGTGTACAACCAGAGGTCCACGCCTTCTAGGCGCTGCCATGGATGCGTACCGGGAGCTCCTGGCGGCATAAAGGATCTCGTAAGACGCGGTTATTTTATCCAATGCTTGGTAGTGGGTGAGATCATTTCAATAAGCCCACTCAAAATTTTGTACATATATATGTTTTAGCAGGCAACCCATTTTAATAAAGGGTATAACACTATCGGATTATTCCTCTTTTCCTTATGTCCTTGGGAGACTTATCCTTTATATTGCAAGACCTTTGAGAAGTCGGGCTGCTGCTGGATGAGATCGTAATACACGAACCTCCCTTTGCAGAAATGGACGATATATTTATTATCTGAGAGGAGGACAAAGAGTCTGGATGGACTGATCAACTAAATAGAAGTACTTTAAGAACTGCACGGTTAATACAATTGCGTTATTCAATTGCTATTTTTCAGCGCAAAACCACCATCTGTTTTTATGTATGTCTAACATAACCCTAGTACTAAATCATACAGCGTAAAGCAACCGGCATATCTTCTCCGGTGTAGCGTCTGATGTTACTAACATTTAACCCAGTTTGACTCTATTGTGTGTGCTATACACAGACCAATTAATCGCTTTTCAATTATGGAAATAGTCGACAACTATTTCCATAATTATTGAATTTTTTTTAAAAAAAATTTAGTCCCACAATCATTATCTTTGGTGGCTTGACACTATGTAATTTATTTCTCTACCTCTACTGTCTCTATGCTAGGGTGACAATTCGTCCCTGATTTTTTTTTTTTTTTTTTTTTAACTCTCCTGGATCCACTGAGCGCAGTCTCCCGTCTCCCTCTCCCAGGCTGTCAGAAGCTGCATACATCGTGTGCCGGTTAGCAGCTTTTTAGAGGATATGCTATTAGCGTAGCGGGGAAGCCGGCTTTACATAGATACATAGGCTGAAAAAAGACATGCGTCCATCAGGTTCAGCCTTTCACATATCACCTACTGCTGTTGATCCAAAAGTAGGCAAAAAACCCAGTCTGAAGCGCTTGCCAATATGCAACACACTGGGGAAAAAATTCCTTCTTGAACACAGAAACCTGGCCCGAGTGTAAGCGGGTGTGGGTTTGGGCAGAGACTGGACCGGAGTGTGGGACAGAGTTTGTGGGAAGGAACCGGACCAAAGAGAGGGAATGGAAACTTCAGACCAACAAGGGGGAGGCAGGGAGGGTGGGGTAGTGGCACAGGGCTCCAGCTTCAAGTAAGGATAAAACACCAGCGGTACAGTGCCCATACCCAGTGACCGTATCCCAGCAATTGTGTTATAGTGCTGCTACAGTTGTAAACTGAATAAAACCAAACTGGTTATGTCTGACATAAACCTAGAACTAAATCATACAGAGTAAAGCCGCAGCAAGTCTTCAGCAATCAACTCCAAAGCAGATACTGAAGTTATAACATTTAACTCAGTCTGACTGTGCTGTACACAAATCGATTAATCGATAAGAGTTGTCAACTATTCTCATTGATTAGTTGTTTCAGCCTTATATGAAATTACTGGTTTACTCCTGCATATATAATTTGAGGAAAATATGCAAATTTTTTTTTTTAAACCATTTTTCAATGAAGAAAAAATGTCCCCAGATTTTTTTTATTTTTATTTTGGAGAAAGGATTTTACCAGGAAGGATACATTGAGATTTGTCTCGTTTTCAAGTATGTCCTGGGTGGCGAGTATGTACCGTTAGGTGTCTTGCCCAAGAACACTTACTGGAGAGGTTGCTCGCTGGGATCGAACCCATGACTCCACAGGCTCTCTCCATTTAAGTTTGTTCACCATACCCTATGCTGCTGTCTTTAGAGTTCATATATGGAAATATTAAAATTATTCCTGTGAATTGCTGGCCCTTTTTCTCAGCTTGTTTAAAATAAAAAAAAAATCCCATTCACTTGCATTAAATTCCCATGGGCTGTGCAGCCTGTTTTTCACACTTTGGTCAGCACCGTCTTTGAAGTATAATTGCCTTTATATTTATGTGTTGGAAATGCTGTAATAACACTTTAAAATGGATATTTTAACTGACATGGAAAATTACAATCGGCAGTAATTGGTTTTCTTCCTTTCCTCCTTCTAGGACAAGGTACCTTCAAAGCTCTTTTTAAAAGCTAGTAAACAAAGCCGAGGTCATCCATCCCCTCCCTGTGACCCCCCTGACTCCTCCCACAATGTCCTATAAATCCCCTGTGCACCACACAATCCCCAGAGAGACACAGAAGAGAACAAAATAGTATTTTACCCATTGTAGTAGTTTGAGGTCAGTTGTGCAGCTCTGCATGGTTGGCCCTCAGCGGTGCATGTTGGTGGGCTGACTGATGGCTCTCAGCTCAGACATAACTCACCCCCATGGCATGCCACACAGATGTGAGCATGACCTCTTAGATTTTATTGGGACACACACACCCCTGCATTCGGACAGGCCCCTTGCAGCTCACCGTGTTCCAACGAGCGGCCGCTCTAAAGTAGGGCTGTGCAATATGGACAAAATAATCATATTGCGATTATTTTTTTTTTAATGAATATTGCGATTGTGATTTTATTTGCGGTTAGCACATGGATATACTGCCCCCAGCTCACCTCTTTGCGCTGCGTGTTCGGCTCCCTGTGAGCTTCCGGCGGCATGGAGCTTGGGCGCTCGCCTGGGGGAACCACGTGACCAGCCGCGAGAACGCGGCTGTACACGTGGTTTCCCCTGCAAGCACCCAAAGCTCCATGCCGCCGGAAGCTTACAGGGAGCCGAACACGTTAATTTCCGCAGCCTTAAAATGAATAGATAAAATTGCAGCCTTATGCGATTTTTAGAAATTGCATGTGCTTAAATCGCGATTGTTTTGCGATTGCGATTAATTGCACAGCCCTACTCTAAAGCTTTGCTGGCGGCGCTTGTTGGAACACGGGCAGCTGCAGGAGCCTGTCGGAATACCATTAGAACATTCTTGACAGCCACCCCAGCCCCTTGGATGCCGTTAAGCCAGCTCAGTGCTGGCTTGCGGTATCGGGGGGCATCTGCATGAGTACTAAGCACTCGTGCAAATGATGGTATTGGTACTTATACTAGTATCGGTGCATCCCTAGGTATTACTTTCCCCCCTACCAAATAATATATATGGAAGTGTGTGTGGTGTTTTGTATTGGAACAGAATGTGTTGGCGTCCCGTCCCCCCTTGCCATGATTGCTTGCTCAAGTGACACTACCACTTACATAAGGTATAACTAAATTACTTGGTGCATTACAAACAAAACCACTTTATAAAACACATGCTGCTGATTTTTTTTTTCTTCTTTTGAAGTAGTTGCATGTAAAGGAAAAATAAAACTAGGTCTTTCTCCTGTTTCCATTTTTGTGGATTGTCCCATGATACAACCTTTACCAAAATCTGTGCAAAAGCTTTACTTGAGGCCCCGTTCACACCTAGCCGTTTTAACGCGCGTTCGTGCACGCTTTAAAACGCAGGACTGGGGAAATCCCATGCTTTACTATGGGACCCATTCAGACCTAAGCGTTTTAAAGCGCGCAGGAACGCGCTTTAAAACGGCCAATGCAAAAAGAAGTCCGGGAGCTTCATTTCGGGCATACAGCAGCGCGTTCGTGGCCATATCACTGTCTGCAACTTTCCTGCATTTGTCACCACTACTGGATTCTAGGTCCCATTCCCCCGGTGCAAAACATACTGGTGCGCCGTATCCCTCCCTTGGGCACATTCCCTGTCACTCCCCTCCATTTGTAAATTTGTCTTTCCCTCTTGTCCGCGTTGTGCTTTTGTCCTTTCTTGACCCTGTTGCACCCTTCTCACAATCCATTTATTCTTTGTTGGAGATAATTGGTAGGGGTTAACTTATCGGTATTACTGATGATCAGAGCCGATCTTTAGCATTTTCCCTGGTATCGGCCTGCTACATTGCCTATTTATATTACAGATAACTGGGGCTTTTTTCTGCCAGGACACGCTTGTACTCAGGAGCAATTGCCCTTCCTGTAGGTGCCAGTACTATCGGTGAAGTTCCGCGTCTCGTGGCTGTCTGACTCCTATTGCAGACTTCTAGCGTCTCATCTTGGCTGTCGGCTGCCTTCTGGACCTATCCCCACCCACTGACCTCATCGCACATGGGTGTGATGTCAGAAACGGGACCCCCCCCTTTTGGAGACGCTAGAGCAGGGATGGCAAACCTTTTTTTGAGCCCTGTGCCCAAATTGGATCGTTGAACCAATTTATGTGTCTCAAAGTGCCTCCCTATGGAGGATCACGCTTTGCAGCCCTGTCAGCGTGCGTTCTAGTGCTTTGACTGGAAGGCTTGCTGCACGGACGCAGCATGGCCGCTGTTGCTCGTGCAATTTTTGCACGCGCAGCAGCGTGTGGCCGGCCCCGTCGCAGCGTCACAACACTGCTACGGATGCTGGTAGGCACGTCAGTACGGGCGCACCTAGTGTACTTGTCTGACACCGGCCTTGGCACACCATGT
This sequence comes from Leptobrachium leishanense, assembly GCA_009667805.1. Lineage (NCBI taxonomy): Eukaryota > Metazoa > Chordata > Amphibia > Anura > Megophryidae > Leptobrachium > Leptobrachium leishanense. The sequence continues at coordinate 246,780,876 of CM019065.1, forward strand.
TTTATAGTGGCGTTTTTTTTTTTGTGTGTGTTCTGTAAAGCAGATTCTGTGTTAATTTTCTAGCTGTTTAGTGTTCTCAGTAGTTGTAATGTTTATAATTTTGACACCAGATTTGTGTTTAAAAAAAACACCAAAAAAACACTTTGTATGTACAGGTGAAACTCGAAACATTTGAATATCGTGCAAAAGTTCATTAATTTCAGTAATGCAACTTAAAAGGTGAAACTAATATAGGAGTTTCATTACATGCAAAGCAAGATAGTTCAAGCCGTGATTTGTCATAATTGTGAGGATTATGGCTCACAGCTCATGAAAACCCCAAGGATCCACAATCTCAAAAAAATTTGAATATTGCGAAAAGATGCAATATTCTAGGCTCAAAGTGTCCCACTCTAATCAGCTAAGTAAGCCATAACCCCTGCAAAGGGTTCCTGAGCCTTTAAATGGTCTCTCAGTCTGGTTCAGTAGGAATCACAATCATGGGAAAGACTGCTGACCTGACAGTTGTGCAGAAAACCATCATTGACACCCTCCATATGGAGGGAAAGCCTCAAAAGGTAATTGCAAAAGAAGTTGGATGTGCCCAAAGTGCTGTATCAAAGCACATTAATAGAAAGTTATGTGGAAGAAAAAGGTGTACAAGCAGCAGAGATGACCGCAGCCTGTAGAAGATTGTCAGGAAAAGGCCTTTCAAAAGTGTTGGACTTTCACAAGGAGTGGACTGAGGCTGGAGTTAGTGCATCAAGAACCACCACACACAGACGGATCCTGGACATGGGCTTCAAATGTCGTATTCCCCTTGTCAAGCCGCTCCTGAACAACAAACAACGTCAGAAACGTCTTACCTGGGCTAAATAAAAACAGACCTGGTCTGTTGCTCAGTGGTCCAAAGTCCTCTTTTCTGATGAGAGTAACTTTTGCATCTCATTTGGAAACCAAGGAGCCAGAGTATGGAAGAAGAATGGAGAGGCACACACTGCAAGATGCTTGAAGTTTCCAGTCTGTGTTAATTTGGGGAGCCATGCCATCTGCTGGTTTTGGTCCACTGTGCTACATCAAGTCCAGGGTCTACGCAGCCGTCTACCAGGAGATTTTGGAGCACTTCATGCTTCCTTCCGCAGACCAGCTTTATGGGGATGCTGACTTAATTTTCCAGCAGGACTTGGCACCTGCCCACACTGCCTAAAGCACCAAAACCTGGTTCAATGACCATGGGATTACTGTGCTTGATTGGCTAGCAAACTCGCCTGACCTGAACCCCATAGAGAATCTATGGGGCATTGCCAAGAGAAAGATGAGACATGAGACCAAACAATGCAGAAGAGCTGAAGGCCGCTATTGAAGCATCCTGGTCTTCCATAACACCTCAGCAGTGCCACAGGCTGATAGCTTCCATGCCACTCCGCATTTAGGCAGTAATTGCTGCAAATTAGGGGCCCAAACCAAGTACTGAGTACATATACATGCTTATACTTTTCAGAAGTCCGATTATTGTTCTATGTAGAATCCTCGTTTTATTGATTGCATGTAATATTCTAATTTTCTGAGATATTGGAGTTGGTTTAAATGAGCTGCAAGCCATAATCATACTATTAGGACAAATCAAGGCTTGAACCATCTCATATATATTCAAAGATTGCGGTGTAGCGCCACTTAAAACGTCACCCTCCACCGGATGCCTTTACAGCCAGTATCAGAAACAGTGGTTTCCCCTAAACCAAAAAACATACAGCTATACAACCTGATACAGCGCAAACTTAATGCATATAAAGGTTTTCCGGTGTTTCTCAATTTTCCGAACATAAAATGGGGAAAAATAATAATAATTATGGTGCAGCATGCATAGTGTGTGTGTAGATATATTCTCAGGGATTCCACTCACAAGTAGAGAGCCCCAACACTGGCTCTGAGTGGTATCACGCCTGTGGGTTCTTTATCTTCGTATCTCTCAGGTGGCCCACACACCTTACAAAGACTCAGTTTCCACATAAGAAAACAAAAATAGAGAAGAGCGGGACAGAGCCCCTAGTGCAAATCTATGACACTCAATATACAATGCCTTTTTTGCCAATTTTCAGCTTACTTTTGGAGGAGCTGCCATAGCTCTAAGACGCCCATGTTTTTTTTTTATTTGGAAAACCCCAATAAAAAACATCCAGGAATAGATCAAGACAGCGTTAAAAATTTATTTAAAATAAAACGCCAGAACGTGTTTTGCCATAACAAATGGCTTCATCAGCTGAGAAGGGGGGGGGGGTGCACCATCAGTGTTAGGGCAAGTGTCGTAAAAGTGGAGGGCCACTTGGGTACAATAAAAATCAGAGGTACGCAGAAAAAATCGAATGTCTGCAAGAAACTGCAGGGGGGTGGGAAATATAGAGAGTGAGCAGAATGACAAAGTAGTCCGCAATAGATGTCACATCAAAAAAAGAAAAGGGGAGACTCCCACAAAAGTAATAGAAACAAAAATAAGTTATCAGCCCCAAGCACACTCATTTGCGTCAGCTGGTATCCCAGATTGTGGGGAGAAACAGTGTTCCCATCCCAACAAAGGGGAGGCACATCAAGGGATGTTCCTGGGCTCCAAGGCAGTCCATCCCGTCGAAGGGAAGATCCCATCCAAATTGCGTTGCAGAGAGCAGGCCCACGGCAGCAGCGACACCAGGCCCGTCCTCATTCCATCAGAAGGCCAGGTCCATCCCACAGCCGTCAGGCCGCCCCAGCGCCACAAGGGAAGACGGGATCAGAAGGCCACTGCGGGCTACAGACGGCCTCCATAACAGCAGGTAAGGTCCCTGGGGGATCAGGGGGCACATCCAGAATCTGCCCGGTCAGCGTAGTGTTAACACTCATCGGACCTTCAGTGCCCCAGCCACCTCCAGCAGGACCACCGTAGGGCCGAACTTCCCACAAAGGTTTCTCAACCGCAGTCTCCGCAGGGATCACCGCAGTGCTCTATCCAGCCTCCTGTCGGGCAAGGGTCCACGATGCCCTGAATTCCCTCATCAGCTCAGCCAGCATTCCCCTCGTAAGAGGCAGGGAATCCGGATCCGCCGTCGGAGCAGAGATGCAGGCGCAACACCTCTGTGGTGAGGATACAGGCCATCTCGCAGAACCAGGAAACCCGAGGTGTAACGGCAGGCTAAAAAAATATGGCCGCCAGTGTAGGCCTTATCTCAGGCCCGAGAACCAGGTCAGGCTGCAATGGCGGACCGAAAGCCAGGCGTCGCAGTGCCCACTCCCCAACTCCACGGAACTAGGGGGCTTAATGAGGGGTCTCAAAATTGATGTACGCAAGAAAGTAATGAAAATATCAAGTCTGCAGGAGAGCACATCAACACGCGTCCGCTCCCATCGTCAGTCGGCTCTGCTCCCCCTTATGTTCAATTCTAAGATACTGATCAGTAAGCTTCCAGATCTGAAGAGAGGTTACGCTCAGGAAAGCTTATTTTTTTAAATCTAACGTTAGTCCAATAAAATAGGTACCACCACGTGCTGCTATACTCCTGAGATAGATATATCTCTCTCATTTTGTAGAGGTCATTTATACATCCAAGCAATTCAAAAAACTGCATCACAGAGTTCATGAACTCTGTAATTCAGTTCTTTGAATTGCTGGGATGTGTGAATGGCCTCTGCAATAATAAACTTTATTTGCAGTGTGGAGGCTTTTAATCTCATTTTTTGCCCTTCACCATCACTTGTATATATAGATCTATATAAATTGTGGTGGAGGGCAAAATTTTTTTATATTTTTTTCCCATCCACAACTTTAAGTGTTTATGACCTGTGGGGTAAAGCCTCAAACAGCAACTGGTCACTGCCTACTGATATAATAAACCTGAAACAGCTGTGAGTGGCCATGAGAAATTGCAGACGTCCTTTGCATGTCTTACCCAGAGTTCCATGCTGCATATGGGGAATGTAGCAAATGAGCTCTGTGAAGCCGTTCTCTTAATTGCTGAGATGTGTAAATGACTGCAATAATAAACTTTCTATGTTTCTGCTAGAATATATAAACATAGGTTCTTATCTGCCGACATTTTCTTTCGGCCCATCTAATCTGCCCAATTACATGGATACTTTACCTGTATTTATCTTTTGTTTAGAATTAGGGATGCACCGATACTAGTATCGGTATCGGGGCCGATATTGCCGTTTGCACGATACATCCTGCCGATACCGGAAGCCGGCGCTGGGCCGGCTTGCCAGTATCCGCGGGGTTGGGGAAGCTGGCCGCGTGCATGAAAAGCACGCGGCCAGCGTTCCCCTCCGGCGCGCCGTGATACTCACCCATCCTGAAGGTCCAGTCGCTGGGCAGTGATGCGGCCACTGGGCGCTCCTGTGACGCGGCCTCTCGGCTGGAGGCCGCGTCACAGATGCGCCCGGCGGCCACGTGATCGCATCACTGCCCAGCGACCGGACCTTCAGGATGGGTGAGTATCGCGGCGCGCCGGAGGGGAACACTGGCCGCGTGCTTTACATGCACACGGCCAGCTTCCCCAGCGTTTGAGCTGCGGGCCAATCCATGAGACCTGGGGGCCAATCCATGAGACCTGGGGGCAAATCGGTGAGAGCTGGGGGGCAATCCATTGCGTGCGAATAATTCTGTGTCCGTTAACAACCACATTGTTTGTATCCCCAGTGGAAGTATTACTTGGATTAGCAAAAGGATTTTTTAAAACTCCTCTCTAATTTCATTGTTTTGTCTAACCCCCTCGCTGCTGAGCCAGATCACTCCTGTGTGCTGAGCTAATTTGGACAGTTTTGTGCTCATCATGCATAAGCACAATTTGATGGTCATGTTTTATTGTACGTCCCAGACAAATTGTATCCTTATTTTCAGCAGATTCCTAGTATATCATTATTTTATCTATGTCGTGTTTTGTCAGAATGCTAGAAGAAAAAGTGAATTCCATACAATAATTTACAACTTCAAAAATAATTTTTCACGTTTTTATCCAAACCTTTTTGTGGTTTTTATTTTCTATGGGTCAATCTTGTTTCTGCATTTTTCCGAGAAATACGCAATTTTAATTAAAACTGGGGGGCTTGTATTATTTGGCACATTGTATCTTATGAATAAAATAACACTACATAAAACCCCTGACCTTGCACACAGCTCATTCCATGTCAAATCAACCAATGCATAAAACCCTGTAAGTCATGGATTTGGTCCATTTTTGGTACATTTGTACCTTTTAACATGAGATGTTTAAAATTTTTTTTTTTTTTTTGTCCACCAGTTTGATATTGAAATTTCAAAATTGCCTGAACTTCAAATGCCATTTACAAGATACCTGTGATGGCTATAGACATGGGACATGTGCCATTTTAAAGCTTACGAGTAGGGCTTTCATTTGATACAAAATCGGACAAAATTGTAAAAATTCACAAATCTTACACACGGAATTTAAATTTTGCTTTTGTGTGTCATGACTAAGGGTTAGCTTAGTTTTTTTTTTTTGTGCTGCTAGTTTAATTGGAATAGTAATTTTATATGTATTGTATTCAATAGAAACTTTCTAAATGGATGTAATGTAGGGATGCACCGATACCACTTTTTTAAGACCGAGTACCGATACTTTTTAAAAGTACTCACCGATACCGAGTACCGATACTTTTATTTAATATCATGTGACGCTTTCCAATAGGAACAGACCTCATATAAAAATTTATATGAGATTGACCGCAGCTCACATGGATTTGCCCCCAGGTCTCATGGATTTGCCCCCAGGTCTCATGGATTTGCCCCCAGGTCTCATGGATTTGCCCCCAGGTCTCATGGATTTGCCCCCAGGTCTCATGGATTGGCCCCCAGGTCTCATCGATTTACCCCCGCTCGAACGCTGGGGAAGCTGGCCGTGTGCATGTAAAGCACGCGGCCAGCGTTCCCCTCCGGCGCGCCAAATACTCACCCTTCCTGAAGTTCCGGTCTCTGGGCAGTGATGCGGTCACATGGCCGCCGGGCGCATCTGTGACGCTGCCTCCAGCCGAGAGGCCGCGTCACAGGAGCGCCCGGCGGCCACGTGACCGCATCACTGCCCAGAGACCGGAACTTCAGGAAGGGTGAGTATGTGGCGCGCCGGAGGGGAACGCTGGCGCGTGCTTTTCATGCACGCGGCCAGCTTCCCCAGCCCCGCGGATACCGGCAAGCCGGCCCAGCGCCGGCTTCTGGTATCGGCGGGATGTATCGGGCCGTTTGCACGAGTAACAAGTACTCGTGCAAACGGCAATATCGGCCCCGATACCGATACTAGTATCGGTATCGGTGCATCCCTAATGTAATGTATCAGTGCGGTCGGGTGACTGATTTAAGTGGAAAAAAGACTTTGCCTATATGTGCTATGAGAAAATAAAGTTTTGGCATGTACATTGTAATTTAAAAGTAGTTGAAAAATGAAACTTTTCCTCCTTTTTTTTTTTCTCCGATGACATGTGCTTTGCCAACACTTGATCAGAAGAACTTCTCAAACCTTTGTCTAGTTTGGTCTGCAAAGTTATTGGATCCCTGTCCAATGTGCACAGAAATCTACGTAATCCAGTGTAGACTAGCTGCATCTAACTTTCAATGGGAAATTTTTCCCCCCAAAATTACATCAAATATCTTGGGATATCTCTGAGAAATATTGTGGAATTGTAAACCTACCCCCACTGCTAAAACAAATTTATGATCAGATTGACCAATGGGAGAAACTCCCCAATTTTGTGATTTGGATAGAGGGCACTTGTTCAAAATGGTAGCATTCCCAAAACTATGTTCTCCAAACGTTAGCACTGCTTATCACTAAAGGTGGATATTAAGATAGTAAACGACTGCAAGGGTTTATCTGGCAACATAAAAAAGCATGTATTTCTTTACATAATCTACAGCAGAGTCAATGTCTGGGGGGTATTAACCTTCACAAATAATGCAGAATACAATATTGCCTCACTTTACTACAAAGACATTGATTGGTGTAGGGTCACCCATACGTATGGTGGCTTCTAGAGATCGCATAGCCCAATCAGATTCACATCCTGTAGCCCAGCTGCATATGCCCCTGCAATAGTTTCCGCAACATGTTGCCATTTTATTTAGGCTAGAGTCAGACGAGTGCATAATGGACAGACATACTGACGTAAGATACTGTAGACACCACACAATCCGTTTTTCTTGACGGACGTAGAATAAAAAGAACTATGGAAATTAAAAATATGAAAAAGTATAACCATTTGAAAAGGATATGAAAAGCCATTTTGTGCGTCCAAAGTGCTGGACGTCGCAAATGCGCTGCGTCTGACATCTCACTGAACGGCCTCGTCCGTGGTAGCGGTTTTACGTTCCTGCCTAAGGCTAGGGTCAGACGAACGCATTTTTCACGTCGTCCGTGAAAAAGTGCGTTCGAACGAATGGACGTATTTTTTTTCACGGAATACGCGATAGCGGTCATACGATGTGCATTTTCGTCCGTGATTTTGTACGGATCATCAATAAAACCCTTGTGTCTGGACGTTATGCTGGCCGGACATTAGCAGCGTCTGACGTCTCTTAATCACGCATGCCGCTAGCGGACGCAGCGCACTCTGTACGTCAGTACTAGCGGTATCACGTTCTTGGAAAATGCATTTGTTTGCCGCTTGCGTTGCGTAGCCGCACTTTCGTGCGGCCGTACTTCGTATATTGCCCGTCATTGGATGTCATTTGCTGCCACTACGGCCGTGATAAAGTGCGGCCGCACGCGCGTTCACACTGCTTTCGTCTGACCCCAGCAGAACTTGTGTCCGTTTGCCTTGTGCGTTTGCAGTTTGGTGCGCATGTACTTCGTGTGTGGGTCTCTATTGCTCATGATTCTATGCTACAACGGACGTTAAACTGTGCGGCAACACGGACGTGATCACTGCGTTCGTCTGACATGGGCATAACTCCACGTGTGTCACATGGGGAATCTCCGTTAAAATATGCATTTATAACCCAATGCGTCCTTGCCTCTAGTTGGTAACCCTAATTTTTAAAAACCTGATCTGCCTTTTAACTTCCCTGACGGTTATCCCGAGTGTGTCTCGGGTTAAATTTCACTGCTGAGAGCGGTAACCCCAAGACACACTCGGGCTGGATACATCACCTCTCCCTGTGCTCCCTTGCTGATCTCTGCAGTCTCCTCCGGCGATCGCGGTGTTTTACTTCCTGGATTCCTTCTCGCGAGGAAGGAACCAGGAAGTATAAGGTCGCGATCGCCGGAGGAGGCAGCTGGGGACATCGAGGGAGCGCAGGGAGAGGTGATGTATCCAGCGGCATCCCGAGTGTTGTTTGGAGTCACCACTTCCAACTTAGGCATTTAAGCCCGAGCCACACTCGGGAATACTGCTGGGGGGGGGGAGAAATAGACTGCTTTTAGACTCCGGTTTTTCACAAAAATTAGACCGCCAGGGTGGTATTCCCGAGTGTGACTCTGGGTTAAATTTCACTACCGCGAACAGTGACCCCCGTGCCACACGCGGGCTGTATGCATACTCACCTCCTCCTGGCTCCCTCGCTGTCCCCCGCAGTGTGATCGCGGCGAGCTGCTTCCTGGGGCGGGACAAGCAGCAAATTTAGAAAAAAATTATAAAACCCTGTATAATCCAAAGTGCAATGTTAATGAACGGCCACACGAAATTTTGAAAAAATTAGGCCGCCAGGGAGGTTAATTCTTAATAGATTTCCAGAGGGTGGTTGGGCACCACTCCTTCACTTTTTTTGATTTGGAAACGCACAAGCGGTGTTCTCATCACAGCCTTCAAGGTAAAATAGTGCCACAATCTTTTCACCCGTTGCATTATTTACAAATGCAATCCTATGCTCAGAGTTTGTATGCAACTGGGGTCCTCGAGACTGGTTTCTCTATCAAATGCTGCACCATTCAAGTCTCCCTTAATTCCACTGCATTTCTCCTATATCAGGCTACGAACTATTGAATTTAGAGACTCCTGAGAAGGGATTGGCGACATGGGCTTCGAACATACTGGTTCTAACTACTAAAGAACTAGTAGACCAAAACTGTTCCGTTCGCTACTGGCAGCGCTTTTTTTTAAAAAATTTTTTTTTTTGTGTAGATGTGACACTGAAATTTCTCCAAGGGTTGTTTATCAACAGCACTAGGTCTTAAAATTTGCATCTTTTCATCTAGTGCTTGTCTTGAGTCTGGGGATCTTAACGCCACCTTATTTCCCTGCTTATCGGATTGTCGTGAAATATAACATTTATGGTATCAAATTCACAATTTTTGTAGTTCGTATTCTAAACTGTAGTGCTGAGTGCAACAGTCAATGGGCCATTTTCATTTCCCTCCTTGGTACGGAAGGTAAAAACTGACAAAAGGCCAAACATTATTGCTGATCGCTTTAATGGCGGTTAGCAGTGAAGCTATATTGCAATTCTGGCTGCAAAACACACCAACCCTGCTTATGTTATTGTATTGTACATTAATATATTTCATTTGTATTGGGCTGAAGCTGCTCCATAAAACAATGCTCATGGCCCGTTTCTTTTCCAAATGGGCCCTTTTAATTCCCACTCTCACTTTTCTAATATTGGAAACTTTCTCACTTTTTTCAATATATGGAATGGTTCCTTGGGGAACAAATTAGAAATCGCTACCCAATCCCTCCTAAGCAATTCCCAGTCTTTCTCAAATCTTTGGTCATCTGGAGTTAATGGTTATAGATCCGGTTTAAATCTGAATCCTTCCTTTTGATTTGATGGCTGAGTAGGTGTGGTCGGGGTGGCTAACTTCCTTTTTATGAAGTCACTGTGGAGGGGGTCAGTTGATTATTGTACAAATTTACTTTTCTCCTTTTGTTGTAAATACCGATTGTATTTGGTTATGGTGTATAATTTGTAAATGTAACAATTGTGTGGTGTCCCAATAAAGACAGGTTTTTTTTTTTAAAAAAAAAAAACAAACAGAACGGTTAATGACAATCATACATTTCTTATTCCCCCATAGATACAACTAATTTAAGCCAGGGGTCTCTTTTTCTTTATTTTTTGCTAAAGTCTTGGTCAAGTCTTTGAGGATTAATGTATACTGTCAATTTGACTTTTACCCCCCCACTTTGTTTTATTTTTAACACAGCCTTTGACAACCTGGATTCAGATGCTCCGTGAATTTTACCTCTGGGTCCTATAATGTATTCTAATTTCTACATAAAAAAAAATTCGTAAAATTTTTAAAACTTTTTCTGTCTCCTAAAATGTGTAGTTGGCGTCTACATTTTTCTCTTCGTTCACTTACTGGCTGTTTTTGTTTGGATTTCACAGGAAGGTTTACCCGTGTACCAAGCATATGCGAATCATGGCTTTTTTCCCACCTAATATTTTCACGTATGTCATGTAGGAGTTTCATCGGCTTCTGGGGTAGATGACTGTGGTTGCTACTCTTGGCACGGAAACAGACCTTTGTCTTTGCGCCCCATAGGTTTGGCCGTGTTGTAGCTCCAACAGTACCAATGTTCTAGCCATAACTGGGTAGATCATTTTTGTGCCGCATCAGACAGACTGCCTCTGATCATGGTCAACAGATGGGTTTGTTTGGACTTGTTTAGGAAAGCGGAGATCTGTATACATTGTCAGATATCTCCGTGCTGAGCCTAGAAAACTGTATGGTCCACCATATGTGCTAGTCTGCCTCACCACTTACAGCCTCAATGTTTTGTTCAGAGAGATGTAAAATTCATCACCGTCCTTGGGCTGGGTTCACACCTCAGCGTTTATCATATGCGCGTAATACGCACATTTTTGACACTCGTATCGTGCAACCGTGAAGAACGCGCATTGCAGTGCGTTCACGCTGCAGTCTATGGCCATGAACGCGCTGCAATACACCCCAAAGAAGCTCCTGTACTTCTTTGGGCGTATGGTGTTTTTTACAGCGCGTTCCTACGCGCTGTAACACGCCCAGGTGTGAACGGGCCCCTTAGGAAATCATGGGATTTCCGTGTTTTTTTTTTTGCGTTTTTTACAGCGCGCAGGAACGTGCTGTAAAACGCCTAGGTGTGAACGGGGCCTTACTGCAGGGATCTCTAACTTTGGGTCCCCCCCCAGATGTTTCTGAACTACACCTGTGATTCTGTCAATCTATTGCTTCAACTAATTCTGGGAATTGTAGGCAATAAACAACATCTGGGGCTCAGAGTTTGAGATCTCAGCCTTACGGTCTTGTTGTAGGCGCCTTCAACATGTGATTTGTGTATATATACAAAATCTCTTGGTCTCAGTAACGGCATTAGAGATGCTGCAACCTGATAAGTGACGCCCAAGAACAAGCAGGCTGTATAGGTGCTACATCATGCAGCTTTTATCTGGGTCATGTACCAAGGGCCTGATTTGTTTGGCAGACTGTAATTCCTATCCGAAATTACATTGATACAGGAATTCGGTAGACTGGAACACCTGTGTTTAATCACTTGGAGAGTGAGTGTGTGGGGTAGTCTGTCTTCAAGCTTTTGTTTTTTTTGTGAACATTGAAAGGTGGAAGTTGTCCTCTTTGAGCAGCTTGGACAGTAACATGTTTGTGGTCACCAGATGTGGTTCACTTTTCTCAGTCTGCTGATGTCTTGAGATTTTCACTCTGAAGTTTGCAGAATAGCAGGAGATAAAAATATTTCTGTCTCAGGTTTACAGTGTTACTGCAATCGATCATTGAAGCCCTGTTCACACCTGGGCGTTTTACAGCGAGCGCGTTCCTGTGCGCTGTAAAACGCATAAACACGGAAATCCCATGATTTCCTATGGGGCCCGTTCAAACCTGGGCGTTTTACAGCGCGTAGGAATGCGCTGTAAAACGTACTACGCCCAAAGAAGTACAGGAGCTTGTTTGGGGTGTATTGCAGTGTGTTTGCAGCCATGGATGTGAACGCACTGTTATCGGCATTAACACGTTTTTTACGTTTGCGCAATTCGCACGTATTACGCGCGTCAAAACGCACAGGTGTGAACCCAGCCTGAAGGAGTGTTCACATTGACACAATTTTTAAATTTTCAGTGATTTCAAATCGAGGACGTTCCTGAAAGCCTAACGTGATGCTGAAATGGACTTCTAATCGCCTGAATTGGTTGCAGAAATCTTTAAAGAAAAAGTCACTGTCAATCTAAACGGACTTCTTGACACTGTGGGGAAACCACCAAGCCTGGTGTCATCTGCTATGCTGTTATTTCTTTTATTTAAATTTATATATAATTTTCTGTGTTTTGGGGTGCTTCAGCCCCAAACACTGTATCCATTATCTTATCTAATTGCTTTTTTTTATTTAAAAATTCTGCTATATAATACGGCCTTGTCACGAAGCTTGTTGCTTCTCGGGCTGAATGCAATGGTGAATACAGTTTTCTCCTTTGGCTTTCATGCTGCACTGGAGTTATATATATATCACATTTTTAAGAGTAGGTGGAATAACATTTCTTTGTGTAACCAAACACTCCCACACGATTTGGTCTACAAGATGTATATTCCAATAAGTAAGCATGACCACTGATGGTTCAAGTGCTGTAACATAATCTAATGCACAATATGTCAATAGTTTCCCTCAATCTCAGTTTAGTTTTTGCCTTCCTGAAATACAGTGAGTCAGATAGTCGCTTGAACTGTGACTCAAGGCTAACTGAAGGCAATGGCAGAACCTGATGGGAGGTGCAGGCTGCCAGACCAATGGATGCTATTTGGATACTATAGGGCTACACGGAAAGATTAACGGAATAACCTCAGTTCCTGGGATAAAGTACAATTTAAAAGGAAGCTCGACCTGGTAAATTTTACACCTTTTTAGATTTTTTTAGGATGACTTCTTGGCGTCACCTAACCACTCCAGCTGACTGACTGCTAGGTGAATCTGTTTATAGCTCATAAGAACAGGGCTTCCTGTCAACCCGCTCTTCAGAACTACAATTGTTCAATTTATTACATGATTTCGAATTTGGCTTTTAATGGTGAGACCCCTTTTCTGGCATCGTTTGTTTGCTCGTCTGAGATAAGCAACTCATTAGCTCTGAAATTCTTCATGATCTCATGTCTGGAACCACAGAGGTATGATTACTTAATCCCTAGGGTTTTAATCAAATTACAAAACAATGGCTGCCTAATGTAGCCTCTGGGAGTTGAACTTTCAACAGTGTCTCTGGGGTATTTCAGGGATTCAGGCATTTCACTTATTACCTTTTACCAATCCTTTAGGTAAATGTGCATGTAATGGACATTTTATCACACAAATATAAAAGCTTAAATAAAACTGTTTATATTTACCCTTTTTAAGTGTGTAGATTGTTTTTAATGCCTTGTCGACTTTCGTAGTCTTGATGAGGATAATGGGCAGACAGGTTGACCTGGATAGAAGGGTGTGTGTTGTTTTTTTTTTTTTTTTTCCTGTCCCATAAACCTAGAGCCTGTAGATTAGCATGAATGTGAGACCCATATAGAAGGAAACCCTTTAATTTTTATCATGTGCCGCATGATCCTTGTCCTGCTGGAAGGCCCAGCCACGTTTAATCTTCAATGCCCTTGCTGATGGAAGGAGGTTTTCACTCAAAATCTCACGATACATGGCCCCATTCATTCTTCCCTTTACACGGATCAGTCGTCCTGGTCCCTTTTGCAGAAAAACAGCCCCAAAGCATGATGTTTCCGCCACCATGCTTCACAGTAGGTATGGTGTTCTTTGGATGCAACTCAGCATTCTCTCTCCAAACACGACTAGTTGAGTTTTTACTAAAAAGTTCTACTTTGGTTTCATCTGACCATATGACCTTCTCCCAATCCTCTTCTGGATCATCCAAATGCTCTCTAGCAAACTTCAGACGGGCCCAGACATGTACTGGCTTAAGCAGGGGGACACGTCTGGCACTGCAGGATTTGAGTCCCTGGCGGCGTAGTGTGTTACTGATGGTAGCCTTTGTTACTTTAGTCCCAGCTCTCTGCAGGTCATTCACTAGGTCCCCCCCCCCCCCCTCCGTGTGGTTCTGGGATTTTTGCTCACCGTTCTTGTGATCATTTTGACCCCACGGGGTGAGATCTTGCGTGGAGCCCCAGATCGATGGATATTATCAGTGGTCTTGTATGTCTTCCATTTTCTAATGATTGCTCCCACAGTTGATTTTCTTCACACCAAGCTGCTTGCCTATTGCAGATTCAGTCTTCCCAGCCTAGTGCAGGTCTACAATTTTGTTTCTGGTGTCCTTCGACAGCTCTTTGGTCTTGACCATAGTGGAGTTTGGAGTGTGTCTGTTTGAGGTTGTGGACAGGTGTCTTTTAGACTGATAACAAGTTCAAACAGGTGCCATTCATACAGGTAACGAGTGGAGGACAGAGGAGCCTCTTAAAGAAGACGTTACAGGTCTGTGAGAGCCAAAAATCTTGCTTATTTGTACTATACTGTAGGTGACCAAATACTTATTTTCCACCATAATTTGCAAATTCTTTAAAAATCAGACAATGTGATTTTCTGGATTTTTTTTCACATTTTGTCTTAGTTGAAGTGTATCTATGATGACAATTACAGGCTTCTCTCATCTTTTCAAGTGGGAGAACCTGCACAGTTGGTGGCTGACTAAATACTTTTTTGCCCCACTGTAGTACGTCATCGGCTCCTAACCTCCCTCCCGATACTTGCCTTCCTCGCTGGGCACCAACGGAGTTCTGGCAGGGAGGAAGCCTGCCTCTCTGCTTTAGAGGGGTGCGTGGTGACGTCATCGGCAGGCGCCCCCCCGGCGCCACATTGAAAACCAGGAAGTGGAGGGGGGGCTCCTTTTGGAGCCCTCTATCTCTCCAACCCTGGCAGCTAGAAACTTCCCTTTCCAACGGTGCAGAAAGGGGAGTCTCCCCTTTTCAGCGTTGTATAAAGCTTACGTTTCGCTGCCGAATCGCGACTCGGCGCAAATCGGCACGGAGTCGCGATTTAAACATGGAGGTGGCTGACATCTTGACCTAAACACGAACAGCGCAGAAACGTCAAAACAGCAGCGGTCACTAAAGGACGGATTTGTGTAAAACTGCCCGGTCACTAAGGGGTTAAGATGTATGCAAGGTCTATTGCTGCTGATAGGGTCTAGAGCTCTCGTAGGTAATTTGTCAGTATCCCCTTCTGCATGTCTGTGAAGGAAACTCTCTCTTCCGCCTGTCCTTGCTCTCCAGACACCCTCTCGCTGCACTCAGCCAGCTACAGGGAATGTGGTTCTCAGCGCCTCGAGCAGCTTGAGCCGCTTGCTTCTGCCTGCTGGGAGACCTGCGCTGGCTGGCAGGGATCTGTGCCAGTGCTGGGCCGACGATACAGCAGCTTCTGGGGAGCTGCAGACTTTCGCTCTCCTGACCTGTAGCCCCGATGTTAGGTCTGCTTTTCAGATGGCCGCTCGGTGCCTTCTGAGGGTGATTGTAGGTGGGCAGTGTAGCTGAATGAAACCCCAGACAAGCTGAATGTACAAACGGGGAAGGTCTCCTTTTTATGGAAGGTTTCACAGGGGTATTTATACGAAATACAGCAATGCACATTCAAACTTCCCACCCCAACAGTTCTGATAGGTTGGTTTCAAGACCACTGCAGGCTTCCTTCAGGTCCTCTTCAGGCTTCACTTAGGTCCACTGGGTTTATGTAGATGAAGTCTTGACCCCATAGTGATCACACAGTGATTTACATAACCCACTGTAAAGGAAATCATTGTTTAACTGAGACAATGGTGACTCTCAACCTCTCAGCCATGCAAACAGATAAGAAGATAAAAGAGAATAGTGTTCTTGCATAATCCCTGATTCAACATAAACATTCTGTACCATATCTGCACCTCCACTTTGTGCCATGTGATCCTTTGTTCCTGGGACCCCTGACTGGCTTGGGGAAATGGCATTCTGGGGTTTGGGGAGAAGCAGACCAATGATTGGGGACGGTCTTGGAATGTTTCTTCACAGGATATTGCAAACCTGCTGAATGGGCATATGGGAGAACTGCTTACTTTAAATTATTCTATGGGAATTCAATCCCCTATTCTCCGGTCATGTCAGGACATCATCCTCTTTTTAGTCTAGGTTTGCCCAAGGCACCAAAACCTGGAAGAATCCTCCATGGCATGGCATCACAAGTATTTTCATTAAAACCATGCATCTGGCATCCTAGTGATGTCCAGGCCAGCTACCCAAGCTAGGACATCAGTGTATGTGAGAATTTCTTTGTAAGGTTTTCCTGGAAGTAGGGATGCACCGATACCACTTTTTTAAGACCGAGTACTGATACTTTTTTAAAAGTACTCATGGATACCGAGTACCGATACTTTTGTCATGTGACCGCTTTTCAATGAGAACAGACCTGATATAAAAATGCCCCAGCTCACATGTATATACCCCCCCCCCCCGAGATAGATATATCTATCCATACTGTCATGGCCGAAATTGTTGGCACCCCAGACATTTTTCCAGAAAATCAAGTATTTCTCACAGAAAAGTATTGCAGTAGCCCATGTCTTGCTATACACAGGTTTATTCCCTTAGTGTGTATTGGAACAAAACCAAAAAAGGGAGGGAAAAAAAGCAAATTGGACATAATGTCACACAAAACTCCAAAAATGGGCTGGACAAAATTCTTGGCACCCTTAATATATGGTTGCACACCCTTTGGAAAAAATAACTGAAATCAGTCGCTTCCTATAACCGTCAATAAGCTTCGTACAACTCTCACCCGGCATTTTGGACCACTCTTCCTTTGCAAACTGCTCCAGGTCTCTCTTATTGGAAGGGCGCCTTTTCCCAACAGCAATTTTAAGATCTTTCCACAGGTGTTCAATGGGATTTAGATCTGGATTCATTGCTGGCCACTTCAGAACTCTCCAGTGCTTTGTTGCCATCCATTTCTGGGTGCTTTTTGACGTATGTTTAGGGTCATTGTCCTGCTGGAAGAGCCCAAGATCTCGGATGCAAACCCAGCTTTCTGACACTGGGCTCTACAGTGCGACCCAAAATCTTTTGGTAATCCTCAGATTTCATGATGCCTTTTACACATTCAAGGCACCCAGTGCCAGAGGCAGCAAAACAACCCCAAAACATCATTGAACCTCCACCATATTTCACTGTAGGTACTGTGTTCTTTTCTTTGTAGGCCTCATTCCGTTTTCGGTAAACAGTAGAATGATGTGCTTTACCAAAAAGCTCTATCTTGGTCTCATCTGTCCACAAGACGTTTTCCCAGAAGGATTTTGGCTTACTCAAGTACATTTTGGCAAACTAGTCTTGCTTTTTTTGTCTCTGTCAGCAGTGGGGTCCTCCTGGGTCTCCTGACATAGTTTAATTTCCTTTAAATGTCGACGGATAGTTCGCACTGACACTGATGCTCCCTGAGCCTGCAGGACAGCTTGAATTTCTTTGGAACTTGTTTGGGGCTGCCTATCCACCATCCGGACTATCCTGCGTTGCAACCTTTCATCAATTTTTCTCTTCCGTCCATGCCCAGAGAGATTAGCTACAGTGCCATTGGTTGCAAACTTCTTGATAATGTTGCACACTGTGGACAAAGGCAAATCTAGATCTCTGGAGATGGACTTGTAACCTTGATTGTTGACATTTTTCCACAATTTTGGTTCTCAAGTCCTCAGACAAAAATAATAGACAAAGGTGGTGCAGTAGACCTTGCTTATTTAGATTTCAGTAAGGCTTTTGATACTGTTCTGCATAGAAGGCTTATCAATAAATTACAATCTTTGAGCTTGGATTCCAATATTGTTGAATGGATTAGGCAGTGGCTGATTGACAGGCAACAGAGGGTTGTGGTAAATGGAGTTTATTCGGCGCAAGGTCTTGTTACCAGTGGGGTACCTCAGGGGTCACTACTTGGACCCATTCTCTTTAATATTTTTATTAGTGATATTGTAGAAGGTATTAATGGTAAAATATGTATTTTTGCTGATGACACAAAGATTTGTAATAGGGTTGACGTTCCTGGAGGGATCAGCCAAATGACAAATGATTTAGGTAAACTAAAAAAATGGTCGGAGCTGTGGCAATTGGGTTTTAATGTGGATAAGTGCAAGATAATGCACCTGGGGCGTAAAAACCCAAGGGCTGAATATAGAATATTTGATCCAGTCCTAACCTCAACATCTGAGGGAAAGGGATTTAGGGGTTATTATTGCAGAGGATCTAAGGGTAAGTCAATGTAATAGAGCACCAGGAAATGCTAGCAGAATGCTTGGTTGTGTAGGGAGAGGTTTTAGCAGTAGGAAAAGGGAAGTGCTCATGACACTGTACAGAGCACTGATGAGACCTCACTTGGAGTACTGTGTGCAGTACTGGAGACCGTATCTCCGGAAGGATATAGACATCTTAGAGAGAGTTCAGAGAAGGGCTACTAAAATGTTGTACGGCTTGAAGGAGAAAAGTTACCAGGAAAGGCTTAATGATCTTAACATGTACTGCTTGGAAAAAAGACGAGACAGAGGAGATATGATATAGAAACATTTAAATACGTAAAGGGAATCCACAAGGTAGAGGAAGGGAGTATATTTAAAAGGAAACAACAAAGTAGCAAAACAAGAGGACATAGTCTTAGATTAGAGGGGCAAAGGTTTAAAAGTAACATCAGGAAGCATTCTTTTACTGAGCGGGTGGTGGATACATGGAACAGCCTTCCAGTAGAAGTGGTAGAGGCCAAAACAGTGATTGAATTTAAGCAGGCATGGGGTAGGCATAAGGCTATCCTAAACAAAAGATAAATCCAGGTAAAGTACCCATGTAATTGGGCAGACTAGATGGGCCGAAAGGTTCTTATTTGCCGACATTTTCTATGTTTCTCTTCTTTCTGTTGTCCATGCTTAGTGTGGCACACACAGACACACAGTGCAAAGACATACAGGGTAATTCAAAGAGATCCGAATTGCTTGAGAAAGGTAACCGAACTCTGAAAATCAGCGTTCGGTTACCTTTCTTGGCCATTCAGCTATCCAGAGAGCAGGCAATTCGCCAAATCCTGGCGA
Organism: Leptobrachium leishanense; assembly: GCA_009667805.1. Lineage (NCBI taxonomy): Eukaryota > Metazoa > Chordata > Amphibia > Anura > Megophryidae > Leptobrachium > Leptobrachium leishanense. The sequence goes on from CM019065.1 coordinate 246,799,837, forward strand.
ATTGCCTGCACATACGGTGCCTGTTCGAGGGCAATGAAATCCCCATGAAGAAGCACTGCTTCGGCTATTCAGAGAACACAAACCAGCAGTGAAAGGTTCCTGAAATGCCCTGCCATTCGGTGGTTTCATGCGGCAAATCCCATAGGCTTCAATGTTAAAAATATTCCCGTTTTAATTCAATATCTAATAAACCGTTCATTATAAAATTCTGTCGTAAAGAGTCTCTTTATTTATAGATTATTATTTTTATTTTTTTTTTAGGATATTTTAAGCATTTTTTTTTTATCATTCTTTGGACCTCATATGTAAATTTCAGACATTTTCGCTTAGTCGTTTCTTTGCCAACAGCCTTTCAATTTTCAAACATTCAAGCAAACTGTTTTTCTAATTTATTCACTTCAGTCGTCTGCGGTGTCGGCTTTTTCCGGCGGCTTCACTGCGTGTGATCGGCTACTGCTCGGGTTTTTCCGTGGTTGTCAGTGGGTTAATCCAGATGGTTTTGCGGGTTTTCGGCGTGCATTCGCTGGGTTTTGCGTTTAGTCTTCGGGTTTGCGGCAGCCTTTCCCTGCAATTCGGGAACCCTGTGGTGCTTGCTGAATACACCGCAGGGTCATCGAAATGGGATCGGCAAGCAAACTGAATTGAAGAGAACGAAAAGTCACCGAATGTTTGACTTTTTGATTCTCTTTGAATTACCCTGATAGTGAACTTCTCTCCTTTTTATCTGCTTTCAGGTGTGATTTAAAAAAAAAAAAAAAAAAAAAAAATATTGCCCACACCTGTTACTTGCCCCAGGTGAGTTTACAGGAGCATCACTTGCTTGAAACAATCTTATTTATCCACAATTTTGAAAGGGTGCCAAGAATTTTGTCCAGCCCATTTTTGGAGTTTTGTGTGACATTATGTCCAGTTTGCTTTTTTTTCCATCCCTTTTTTTTTTTTTTTTTTTGTTTTTGTTCCAATACACACATAGAGAATAAAAGTGTATAGCAAAACATGTGTTACTGCAATACTTTTCTGTGAGAAATACTTGATTTTCTGGAAAAATGTCTGGGGTGCCAACAATTTCGGCCATGACTGTACATGTATACATGTACACATAATGCCCCCAGCTCTCATGGCGATTGCCAGGCTCAGCGCTCTTCCTCCTTCAGTGTCTGCCAGCAACGGGTTGCAGCCCGGCTTTGCCGGTGGACACTGAAGGAGGAAGAGCGCTCGGAGGCAACGTCTACTTCACAGATGCCGGTCGCAGGGCTGTGACGCGGCCGCCGGGCCGTGGAGGCCTTGACTCTGCCTCCAGCCGAGATCTCGCGGAAGCTCCCGCGAGATCTCGGCTGGAGGCAGCGTCACAGCCTCCACTGCCCGGCAGCCGCGTCACAGCCCTGTGACAGGACCCTTCGCTAGGTTAGTATTGCGGCCGCCCACCGGAGGGGAATGCTGGCTGAGTGCTTTTAATGCACTCGGCCAGCTTTCCCGGCCCCGCGTATACCGGCAAGCCGGCCCAGTGCTATCTGGCCATTTGTTAAAAGCGCTAAACTGGCCATCGCTGGAGTCTAAACGTACCCTTCACCTTTCCAACCTGGTGTTTAAGAGCTTTTCTGGGAAGCTGCCACCCTACCTGAAAAAGACGGCTTCCTCCAGCAGCTCCCTCATCCTATAACCTCTGATTCAGGACCAGCACCTTACTTGCAATACCACAATACAAAGAGAGTGGCTCGATCCTCCTTTTCCTACAGAGCACCGCAGTTATGGAATAACCTTCCAGACACCATCAAATCTTCCCCCAATTAACATACCTCAATACGGAATGCACCTGTAAACCTGTAACATGACTATTACATCTTTATTTTCTGTTAATCTGTATATTTGTGGGGGTTTTTAATATCTTGCATTGTATTACTTTGTTTCTGTAACAACTGTAACATTTTAGTGTTCTTGAACCCAGGACGTACTTGAAAACGAGAGAAATCTCCATGTATCCTTCCTGGTAAAATCCTTTTATAAATAAATAAATTTGCACGAGTACCAAGTACTCATGCAAACGGCAGTGTCGGTGCATCCCTACCTGGAAGTCATCCTGAATGCTAGATCGTCATTGCATCTCTGTAGAAATGTTCTTAGACATGGGTGTTATTATTCACAGGAAAGTTGTAATATAAGATAAGAGTAATTTTTCTTCCATAAAATGAATGATAAAAATCCCATGACTAATTACATATGTAAACAATCACTTATCATTTCAAATCTAGCATTTTACAGACTTTTAAGCCTTGGAGTCCAAAGGTAAACATTATTTCAAGAGCACATTATGTGCATAGCATTGTCCTTGCCAGAAACTCACAACATGTAGTACCAGGGCGTCCCTGCTTCAGACCGGTTTTGGCTTCTAGAAGCTTTGTACTATGAACTGTGTGCTCATACTTCAGGCTGTGTGACCCAAAGCACACAACACGCCACTTCCCTAATCATTGCATAGTTCCAAAGTAATTCCATAATTTGTCCTGTCCTGGAATTAGGCAACTAAATCAATATGGCACCATGTTAGAGGAATTCTCCTCATTAAAATCTGTTGCGTCTCTCTGACATATTATGCTAGATAAATAAACAGGCAGTGTTATTTTTTTTGTATACGGATAGACAATTGTTTTGTTTTTTTTTAAAGAAAAAATTTCTTCCAGAAGCTGCCAATGACGTAGTATTTTATTGTTATAGTACTTAGCAGAGTTGAACCAACGCGCAACAGTTTAGAGTTAATGGGACTGCAACAAAAAATTATTTTCATAATCTATTAGGCTGGGGTCAGACGAGCGTTTTGAAGAGCGGGAGGAACGTTTGTGAGAGTGGACGTTCCTTCCACTCGACTCCTTTCTGGCCACCTCAATGTGTGCAGTTGGTGCGCTCAGCGCTGCAAGGCGCGATCCTCCTATGGAGGATCGCGTTTTGCTGCTCAGTCAACGCGCACCTAGCGCTTTGATGGAGAGGCCGGCTGCACAGACGCAGCACAGACGCTATTGCATGCACAATTTGTGCGCCCGCAACAGCGTCTGGTATGCGCCGTTACAGCGTCACATTGAACGCCGGAAGCCACGTCCCTACGGACTCACATAGTGTGCTCGTCTGACACTGGTCTAAGTTTGCATACCGCCCCCCCCCCATTAGATTCTTAAAAATGAAATAGAATAAATCTACCTGAAAACTATACAATAATGCACAATCTTTTTTATTTTTTTTACTCAGGTTACATGCACACGCAAAGGACATACACTGATATATGCATATTTATAATGACACTTAAATCGCCTAAATATCTCTCCTTGACAACTGGAAAGCTTAAACTTAAACTTAAACTTAAATTCAATTTGCGTAGTGTACGTAACATACATATGCAAATTGCATAACACTAACTTTTGTACTTTTCGCACACGAGGTATGTGAGCACATGGTAGGATTGAGCTGCATATACAGCATCATTCCGATGTCCAGTTTCTCACAATGATTGCTGCTACGAGCACTCGGATGGACATATCAGCACGCTAAGTGTGGTTGATAGGAGGGGTACTCTACACAGCCTGACCACTTTTTTAACCCCATTCCCGACCGCTAACGTACCATGTATGTCCAATTGGGAAGTCTCCCTTAGACCCGCCGACCTACATGGTACGTCAGGGTCCCCTAACCTCCCTCCCGATACTCGCCTTCCTCGTTGGGCTCCCGCGGCAGGCTGGAAGCCTGCCCCACCTTTTCAGGGGGCCCAGCTGGTGTGATGTCATCACGGTGCCTGATGAGGTCATCGACAGGCGCCACCCGGCGCCTGCTATAAAAATGAGGATGGTAGGGGGAGCCCTCATAAGTTTTATAAAAGATAAATAAAAAATTGCACCGATGGAAAGGGGAGAGTCTCCCCTTTGCAGCTGTGCATAGCATTAACACCTACATTGCCGGATCGCGATTCAAACCTGGAGGTGGCTGACCTCTTGGATGTCAGCCAAGCGTTTGGGTCACCCCCCCACCCACTGACATCCTCACCATATGTGTGAGGACATCAGTGGGCCAGTTAACCCCTTAGCTGCCAAATTCAAATACTTTAGCTGCCACAGATCGGGAGATGGGGGATCCAGAGGGTCATGTTTGATATCATTGGAAAGGCCTGATCAGGCCTTTCCAATGATGCCAAACATGATCAGGTTTGTTGCAATTTTTTAAAAAAAATAGTTTTGGGGGTTTAATTAATAGGACTTAAGCTGGCATCTAAACATTTATCAGCATAAAACTGTCAGAATGAGCTCAGCGCAGAGGTGAAATGGCTCAGCAGTGAAGGGGTTAAAAAGAAACCTGTAAAGATTGGGTATTCGTAAGCTCAGGAAATTTTTTTCTAAACTGTTTAGCTGGGGCCTTTTTTGGCGGTTGTAGATTTTGGAGATTAAATTTCGAAAGTGTGTGTTTTTTTTTTAAATAGTAAATTATACGATCTGATGGAAATAATTGGTATTTTTAGAAAGTCCATTTAATGGTGGGAAAAACGGTATATAATATATGTGGGTTGCATAAACAAGTGGAAACTTTGACCTAAACACAGCTCAGAAACGTAAACAGCAGCGGGCATTTTCGGACGGATTTTTGTAAAACCGTCCGGTCTCTATGGGGTTAATGAAATAATTTTGAAAGGACAAACTGGTGGGGATGGGACCAGTGGTGGGAAGGAGTTATTTGTACAGAGTGTGTTTGGGAGAAGTGACTGGGGAGAGGGAGCTTGGGGGTGGTGGCACAGGAAACCAGCTCCAAGTAAGGATAGAACACTGGTGGTATTGCTCCTGCACCCAGTGGCAATGCCTCAGGGTCTGCTCTGTAGTTCTGCAACTGTAGTAAATTAAATAAAAACTGTTTGACAAAAGCCTAGAACTAAATCCTACAAAGTAAAAAAGCTGGAACATCTTCTCTAATCTTCTCTAATCAGCTCTAGAGTCTGAAGTTTTTAATGGTCGATTCAGTCTGACTCGTGTGTGGTTTACACGAGTCGATTAATTGACCAACCGATTAATCCATAATGAAAAAATGGTTGTCAACTATTCTCATTATTTATTCGTTGTTTCAGCTCTAAGCCCCATTCACACCTAGACGTTTTAAAGCGCGTTCCTGCGCACTTTAAAACGCATGAACCGTGAAATCCCATGCTTTCCTATGGGACCCGTTCACACCTAAGCGTTTTAAAGCGCGCAGGAACGCACTTTAAAACTTCCTGCGCCCAAAGAAGTCCGGGAGCTTCTTTGGTGCGCATAGCATCGCGTTCGCGGCCATAGACATGGCCGCGAACGCGCTGCAATGCACGTTTTTTCGTATGCGCGAATGCTCGTGGAAAAAACACACGTATTGCGCACGTTTGAAAAACGTTTAGGTGTGAACCCAGCCTAAAAGTTATGTCTAATTTTAAAAACCTAAATAACCCTCCACTCATCTTATAGCGATAAATTGGCCATGCCCACACATAGCCTGCATGTACTGTATTGGTCACTCATTCGGTCTTCCACCTTCCTCTTTTGACTTATTCATCCAGCTTGTCTAAAGTAGCAGTGGCCCCATTTCTTTCCTCTGTCAGAGCACCAAGGTGTGTGTGTGTTCATTACCATCCCATGTGCTGTGATTTTAGTAAATGGAAAACACAGTTGAGAGAGCAAAGATTACTGTCTAACACTGGGCTGTACAAAAAAGATCTTCCGATCTCACAGCCTGGCCAATGACTTTGGATAGTAGCCAGATAGTCCACTTGAGACTGTGTGCCTGAAAGGCTTCTGCTACTGTCAGCTGTGACTGAGGAGGCTTTTTTGCTTCCCCCTTTTGTTTTTCTGGTTGTACAGGTTTCTTTGATCAGTGGATGTTTACCCTGTTCTACTAATTCAGATTTCCTGTGCCTTCTCAATTTAAAGCGCTCTATTACCAATGACCTGATCATCCTGTGTTTGTGTGGTGCATCATGCGCCCTTCAATGTCCGGGGTGCAGGTGTGTAACTGGTAACTCAAATGATGTTCAAAGGTGAAAGTGACGCAGTTCTCTCAATTTATTGCAGCCTATCAGATGTCCTTGAATGTTTTTTACTATGGGCTATGTAATCCAAAGGGCAGCTGTTCTATTTGGTTGAAGCATATTATCTTGTTTACAGTAGATTATTGCTGTAGAAAACCGTTTTAACTTAGCTCACTGCTTTCTTTGCTGCTGGATGTCCATAGAGAACTGTCCATGCCCTTCTCTGTACCAGCATGTTCCGGGATCATTCATTGAAACGTACTTTGTTTTCTTTATTGTTTTCTGTCTTTTGCTTTCTGTGCTAGATTTGTGTTTTTTAATTAATCTTTGTGATTTCTTTTCATTATATGAGATCTTAATGTTTTAGGGAAGTTGTGCAATCTAGAAACTCTTTCTGTTTTGTTTGCAGAACATTCTTGTGACACTGGCTGTTCCTGGAGCACCGGGTCTTCAAAAGAATTGTCCCATTATCCCATGAACACACGAGAATCTGATCAGGAGGGGTGCAGCTCCGGCTCAGAGTCGGTCTTGAGACTGCGCAAAGGACACATGCCAGTCAACTCCGACTCCCAAGATGACCACTGTGACGATTTGTGCCCCCTCCTTGAGGACCCAACGTTTCCTGCGGCAGATAGTGTGAGTACAATCTGTACAGACCTTGTAGAAACTAATTATACTTGAAAATTCACTCTGCTCAAGAACACCCTTTAGCAAACTCTATTTTAAGAACATTGTGGTTAATCGCTGCACAAGTGCACTGAGTGCACAAACTGCACTCAGTGAGGTGGCCACACGGGCGTCAGAGTGGAAGGAATGTCCACACTCAGACGTTCCTTACGCTCTCAAAAATGCTTGAGTGACCGCAGTCTAAAATGTATTGTTTCCATTATGTCATTTCCCCTTTTTGTCTATCATGAGAGCAAGTCAACTTGAAGCATGAATAAAAGTGGGGGGATTGTCTAATATCCCTTCTAATGGAAGTTGGCAACTCCTGTCATCATGACAAACATCACGGGTCGCGCGGGAGGGGCAGCCCCGATCAGACAGCTACGCATTCGGACTCCAATTGTCCGATACCGAAGCAAGGTGGCGGCCCACTGATCCGGGTCCCAGAAACCCACGGGCCCGACAGGTCAATCTGCTCCACTCGCCTCCAGCTAATTTCCGCTCGCCAAATGCGTGCAGGCGAGTGGAATATTGCACAGTAGCATACAAAGTTCGGGAAGTAAGCGCACACAGGAGACTTATCTTCAAAAGCTGCTTAATTTTTAATATTCAGTAGGAGACTCCCCTACTGAATAAAAAAAAAATTAAGTAACATTTGAAGAGAAGTCTCCTGTGTATGCTTAGTTTCTGAACATAAATTTCTATTCTATTCTTTGACTGGCCGGTTAGAGGAGCCTGCCCTTGTAGGAGCCCAACAAGTTACGTATTTTATGTATATTAGGTGTGTGGCTCCTTTTTTTTTTTTTTTTTTTTTATATATAGTGGGAATAAATCGTTACCGGTCTCCCTCTGTGATCACTCTGCGGTGCGAGCTCTTGCAGGGCTCACGGTCCGGTAGCGCAACCCTCCATTGAGTCAAATGGACTCCCAAAGGTGATACTCGCGGAAGCACTACCGTGAGTATCACTGAGGGTAGCGCTGCGTTCTGGGCCAAAGTGCTGAGGAAGCACCTGTCCTGGAATCTATCGCTAAAATGGGGACGCTATGGGGAAACCTGCAGATGCAGGTTTTCCCTGTTAGCGTCCCCATTTTAGTGTTGGGTAGGTAATAGGGCACTTACTCTTTATCTATTCAAAAACTAGGCACTAAAATTGTTGTCCCAAGATGATGATCTCCAATCACCATCTAAAGAAATGTTGCACAATCCCTACTCCCTATACACTGTGACAAAATGTATATATTATCAACAATTTACATCTTCCTTAAACGAAGGCCATCCCCTCAATAGTTTTTTACATAATCTTCATCTGCTCTTCAATCTACAGAGCACATTCATCTGTTATTAAAGTTCATACATTTATGAAAGCGCTATTATCTTTTAGATAACAATAGCGTCTCTCAAACATTAGGAGCCAATATATATGGACCCTAAACAAAAAAGCATAAATATGCCAAAAATAGGGGGAGGGGGGGGTATAACATGATCAGTCAGAAAAATAACAGATACTGGTCCTCCTTAGATGGGAACCACCATTATATAACATCTATTCCCTCTCAAGTACTCCTATCAATCATATGTCTCAATTCCTGGTCTCCTAATAAGTCACCATACAATTACAAAAGGGAGTAGACCTAATGTGCCATACAATTAGAACATCTGGTAAAACACACATAGTTAAAATCATTAATACATCTCCATCGTCATGGCTTTCTCAAGAGCTGTAATATTACATAATGTAGCCTTTCAACAAGCCTTGCCTGTGCCGATTTATTTATTTTTTTTCTATTTTTTTATTTACACCTTTACACACAAACTCCTAACGCAACTCCCAACATTTTGGAAACCCTGCGCCAGGATACCCTTTTCTTACACTGAACTTAATCTTCTAACCCCCCCCCCCCCCCCATCTCTGCGTCCCATTAACCATCTGCAACTCTGCAATTTACCATCACAAGACCTGGCCAACCATATTGATTCTTTAGTGAAGGCTACCAACATGTTACCGCCTACTTCTTTTCTCGCATTTATGCCATGTTATGCGCAGCGATGCCCACCTCAACTCCTTGGAGACTGATTTGGCTTTCTGTCTTCCCCACTTTTACTCTTCTTATAAAAAAAAAAGTTTGTTTTTTATTTTTCAAATAATATAACACAGTACAAAATGGTGCTGAGTATTCTTCGCATATTCACCTCAATAAACCTAACCGTTGCATCAGCAGTTGAACCATTGTAAGGCATAACAGGTAGTCATAAAAGAACAATTCAGCAACCAAAGATTCAAAAAGAGCTCTAAAAACTTTCAATATGGGGGAAGGGGGAAAAGAGGAGTAAATAATAACATAACCCAAATTAGAAATAATTAGGGTTATACCGATACTAGTATCGGTATCGGGGCCGATACTGGGTACTGCAGGAGTACTTGGTACTCGTGCAGTACCCCCGATATTTTTTCCGATACCGGAAGCCGGCATTGAGCCGGCTTCCGGCATCCGAGGGGCTGCGGCGGCTGTCCGAATGCTCTATCGGCATTCGGACAGCCGGCCCCGCACTCTCCGCAATACTTACCTTCCTGGGCGCCGCCGGGGAATGTCTCCGCGCGCGCGCTCGTTGGAAGGACCCCAGCCGCGACCACGTGATCCCGGCTGGGGTCCTTCCAACGAGCGCAGCGCGCGGAGACATTCCCCGGCGGCGCCCAGGAAGGTAAGTATTAAACACACTGAGCAGCTGCAGGGCCTGTCTGAATGCAGATAGAGCATTCAGACAGGCCCTGCAGCTGCTCTCCGCGACGATACTTACCTTCCTGGGCGCCGCCGGGAAAGTTTCCCCGCGCGCGCTCGTTGGAAGGACCCCAGCCGGGATCACGTGGTCGCGGCTGGGGTCCTTCCAACGAGCGCGCGCGCGGAGACATTCTCGGCGGCGCCCAGGAAGGTAAGTATCGTCGGGGGGGGGGGGGGGGACGGTCCATGAGCTGGGGGGCATATCCATGAGCTGGAGGCAATATCCATGAGGGGGCATATCCATGAGGGGGCATATCCATGTGGGGGCATATCCATGTGGGGCATATCCATGTGGGGGCATATCCATGTGGGGGCATATCCATGTGGGGGCATATCCATGTGGGGGCATATCCATGTGGGGGCATATCCATGTGGGGGCATATCCATGTGGGGGCATATCCATGAGCTGGAGGCAATATCCATGAGGGGGCATATCCATGAGGGGGCATATCCATGAGCTGGAGGCAATATCCATGAGGGGGCATATCCATGTGGGGGCATATCCATGACCTGGAGGCAATATCCATGACCTGGAGGCAATATCCATGTGGGGGCATATCCATGTGGGGGCATATCCATGTGGGGGCATATCCATGTGGGGGCATATCCATGTGGGGGCATATCCATGAGCTGGAGGCAATATCCATGAGGGGGCATATCCATGTGGGGGATATCCATGTGGGGGCATATCCATGAGCTGGAGGCAATCCATGAGCTGGAGGCAATATCCATGATGGGGCATATCCATGAGCTGGAGGCATATCCATGAGCTGGAGGCAAATCCATGAGCTGGAGGCAATATCCATGATGGGGCATATCCATGAGCTGGAGGCATATCCATGAGCTGGAGGCAAATCCATGAGCTGGAGGCAATATCCATGATGGGGCATATCCATGAGCTGGAGGCAATATCCATGATGGGGCATATCCATGAGCTGGAGGCAATATCCATGAGGGGGCATATCCATGTGGGGGCATATCCATGAGCTGGAGGCAATATCCATGATGGGGCATATCCATGAGCTGGAGGCAATATCCATGAGGGGGCATATCCATGTGGGGGCATATCCATGTGGGGGCATATCCATGTGGGGGCATATCCATGTGGGGGCATATCCATGTGGGGGCATATCCATGTGGGGGCATATCCATGAGCTGGAGGCAATATCCATGAGGGGGCATATCCATGAGGGGGCATATCCATGAGCTGGAGGCAATATCCATGTGGGGGCATATCCATGACCTGGAGGCAATATCCATGACCTGGAGGCAATATCCATGTGGGGGCATATCCATGTGGGGGCATATCCATGTGGGGGCATATCCATGTGGGGGCATATCCATGTGGGGGCATATCCATGTGGGGGCATATCCATGAGCTGGAGGCAATATCCATGAGGGGGCATATCCATGAGGGGGCATATCCATGAGCTGGAGCATATCCATGAGCTGGAGGCAAATCCATGAGCTGGAGGCAATATCCATGATGGGGCATATCCATGAGCTGGAGGCATATCCATGAGCTGGAGGCAAATCCATGAGCTGGAGGCAATATCCATGATGGGGCATATCCATGAGCTGGAGGCAATATCCATGATGGGGCATATCCATGAGCTGGAGGCAATATCCATGAGGGGGCATATCCATGTGGGGGCATATCCATGAGCTGGAGGCAATATCCATGATGGGGCATATCCATGAGCTGGAGGCAATATCCATGAGGGGGCATATCCATGTCGGGGCATATCCATGAGCTGGGGGGCATACTCATGTGTGAGCTGTGGGGGCATAATAACCCATGTGTGTGCTGGGGCATTATCCATGTGCTGGGGCAAATCCATGAGTGAGCTGGGGCAAATCCATGAGTGAGCTGGGGCAAATCCATGAGTGAGCTGGGGCAAATCCATGAGCTGGGGCAGTATGAATATATATATCGGGGGATATACATGTGAGCGGGGGGCATTTTTATATGGTCTGTTCTTATTGGAAAGCGGTCACATGACATTAATAAAAGTATCGGTACTTGGTATCGGTGAGTACTTTTAAAAAGTATCGGTACTCGTACTCGGTCTTAAAAAAGTGGTATCGGTGCATCCCTAGAAATAATAAAAAAAAAAGGGGGGGGGGAAGAGTCTACCGGGTTGTCATCCTTGAAGCGTCAAAATTCAATATTCAAAACCTCACTTCGAGTACCCCTGGAACATATTACATACTTGAATACACATCCCAAATATACCAGTGATCTCGGGTCGAGAATGGAATTCCAGCTACTGAAGTAGCGAGGGCATCCAGTGACCTGACTTCTCTCACTCGGTTTTTAAGCTCCTTCATAGTGGGGAGGGAGGGGGAGCGCCAATGAGATGCAATAAGGGTATAAGCAGAAGTAAGAATGTGTGCTATTAATTTACGCTGAGTCGCTGACATCTCTTTCGGGAATATCTGGAGTAAAAGGATTTTCGGGTCTAGGGGGAGGGCAGTACCTAAGAACTTATTCAGGAACACCACTATATCCCGCCAGAGTATTTGCAGAGGGCAGTGCCACCACATTTGTACGAAGGAGACATGTGTTGCAGAACAGCGCCAACAAATTGAATTTCCTGAAGTCGAGAAATGGCTAAGCTTAGGCTGGGGTCAGACCAGCGCACTTTTAACGTGCGTTCTGGCGCACATAATTACGGCCGCACTAGCAGCAGATGACTACCAATATACGATGTACGGCCGCACAAAAGTCCGGCCGTGCAACGCAAGTGGAATTTGAACGCATTTTTTTTTGAACGCTGAACCGCTAGTACTGACGTACTGAGTGCGCAGCTGCGGCATAGCGGCGTGTGTGCGTGATTAGGAGATGTCAGACGCTGCTAATGTCCAGCCTACATAACGTCCAGACGCAAAAAGAGTTTTATTGACGATCCGTACAAAATCACGACCGACAATGCGCGTCGTCTGACCGTTTTTGCGCATTCCGTGAAAAAATACGTCAATGTGTTCGGACGCACTTTTTCACGTTCGCGGGGAAAAATGCTTTCGTCTGACCCTAGCCTTATCTGGAGTCAAGTACCATTGACACAACAGTTTTTTCCTCACTTCATGTAAAGAAGCACTCTTGAATTTACCCTTATCTTCCCTAAAGTATTCAGCCCATTGTTCAGGGGTTAATGTGATATTTAAGTCTTTCTCCCACATCACCTGGAATTTACATTTCTGTACAGGGTTCGAGGTAGTCAGCAGTTTATAACAGAGTGAGAGTATTCTAGCGGGCGTATATGGGCCCACTTTTACTCTTAATTGGTGCCATGTTATCTTCATGGAAACTAATTCCATCCTCTAATTGCTTGGAAATGCTCTACAGAATTCTACACCATGGCTACCCGAATAGCTGAGGCTCAGTTACTGCCGCATCACATCTGTCCCAAGTGACAGCAATGTTCAGTGGATTTGTGGCATTGTTTATAGTCTTGTCCCTATTATTATACAAGTATTGCTGAACAAAGTTCTGAGATTTGGTTCCTCCGTTCTGTGTCTCTGGGATCCAGACACTCCTGAATGGGCCATTTTTAACTACCATCCTATTCCCCTGACCGGGTTGGTCTCTAAACATAGATTTTGGTTAAGTCTACACAAATTATAGGAGCATTTTGGAATGAAATTATGAAAAGGTGTCAATAATTTTGTCCAGTCTGTTTTTGGAGTTTTGCGGGGGAATGTGTCGAATTTGGTGCTTTTTTTCTCTGCACTTTTTGTGGCGTACCAATACAAACAGAAGTAAACGAGAATGCCCAAACATTTGTAATTGCAACTAACAGAATTCTGTCAGGCACCACCAGCTGGCTGCGTTCCAACAAATGGCCATCGGCATGTGAAGGTTGTAATGCAGCTCTGCTGGTGCTTACGTTCTTGCGAGATCTTGCAGAATTCGCATGAAAGTCTGGCTGGAGGCCCCAGCGGCTGCAAAACAACCTTCACATGCCAGCGGCTGCTCGCTTGAACGCAGCCAGCTGGAGGGGCCTGGCAAAATGCTATTGTAGCACTCTAACCACCCCAGCCCCACAGATACCGCACCAGCAAGCCAGCCAAGTGCTGGCTTCTGGTATGGGGGGGCTTTGAACGAGCACAAGTTCTCATGCAACTGCCTGTATCAGCACCGATTACTAGTATTATCTGTCGCAATGGTCGCAATGGAACTCTCCCTCGCACCCCATCTTCTATGTTATATGATAGATTTTATTCTTTTTTTTTACATAACTGGATGGAGGCCTCCTTACATCAGGAGGAGAAAATAAAGACGTTTTTTACTAACTGATCCTACCCCTTTTATAAAGGTTCTTCCAGCTGCTACTAGGACATTGCTGAGGGGCACTTTCTTTTACTCGTCTTGTTACTTGACATTTGTGTAAAGAGGCTCGTCTCCAATCCCGTCCAGTCTACCACCACCACTGTCTCTCCATTGTCTCTCATGTTTTTGGCATAGATTATTTCGAATCCACCATACTAGGTCATTGTCGTACTTGTTGCTCCCTGCTATATGTCGCTGCATGGGGGGGGGGTTGTTTTATTGTATCTAGTTAGGACGCCTTCTCTTTTTTTTTTCTCTTTGGCCCTAGGTTAGGTTGGAATTTTACCATTTTTCTAACAATCTAGTCGACCATTAACAAACTAGTCTTCCAAACACACAAGGTTGTAATAGTCTGCTACTACATGTTTGTTCTATACCTGATCCATCAATAAAAATCTATTGGGAAAACCCCCAAAACCCACTGCTTTAAAATGACGTTTTTAATGAAATGCACATTTTTCTTAACACTCTATGGGCCAAATCATCTTTAAATGATCATGTATTTTTATTCCCACCTGCCATCCATCTTTCTCATTCCTATTCTTTTACCTCAGACCTGTGGGTCCCATCCGATACTGTCCTGGCACGTTCCTCAATTTCCACTTGTTGAGTGTTTTGGCGACATGTCTAACAACTGATACCTTTCTGATTCACAATACCGGCGCTCTGTACGAAATCCTAGCTGGGGTGTTTAATTGTCTGACATTTAATATCATGAAAATGTGTCTCTGTGAACGGCAGCAGGATTCCCACACAGCGTGTCAAAGCCAGACTTCTTTTTTTTTTCTCTCAAATTGCCACAGGCAAAAATCCTGCATCAAACAAATGTGACTTGAAAATAAGTTGCCTTTTGTAACTCCTGTTCTTACTTGAAAGGGATTTTAAAATCTCTGAAAGGGGATTGTTAAATGAAATTGGCAAAAGCCCTGGGGTTTGCTGTCGCATGACACACCTTATTCCATGACTCTGCAACCCTAGGCTCCTATGCAAATCCATGGTAATTCTAGTCCTACATTTTAAGGGCAAGGTTGGCCATCCCTGCTCTGTCACCATTTTATGCAAAATGAACCGTCCACCCTCATTTTTCCTGTACTTAATAGGTCTCAAAAAAAAAAAAAAAAAAAAGCTATCTTGCTTGTGTTGTAAAGTTCACATCTAATTTAGATTCACGTCCATTATCTTTAGTGTGTTCCATGAGTTTTTTTATTAAATATTAAAAAAAAGGCTCTATTAATAACCAATGTAGACGGAAGTATTAAAATTTATATCTACTCTGGTCATTCAATGATTCAGAATATTGATATGTCTGGTACAGGATTGAATCCACTTGGCACAGTAGGCATTGAGCTTTAGTTTGTCTCATCGAGATTCTGTAGATTCATAATCCGAATTTCATGCAAGACAGATTTTTTTTCTTCATACTGAGTCTGCATGGATCTCACCAGTCAAATGAGGGCTTTGTGTGATTGAATTGGGAGTATATTTCTTTGACTGTAATTGAAGTATTATTATCTACTGAAGAATTTATATAGTATCCTGAATATGTTTTCTGGAACTTGGGCTCATCTACATGACAACTGCCAGGATCATTAAACCATCTCCACAAAACGTTGCGTTTATGCTGAGCTGCTTAGGTTCTCCAAGCGTCTTCCAAATGTAGAATAATCTCTTAAGATTCCAAGATGGCGCGCAGTTGTCCTTCACTGCAGAATGTGTTCGAAAGCTGAGTAATTCATTGAATGTAAAAATTTTATGCCATCTCAGTGGATGTCATTTCCCGTTGGCCACAGAAACCTTTGTTACATATTGCCAAAGGTAGAGACCTGAATAGGATGGAAAATGCTAAATTCATATCTGGTATTCCTCATCATCTGCCCTCATGGTGCTTTAAAGGAACACTCTACTATGAATTTCCTGGCTGTCGTTAGCAATCGGTCTGAGGCCAGGGTGGATTTGAGTTGCGTATGTTTGCAGCTCTGGTCCATCGTTCTGCTCAGGCATTACAGGAATTGTGTACATAAAGTTTGCACATCCCGTAGCGGTGCGCATACTATGCATGGAGCGAAGGAAACGCAAATTGCGTAGACAAGGTTCAGGAGTCCCTGAGCTGAATTGGAGCAGCAGCATGCAGGAAGGGACAAAAGGAGTAAAATTTTGCAAATTTTTTAAAAATGGGTATAGGCCATCAGCAGCCCTGCACAATTCTTTAAGGGCAAAAAAACAGGGATATTCTGCTTTTCAGCAGTGTTCTTTTTAATGTGCTGTTGACTCCGGGGAGTTGGACTATGGAAAGGTGTGTGTGTGTGTGTGTGTATATACGCTCAACAAACTGAGGGCACTTAAGGGTCTTCACGTAAAAGGTCATCTTTATTGTGAATGCATCAATGTTTTGAGCCTTTATCAAGTCTAAGGATGCACCAATTTCTTAAGACAGAGTACGTGTACCGATTACTTTTTTTCCAGGTACTCACCGATACAGATTAGTGAAACTTTTAATGTTACGAGACTGCTTTCCTATAAATAATTTAGGCTTTTGCTGAAAGCTGGTCCAATTTATGTTAATATGGAAATGTATGGCCGGACACCGCATTTACCCACTGTACACGCCAGACCTCCGATACATATATACATCCGCACCAGACCTGAGATGCATGTGTACGCGTACTAGGGCTGTGCAATTAATGGCAATCGCAAAAAAAAACGCGATTTAAGCACATGCAATTTCTAAATCGCATAAGGCTGCAATTTTATCGGCTCCCTGTAAGCTTTCGGCGACATGGAGCTTTGGTCGCTCGCAGGGGGAACCACGTGTACAGCCGCGTTCTCGCGGCTGGTCACGTGGTTCCCCCAGGCGAGCGCCCAAGCTCCATGCCGCCGGAAGCTCACAGGGAGCCGAACACGCGGCGCAAGAGGTAAGCTGGGGGCAGTATCCATGAGCTGGGGGCAGTATCCATGAGCTGGGGGCAGTATCCATGAGCTGGGGGCAGTATCCATGAGCTGGGGGCAGTAGCCATGAGCTGGGGGCAGTATCCATGAGCTGGGGGCAGTATCCATGAGCTGGGGGCAGTATCCATGAGCTGGGGGCAGTATCCATGAGCTGGGGCAGTAGCCATGAGCTGGGGCAGTAGCCATGAGCTGGGGGCAGTAGCCATGAGCTGGGGGCAGTATAGCCATGAGCTGAATACATTTAGAATGTATGTAGCAGGTTTGAAAAAGCAAAAACAATTGGCTAAATCCCAAATAAAATCGCAATATTCATTCAAGAAATCGCAATATGATTATTTTGTCAATATTGCACAGCCCTACTATGAACATGGGACATTCAAAATGAAATCACATATTTAAACTCTGTAAAAGAGGGACTCAATTTAGATTCTGAATTTTTAACTCGCTGCCATAATGTCATGTATCATTCAGCATTGTACATGGTTTTACGTGTTGTTCTTTCGGTTCTTTTTTATTTTGTGTTTTGAAGTCTTCTTGACTTAATCAGGTACAGTTAAACGTATTTATAAAGCGCCAATAAATTCCTCAGCGCTGTACAATGGGAGAGACAGAATAACAAATATACATACATGTTACACGGAGGGAGGACCCTGCTTTAGAGCTTACAAACTAAGAGGAGAGGGCTGAACCATTAGGTGAGGGTGAATAGGGTAAGTGAAGTGGTGGGTTGCAGGAGGGCTGGATGGGAAGAGGTGCAGGAAATTACAATCGGGAGGTCATGTAGTAAGCCGATTAGTATTCTGTGTTTTCTGAGACTTCTTGAAGGACTGGAGAGACTAGGAGAGTCTAATGTTGCTTGGGAGGGAGTTCCATAGAAACGGGGCAGCTCCGGGGAAGTCCTGAAGGCGTGAGTTGGGGGGTGCGGTTACGAGGAACTGATAGCATCAGGTCATTGGCAGAGTGAAGTGGCCGGGATGGGATATACCTGCTATTAAGGGGAGGAGATGTAGGCAGGGGCGAGGTTATGGAGAGCTTTTGTATGTGAGCGCCAATATTTTGAAATGGATTCTAAAGGAAACACTGAGCCAGGCACAATCATTAGCTGTACATCATAATGCTTAGCTCTGTTTAATGGGCCTATGATCTCTCCTGTTTATCTTTCTTGACCATACTATTCCGTATTTACGACGACCCATCCTATCTCCTTACCCTCCCGCTCTGCTGTTTAGTGTTCAATTCTATGATTTTGCTCTGTAAAGCTTCCAGACCTGCAGAGTGTTATGCTCTCGAAAGCTTGTATTTTACATGTTATGTTAGCCCAATTAAAAAAAGCTATCACTACATACAGCTTTACTGTGTTGATTTTATATATACATACATACATACATACCTACCATGCGAGCACGTTGCTTTCCTCTGATCTCCAGGTTGATTCTTCAGGCAGCTGCATGGTCGTCTCTGTAGATCAGTGTTTCCCAAACCTCTCCTCGGGACCCTCAACCAGGCCAGATTTTGCAGATCACCTTGGGGGAAAAGAAAACTGAATCCTTTAATCACTGAGCAGCAAATCATATCTGAAGCTCAGCACAGGTGATATCTGTCAAACCTGGCGAGGCGGAGGGTCCTGAGGACAGGTTTGGGAAACACTGCTGTAGATGGTAGTGGAATACTAAGCCATTGTATGATTCCACTCATTAGAATGTGATAAAGCAACAGAAATTCATTTCAATCATAGGATCAAGTAAGAAATTACTTGAAGTCAATTTAGATTTATGGGAGCCAGACAAGGGTTTGCATTAGTTTTACATAACAAAATATAACATTCCCTACATTGACACACAGGGTGTTATTTTTTTGCTAAGTCCCCGAAGTACAATGATTGAATCTACATCCGAGCAAGCTATATATATATATCAACAGCATTTGACAAAGACACCTAAAACCACATATATAATGAAATTAGTATAGCCACAGGTTTATAGGTTCAAACCCTGTGTGGTGGCTATACTAATTTCATTATATATGTGGTTTTGTCAAGTGTTTTTGACTGTTACTTTTTTGGGATTTTTCAATTTTTAGATTATTCTTTTGGCTGTAGATTCAACCATTGCACTTCGGGCCTTACCCTGTGAGTGTATGGGGTTATGAGGTGGTGGGTCAGGTCCGGGGATTTATTGCCGTTGGCACCACCTAGTGGGTCCCTTCTAGGAACCAGTGTTGTGTGAGCCCCAGCGAGGGCTTTCTGTTTCATTCCAAGTAGTCATTACTTGGATCCTAATTTTATCCACTCGCTGGGGTAATGGGTAAACTTCCTCCATGTAGTAACCGATTCATAAACATGCTTCACAGCCTGCCTGAGTCACAAGACAGACATGGGACTTCACTAATCTTGATGTGTTGCCTATTTGGGTCTAACAATAATTTCTTTATTGTTCATATACTATAATGTATCAGTTATTGGTGCCATGGTCCCCCTTGTCAGATCTCTGCTCGTAATTTCCTTTACTCTCCACCTTTGCCCTCAATTGTGCCTAATTAGTTATAAAATTATGAGCCTTCTAAACCAGCAAAATTTAAACTGGTTTCTGATTTGGGAGGAAAACGAGTGCTCAGGAGTGCCAACAGAGTACACCTTCAGTTACTTTTGCAGGCCTCTAAGGCTGGGGTCAGACGAACGCTGTTTGAACATGCGTTTAGCCGCACTTTATTACGGCCGTGGTAGCAGCAAATGACCTCAAATGACGACCAACATACAAAGTACGGCCGCACAACGCAAGCGGCAAACTAACGCATTTTTGCAAGAACTTCGAACCGCTAGTACTGACGCACAGAGTGCACTGCGTCCGCATAGCAGTGTGTGCGTGATTAGGAGACATCAGACGCTGCACATGTCTGGCCTAAATCCCGTCCATTTGTTTTTTTTATAGCTCCGTCAAAAATCATGGCTGTAATTGCGCACCGTGTGACAGCTATCGCGTTTGCCGTCAAAGTGCTTCCATGCGTCCGGACGCACTTTTTGACGGAAGACGCGAAAAATGCGTTAATCTGACCCTAGCCTGCATTGGCTACTGAACACTAGAGAACAAATGTCACAATGGAGGACCAATTGCACAACTCTTGAATTACTACCCTCTATAATGGAATGCCTATGTGATGGCACTGTTGAGGTAATGGGCTTGCCAGAAAGCATACACCCAGCATACAGGAATAAAACGAAGATTAAATGCAGCACATTCAGAGAACCGGGATTCAAAATGAATAGGGGAAGATGACAAATTTCTGTTTATTTAATCCATATATGAACTCTTAATTTTAGTACAAGTCTGAGTGTTGTGGATATCTGCTTCATACATCGGTTTCCTGTGCTCACTGTGCATTTAGCTTTGGCTTTCTCTGCACATCCAGTAAAGATGCCATTCTATGCAGTACTAGAAAGCCATTCTATGCAGTACAGTTCTGTGCAGTACTGGAGACCGTATCTCTAGAAGGATATAGACATCTTAGAGAGAGTTCAGAGAAGGGCTACTAAAATGGTGTACGGCTTGAAGGAGAAAAGTTACCAAGAAAGGCTTAATGATCTTAACATGTACAGCTTGGAAAAAAGACGAGACCGAGGAGATATGATAGAAACATTTAAATACGTAAAGGGAATCCACAAGGTAGAAGGGAGTATATTTAAAAGGAAACAAAATAGCAAAACAAGAGGACATAGTCTTAGATTAGAGGGGCAAAGGTTTAAAAGTAACATCAGGAAGCATTATTTTACTGAGCATGTGGTGGATACATGGAACAGTCTTCCAGTAGAAGTGGTAGAGGCCAAAACAGTAATTGAATTTAAGCAAGCATGGGATAGGCATAAGGCTATCCTAAACAAAAGATAAATCCAGGTTAAGTATCCATGTAATTGGGCAGACTAGATGGGCTGAAAGGTTCTTATCTGCCGCTATGTTTCTATGTTTCTAGCAGGGTTATTCAGAGAAAGGTGAAAATCAAGAGAATTGGCAGAAGAGCACAATCTAAACCAAAGAGCCGATTTGGAGAGTGAGATAAATGGGAGAATTTTTCTGGATTGACTATTTTCACCTAGAATTTTCACTTCTCCAGTCATTCTCCTGAGTTTCACATTTCTTTGAATAGACCTGTAGGCTATCTGATTACTGCTTTATATTCTCCTGTTAACTAGTCACGTGGCTTCATCCACATTAACTTACCGCTTGAACTCCTTTTATAGATGTTCTCAAGCACAGAGGTCAGTGAGTTGCCTGCAAAATCGGTTGCAATGCATCTGTATGGTGATATAGCTGCCACTAGCCTGGATTTCTGATGACAGCCAGAATAGGTTTTGTTCGAAACATCCAAACACTTGGTTTGTAATGAACGTTACATGCCACCACTTACACTGTTAAAAATATCTTCAAAAAGACAAGCTTTATGGAAGCAAGCTCATTGTAAATTTAGATGTAAGTCAACAGTCGCCCTATTCCGCTCTCTGCATGTGTCACCTGTGAATTGCATTGCAATCTTCAAAACCTCTGTGGTGGCTGATTTGATAAATATGAAAAAGAAAAGAATATGTTGATCAGTCTGTGATCTTCTCAAATTGTTCTGTTGCCAGGATGAGGCGTAGAGGGTGGGATAAAGGTGCAAATCCTAGGCAGTTTCCCAAGTTGTGTGTTTAAGTCATTTGGTTACTTTAAAAATGTGCTTAAAGATTTATTCTAGGGGCCTTTAAAATAAGCCTTAATTCCAGTCAAGTTGAGGCGAACTTGTCCTCGACAGGTCAATATTAATCCACCAGAGTGTGGATATCACATCACATATCACATGTTACAAAGAACAATTCAATATCTCATCCCTTGATGAGATCGCAGATGCATATCCCATTCACAGCACTGATCTATTGGTCCTCAGTGGTGATTTTGACATGCTGATTGGCTACCAACATACTTGCCAAGAAGTCTGCTACCTGGAATGAGCTAAGGATTGTCCTGTAGGATGGCTATTCCGCTCACAGCTATCACTCTCCAATGGTATGCCACTGGAAGTGAAAGGCAGCAAATCTTTTTACATGCAAGAATTTGAAGGTGAGTTGAGGTGTTGGCAATGAGTGTGATTCCCTGTGAAAGAAGTCCAGAATTTGTTGGGCATGTCAGGTGCACTTAAAGGGCACGATCACTTGCCCTAAGCTAAAACAGGGACGCCAAGGGGAAAAATTTGCACTTGCAAGTCTCCCCTTAGCCTCCCCGTTTTACAAGCACATTACAAGGCAGGAGCTGAATCCGTAGTGGCCGATAATCTCCAGGATGCTCGGGCATTGCTAACGCGCCTTCGTGAGCATCCTTTCAGTTAGCGGCAGGCGGTTTCGTATTTAGCATTAGGACTTTGTGATCGTAACGCTAATTACTCTTTGCTTACACTTTGTGCTCCCAATGCTTAACATGAGTGCAAAGTATAGTAAGCTTGCGCTAAGAATCGCTAATACCGATACGCTGGCGTTTTTTTTTAACCTGTTAGCGTGCCACACAGATTACCTCCCGATTGCTAATGTTCATTTATGTGAGTGCCAACGCTAGTGTTAAGGTGTTGATAGTGCCCTACGTGTCCAAAGAGCCCTGTGAGCAGACTTTGCCACGAGTGAAAGTAGTAGCCTTTGTTGTAGGCATTTTTCAAGCCAGGTTAAGACTTAACACCTCAAATTGCCAGCATCTTTTGATTTGGTAAGGAGCTTGAATTGTCTGCCCATGGGATATAACCAGGTCCTGATAATGTTTTTATGAAATTCTGCCCACAAATGTAAAGTACTGCATATTCATAATTGTCTCCAAATTGACTTTGATTGGAGGGACTTATTTCTGCTCTCAGGCATGACTTTCTCACTTTGTCCCATCACGCATGCAATTTCTTTACACAGGTGATGCTCGGCGTCTTGATTTTGCTGTGACTGCGTTTTTGCTCCTCTGTATTCCATGTGTCAGCGCAACATTTGCAATAGACGATCTGTCAATTATCAGAGTTCTTATCTTTACAAAAACCGTTACACTGCTGACCAGGACAAGTACTCGCTATCTGCATCAGTATGCCAAAGAATGAACACCTTTATTAATGCCTCTAAATCTGAACTTTCCACAGCAGCCTTGTGCTCTTTTTTCAGGCAAAAAAAAGACATGCACTAACATACTGCTATGCCTGATATCTGCTTTGTTAAAAGCCTGTTTAGCAGGTCGAGATGTTATACACCAGTCGTGCAAAAAAAATATAAAAATGTTTACTTTGAGTTGGTGGAATGTATAGATGTCTTATTCAGATGTGAGATATGGATCATGCCCACAGGACATTGTGTTCACATGATCGGGAATTGCTCTCTTTGGTGTTTGGTGTTTTCGACCTTATTGTGTTTATGATGTTTATCTTACATGTGCTTTGCTTTTCTCTAGTTTTGTTTTGTTAATATATTTCACTCTATATGTGCCACTGGGTGCATCTGTTTTGTGATCTTTTGTTTTGTAACCTGCCCACCCACAGTATATTTATCTCACAGTGTAGCCAAGGCCATAGAATAGAGTCTATAGATTAGAAGTCTTTTAAGCTCCATGTCATATCTCATTCAGCTGCCATCGCTTATCTCAGCCTTTACAACAACACCCTCCTGCCACCTTATCTAAACATTCCCTCCTCCACCACTATTGGCTGTTATATAATGTAGATGAAATAAACAAGCGCCGAAAAGCTTTTTGTAAAATGCTTCATCATGGGAAAAATAAACAAAATGTGTTTTTATAATGTGGTTTTATTTGTAATGCACAAGTAATCTAGTTACAGCTTGGAATACCTTTTAATGTTTGTCAAACTGCATTCTCGGTGTCGGTCTCGGTGTCGGTGTCGGTCTCGGTCGATGCAACCCAACCTCTTTGTCTGTTAGTAGCCCATGGACTATTGCCACCGCTTTCCCTTGTACTAGTTCTCCCCTGTGCAAGCATGTGTGTATATGCGTGCTTCAATAGAATAACTGTCACTAATGTGTTCACATTTTCCATGAAAGTTTTCAGACAGTGATTGTTACATGAAATACAGTCAAGCAGCAGGAATGTAAGAGCTGAGTAATGGGTAACCTTTATACACCCTAACCTCTGTGCCGTTGTGTTCTCACATTTAGCTGCCTTATTGGGAATGCTTTCACTCTTCACATGGCATGACATCCACAGAACTGGAGTTGGCAGATTGAGATGTAAAAAATAGCGAAGGATGTGGCTGCAACACCTCTAGACCCCCTCCCCATTTATTTTAATTTTTTTTGAGAAAGGATTTTACCAGGATGGATACATTGAGATTTCTCTCGTTTGCATGTCCGTCCTGGGTGGCGAGTATGTACCGTTAGGTGTCTTGCCCAAGGACACTTGCTGGAGAGGTTGCTCGCTGGGATCGAACCCATGTCTCCACAGGCTCTCTCCATACAGAGCTGTGATGTTACCTCTACTCCACCCAGCCGGTATTATATATAGACATGCAGGAAATGGTGAAATATTGGTGGAGTTACTGCCAAGAGCGCCTGTGAGAATGCCAACATATTGTATCCTATAGAAAACCTTCTATTGGTACAAAATTTTAAACTGGCATTGTTCTGTAAGGCTGGGGTCAGACTAACGTGTGTTTAGGCGCACTTAATCATGGCCGCAGTAGCAGCAAATGACGCCCAATATACGAAGTACGGCCGCACAAAAGTGCGTCCGAGCAACGCAAGCGGCAAACACATTTTTTTTGAGAACGAAGAACCGCTAGTACTGACGTTCAGAGTGCGCTGTGTCCGCATAGCGGCGTGTGTGCGTGATTAGGAGACGTCAGACGCTGCTCATGTCCTGCCAACATAACGTCCGGACACCCAAAGTTTCCTGGTTTGGATCCGTAACAAATCACGCATGAAAATGCACATCGTATGACTGTTTTCGCGCATTCCGTGAAAAAATACGTCAATGCGTTCGGACGCACTTTTTGACGGTCGCTGCGAATAACGTGTTCGTTTGACCCTAGCCTAAATGTCGTCCTTTGGGTGCTGACATCATTGCAGGGGCTGGAGTTTAAAGTGCAATCCTTCAAACAATCAAATTCCTAAATTATTTTTATTATTGCAGTCCAGAGCACAAAGTATTTGGGAATAATAATTGTAATTCTTAGATTGTAAATTCCCTTGAACATTGTCCCTCTAAATCAGACCATATCATCCAAGTGTGGTATTCCAATGTATCAACCCCTTAAACACCAATCTTGTAAAGCGCTGCACAATTTGTGGCGCCATATAAATAAAGGATAATAATTTCTGTGGCAGCGACATTTCCTCTTTAAGGTGAATTTGTACTAATCGGGGTGCACTCTTGTCTGGGATATCCCATGAGAGGGTGAAAACTGCAACGGTCTTAAGATCACTGTGATATCCCTTGTTCTTGCCTTGATCCAGCCATGGGTGCCTGCACGTTTTGATCCCGTGGGCTTGCTCCAATATAGCTTTGGGTTTTCACCGGGCGGCACCAGAATTGCCCCATAGAGTATCGTGTCTTCTATTCCCAGAATGGTGAACTGCACCAAAATTTCAGCAACATGCCCTGATTTTCAGTTAGACAGGTTTAAACAGTCGAATCTCATTGCGTTTTTACATTGAATCCTATCTTTTTAAAACCTTTTTCTTATTTTTTATTATTCAGACACATTTTGATTTATGCTTCTATTAGGAGGATAAGTATCTTTTGTGTGGTTCGACAGACTTTGCCGATACTAATTCGATTTTGGTTGGCGAATCTCGGCAATATACAGCGACCAAACGGACTTTCCAGCAAAATTGCCCAAAAAGCAAAGCCCCCAAAATTGCACGTAATTTCGGCGCTTTGAGTAGACCCTTATCTGCCGGCAAAAATACATGCATTGGGCATGACAGGTGCTCTTTTACTTAGAGCTGTGGTAAACTTGGAGTCTGTGAAGTCGCCGGCGTTGCTTATTTTGCCAGAACACTAAGTTTTACACCAACCTTGGCATGTAACCCCCAGTGTTTGGAGGATCCAATCAATGAGGAATAATTACTAATACAGTTTGATTGTAAATAGCGTGATTACTGGAGCTCTAGATTTCATCAACCTCTTTAATCTTAAACCGATCCCTTTATATAATAACCGCTGTGTGATTCAGAGTATTGTGCCTTCCCAGGATTGTAAGAAGACAAAGGACGTTCCTGTGTTTCATAATATTTACAGGTGGTTGAAAGGTGACAAAAGTATGTGAAAACATAAGGTGCAGTGAGCACAGTGTTGCATTACTAAAGTCCCTCACGGGTCTGTTTATAGGACCAATTCTATTCAATTAATTTATAAATGACCCTGAGATAGGCATTGAAAGTCATGTGTCAATGTTTGCAGGTGACACAAAATTAGGAAAAGTAATACAATGTGAGCAGGATGTTACTTCGCTGCAGAGGGATTTAGATAGATTGGAAGACTGGGCACTTAAATGGCAGATTAAATTTAATGTAGATAAATGCAAAGTTATGCACTTTGGAGTGAAGAACACACAAGCTACTTATACCCTAAATGGTACGGAGTTAGGGAAATCCAAGCAGGAGAAGGATTTGGGAATAATCACAGACTTCAAACTAAGTAACAATGTGCAATGTCAAACAGCAGCCGCCAAGGCCAGCAAGGTATTGGCATGCATTAAAAGGGGAGTTCACTCTCGGGATGAAAACATTTTGCCTCTGTATAAATCAATGGTAAGACCGCACCTTGAATATGCCGTGCAATTTTGGGCACCTGTCTTAAAGGATATTATAGCGCTAGAAAAAGTACAGAGACTGGCGACTAAATTAATAAGGGGAATGGAAGGTTTACGTTATGAGGAAAGACTAACCAGCTTAAACCTGTTTAGTTTAGAGAAACAGCGTTTTAGAGGAGATCTGATAACTTTATATAAATATATACGGGGCCATTATAAACCATTGTCTGGAAACCTATTCGTTAATAGGACTATACACAGGACACAAGGTCACCCAAACTAAAGCATAGGAAGGGTTATTTTATGGTGAGAACAATAAAGCTGTCATTCTCTGCCTGTTGAGGTCATATTTAATATGTGATTAAAAGCTTCTTAATCAAGGAGAAATCTGACTCATTCTGGGGTCAAGAAGGAATTTTCCCCAGTGTGTTGCATATTGGCGAGCGCTTCAGACTGGGTTTTTTTCCTCTTTTTAGATCAACAGCATTAGGTGATGTGTAAAAGGCTGAACCTGATGGACACCTTTCTTTTTTCAGCTTGCGTAACTATGTAAATCTGTATCATTTATATTCAGCGTACAAACACTGGCCCCGATTCCATTTTTCTTGGTAAAATAGAAACCGTAAGCAAGAAAATCTGTGTCTGCAGATTTTATTTACAATCTCCATTTTAACTTGCCATACATATTCCAGGGTAGCTGCTTTGTTAGCGCCTGGTCCCGGTACGAAGCACAGGGCTGCCAGATACTGGCATCCATAGCACTCCATTTGAGCCGTGCCCATCCTGGCTGCGAGCTCGCTCTCTTGTGATCACGCAGCGCTACAGATGCAGACTAATAGGGTTATTCAAAGAGAGCCGATCTGGCCCCGAAATGTAACTGAACACTGAAATTCAGCGTACGGCTACATTTCCTGGCTATTCGGTTATTTAGAGAGCAGGCAGTTCGCCAAATGGTGGCGAATTGCCTGCACGTACTGTGCCTGTCCGAGGGCAGTGAACTCCCCCATAGAGAAGTAATGCTTCGTCTATTCAGAGAACACAAAACCGCAGGGAAAGGTTGCCAAAATTCTCTGCTGTTCGGTGGTTTCATTCGACAGGTTTATTCAGGAGAATCCCATAGGCTTCAATGTTGACAAATTCCATTTTTAACTCCATATCTAATAAACCGTTTATTATATTTTGCAGTAAAAAGTCTCTATATTATAGATCCTTTTTTTTAAGGATAGTTTAGACATTTTTGGGGATTTTTTGGCAAATGTTTTTCTTATTTTTATTTAAAATAGTTTTTTTCTTTTTCCTGTAACAGACCTTTTTATTATCATTCATTGGCTCTTACATGCAAATTTCAGACATTTTCGTTCTGCAGTTTTTTTTTTTTTTTTTTTTTTTTTTTTTTATTTAAAATTTGTTTTTATTTTGCGAAAAGGTCACAATTCGACCACCAAGGTTGGCCACGCAGGACCAGGCAGCGTGTACTCATAAACATGTAAAACGAAAAGGGAGGGGGAATCTCTAAAGATGCTCAGAAAAAACGTTGTAAAGCTGGTGGGGGGGGGACACAAAAAAAAAAAAAAAAAAAAAATTCAGCAGGTACAGTTCAGAGAAAATAAAAGTTCAGCATGAACTCAGCATAAATCAGTATCAAATCAGTAGCAAAATTTATTTTTTCTTTTATCCCCGGCCGGGGATAGTCAGCGGGAAAAGGAAACTAAAATGGTGTCCAAAGCGTCTCTAAGCGAAGGGGGGGGGGGCAGCATTGGGAGCACAGCAATTTGCCTTTAAACAGGTAAAGGGGGAGAAAATGCAGACCTGATGTCAGCCAGTGTCCCGAAACAGCTGAATTCGTGGTGCAGGCAGGGTGAGGCAGAGCAGGCGAGGCCTATCGGCAAAATAGAAAGCTGGCATATCAAGTAGGCCCTCGCCCGCACCGCCACCAGGGTTTCCGGCCATCCAAGGCAAAGCCGCAGGGAGCTCCAAGGCAGGGGACCGCAGGATGAAACCAGGCGGAATCTCTTTTTCAAAGGTGGGTAGACAGTCGATCCCCATGTCCCGATCGATGCTGGCAGGTGCCTCCAGCACACCCACCAGTTGCCGCCGGCCATACGAATCTCGACATGCGGGCACTGCAGAGGCACGCCTCGTGGTCAGAGCTCCCTCCGGAGGGACGAACAGCAGAATCGGGGGATCCGGCTCTCCCTCCCGCAGCTCCTCAGCCTCCGCTTTTTCATACAGCACACCATCATGTGGCACCCCCGCGAGCGTCTCGCTCCCGGGAATGCCGCTGGCTGAATCTTCGAGTCTCCGGCCGGAGCGCAGCATCTCCAATATGCGGTGCATATCGCCCCGTGTCACAGGGCTCTCGTCGTCCGCATCCCCCAGTAACTGCAGCACGGCGTCCAGCACATCCGGGAGACGTGGGCCCTCCGTCCCCCCGGAAGCCGACATGGACCCCAGCTCAGAACCAGGAGTCAGGAAAATCTGCAAAGTAGGCCGCAAAATGGCTGCCAGCGGCGACCTCCAGCCGGAGATGGCGTCTAACAGGCGAGTCTCTGGACCGGAGGGGGGGAAAACGGGCTCCGGTCGGCACAATCCCGTTGGCCAGCCGCCCAGGGTCTCCAGGGAAGGTAATCAGCGGTTTAAGTTCACAAAAAATGCCTGGGGAGAAGAGAATGCTGCGGAGCTCCAACAACATGCGACCTTTCTCCTCGGCAGCCGGCCACGCCCCCCCCGTTCTGCAGTTTTTTTGCCAACAGCATTTTAATTTTCAAACTTTCTAGCCAACTTTTTTGGGTTTTTTTTTTTTCAGTCTCCGTGGAGACTGTCAAAAATTGCCCTTGCCGGCTGTATTTCAAGCCGTCATAGCGGGGTATTGGGAAAAGTTTTCAACTAGCAATAATCGCGCCTCGGATAAACTTCATTGGCTACGATACTGCCACTGCGCAAAGCTCTTTTTTTTTTTTCCCCCCCCCAACTCGTTCGTCTGTGTGTTGGCTTTTTTTGGCGGCTGATCGGCGGCTAGCTGGGTTTCTCTGGTGTTTTCGGCGGGGTTAATTCAGCTGTTTCTGCGGGTTTCGGTGAGTGTTCGGCGGGTTTTGCGGCGAGTATTCCCTGCACTACGG
Source organism: Leptobrachium leishanense (assembly GCA_009667805.1). Taxonomy (NCBI): domain Eukaryota; kingdom Metazoa; phylum Chordata; class Amphibia; order Anura; family Megophryidae; genus Leptobrachium; species Leptobrachium leishanense. The sequence goes on from CM019065.1 coordinate 246,829,448, forward strand.
GGGCCCTGCAGTGCTTGCTGAATACACCGTAGAGTCAACGAACTAGGAATGCCGAATTGCCCCGAAGTGCGGGGAACGAAAAATCACCAAATGTGCGGTGACTTTTTGAATAACTTTGAACTATTTGTTCCCCGATACCCACCCTTCGTTAAGGGGTTAAATAGAACACTTTTTATTGCATTCGTTTACTCAGACTCCTACAACCCACACATTACAGATCATAGTAATGTGCGCTGTGTATAATAGTTATCAGACCGCTCCACAGCAATAAAACTCATGCGGGAAGGGAATCTCCATTACGCTCCATGTCCACCACACAGTGCAGGGGCCTCTAGTATACCCTGCACACGGACGCACTTGGAGCTCAGTGCACGTGCATGCTGAGCAACCAAAGGAAGCTTCAGTGTCCGCTCGGTTATGGGCAATAAAAAATAAACCTTGCTGCTTGCTTGCAACAGGGCTAAATGTGTTTTTAAAAAAACAAAAAAACCCCCACAGCTGCCTAGCACCTGGAACTTCATGTCCAGGTGTTCCGTCAGAGTGGCAGATTGTCGAAAAATGCCAGAGCCGCTCTGCGCATGCGCAGTGCACCTACATCACACAAGCTGTCAATCAAGCGGCCGATCAGCTGGCTTCTGTGACGTAGGCTCAATCGGACACGAGCGTCGGATCCTGCAAGCGCCGCAGCTGATCGGCCGCTTGATTGACAGCTTGTGTGACGTAGGTGCACTACGCATGCGCAGAGCGGCTGTCATTTTTCGACAATCTGGCACTCCTCGACGGAACACCGGGCGCATCCCTGATAAGATTACGTCAGAGGTGGGGGGGCAGCAATCTTGGTTCTCCAGATGTTCTGGAACTGCATCGTCTATGATTCTGTCACTCATTATGTTGGCAGAGCCTTGTGGGAAATGTAGTTCCAAAACATCTGGAGGGCCATGTTTCCTGACTCATGTGATACAAAAAACTTTTTATGGACCCTACAGTCCCGAAGATAATCATGTAGGAACATCTCTTTATCAATATCCTCACACCTGGATTACTCTGCACATCCCACACAAAGATCACAGCTGATTATTGCTTGATCTATATTGGGCTTTATCAGAATTCCTCTCCAGTATGAAAGTTCCCCATACGTAGTATCATTAGTTCTCTAAAACCTGGATTACATTTAGCGTAGTGACAAAAACTGGATGAAAAGTCCTTTGGGAGGGTTTTTGATTGTTTGGATTTTTGCCACGCTCTGACATTGATCTTATGGTGTATGTCGCTGTGTGATGAATCAAGCAGAAATGAATGATCCAACTGGTTCATGCCCACGTGACTTCTTCTACATGTCCCATGTCTTCATACAGTTTTGTGAATGGAATGTAAGTTTCACCTGCCTTTCAAACCCTGGCCAAGGTTGTACACCACCTCATGAGTGCCAAAATAAAGCTTCAGCATCTCATTAACCCAGCAAAATACAGCATGCGTGCAGAAACATAAATACATTTAAGTGGCATCATTAGAATGAGGTTCTTTTGGGTGGTTGTTTTTTTTTGGTAATTTCTTCTTTTTTTTAATTTTTTTTTTTTTATTTTGCCAGCGGATAAATGCTGAACACTACAGATGGTTTGATAGGACTAATGTTATTTTCTACAGCTATCACTCAATCTCTCTAGAGTGAGATTGTATGGGGAACAGAAAAAATTAACAGATCCAGTTCAATTAAAGTATCCCTGTTTGCTGGGGCTGAAAATCCAGATCAAGCAAACATACAAAGAATGACCTATCAGCACCTCTTCCGTTAATCTTTAGAGACCTACGTTTTGTTTAAAATTAATATAAAATAAGGGCTGCAACTATTATTTTCATAGTTGGCATATTTTATATTTTCAATTAATTCATCGGATAATAGAAAAATAAATTTTTTTTTTTGTATCCTTTAAAGGAAAATCATGCAAAAAGGATCAACCCTTGACCCCCTCCTTTTTTTCGTAAGCAATTTGCGTACATAAGTACATACGCACCTGGTCACAGTGATGAACTGATGCGTATGCAGCTTAAGCCCAAGTCTGCTTTCTCCACAAACAAATTCTGCTACAAGCGCTCAGACATGCTGTCCGTATGAATGCAGAGTGAGAACTCAGGGCACTCCACGCAGCCTGACCGTTTTTTAGCGTATTACGGTGTCCCATTATAATATTTAAAATTTTTCATTAACAAACAAAGTGGGAGTGAGTTTGTTCCAGGAACTTGACCCGAGAGGGAGTGGGTTGGGCAAAAGACCGGACCTGATCTGTGGGAAGGGAGTTTGTGGGAAGTGACCTGACCAAAGAGGGGGCGACAGGCAGGTTGATGGTGACACAGGACTCCAGCTTCAAGAAAGGATAAAACACCAACGTGACGGTACCCATACCCAGTAGCGGTATTCCAGGGTTTGTGTTATAGCGCTTCTGCAGTTGTAAACTGAATAAAAACAAACGGGTTATGTCTGACCTAATCCAAGAACGAAATCATACCAAGTAGGGATGCACCGATACCACTTTTTTAAGACCGAGTACGAGTACCGATACTTTTATTTTATGTCACGTGACGCTTTCCAGTAACAACAGACCTCATATAAAGCCCCCAGGTCTCATAGATATGCCCCCCCAGCTCATGGATATTGCCCCCCAGCTCATGGATATTGCCCCCCAGCTCATGGATATTGCCCCCCAGCTCATGGATATTGCCCCCCAGCTCATGGATATTGCCCCCCAGCTCATGGATATTGCCCCCCAGCTCATGGATATTTCCCCCCAGCTCAATGCCCCCCCGCTCATGGATAATGCCCCTCAGCTCGTGGATATTGCCCCCCAGCTCGTGGATATTGCCCCTCAGCTCGTGGATATTGCCCCTCAGCTCGTGGATATTGCCCCCCAGCTCGTGGATATGGCCCCAGCGTGGATAATGCCCCCCAGCACATGGATTTCCCCCCCCCCTCCCTCTGCTCATACTTACCTTCCTTAGCGACGCCGGGAAAGTCTTCGCGCGCGCGCTCCTTGGAAGGTCCCCAGCCGTGACCACGTGGGACCATGTGATCGCGGCTGGGGTCCTTCCAACGAGCGCACGCGCGGAAACTTTCCCGGCGTCGCTCAGGAAGGTAAGTATGAGCGGAGAGCAGCTGCAAGGCCTGTCCGAATGCTCTATCGGCATTCGGACAGGCCCTGCAGCTGCTCTCCTCACTTTGTTTATACTTACCTTCCTTAGCGACGCCGGGAAAGTTCCCGCGCGTGCGCACGTTGGAAGGACCCCAGCCGCGATCACATGGTCCCACGTGGTCGCGGCTGGGGACCTTCCAAGGAGCACGCACGCGCGCGAAGACTTTCCCGGCGTCGCTAAAGGAAGGTAAGTATAAACAAAGTGAGGAGAGCAGCTGCAGGGCCTGTCCGAATGCCGATAGAGCATTCGGACAGCCGCCCCAGCCCCTAGGATGCCGGGAAGCCGGCTCAATGCCGGCTTCCAGTATCGGAAAAAAAATATCGGGGGTACTGCACGAGTACCAAGTACTCCTGCAGTACCCGGTATCGGCACCGATATCGATACTAGTATCGGTGCAACCCTAATACCAAGCAAAGCAGCGGCACGTCTTCTACAATTGGCTCCGAAGCAAAATCTGAGGTTATATTTAACAGTCTGACTCTAAACGTTGTGTGTGCTGTACACAAACTATTCTCATTATTGATTAGTTGTCGATTTAATTTATTCGTTTTTTTCAGACCTAATGTAAATACACTTTATACAGCTGCAGCACATGTTTGCGCTTTTCATGTGGCTTTTCAAGCATACCTCTATCTCTTGTCACCATGTGCTGCTGACTATCGGTGTCTGGTTTTACAGTATGTCTTTTTCTCTAGAAGTGATGGTTAGAATTTCACACCACTTTAAAACATTTAACACTTTGCGGAGTGTGTCTTTCACAGTGTCCTTTGTCTGTTCAGAAAGGGGGAGCCTGAATTCTGCATATGACACCTGATCGTTGTCATGAATATTTAGTTTCTTTTTAAACCTGACATTCTTACAGAATAAGTGATCTAATCCAGGAGATCTGCATAACACCCACTGTATCGGTGATGCCATGTTATTTTATTAATACCAGCAATGGCAGAGCTGTGCCTTGCTATTACAACCCCATTGCCAAAAAAGTTGGTACAGTAGGGAAAATGCAAAAACCAGTTGGTTGAAAATCCAGTTCACTATGTACTATATTGAAAACACTAACACTTTATTTGATGTTTTACTTTGTGAATGTAATGTTTGTTTTGAAAACTGACCATTTCAATTCTGATTGCAACACACTCCGCAAAATTTGGGACATTCAACGGTTTACCACTGTGTAACCTCACCTTTTTATTTTAATAACCCTTAAGAGTGTGGGCACTGGAGACACCAGTTGGTTAAGTTTAGAAACTGGAATTTTCCCCCATTCATCCAATTCTGCATGTCTTTGGCTGTGCAACTGTACGGGGACGACGTTGCCTTATTTTGCGCTTCATAATGCGCCACACATACTCAATCGGAGACTGGTCAGACCATGCTAGCACCTGCATGTTCTGCTTACTAGTGATGCAACGAAATGAAAAATTTCAAACCAAAATCGAAAATTCGGGATCAGCTTGGTCGAAAAATCAGTCAGCCGAACTAGGGATGCACCAAAACTAAAATTTCCGTCCGAAACCAAAAATTCGATCTTCTTACGGCCCTCTGCTGCTACCATGGAGAGAAATTTCTTATGTTTGATCTATATGGAAGGGAATTGACTAAGAATCATAACATCTGGTGTTGGGGATAGGTAGAGTTGAGTGGTGGAACATAGGCATGGATTGAGGACCAAAATGTTTGTTTCTGGAGCTGTCCCACAATACTATGATACCCCCCCCCCCTTTCCCCAGGAAAATGTATGGGGCATCTAAGCCAAAGTTTGACAAATTTGCTTTGAATCTAGGAACCGGCTACAAAAGTTAGGAGCCAGGTTTTTCTTCAGACTAACTTTCCACAATTAAAGACACAGTGATAACATTTTGTAAATGAAATGCATGCTCAATTGGGTTGCGATCAGGTGATTGACCCGGTCATTGCAGAATATTCCACTTCTTTTCCTTCAAAAACTCCTGGGCTGCTTTTGCAGTGTGTTTTGGATCATTAACCCCTTAAGGGCCGCTGACGTACCCTGTAGGTCCTGTCCTCGGGTCTCCCTTAGACCCGCAGACGTACAGGGTACGTCAGCGGCGCCTAATCCCCCTCCCGCCCGATACTCACCTCCCTCGCTGGATCCCTCGGCGATCTGGCAGGGAGGAAGCCTGCCCATGTGATTTACATGGGCAGGCGAGGCTGACGTCGCCACGCTGCGTGGTGACGTCATCAGCAGGCGTCCCCATGCAAAGCAATGGAGGGGAGGGGGGGCTCCTTCGGAGCCCTCTTTCTCTCCAACCATTGCAGCTAGGGAGATGCTTTTTACACCACTGAAAAGGGGAGAGTCTCCCCTTTTCAGCGGTGTATAGCATTAACTGTTTTGCCGCCGGATCACGTTTCGGCGCCAAAACAGGATTCGAACCTGGAGGGGGGCTGACATCTTGGATGTCAGCCAAGCCTCCAGGTCCCCCCCACCCACTGACAACCTCACCATATGTGTGAGGATGTCAGTGGGCCAGTTAACCATCTAGCTGCCATGTAGAGATAAGGGGATCCTAAGGATCCCCATATCTCCCGATCCATGGCAGCTAGATGGTCATATTTGACATCATTTGAAAGGCCTGATTATGGCCTTTCCAATGATACCAAACATGACCAGGTTTGGTTTAAAAACAAAACAAAAAAAAAAATAATAATAAAAAAATTAAATAAAATAAGGTTTTTTTAAAGTTTTTTTTTTGTCTGGGGGGTTTAATTAAATAGGACCTAGGCTGTCATCTAAAAATAATTAGCACAAAATGGTCAGAATGAGCGCAGCGCACATAGGTGAACTGTCTCAGCAGTGAAGGGGTTAAAAAGCAAACGCATGTAAAAATTGGGTATTTCTAGTCTCGGGACAAAATTTTGAACCTATTTAGTCGGGGTCTTTTTGGGTGGTTGTAGATTTTGGGGATTAAATTACGAAAAAGTGTGTTTTACCATTTTTTTTTTTCCCCTCATATTTCATATTTTTTTTTATAGTAAATTATTCGATATGATGGTATTTCTAGAAAGTCCATTTAATGGCGGGAAAAAGGGTGTATAATATGTGTGGGTTGAATAAACGAGTAAGAGGAAAATTTGACCTAAACCCTAACAGCGCAGAAACGTAAAAACAGCAGCAGTCACTAAAGGACGGATTTGTGTAAAACCGCCCGGTCACTAAGGGGTTAATTGGCACACAGATGAAGTGAAAAAATTATTAAAATCAAATCTTTATATAAATTTAAAAAGGTTTTACTGGTGAGATACAGCAGACATTCTTACAAACATTCAATATTCTCCTGGATAAATAAGCCACATTGTTGCTATTGTATTCTCTATATTGGTGCTACAATCTAAATAGATAGTGGAATTTTCAAAATAGATGTTGCTAGAAGTGTCTTGCCGCTGTTTTAATTTTCAGAGGCACTTATCTTAATGGCATCACCATAACCCTTATATTCTACTAGGACAGTATAGTAGCTTTTTTTTAATTCTCCCTTTTCTTGCCGACGCTGTACAATATGCAATATTCGTTATGTTGATAAGCCTAAATAGACATGGTACATTAGATCTTAATTATAGCTCAATATGTGATTCTGGACCGCAATAAATTGTGCAAATGCTGTCCTTATAATGTCTATATATGAGCATTAAAGTTAGAAACTTAGAGATGCCGATATACTGAGCGTACATATAGCCTTTTGTGCTCAGCTGATTGCCGTCAATAGCAGGCAGTATACGGTGTCTCAGGCCACTCAACTTGGCAACATCTATCGTGGACCCAAATTGACAGTATTTTTAAACGATATCTGTCCTAAAAACATACAATTATTGTCATACAGCCACTAGGCTATATTGGCTATTAGAGCTGCGCATCTTCACTAGTCTCACGATTCGATTCGATTACGATTATCCTGTCAACGATTTGATCCGATTCCACGATGCATCATGATTACTGCATGGGGCTGGAGCGCAGTGCTGCCGAGGAGTAAAAAAAATAATTGTGTGTATGTATATATATATATATATTATAAATTTTTTTGAAAGGTTGTTGGTTTTCACCAAACCACAATAACTGCTTTGGTGACTTCATTTTTGGCAGAATCCAGTTACCATTTGCTAAATAGGGAATTCACCGTAATTTTGCCGAACTGTGCCCAAACACAAAGCGCCAAAATTGCACACAATTTCAGTGTTTTGTGAATGGACCTTATAATTTTATTTGAGATGAGAGTTTATTATATCTATAATAACTAAAAAATACTCTTAACAGAGAAGAGCTGCAATCTTTGTGCCAGGCTTCAATGACCTCACCAAAGCAGGCAGGAGGTTTAATATACTGAATAATGTATAGGGGCAGAGCAGGTAGGAGGTTTAATATATAATGTATAGGGGCAGAGCAGACAGGGGGTTTAATGTATAATATATTGGGGCAGAGCAGGCAGGGGGTTTAATATATAATGTATAGGGGCAGAGCAGGCAGGAGGATGAATATATAATGTATAGGGGCAGAGCAGGCAGGAGGTTTAATGTATAATGTATAGGGGCAGAGAAGGCAGGGGGTTTAATATATAATGTATAGGGGCAGTGCAGGCAGGGGGTTTAATGTATAGGGGCAGAGCAGGCAGGGGGTTTAATGTATAATGTATAGGGACAGAGCAGACATGAGGTTTAATGTATAGGGGCAGAGCAGGCAGGAGGTTTAATGTATATAATGTATAGGGGCAGAGCAGGCAGGGGGTTTAATGTATATAATGTATAGGGGCAGAGCAGGCAGGAGGTTTAATGTATATAATGTATAGGGGCAGAGCAGGCAGGGGGTTTAATGTATATAATGTATAGGGGCAGAGCAGGCAGGGGGTTTAATGTATATAATGTATAGGGGCAGAGCAGGCAGGGGGTTTGATGTTTATAATGTATAGGGGCAGAGCAGGCAGGAGGTTTAATGTATATAATGTATAGGGGCAGAGCAGGCAGGGGGTTTAATGTATAGGGGCAGAGCAGGTAGGGGGTTTAATGTATATAATGTATAGGGGCAGAGCAGGCAGGGGGTTTAATGTATATAATGTATGGGGCAGAGCAGGCAGGGGGTTTAATGTATATAATGTATAGGGGCAGAGCAGGCAGGAGGTTTAATGTATATAATGTATGGGGCAGAGCAGGCAGGGGGTTTAATGTATATAATGTATGGGGCAGAGCAGGCAGGGGGTTTAATGTATATAATGTATAGGGGCAGAGCAGGCAGGGGGTTTAATGTATATAATGTATAGGGGCAGAGCAGGCAGGGAGTGACTCTATGGAGCTGAATAAGATGTGCCCACTGTATGGCCATTATTTACTGAATGACCCTGTTATGTAGTTTTATTTTACATGAATATGATTACACTGTGCAGATATCACATGGCTGCAAGCAGGGCCCTCCTTTGACTTGCAATTATCATCCCATGGCTGGAATATAAGCCTTCTGGAATGTATTGAAGACCAAGGGTGACCCTCCTTTCCTTCTGCTGCTGCTGCTGTGTGGATGCATTGAAAAATCGTCTAGGCATCACACAGCAGCAGCAGACCATGACAGGCAGCACACTTTTTTTTTCTTCTTCTAAAGGTGCTGGCCCCATAGCCTGTAAAAAGGGGCAGGGCATGACGCTAGTGCTGGGGGATAAGGAGGGACCTTCCTTCTGCCTGCCTTCAGTGTACTGACATCAACACGGCAGGCAGAAGGTTAGTGATGCAATGGAAGGGGGCGGAGCCACTCGGAGTGTGGGGAGTGACTTAGAGGCTTTGATTCCCCCGCAGCTTCTAGCTAACACGCGCTGCCGCCTAAACACACAGCGGGGGCAGCGCCGGAAACCGGATGATGGCAGACATTCCAGGCTGGTCAGTTAATCGATTTTTGAGCTCCATTGCATCGATGCAGCATCATGGAAGGCTGCATCGCGATGCATCGGCAAAACGATTCTTTTTGACAGCCCTATTGGCTATATTGTTTTAATTTCCACAAGGACAAACCTATAAATCGTGTTGCGTGACTTAGATCAGTAGGAGCAAAATATTGCAGCTTTAATTTGTGTTGCTCCTCTTATTCCAGCAAAATCATATATTAAAGCTGGACTAAAACACCAATAGTGCTTATTTACAGCATGGCTATCAGTCTGAGCAGCAACGGAAATAAGAAGCGGACCTTCAAGGGTCCGCGTATCAGAGAGGAACGATGAAAAAGTGGTCCTGCAACCATGTAAGAGAATATATACAACAAATCTTATGGCTAAAACGACTACTCGGCCTTTAATACTCAGCTGATTGCCATCAGTAGTAGGCAATATGCGGTGTCTCTGGCTGCTCAACTTGGCAACATCTAACATGGACCTAAATTGACAACATTTTGCACGATAACTGTCCTAAGAAGAACATAAAATTGTTGGCATACAGTCACTAGGCTATATTGATGGATTCCAAAACAACAGTGGTGCTTGTGATCAGCATAGCTACAGTCCTTGAACAGGAATGAAGAGCGGACCTTCAAGGATCCGTGTAACAGAGGATAGTGAAAAGGTGGTCCTGCGACCATCTAAGAGATTATATACAGCAAAACCTGTGGCTAAAATGACTACTCAATGCATTTCGCTGGAGCGACCCAGCAGCCTCAGGAGTAAGCGTATTTTCATACACACTCACAAGCACCCAAACAAAAAATAATGAAAACAACTTCCTGCAGACTTTGTTTCTTATATGGCGTCTCTCCAATTGGTACTTGTGGTTAATTTGAACCAGCTGTACTTTAATTTGATTTGACTTCATTAGTTCTCTAGGAATACTCGTTGGGGTCAAAAATCATTATTTTGCACTTCTTATGCCTCTCGCTGTCGGTGAATGTGGGAATGAACCATTTCTTATCACATTGTTTAAGCGAGGATTCATTTAGAGGCTCCATCTCTACTGCCGTAGATTTAGGAAACCCTTCCAAATGCATCAATAAGGATTGAGAATTCCCACATCAGTACAGCATATATGCACGATCATCATTTTAACATCTATACAAACAGCATCCACTCATATCGGATCCACTATTTAACTACCTCCCTTAGTCCTACTAAAAGCGGAGTTCTTCTCAGTACATGGAATAGTTTAGAGGGCTCACATGCCCATGACATATATTGATGAGCATTCTCCGAGTTAAAATTTACAGAAAGCTCATTCTGCAGACCTAAATTAAGAAGTTCCGAAATGTATAAAGATTAAATATTTATAGATGTTTTGTTGTACATCAATCACATATGTTAGTACAAGCTGCTAAGCTATATTCAGAAGTATAACCCCTAAAATGGGGTATCTCAGGCTATCAATGTCCCTTTTATTCACTAAAGAAATGTTGTTAATAATTTAAATCAACAGGGATGTACGAAGGCAGAATAATTGAAACCTTCATTAAGACCCTTCAGTTGTAGAGTTTTTAAACTATGAATCCAGAAAGTCTCTCGTTGTAATAATTTCTGATCAAGATTGCCGCCTCGGAGTCCAAGGATCCTCATAAATCTAATTTTTTCAGAATGGGTTATCATGGTGTATTCTCAAGTGCCTTGAAACTGGGGTGTCCCTCAAATACCTAACGGAGCGTACGTGTTCCACGATTCTGATTTTTAAAGGGTCTAATAGTTTTCCCTACATATTTTTTACCGCAAGAACAGATCATTAAATATATTAATCCTTTAGAATTACAGGTGAACAGAGACTTGGTTTTAAATACTTCATGATTTAGGCTGTCGCGGAATGAATTAGGTAGATTTGCAATATAGTTACAAGCTGTACACCTCCCACAACGGAAAGTGCCATTTCTTTTGGATTTTAACCAATTTCTTCCCAATTGTGGATGAATTGATGTTTCGAAGTGGCTAGGACTTCGTTTATTTCGTAAATTTGCTCCTCTTCTAGTGGTAAAAGAAGCCACAGGGGAAATCACTTTTGCCAAATCCTCATCTAGTTTCAAAATAGGCCAGTAGGCTTTCAGAATCTTTTCTTTAAAGTTAGCTTCATCATAATTTGCTATGAGTCTTATCTGGTGATTTTCTTTGATTAGTTTTAGGTTCTAAAAGTTGATCTGTCTTGCATCAGAGCCTTATGATATGCATGTTTCAATACTTTTGGTGGATAACCTTTCTCACAAAATCTTTTCTCAGATCATCAGCTTGAAGTTTAAAATCCGTCATGGATGAGCAATTTCTCCTCAGTCTCAAATATTGGCCAGTAGGTATTCCGGATCGAAGGGTCTGGGGATGGTAACTTTGCCAATGAAGGAGACTGTTAGTTTTTCGTAAATTAACCAACTTTCGTTTAGAGTTTACTTTGATTTTTATTTATTGTTAAATCAAGGAAGTTTAAAGCTTCTTGAGTTTCAGATGTAAATTTGAGGTTGAGTGTTTTTATTCAACTCCTCACAGAAGTTAGTGAATTCATCACTACTGCCTTCCCATAGAATAATATCATCAATATATCTTCACCACAATTTGATTTTTGAAGTAAATTGGCTCATAGATTCGTGGTAAACCACTTTTTCTTCCCTGGCTCCAAGATATATATTGGCATAGGACGGCGCTACCGAAATTCCCATCGCTGTTCTGACGGCTTGAAGGTAGTACTTCCCGTTAAACAGGAAAAAATAATTATTCAAAATAAACTCCAATAATTGTACAAGAAATTCGCTCCACTCAGAGGATATATTGGTATATTTCTTGAGGTGCAATTTAACAGATTCCAATCCCTTGTCATGGGGTATGGAGCCATAAAGATTAACCATATCCAAACTACATAGCAAGGTGTTAGATGTTACTTCCACGTGTTGTAATATTTTTAATACATCTTTTGTATCTTTGAGATGAGATGGAAGCTTTTGTACCGTTGGTTTCAGAAACTCATCTAGGTATTGGCTTATTCGTTCCGTGAGATTGTTACCAGAATCTATTGGCCTTCCTGGAGGATCAATACCACATTTGTGAATTTTTGGTAGACAGTAGAGTGTAGCCACTGTAGGAGCTTGCGGAAGTAATGCTCGCTGTTGTTTTTCATTTATCAATTTCTGGCGTCTAGTAACAGGGTATCAAGTTCTTTTTGATATTTTGTAAGAGGATTGGCTGGAAGCTTTTGGTAAGTAGTGGTATCCATTAAGATGTTTTCAACCATCTGAACATTTTTGTCTGTCCATCACAACCACATTGCCACCCTTGTCAGCGGGTTTGATAATTATTTCTTTATTATCAATTAGAGAAGCCAATGCATTTTTTTCTGCAGATGTTAAATCATTTTTTTGTTTCATTGAAATAAAATCCGGTAGTTGCTTCTATGTTATGATAATCTTTAAAGAAGGGGTGAAGGTACTTTTAGTTATAATTTGAAGAGGTGTAGATATATGGTCTGGATCATTTTCTTCTAAGAGTGCCACCATGCTATCAAGGCACAATCCTTTTTCCTTCAAAAACTCCTGGGCTGCTTTTGCAGTGTGTTTTGAATCATTGTCGATCTGTACTGTGAAGCGCTGTCAAATCAACTTTGCTGCATTGGCTGAATCTGTGCTGACAGGATATCTCTAAACACTGCTGAATTCATCCGGGTGCTTCGGTCGCATCATCAATAAACACCAATGGCCCAGTTCCACTGGAAGCCATGCATGTCCATGCAGTGGCGTCGTAACGTGGGGGCAGGGGGTGTGACCCGCACCAGGTGACACCGTCACCCTAAGGGCGGGTGTCTCACCCTCCGCCGCGTATTCGCTCCCTGCGAGCGTCCGAAGCATGCAGCTTCGGCGCTCGCCTGGAGGAAACACGTCACCAGCCAATCGCGGCTGGTCACGTGGCTCCCCCAGGCGAGCGCCCAAGCTGCGTGCCGCCGGACGCCCAGAAGGAGCGAACACGTGGCGGAGGTGAGCTGGGGGCCTGGCAGTATCCATGTGCTGGGGCATATCCATGAGGAGCTGGGGCATATCCATGAGGGAGCTGGGGCATATCCATGAGGGAGCTGGGGCATATCCATGAGGGAGCTGGGGCATATCCATGAGGGAGCTGGGGCATATCCATGAGGGAGCTGGGGCAATAGCCATGTGTGAGCTGGTCTGGGGCAATATATATCCATGTGTGCTTTCACTGCCTTCGAACAGGCAACGTACTTGCTGGCAGTTGGCAAAAATTTTTGTGAGCATAGGAGAGAGCTCCACAGCAATAAACCTCACCGTAATGTGCGCTGTGTGTATGAGCATTCAGTGTTATATGGGAGTACTGATTTAGGAGTAACAATAGTTAAAAAAAATCTGTAAAACTCGGGGGGGGGGGGTGACACCATAAATTACACCGGGTGACACCAACTAAATTACGGGTGACCCCAACCCTAGTGACGCCACGGTGTCCATGCCATCCCACTGCCTCTGCCATGTTTTACAGATGACGAATGCTCTGGATCATGAGCTGTTCCAAGCCTTCCCCACAATTTTTTTTCTTCCCGTCATTTTGGCACAGATTAATCCTTGTTTCATCCCTCCAAAGAATGCTTTCCAGAACTGGTTTGACTTTCTTTTAGATAGTTTTGGCAAAGTCTAATCTGGCTTTTCTATTCTTCCTGCTTATGAATGGTTGGCACCTTGTGGTGAACCCTCTGTATTTTCTTACGTGAAGTCTTCTCTTGATTTGTAGATGTTGACAATGATACTTCCACCTCCTAGAGAGTGTGTTGCCTTTGTCTGGATGTTGTGAATGGGTTTTTCTTTACCATCGAGCGGATCCTGTGTTCATTCACCACTGTTGACTTCCGTGGATGTCCAGGCCTTTTTATGTTGCTGAGCTCCTCTTCTTTCCTTCTTCATAATGTAGCAAACTTGATTTGGCCACTCCTAATGTTGCTGCTATCTCTGATGGATTTATTTTGTTTTTGAAGTCTATTTCACTTGCATGGACAGCTCCTTTGAACGCATGATGTAGGTTCCCAGCAATACATTCTAAACGCAAATACCACACTTAAAATCAACTTGACCATTTACTTGCTTAATTGATGAAGTAACGAAGCCCACACCTGGCCATGAAACAGCTTTTGATTAAATTGCACAATTACTTTTGATCCCTTGAAAAAGGGGGTGGCTATTAAGAGCTGTAATTCCTAAACCCTACCTCCAATTTGGATGTACATACCCTCAAATTAATCCTGAGTGTGTGCACTTTGAGACCATATCCATTATATAACTATAGCTTGAATATGTCTTGGTAAATACCTGAAAAAAATAAAATTGTGCCGGTGTCCAAAATATATAGGTAGGTATCGGAGGGCAGTATGGATCAAACCTGGGCACCAGGACATTTTTTTATTTTATTTTTGAAGTTTGCATTTACATAACAAAAATGCTTATGAAAGTGAAGGCCTCGCAGGGCCTCCATAAGATGTCGATCATAATGCAAAAATCAGAAAGTAGACGGCTAATACTTGGTGAAAGGCATAAAAACACAAAACATTCATGTGAAAAAGAAATGTCATCTGCAAAACAAAACTCAGCAATAAATCGAAAGAAAATCAAAACCGTCCTCAGTGTTATAGTCCTCCAATAGCAGCACAAAAAACAAAGTCCTCAAAAAATTGCATGAAACTTTCTCAAAGAGGAACCATAAAGGACACGGCGGGGGGAAAATGGACAAAAGAGGAGGAAAAGGGGGGCCATTGAAGGCCTGATGCAAAGAACAGTCCAGTGGGGTCCGGGCCAGGCAGCCAGAAATCGGCCAAAAAGGACACACCCCTTCAGCCCGTATCTTGCCAGAGTGGATCCAATCATTCCTTCAGGACCCTCACAAACACCCCTTTCTCTCACTATAAATTTACAGGGTCATCCAGACTGTCGGATATAATCTCTGCACGTGAAAACAACACGTTTATATATATATATATATATATATTGGATTGATCAGCCAAGCCTCCAATATGTCTATATTGGACTTACTGGACCTACCTCGACAGTTGCCTCCAATGTATCAGGGATTATTATTTCATAAGAAACTTATACGAGACACAAATATCAATCGTCTATATCTCTTAGAAATTATCCTGAATTCTTTTAATTGTCTGTGTTTTGCTTTAAAAAATACAATAATCAATAATCGGATAAAAACATATATTTATTACGTATATAAAAGAATTTCAAATCTCATATCATAAACAACAATTTATAAACCACAATCCATCAGCATATAAAAACTAGCTTCACAATATATGCATCTCCGGTTAGTAACTGCATATATGATTAATATCATTTACCTTCTCAGTAACTAATACACACATGGTTAATAAACATTTCTGCTTAATACAACATGCATTTCCCAGCAAACAATATTTAACCAGCCAGTGTATATATATATATATATATATATATATTTATTCTAGATCTATGCTACATGGATCAACAAAAGATGAGCTAATTTAAGGATAATAAAAATTTATTTAGTGAATCCTCCCCTAATCTCGAGAATTAAACTTCTAATCCTTTGCTTTTTATTTTGTAGTTATATAATTCCTTGCTTATTAATTTTAATCACAGTAATTTCCAAATTCAATATATATATTGGTATCAATCTTACAACATTCTTTTAGGAATAAATCCTTATATCCACTTCTTCATATTTCTATCTGCAGAATAGAAATTACTTAGAATTTGGATTTAACGGTATCTGAGAATCTCAGTCTAACGTTGCAAGAATATCTACACACATATATATATAATTACATTAATTCCCCTTTTTCATACATTACCTGTCCAATTTGGATGTTGATAAGTCTGCCTTGGAATTCCTGATGTAATAATTTTTGGAATGTGTGAAAATTATCTATCAGATAATCAATGCATGTGAGTTAGAGAGTTGGTGAGAATTTTGATTGCCTCATGTCTTGGGACCTGCCTGCATCGTGGTGTGAGTGAGTGTTGGAATCTTGGACTCTCGGTCATGTGTAATGCTTTGCGATGTGAGTCTCTATCTGCTGGAATCTCCGACTTCAGAGTGTCATGTGTAATGGACGTCTGAATGCATTGCGATGTGAGTCTGTCTGCTGAAATCTCTGACTGCCTCACAAAGAGTCTTGCCGCTTATTATAGCCAATTTGACGTCATGGTTAATTAATAATAATATGAATCATTATTTTTACTATCCTCTAGAGGGCAGTATTGCACTTTTATTAATTCCAATTAATTCCACCATTTCTTTTTAATTCTTATCTCGGGTCAAAAAGGTCAGACTGACTTAACAAAGACCATCTCTCTCTCAACTAGACTGTCTCTGTCATCTGATTTATAGCTCTCCTCCTTTTAAAATTACTTAGAGCCCTATCAGCTAAATTCTTTTCTGGTTAACTCAATTCTTTAGTAATTTTTATTATTTACCAATTATATACTATATTTTGGAGTATATTTCCTACTGTAAATATAATAAAATATACCTTGATTATAAACATATATTTTGTGAATATACAGTTGTGTTCAAAATTATTCAACCCCCAATGCTGTAAAGGGTTTTAGGGAATTTAGTGTACATTTGTAATTGTATTCAGAATGAAATCCTACAAGGACTTTTTAAAGAACCATATGCAACTAAATTGACATCAATTGGTTTTGTAATACAGTAGTAAATGTTTCTTTTGTGAATTCTTCATTGACACAATTATTCAACCCCTTAAAGACTACCACTCTGAAGAACAGAGGTTCATTCAAGTGTTTTCAATCAGGTATTGAAAACACCTGTGGATGTCACGGAGCAGCAATAAAGCATAATAAGCACCAATTAGGCAGCTTTAAAATGACTGTGATACTCTGCTCCTTCTAGACATTTACTGGTGTGGTTACAAACATGGTGAAGTCAAGAGAATGGTCCAGGAAGACAAGAGAAGAGGTGATTACTCTTCACAGGAAGGGCAATGGCTATAAGAAGATTGCAAAGATGTTAAACATACCAACAGAGACCATAGGAAGCATAATTTGCAAATTCAAGGCAAAGGGCACTGTTGAAACGCTACCTGGTCGTGGCAGAAAGAAAATGCTGACTTCGACTGCTGTGCACTACCTGAAGCGTAGAGTGGAGAAAAGTCCCCGTGTGACTGCTGAGGAACTGAGAAAAGATTTGTCAGATGTGGGTACTGAAGTTTCAGCTCAGACAATACGGCGCACACTGCGTAATGAAGGCCTCCATGCCAGAACTCCCAGGCGCACCCCCTTGCTGTCTCCAAAGAATAAGAGTCGTCGACTGCAGTATGCCAAAAGTCATGTGGACAAACCACAGAAGTTTTGGGATAGTGTTCTGTGGACTGATGAAACAAAATTAGAACTGTTTGGGCCCATGGATCAACGCTATGTTTGGAGGAGGAAGAACAAGGCCTATGAAGAAAAGAACACCTTGCCTACTGTGAAGCATGGCGGGGGGGTCAATCATGCTTTGGGGCGGTTTTGCTTCTGCAAGTACAGGGAAGCTTCAGCGTGTGCAAGGTACCATGAATTCTTCAGTACCAGGAGATATTGGATGACAATGTGATGCAGTCCGTCACAAACCTGAGGCTTTCTGAGACGTTGGACCTTTCAACAGGACAATGATCCCAAGCATACCTCCAAGTCCACTAGAGCATGGTTGCAGATTAAAGGCTGGAACATTTTGGAGTGGCCATCGCAGTCACCTGACTTAAATCCGATTGAGAACCTCTGGTGGGACTTAAAGAAAGCAGTTGCAGTGCGCAAGCCTAAGAATGTGACTGAACTGGAGGCTTTTGCCCATGACGAATGGGCGAAGATACCTGTAGATCGCTGCAAGACACTTGTGTCAAGCTATGCTTCACGTTTAAAAGCTGTTATAACTGTAAAAGGATGTTGTACTAAGTACTAAGATTGAATGTCACTTGGGGGTTGAATAAAACTGATAATGATGTGAGCACAGAAAAGACATTTGTGGTTATTTCATTATAAATGTTATGTTATATTTGTCTGACCTACACGTGCCTCTTTGATTTAATTGTAAGCAAGATGACTGAGTGATCAAAATCAATGTCAAACTGGCCAAAACACTCAATTTCAGTGGGGGTTGAATAATTTTGAACACAACTGTAAATCTATATTAGAAATATTAACTCTTATTCCTATACCCAAAAGACAAAATATCTTTTGTTTTAAAAACTTAAGTAAATTTATTGGTCTGTCTTATGACACGTCTTAACATTATCTCACATTCATTCTAGGTTCCTTCATGTCTGGGACTTCTTAAAAAAAAAAAATATATAAAAGACTTCACCCAGGAATGAACTCTGTAAAAAAAAAAAAAAAAAAAATCTCGTTAATTTCTAAGCCTAGAGAATATTTTGAGGAAAAGAAACTATCTTTAAAACCAAAATGGCTACAAGCATCCATTTTAAATCCTTTGTCTCTAATATACCCGACAAGACCTGGACCCCTTGCTTCATGTGCCTAGAGGGGTGTCAGCTATACCGTTCTGACAAGGCCTAACCAGGCCGAAACGATCGTCGGGAGTTGCTGCACCGCTTGTGCAGAGATGACGTCCTTGGCAGTCAGTACTGGCCACCCATTTTGGGTGAGAGCAGGCTGATTTGCATACGGAGCATTCATCCCTGTAATGGCACAAGCAAGCTAAAACCTTGTGAGACCTGAGCGGGCACCCACCATAGAGCAGGCCACTAGTGCTGTTGCTCATCCTCAGGACCCTCACAAACCCCCCTTTCTCTCAATCACCCCTTCAGTCTCAACCCTTCCATGGAAGGCACCCAGACGCCTGGGCTCAGAGTGTAGGTATCCGCAACTTCTCACCTTGGCACATCCACCATCCCGGACACCCCCGCCCCGTAGACCCCCAGGGGGTGCATCCCAGCGATAGCAGGCATCTGCCGGAGATCTCAGGGTTCCAACTTTGCTTATGCACCTCGGGTCAAAGTGGCCCTCAGGGGACGAGACACCAGGGCCCTCTACCCATCCTGGTTGCCATCCTCTCCAGTTTCTCCCGTCAGCAGCAGCCTCATAGGTCCCAGCGGTTCCCTCTCCTCCCCTTCGACCATCCGCAGCTCCAGCTGCAGTATATTCCACTGTAGTGGCTGGGAGACATCGGCCCACCATCTCCTCAGCCCCCATCATTGTCCCGGACATGGATACAGTAGGCAGAGCCACAAGGCAAGGGGAAGTCTGGAGCCTAGTGTTAGGCTGCAAGATGGCCGCTTCCCACATTGGCCAAGGATGGCAACTGTCAGGAACGTCTCTGGTCTGGAGGAGGGATATGGGGCTCCAGACGGCTCTGTCCTAGTGGCCAGCCGTGTAGAGACCATAGGACAAAAAATTTGGCAAAAAAAGTCAGCAAGGAGTCACTAATGGGACAAAACAAAGCAGAGCTCCGCCAGAACACGTCTGCCTCCTTCTACAGCTGCCAACGCCCCTCAGGGCAACATTTCTAGTCACCGTGGTGCCAGGGCGCCTGGATTTTGTAGAGCCCTGATATAAGCTATTAGTGGTAATACATGAAGCAGGGTACCTAGATATATTTTCGATTTTAAAAATGTAATTGTTTTGGCCAAAACAACGATGGTTAAGAACTCAAAGTAAATATGTCACAAAGTCGAAGCCTTATTCTAGGTCCAGACTTGGTAAAGCCGGATAAGACATAGGGGTGCCGACCTTGCTCCCACCACTGCCACTATAGCATGGCAGATACCCATAACTGCTTGGCTTCCATGCACAAAGCCAAGTTGGTGCTGGGTCACTATGTCTGGAAGAAAAGTTTGCAGACAATTGGCCAGTATCTTGGTGAGCAGTATAGTCAGTATTAAGAAGCAAGATGGGGCGTTAAGAGATTCACAGGCTTGTCAAGTTTTGGAAGAATAGTGCGGCTACTTTCAAGGAATCTATTGGGGCATGAGAAATATAAATGCTCAGTTGTGTGGTGTGATTTTGAGACATTTGACTTGGTCTCAAGTCGCAAGTTTGACTCGTGACTCAACATATTCATAGATGTGACTTGACCTGAACCTTGACAACAATGACATCAAGACTTGACTTGGACTTGCGCCAAATAACTTGGAAAGTCATATCTTCTAAAACCAGAGGTCAGAGTTGTGATCAAAAACATTTTTAAAATGCCTAAATTATTATTTTTTTTTAACTCTGAAAGAGTGAGGATAAAATAATATTGATGGAATAAAATGGTCTCAGTAATTAAACAAAGGCATTACCGGATGATATACCTTCCAGACTATTTTTGCAAGTGTTTAAAATGCTGGTGAACATGGCATATTTAGGCCTCATTCACACACAATGCAAAAGCAAAATTGAATATTGCATATACACACACATATGTGTGCCTATAGGGGTTGGAGTGTTTATAATCCCAGACTGCATCATTTTTGGCACCCTGTTGTTGCTAGAGTGTTCTGTGCCTCGTACTAGCTGCTATTAGCTGTGGTGTGATAGCAAAGCTGGACCCCCCCATAGGAGTTGATCAACCATTTAACATTGCTTGTGTTGTTGAGGGAGCAATCAGGTCTGCCTGGCTTGAATCTCTTTCCTCTCCTGGCCAACAATGTGCTCCAGAACGGACACACCCTATACAGGATATCCTGTAAAAAAGTCGGGTTTTTTTAAACTGAGAACTTTACGCACGTACATCTGTACAGTATATGCGTTAAAAGCGCAAAAATTCGCTGCCCGGACAGCATCTCCGTTCCATTCTGTGTTTGCGCATGTTTACCCTACGCAAATATACTGCCCCATATATGGCTATGTGTATGGAGCCATTTATTATTATTATTTTTTTTTCTGGAAAGTCCCTTGGTAGTAAACCTTGGTTAAGGATTACTTTTTTGTATTCAAAATTTTATTTTGAAAGAATGACAGCGGTACAATCAGCCAAGTAAAATAAATGAAAGTGATCACGCGGGATCATCAGACAGTTGTGTAGCAAGTAATAAAATCAAATCAAATGGGAAGGCGGGGAGGGGGGAGACATACCAAAAAGTGCTCCTGGACGAACAAACCAAAAAAAAAAATAGATTGGGTGGCAAGGGCCAAATATGTGACTTTTCTGACTCGCTCCTTGCCGTAGGAGGCCATGGAAATGTGCAGGTCACAACCGGGGTACTCGAGGGCCAGGTATGACGGGCAGAGCCATGGTGGCCGCCACAATGGCACACCCCGAGTTAGCCCCAAATGCCAAAAGAAGAAGAAGAAGAGAGACTGCAGCACAAGGTGGTGTGTGAAAAATAAAATTATGGGGAAAGGGAGAAAAACAGGGAGGGGGTAGGAGTCCTCAAAAGACCATGCTCAGCTAAGAAATCACCAAAAACACTGCGTGAAATTACAAACAAATGTCCACAAAGTCATCCCCGAGTGGGGGGTAACAGAAAATGGGGGTAAGGAGGGGGGGGGGAAGTCTCAGCAGAAATCACTGCTAGATTACAAAAAGGGACAAAAAGTAAAAATAAAGAACTCCGTCCGCAGTATACTTCATAAAGGGGTAAACTCACAAAATGACAAAATAACTCGAGTGCACAGCATAGAAGGGAACATCAAGAACCTGGGACAGAGGACAGTCCAGTGGGGTTAATTACCGGGCCAGGCAGGCAGACATCCGTCGAAGGGCAGACCCCTTCAGCCTGTATCTCGCCACAAAGTGGAGCCATGTGCCCCATCGGCTCCAAACTGTCCGCAAAATGCCCTCCGCTCATCATCACTCCGACAGATCGCATAGCTGCCCATATCAGTCGCCACTGTGGGAGCAGGCATCCGCAGCCCTGCACTGAAGGGCACCGACTTGGACATTCCCATCTCCGTAGGCCTCCAAAGGGGGGCAGTCCCAACCGGTCCAGCGACCGCAGACTTCCAACGGGGTGCCAATGAAGCTTCGGCATCCAAGGATATAGTAGCTTTCAGGGGCCGAGACGTCCGGGTCCTCGTCCCATCCAGGTCGCCATTCACTCTTTCTCTTCTCCATTCAGCAGTAGTAATAACACAGGCCTTGGCTGTGCCCACCCCGGCCGCAGCATCCGCACAGGCCGCAGCGGAAACGGGCAAGACCCCTGATCCAGCTCTCTGCGGGTCAGCAGTGTATCCCGGATGTCTGCCCGGTGAGTCATCTCCTGCCTCCACTGCCACCAGGTCCACATTCCCCTGATCGGCTCCCATCACAGCCATCAGCCTCCTCCACATGCCTCGGGTTAATATGTTGTCCTCCTCCCCCGGTATCTCGTCCAAACAGGCCTCGAGGGCTGCAAAAATGTCCTCCATACCTTGGGTGGGGGGGGATGCGCCAAACGATGCCGTTCCACTTTCCCCATCGACAGCCTCTTCACGGGGACACCGAGTGCAGCCGAAGGACGGGAGGCCCTCCATCCGCACAGCTAGCCGCTCACAATCGCCCGGTAGGATCAATCTGCAGGGGGGATGTAGTAGGAACGAAAGGCAACCCAGCAGGTGTAAGAAGGTAGGCCTCAAAATGGCCGACGACCATGCGGGCCCGCCGGAGAAAGATCACAAACTCAGCTAGGCTCTGGAGGGGGGAGCAATTCAGGCTCCAGAGCACTCCTCCTGATGCCCGGCCGTGCAGGGGTTCCCAAGAGGGGCAAATCTAAGAGTAATCCTGGCCGAAAAGTCTCCTCCACTGCAAAAACCCCAGGAGCTCCATCTAGGCACATATGCTTCCCTACACAGCCGGACACGCCCCCTGGAGCCATTTATTTGCGCATGTTGCATATAGTACAATACGCACCTATCGGTGTGAATTGGGCCTTAAATTCACTTTTGAAACTTCTAATACATTGTTTATTGTTTCGATTTAAAGATTTATAGATGTCTGACAGACTTTTTGACGAATTTAATCTTTTGCAATTTGATGCATAGTAGGGTCAAAAGGAAAAAACTTCCAGCGATTTAAACTATTAAATTCCCCCCCCCCCCTCTCAGAGTTTTACCGCATAGCATTTTTTAAATTTGCAGTGGTGTTATTTCTGTTATATTTTGTAACTCATTTACCAGTAAATACAGTTTTTTGTGTTTTCTCTTAACTATTGTTCCGTACGAAGTGTATGTCACAATTTCACATTTTTAATCTCACGTGATATTGAACTTGGAAAAGACAAGCCTATTTTAAACCCATTCATGAGTAATAAATACTCTAGAAGTAAATTTTGCAAAGAGCACTAATGACTTGTTGAACATTTGAAGCTTTAAACTGAGGACTTGAACTAGACTTGTCTGTCTTAACTTGGTGCTTGACTCAGGACTTGAATGCAAAGTATTGAGACTTGTGAGTTGCAAAGCAATTAGGTCTATTCACTAAAGGTGAAACTCAAGAGCATTGGCAAGAGAAGTGAAATTTCTAGGTCAGGAGTTTTTCATTTTTTTTTTATGTATTTATATTTACTATCATGATCATGTTATTCATGAAATGCAATCGGCCAAAATACAGACACAAAAGTTAACATTTTGGTTACAATTGCATATTTCCTTTGAAGATTTTGGTTCTCCATTTTTCTTTTATTTATTAAGAGTGATACACTAGGAAATTGACCATATTATATCAAACCCATGAATTTACAATGAAAATGAAAGGTTCACAGCACAAGCTTAAGTGCAAAAGGTAAAATTAAACACAAATGGAGGGTAAAAGACATTGCAAGGCAATAAAATAAGTCTCAAAATAGTACGCACATAGAGTCTGCTAAATAACAGTGAAGAGGGAAAAAATGAGAAGGGAAAACAAAATATGAAGGTGTCTCTTGATCAGATGTACAAATGGAGGGAAAGCAGGGAAAAAATTAAGCACAAGAGGCAAGCGGGGCAGTCAATATCAGCTAGTGCCCAAAAAGGGGACAGGGCACAAAGTCTTGTCGGTGGTATACTCGGGGCGAGAGGCACAGCAGACATACAGCTCCCAGATAGAGCCGACCACCTCTCCAGCTTAGCCACAGAATGCAATTCGACACCGCAGCACTCCATTGGCCGGTTCAAGGGGCCTGCACAACACTGTTTCCACAGACCTCTGGAGGGATTCACATCAGCTGCTTCGGTGAACGTTGACTCTGCCGGCACCATGTAGGCAGCCTCCGCATCAACAGGACCGCTAGGTAGGGGATCCACGGACGGTGCCAGAAACAGACCGCTATTCTCCGCACAGTGCACCTAATCTTCCTCCAAGGCAGAGCTGCCAAATGCACAGTTCAGGGACCAGGCAGCCACGGGCGCATCCACGGACGGAGACCCCGGTCTGCATGACAGCCATCAAGCCAGTCCCTTGTCGAGAGCGGATGCTCATCCCTCTTCTTGCAGCAGCGCGATGCGGTCATCCAGGCCTGACTGCGAGGTCCTCACAGCATCTGATAGGGCCAACCCGTTGTCGACCGCCGTTCATGTCGTTCGGAACTGACAGACACAAAGCAGCTGGGAGGTGTGGGAAGGACCCAGGAAGTAGTCAGGAGCAGAGGAAGCGGCTAGAATGCCACAGGACCCGAGGTATGGGAGTAAAAGTTGAAAAAACATCCAAAAGTCCAGATCTGGACAGAGCCCCTGTACACAACGTCCTCTCACCTCGGCCACCAATCACGCCCCTCCTGCATACTGTACATCTTTTATTGAAGAGCGACGGTGAGGGCTTCTTTCGTGACAAGTTTAGCCAAAATGTTTGCATGAGATATGGCCTTGTCTGTGTTCTTATGACTTGGTTATCTGTACGTCCTTTGCTTGTGATGAGCAACAGAAACCTCTCAATGAAAGGTCCTTAACTATTTATACTCCTTAACAAAGAGTAACCCTTAGAACATATCACTAAGAGTTGGATGATGAAATGTGGAAAACCTTTTACACTCAAATGATTGAAATTTGAGCGAAACCTTATTTTTTTTTATGTGACAAGTCTTCTACACATAGCAGGTTCAAAAAGATGTAATTACTGAGTCCACTAAAAAGAGGAAACCCCCCCCCCCATACATAATTTGTCTGGGTTTTACCATACAGCATAACTTGAAAATGTGTTTAAATGTAAGCAGAATTGAACTTGGCACACGGGTGAAGTGGCTCAGGAGCAGGGGTTTAAGGCTAGTGTCAGACGAACGCAGTCATCACATCCGTGTTGCCGCACTGTTAACGTCCGTCGTAGCATTGATTTGTGATCAATCGAGACCAACACACGAAGTACGTGCGCACGTCCATTTAGGCCTCGCCGTAAAAGCGCTACGACGGATGCCCAGAGTGCGCCGTGTCCGCGTAGCGGCCTGTGCGCTTGATGACGGGACGTCAGACGCAGCGCATTCGCGACGTCCATGTTGACGCTCAAAAGTTGTTTTTTTTTTTTTTTGGTCTGGCTGACTGTACCGATCAATTAATTTTGTTTCCCATATTTCCCTTTTTTTAATTTTCTCTCCCTTCTACATCCGTCAAAAAAAACGGACCGTGTGGTGTCTACAGTATCTTCCATCAATACGTCCGTCCATTATCCACGCACGCAGAGTGCACTGAGGCTGCGTTCATCTGACAGCCTAAGGGTCATTCTGTGTTTTATATGAACCGTATTTAAATTGTCCTGAAGCCTTTTATTAAAATATAATCAGTTTGTTCATATTTTGCAGTTGGCAGTAGATGGAATATATTCAAAGCCTAGCTGAGCATTTCTAGAATAACCCTGTAACACTGATCTGTAGAGGGTGGTATGTGGCCTTCATGTCCATTTAAAAAACGATTGTGAAAAGTGTCCCACGCCTGCATGCAGGTCCCAATGTGCTTATCCTTCATATTCTCTTCAAAAACGACACTTTGTATGTCCAATCAAGGCTGTTGTGTGATTGGCAAGGTGGTACATTGTGGTCTGTACCCAGGTCAATATTATGGGATCACATAGATATGTCATCTGCCATCTCGGCTGTCTTTGATTCATCCCTTACACCTGTCTCAAATAAGTGCATAAATTTGCATATATACATTTGCTAGCAACTGCAGGTGTTTACATTTGTAGGAACCACCCGATCTATGCTAATTTGTTTGGAGCCTCAAGGAAGGGCTGCATGTCAGTTCTACTGGACTAGTCTTTACCCAAATCTACTTGTTAAACCAGACCTCATCCTACACTCGCACAAATTCCACCTTGGGCGACTACTACTTTGTGTCTTGCTAAACAAAGAATTCACATGCCGCACATGCCGATGAAAGAACAGGCTTTGCTACCGGGTGTATCAGCTGAGACTGTATGTATGGGTTTACTTAAACCACACGTGCAGACTTCAGTGGATCATTGCCATGCAGGTACGTAAGAGCAGCATCTCTTCCTTTTTTAATTTTTAAACATTACTTTGCTTCATGTTGTTTTATGGTCTCAGAACTTTATAATTTTATATTTAAACTTGGGAGATGCATAGTTACTTCGTTACACAGGGTGAAAAAAAGATGTGTCCATAGAGTTCAACCTTTTTACACATTACCTACTGCTGTTGATCCAAAAGAAGGCAAAAAAACAGTCTGAAGCGCTCGCCAATATGCAACACACTGGGAAAAATTCCTTGAGTCTAGATGGCAGCCAGATTTCTCCTTGGATCAAGCAGTTTTTACCCACCTATTAACCCCTTAAGGGCCGCTGACGTACCCTGTACGTCCTGTCCTCGGGTCTCCCTTAGACCCGCGGACGTACAGGGTACGTCACCGGCGCCAAATCCCCCTCCCGCCCGATACTCACCTCCCTCGTCGGATCCCACGGCGATCTGGCAGGGAGGAAGCCTGCCCATGTGATTTACATGGGCAGGCGAGGCTGATGACGTCGCCACGCTGCGTGGTGATGTCATCAGAAGGTGCCCCCATGTGTTTCAATGGAGGGGAGGGGGGGGGGCTCCTTCGGAGCCCTCTATCTCCCCAACCATTGAAGCTAGGGAGATGCCGTTTGCACCGCTGGAGAGGGGAGAGCCTCCCCTTTCCAGCGGTGTATGGCATTAACAATTTCGCCGCCGGATCACGTTGCGGCGCCAATTGGCGCCAAAACGTGATTCAAACCTGGAGGGGGGCTGACATCTTGGATGTCAGCCAAGCCTCCAGGTCCCCCCCTCACCCACTGACAACCTCACCATATGTGTGAGGATGTCAGTGGGCCAGTTAACCCTCTAGCTGCCATGTAGAGATAAGGGGATCCTAAGGATCCCTTTATCTCCCGATCCATGGCAGCTAGATGGTCATATTTGCCATCATTTGAAAGGCCTGATTATGGCCTTTCAAATGATACCAAACATGACCAGGTTTGGTTTTAAAAAAAAAAATGTAAAAAAAAATTAAATAAAAAAAAATAATAAAAAAATTAAATAATAAAAAAAAGTTTTTTTTTTAAAAAGTTTTTTTGTCTGGGGGGAGTTTAATTAGGACCTAGGCTGTCATCTAAAAATAATTAGCACAAAATGGTCAGAATGAGCGCAGCGCACATAGGTGAACTGGCTCAGCAGTGAAAGGGTTAAAAGGTAAAAACATGTAAAAATTGGGTATTTCTATTCTCGGGATAAAATTTGGAAACTATTTAGCCGGGGTCTTTATTGGTGGTTATAGCTTTAGGGGATTAAATTACGAAAAAGTGTGTTTTTACCATTTTTTTTTTATCATATTTCATATTTTTTTTATATTACATTATTGGATATGATGGAAATAATGGTATTTCTAGAAAGTCCATTTAATGGCGGGAAAAAGGGTGTATAATATGTGTGGGTTGAATAAACGAGTAAGAGGAAAATTTGATCTAAACACGAGCAGCGCAGAAACGTAAAAACAGCAGCGGTCACTAAAGGACGGATTTGTGTAAAACCGCCCGGTCACTAAGGGGTTAAATCTTATGTTTTTACAGGAAGTTGTCCACTTGTTTAAAAGTCTGTACGGACTCCCCTAATGTAGACAATGTATTCTGTGGATTTTGTGTCATTTGCCTCCCCCTCACTGTTTTCCAAATAACTGGTTCCCATTTCTAAATGAAGATATTCCTCTTCCCTACACTTACAGGGTTATTCAGAGAAAGATGAAAATTCTAGGTCAAAATAGCCAAACCAGAACAATTCTCCCATTTATCTCACTTTCCAAATTGGCTATTTTGACCTAGAATTTTCACTTCTCCAAAAGTTCTCCAGAGTTTCACCTTTCTCAGAATAACCCTGGAAGTCTTGTCTGGTATTTGAGGAGAGACACATACAGGTCTATTAATTTAAAGGGTGAAGTCAGGTGAATTGGCAAAAGAGCACAATTTTCTACCAAATAGCCTGATTTCGAATTTTTCTAGCCTGGCCATTTTGACCTAGATTTGTCACTTCTCCTGCCAATTCTCCTGGCTTCACCCTTTAGTGAATATATTTGATAGAATTATACAGTACTCAAGTTCTGGCTGATGGTTGTGAGAGAAGGAAAGCTGCTGCGGATCTAACAGGTTGGGGTCTTCACAAGTCGGAGACCAGTAGCCCCAGTTGCTATTAGAACATTTTGGTTTTATTTCCTTACTTTTTCTCCAAAAAAAAAAAAAAAAAAGGATTTTACCAGGAAGGATACATTGAGATTTCTCAAGTATGTCCTGGGTGGCGAGTATTTACCGTTGGGTATCTTGCCCAAGGACACTTACTGGAGAGGTGCTCTTGCCGGGATCGAACCCATGTCTCCACAGGCTCTCTCCATGCAGAGCAGTGATGTTACCTCTACTCCACCCAGCCGGTACTTCTCAACTCGTTTATGACTTTTAGATTTTAAATTCTCTTGAGCAGGGTCCTCTTTTCTTAACATTTTCCTTGTGTCAAACGTGTTACAGTATTTTTTTCAGTGTACGAGATGATCCTTTTTGTCTAAAATCATAAAGGAAGAAATTGGGGGTCGTCTTACAGTTGTGTTCAAAATTATTCAACCCCCAATGCTGTAAAGGGTTTTAGGGAATTTAGTGTACATTTGTATTCAGAATGAAATCCTACAAGGACTTTTTAAAGAACCATATGCAACTAAAATGACATCAATTGGTTTTGTAATACAGTAGTAAATGTTTCTTTTGTGAATTCTTCATTGACACAATTATTCAACCCCTTAAAAACTACCACTCTGAAGAACAGAGGTTCATTCAAGTGTTTTCAATCAGGTATTGAAAACACCTGTGGATGTCACGGAGCAGCAATAAAGCATAATAAGCACCAATTAGGCAGCTTTAAAATGACTGTGATACTCAGCTCCTTCTAGACATTTACTGGTGTGGTTACAAACATGGTGAAGTCAAGAGAATGGTCCAGGAAGACAAGAGAAGAGGTGATTACTCTTCACAGGAAGGGCAATGGCTATAAGAAGATTGCAAAGATGTTTAACATACCAAGAGAGACCATAGGAAGCATCATTCGCAAATTCAAGGCAAAGGGCACTGTTGAAACGCTACCTGGTCGTGGCAGAAAGAAGATGCTGACTTCGACTGCTGTGCGCTACCTGAAGCGTAGAGTGGAGAAAAGTCCCCGTGTGACTGCTGAGGAACTGAGAAAAGATTTGTCAGATGTGGGTACTGAAGTTTCAGCTCAGACAATACGGCGCACACTGAGTAATGAAGGCCTCCATGCCAGAACTCCCAGGCGCACCCCCTTGCTGTCTCCAAAGAATAAGAAGAGTCGACTGCAGTATGCCAAAAGTCATGCGGACAAACAGAAGTTTTGGGATAGTGTTCTGTGGACTGATGAAACAAAATTAGAACTGTTTGGGCCCATGGATCAACGCTATGTTTGGAGGAGGAAGAACAAGGCCTATGAAGAAAAGAACACCTTGCCTACTGTGAAGCATGGCGGGGGGTCATTCATGCTTTGGGGCTGTTTTGCTTCTGCAGGTACAGGGAAGCTTCAGCGTGTGCAAGGTACCATGAATTCTCTTCAGTACCAGGAGATATTGGATGACAATGTGATGCAGTCCGTCACAAACCTGAGACTTGGGAGACGTTGGACCTTTCAACAGGACAATGATCCCAAGCATACCTCCAAGTCCACTAGAGCATGGTTGCAGATTAAAGGCTGGAACATTTTGGAGTGGCCATCGCAGTCACCTGACTTAAATCCGATTGAGAACCTCTGGTGGGACTTAAAGAAAGCAGTTGCAGTGCGCAAGCCTAAGAATGTGACTGAACTGGAGGCTTTTGCCCATGACGAATGGGCGAAGATACCCGTAGATCGCTGCAAGACACTTGTGTCAAGCTTGCTTCACGTTTACTTAGTACAACATCCTTTTACAGTTATAAGATTGAATGTCACTTGGGGGTTGAATAAAACTGATAATGATGTGAGCACAGAAAAGACATTTGTGGTTATTTCATTATAAATGTTATGTTATATTTGTCTGACCTACACATGCCTCTTTGATTGTAAGCAAGATCACTGAATGATCAAAATCCATGTCAAACTGGCCAAAACACTCAATTTCAGTGGGGGTTGAATAATTTTGAACACAACTGTATACACAGGAATAACTTCTACACGGGAATAACTGGATGTGGGTCTGTTCTGAGTGTTACACAAAGATTTGCAACAGGGTTGACGTTCCTGGAGGGATCAGCCAAATGACAAATGATTTAGGTAAACTAAAAAAATGGTTGGAACTGTGGCAATTGAGTTTTTTAATGTGGATAAGTACAAGATAATGCACCTG
Source organism: Leptobrachium leishanense (assembly GCA_009667805.1). Classification (NCBI taxonomy): domain Eukaryota; kingdom Metazoa; phylum Chordata; class Amphibia; order Anura; family Megophryidae; genus Leptobrachium; species Leptobrachium leishanense. The sequence continues at coordinate 246,860,268 of CM019065.1, forward strand.
GGATGTAAAAACCCAAGGGCTGATTATAGAATATTTGATACAGTCCTAACCTCGACATCTGAGGAAAGGGATTTGGGGTTATTATTGCAGAGGATCTAAGGGTAAGTAGTCCATGTAATAGAGCACCAGGAAATGCTAGCAGAATGCTTGGTTGTGTAGGGAGAGGTATTAGCAGTAGGAAAAGGGAAGTGCTCATGCCACTGTACAGAGCACTGGTGAGACCTCACTTGAAGTACTGTGTGCAGTACTGGAGACCGTATCTCCAGAAGGATATAGACCGGAGGGAGATCAGAGAAGGGCTACTAAAATGGTGTATGGCTTGGAGAAAAGTTACCAGGAAAGGCTTAATGATCTTAACATGTACAGCTTGGAAAAAAGAGGAGACAGAGGAGATATGATAGAAACATTTAAATACGTAAAGGGAATCCACAAGGTAGAGGAAGGGAGTATATTTAAAAGGAAACCAAGTAGCAAAACAAGAGGACATAGTCTTAGATTAGAGGGGCAAAGGTTTAAAAGTAACATCAGAAAGCATTATTTTACTGAGAGGGTGGTGGATACATGGAACAGCCTTCCAGTTGAAGTGGTTGAGGCCAAAACAGTGATTGAATTTAAGCAAGCATGGGATAGGCATAAGGCTATCCTAAGCAAAAGATAAAGCCAGGTTAAGTATCCATGTAATTGGGCAGACTAGATGGGCCGAAAGGTTCTTATCTGCCGACATTTTCTATGTTTCGATTTTCTGTGTTTTGCCACGCTTGCTACAATGGCTGCAGGAGTAACTGGTGAACACGACGTTGCGTGGCAAAACTGCCGATACCTTTCCTCTGCACACAGGCTTTCTCCAATCACGAGCCTTCGGTAACAGACGTCATAGACATCGGATGCTGAACAAGCGAATTGAATCTCTGAAAGCATCCTGTTGGAGGCCGTAGCGTGTAGGCATTGTGCAGATGTGACGTTTGATGTCTGAATTTTGAGCACTCTCTTGAAAATGGCAGGAAATAAGCAAAGGTCTTATTCTGCAAAAATTGAAGCTAAATGTAATAAATTATGCAAAGGAGCATGGAAATAAAGCTGCAGACACCGTTTGGACCTCCTCCCACTGAATGCATGATTAGACCCAAAACTGCGTGTGATGCATAATCTCATTAGTATCTTAAAAATATTACTTTATTACAAAACATGCCTTTTAGTATTTGAATGCTTTGGAAAAAAATAGTTAAATGTGTTCTGTTTAATGTTTAAAATATTGATTTCTTATTGTTGGGCCAGAAAAATAAGGGGCGCCCTATACATGGAAAGATACGGTTATTGTATGTTTTTTTTTTTTTGTTTTGTTTTTTGTCCTACCCATTGTACAGGGCTGTGAAATATGTTGCTGCTTTATAAACCAGTGCAATACCAAATAAAGTCGTATGTGGTTCAATAACGCATGAAGAATCAGATTAATCTGGATTTCCCATCCTGTGTTGCTCTTCTTCCTCTTGGAACAGATGAGGCTTTTTTGTGCCTGGCCTTTTTGCTGGTTTTTTTTTTTTTGGTTTTTTTTTGGATGCTTGTGCAGATCTTTCCAGGGATTGTGTAAATTGATGGGAAGGACTGTTCTGGATGTCCAGGTCCTTGGAAAAGCACCAGCAGCTGATGGTTGTCTAATCCGTGTCCTTCCCTGTTCTCAGATACTCTATATATTCCCAAGAACTCGGCCATGCATCCCTGTAATACATCAGCACCAAGCTTGCAAGGGTACTGTTTAGAAAATGACAGCAAACTGCCAGCCTCTGCTACTACACAGCCTCCAGATTATAACCCATGTGCGCCAGAAGGACGAACTATTTATTAATAAGCTATCATAATAATTTTAAAAGCTTGGCACCTCTATATTGTACATTTTATCAGTGAAGGATTTATAATTGTTTTAATTTTTAATGTTCTTTTGGTTCATCACTAACTGGGACAGAAAAGGTTGTGCCAGTTTGACGTCAGTCTCCTCGCCGTTGATGACCTTGATATCAAGGTCAAGTGTGTTGATGACGGAGCACATAGGAGTACCTGTTCACTTCTACATTTGTTTGTGCTTATCTCAAAATTGCATATCACATTCTATATAAAAAGGTATCACTACTCCTGCTATACTGAGATCTATCTATCTATCTCTATATATATATATATATATATATATATATATATCTGTGTGGCTGGGGATAATGAGATGCAGTCACATGATTCGAAGAACCTGTATTCCACATACAGCGGTGGCACATGAGGACTTTTCCTGCAGCGAAAGGGTTAATAATAATTGGGTAATAAAATCATTTCCGTATGTATAGACATTGCAGTCACATTACCACATCGCCTGTGGCACTATCTGCTTTAAACTTATTCACGTCATTGAACATGCGTTTTGGCTGCATGTATAAAGAGCAATTCTGGGGTAAAGTAGTAAAAGTAGCATAATCACCATGGCCTCTAATGAATTTCACACTTTACCTCCGAATTGAATATGTCTTGGTATTGTTCATCCAGTTTTTCTACATTACGGCCGCTTCATACCCAAAAATCTTGCTCCCAATTTTAATAAATGAAAAACGGTACAAACTAAATTGTACAGAATTGAAGCAAGCATCATTTTCCCTTCTTGCCCAACACCTCTTTTATGAGATGCTCCTGGGACAGCCTGCCTGGTGGGCTCACACCCGCATCTGAAAGGCCCAATTCATAGAGCATGATCTGTCGAACAACAGTATGTGCTCAACTCTTTGGGCCTGTAAGGACTCTGCGTAAACATTACGTTGGTTCTTGAGTGTGCATGCACATGCATGCTTTGATAGGTGAAATAACACTTGATCATTTCATGGTTCTCCCTGTAAGTACATGCACTCTGGTTTTCCACTTTATTGGGAAGCTTCCTGCCACAAAGGGTTACTTCCATCAGGGGAGCCAGAACCTTTTGCTGTGCTACTATTGACTTTGACCCAATATTACCGTAACACATTTTATTTTGTCTTCTTCAGACTCCAGAGAAGTGTGATCACATAGAGGAGCCTGTCCAAGAAGATGAAGGCTTCATGGGAATGGCCCCTCTCCTACAAGCCCACCATGCCATGGAGAGGGTGGAGGAATTTGTCTGCAAGGTAGTTTTCTATCAATCGTGTTGCACAATACCAGTCAGCCTCTGACTAACAGGTTTTTTTTTTTCCTTTTGGGGGCCAAGGTATTTACACATAAACATTAATACTAAATAGGGATGCACGGATACCACTTTAAGACAGAGTACAAGTACCAATACTTTTTTTTCAGGTATTCACCGATAGAGTACTGATCTTGTGACTGCTTCACAAGAAATAATTTAGGACTTTGCTTAAAGCCTGTCCAATTTATGTTAATATCACACGCACACGCATTCTACCATGCTCCTTGCGTTCCATCGAGCCTCGGCAAAGGTTTAGAACAGCTGCATAGTGGGAGCCCCTCAGCTGCAATCTCGTGAGATCTTGCCCAGTTAGAGATCTCACAAACTCAAAGATCTCACTAGATCGTGGCTGGTGGATATCCACCAAGCAGCCGCTCGTTGGAACGTGGCCAGCGGCAGGGGCCTGGTAGAATGCTATTAGAGCATTATGCCAGGTACCCCAACCCCTCTGATGTAGGTAAGCCAGCTCAGTGCTGGCTTTCGGTATCGGGACATCTGCACGAGTACTCATGCAAATGCCGGTAATGGCACCGATACTAGTATCGGTGCATCTCTAATGCTAAATTACAATCTGGACTCTGTAGTCGGGCAGTAAAATCGGATGAGCTGAGCTGGCGTTTGCTACCAGCACATCCAGTAATCTATACAATGTGCTGCCTCTGATATGGAGTCACTGTAATTGAACATACAGTAAGTATCGTTCCGTCTGACTTCCAATTTATATTCTATAGGATGCTGGAACTAACCATTAAAAAGCTTTAACAGGTAATTGCCAATTAGATACAGTCAGGACTAAATAATCATGTAATTGAGCCCTGGTACAGGTTAGAACTCGTGGTTTATAAACCTAAATCTTTGTCTATAATGTTTTATAGAGAGGGCTGCTAATTTAGAATTTAGTTTCCCCTTAGGCTGTGTATCTTGATTGTACAAACTGGGAGCAGGGGTTTATGTCCTCTCCTGTTATCAAAACTCACAGCTTTATAAATACATATCTTTTGCTAACAAAAACATTGACAGCCTCCCCATATCCTGTATTTGTTTACAATGCATATAAAATGCAGCATGGAAACCGTATTTAAGCACTCGTGACATCGCCATTAGCAATCTTTTCTGTACAGACTTTGCACCATCGTGCTATGTGTTTAGCGGTAAAGAAGTCTGCTGATATTAAACAAGTTAATTTAATGTTAGATGATGCCTTCACAATGTAAATCTGTGACATTTAGTCTTGGTACCCAGATACCTGCTATGATTTTTCACCCTAACTGTCAGCAACATTGACTATGCTGGTAATTCAGTCTGTAAGTTTACAAATAATGCTACAGAGAAAGATGGTTTACATTATGTTTTCAATCCCGATTTGATAAATATAGGAGATAGGTGATTTTTTTTATTTATTAATCTACAAATTTTCTGTCTGGCTCCTAGATTAAATGTACATTTGTCATGTCTATTTAAGTTCATTATACGGTCTTTTTATCTTTCAGCAATTCTTCTACATATATTGTGCTTGGAAACGGGAAACCTTCTGAAATTTGTACAATTTAATTTGACATAACAAAATTCAATGAGCTCTTTTGCCCTGAAATGTCCAAATTGAAGCTCTGTACCTTTGAGCAACAGAAGCCTTTTGTCTGCCATAATATCTTGCAGCATTGCTCATAGGGCAGAGCTATTCTAATTAGTTTAATTAATTTGTTTAAGCAGGCATTCGGGGAAATGTATTTCTAAATAGTCCTGTTGAACCATCATGGATTGGACATGCAATTCAATACTTTTAAATGAGGCACATTAAGACTTCTTCATATTTTTTTACTCTCGTGTCTTCAATCCCAAGGTTTGGGAGGGCAGGTGGCGTGTTATCCCACATGACGTGCTACCAGACTGGCTTAAGGACAATGATTACTTACTGCACGGTCACCGGCCACCCATGCCTTCATTCAGAGCATGCTTCAAGAGCATTTTCCGAATACATACAGAGACCGGCAACATCTGGACACACCTGCTAGGTATGTATTATGTAATTTACACAGCTGTTATCAGATATAGAGACTTCATTAGATACTCGGGTATTAGAGGAGGTGTAGAAAATAATTGCAGATTATTATTAAGTGTCAACACATTCTGCAGTGCTGTATAAAGTGCAATGGGTAAAGACAGGACAATTCTACAATACATGCAAGAGTATTCCTGCCAGCAGATACAGGAGGATATGAGGAACCTATTCCCATGGGAATTTACAATATAGATGGGTGAGGGGTATTAGAAACAGGAGGGGGGGGGGGAAATGTGAGCCATGAAGCAGCAAGTTGGATGTCTCCTACATTGCTTTAATGCTGCCGTTGACTTTCCTGTAACCGGAACCACAAGTTTAAAAAAATTGATTATGCTTCTCCTAAGAAGGAGATAGGCTTTTGTAGGTCACTAGTTGCTTAAGAAACTACTCAGGTGATATGTCTGGACACTGAGGTTACAACCGATGGAATGCATTTGGTTATTGATTCCTAGACTAGACCTTGCCACACTCCACGTCTAGACCATACATTCACTCTTCCCCCTATTTAGACCTCGCTATAACCACATTCCTTGACTTCCAGGCTACACCTTGCAATAATCCTATTCCGCATACTTTCGGAAAGTCATCACCTTGTGAATGTGCCCAAAAATGCCATTGAATCGAAAAAAAGACTTCCGAATTCTACGCTTTATTTATTTTTTTCAATTTGGTGTATTCATTAGGGTAAACAGTTAAGGCTTTCCTTCTTAATGTTTAAGTCCTCTAATGTGGGCATCTTCATTATTCTTTACCTAAATTCCTTGTGAAGAGCATGTGACGAAATCCGCTACTCAGCATGAGTAGATTCGCCGTTAACTCCGTCCTTGCCTTGGAGCACTGGGAGGTAGCATGCCAGCCGAGGTGTCTGCCCTGGATGCAGTGAAGGTGGCTGCTCAGAATAAGCCAATCTGCTGGATGGAGCCTGTAATGCTGCTATTAAGAGGGCATCAATCCGCTGCTTGTTTATGCCTGGATCCGAGAATACCGAGGCTCTGTGAGAATAGCCCTGTATCCCTCCCCAATCACTTAGTCGAGACAGAAGTGTAGGTTGACGGAAAATCAGATTGTAATCAGAATGGGAACATACAGTGTTTTATATACATTTACAAGATCTTGATAACTCGGCTGGCCATTGTTTTTTACCTGGCCCCTCCAGACATCCCGGCGCCAGTTTTACCACTGCCTCCAGCCATAATCCTTTAGTATATTTAACATGGGCTCTTCTGACCAAAAAGCACTCTGGTGGCATGTACAGGGGCTGAGCGGTACAGGGTGTAAGGCATGTCGGCTGTGCTAGGCCTTGGCCAGTGGCAGCTTAATCAGGGTTGCGCTGGGCAGATAAGCCATGATGGTTGGGCAAGACAGGGGTGGCAGAGAACTTAATAAACATCAGGATCATGCAGGCACAAATTGTACAAACAAATTATACACTTGGGTGAACGGAAACTTTGCAATTTAGGCGGTATTAAATTGTGAGGGATTACAGCTGCGTTTGGTGCTGGGAATTGTGAGGGGAACCACAATACACACAGGGATCCTACAGATCTAAATTGTAGAAACAAAATTTAACATTGAGCTAACGATCCTTTAACGTTTTATATGCTAATAAATTGTGACGGCCGTTCTGTCAGAGCAGTATTTTTAGCGCAGCCTCATATTATTCATATTATCGTTGTACAAAAGAAATATTGGTTTTTAAATGTTAGGATTGGCCATTGTAACTTTAAAAAATAAGGTTGAGTTTAACCTGCATGCATTATTCTAATTTCTATTGCATTGTTTTTTTTTTTTTTTATACATGTCATAGGTTGTGTATTCTTTCTGTGTTTGGGGATTTTCTACATGTTTCGCCCAAACATGGCATTCGTTGCTCCAGTTCAAGAAAAGGTGGTTTTTGGGATGTTCTTCTTGGGTGCCATTCTCTGCCTGTCATTTTCATGGCTTTTTCACACCGTTTACTGCCATTCGGAAGGAGTGTCCCGTGTCTTCTCGAAGTAAGTCCCAAAGTACTGAAGCAAAGCACCTCAGTCACATTGACCTTTCATGGTTTTTGAAAACCTGTTTTCTATGTACTGTGTCCATAACTGAGAATACTAGTATACAGTGAGTGAAAGTTTTTTTGCGTATTGATAATTTTACGGATGCCTTAAAAAAAAAAAAAAAAAACTGAACATACCCAAATCCCACTGCCATGGATCATGAGTGATCGCATATTTTGAGCTGGGATTGTCTCCTCTATTGAAAACCGTAGATAGAGATAAACAGGTGGACTGATTCATGTAGTGTTAGAAGAAGAAGAAGAAAAACACACCATGAATATGATGCCGCAGACATGCCCTCACATGGTACATGCAGTTAAACACTCTCAGATTTATATTGACACATCTTAAGCTCCTTCTAAAATCAAATTTTACTTAGTGGGGGGGGGGGACAACTATATCTTGGCTCGTCAATAAAATTTGATTTATTTTACACTACATGGTGGTAACCAGGGCAGCCATCAGAAATGATGGAGCCCCTTACTAAACCTCACGATGGGGCCCTCCAGGGCCCCCCGGCACTCCCTCAACCTCTAACAGTTTTTTTTTTTTTTTTTTTTAAAAAGGACATAACATAGCACCACAGCAATAAAACTCCCAGTAATGTGCAGTGTGTATTAGCGTATCACAGTATCCACAGCAATAAAACTCACAGTAATGAGCGGTGTGTCTGAACGTATCACAGAATCCACAGCAATAAATCTCACAAACGGGCTGTGTATGATGGCCTTTGGGTCTGGGCCTGGGCCTTGGGGTCTGGTCTGGGCCTTGGGGTCTGGGCCCTGGGGTCTGGGCCCTGGGTCTAGGCTGGGCCTGGGGTCTGGCCTGGACACTGGTCTCTGGGTCTGGGCCTTGGGGTCTGGGCCTAGGGGGTCTGGGCCCTGGGTTTGGGCTTTGGGGTCTGGGCCCTGGGTTTGGGCTTTGGGGTCTGGGCCCTGGGTTTGGGCTTTGGGGTCTGGGCCCTGGGTTTGGGCTTTGGGGTCTGGGCCCTGGGTTTGGGCTTTGGGGTCTGGGCCCTGGGTTTGGGCTTTGGGGTCTGGGCCCTGGGTCTGGGCTCTAGGGTCACGGCCTTGGGGTCTGGGTCTGGGTCTGGGTCTGGGCCTTGGGGTCTGGGCCCTGGGTCTGGGTCTGGGCCTTGGGGTCTGGGCCTATGGGTCTGGGCCCTGGGGTCACGGCCTTGGGGTCTGGGCCCTGGGTTTGGGGTCTGGGCCTTGGGGTCTGGGCCCTGGGTTTGGGCCTAGGGGTCTGGGCCTTAGGGTCTGGGCCCTGGATCTTTAGGGTCTGGACCCTGGGGTCTGGGCCTTGGGGTCTGGACCTTAGGGTCTGGGCCCTGGATCTTTAGGGTCTGGACCTTGGGGTCTGGGCCCTGGGTTTGGACGTAGGGGTCTGGGCCCTGGGTTTGGGCGTAGGGGTTTGGGCCTTGGGGTCTGGGCCCTGGATCTTTAGGGTCTGGACCCTGGGGTCTGGGCCTTGGGGTCTGGACCTTAGGGTCTGGGCCCTGGATCTTTAGGGTCTGGACCTTGGGGTCTGGACCTTGGGGTCTGGGCCCTGGGTTTGGACGTAGGGGTCTGGGCCCTGGGTTTGGGTGTAGGGGTTTGGGCCTTGGGGTCTGGGCCCTGGCTCACCACTCCGCTGTCTTCTTTTCTTCTGTCTTCTGCTCTTCAGCTCTTATTTTCTTCACCTTTTCTTTAATCTTCTGATCTTCTTCCCGGCAACTCCAGCGCGCAGCTTCACTGAGTGGAGGGGCGGAGGCAAAGCAACGTGCTTGGGAGGCCCTCACACGCTGCTTGGCCCCGCCCAAACAACCAGTGAAGCTGCCAAGAGCCGGAGGAGACAGTGTGTCTCCTCCGGCTCCTGCAGCAGCAGCAGGGACACAGCTCCGGATTCGGACTCATCGAGTCCGATACCGGAGCTGTTAAAGGGCGACGCCGCTGCCGATGGGGGCCCCGGCGGCCCGGGCCCCTTACAGCAGCATGGGGCGTAATGCCCTGATGGCGGCCCTGGTGGTAACTGTTCCTCAGTCATTCGTTTATATGCTGTATATATACTTTTCCAATGTATGCCTCTGCTCTCACGATGTGGTAATGAGTTTGATGCATTGATTTTTAGCCTGTACATCGTGGAGCCCTTTTTTCATCTGTGCCAAAGTTATTTATATAGCTCCAACATACTCTGCATTGTGGGACTGGGGGTTACAAAAAATGAAGCCAAGACCCAGATGGACAGAGACAGAAGGCTAAGAAGGGCCAACTCTCTAATTATCTTACAATCGGAAAGGCTGAGCCTTGATGTGATCAGCACCCCGGAGTTCTTTCATCTGTCTCCGTTTATTTGACTAGATATATATATCTATCCATGTGTCCTCCATTATATTTAAACGTTGCACATCACAGTAAAAGTGTATCGTACAGCTCCACAGCAATAAAAATCAAACTATGTGTACAGATGCAGTATTAATAAGAGTTTGAGGTTTTGTAAATTCCATATGCATAAATGGACTAATTTCATTATTATTAATCTTTATAAAGCGCTGGCATATTCTGCAGCGCTGTACAATAGGCACAGTATAGACATGGTTACAATACATTGAACAACATTTGACAAACAGTGCAGGAGGAGATGAGGGCCCGATTTCCATAGGAACTCACAATCTAGAAGGGTTGGGGTTGGAAACAGGAGGAGAGGGCTGCTAGGTAAGAGTCTAATATTGGCTCCCAGTTATTGGAATGATCACATAATATCCTGCAAGGTATCCATGCATGCAATCAAGAAATCCAGTGCCCCATGACCTTTGGGATCTATGCACTAGATTGCCCTTTAAACCACAATGAAAACAAAATAATTATTATCCAACCAGTGCACAGTCAGAATGGCTTGTATCATGTCTGGGAGAACTTGGAACTGCTTACCTTTCGGGTTCACGATAAAACAGACCTCTACACGAGACTTGAATTTGTATTGGTTATTATTGCTATTGCTTTCTTTTATACACCCAAGACTTGACTTCTATCTCCTATCTCTGTTCTCCTTTAGAGCTTGCTTTTATTCATCCTTCAAGGATTTCTTACATGTCTCACTCTAAAATTATGTATTTTGATTCCCATTTTAACTCTGAGAAAAAAAAAATTCTCCATGGGTCACAGGTGCTCCTGGAAGAAGACATGTGACTTTTTAGACTTGATTGTAGTGTTTCCGATTACTTTTTTCCATTGTAGCCCTTTACCTTTTTAGTCTATTTTCATTAGTTGCTTCCCACCATTAATGTTCTGGGTAATTATCCTCCATTCATACTCATCAGCGCCTAGGGAATCCCTTAGCTTGCCAAAGTAGCAATTTCCCACAGCTCCCTCATCCGTTCACTATGCATGCTGAAGGAGTCTTTCAGTAGTCTGAGTAGAAAACATCAAAAAGCTAATACATTGCTAATATCTTATTTTGAATGGCAACCTTGACCTCCATATCCAGGAATATAAGTTTCTTGATAGTATGGAGAGTATTTACCAGAAATTCGATACTAATAAGAATTTGTACAGTACTACAGATTCATATACTTCATAACTTTTTCTTTTCTTTAGGTTGGACTACTCTGGAATTGCACTCCTCATCATGGGCAGCTTTGTTCCCTGGCTGTACTACTCCTTTTACTGTAATCCTCAACCTTGCTTCGTTTATTTGATCATCATCTGCGTTTTGGGCATAGCCGCCATTATAGTTTCACAGTGGGACTACTTCGCCACACCCCAGTATCGAGGAGTGAGAGCTGGTAAGGATAAAACCAAAAATAATGTATTTCAATGATGGGGTAGCGGTACTCACTCAGCAACTTCAGACAGAATGGAGCAGGTTGGGTTAACTTCATGAACCTCATAAACATGGTAGATATACAGTTGTTACCCAAAGTTCAGTGCGTATATGTAATTACATTTTAAACGCTTAAGTAATTCCTATTTGCTTTGACACTACAAAATAGAAAATCTATATATTCTAAATAATTGACATGCACACACTTGTGCATATTTGTATGTGTGTAATTTATAATCTAAACTGGATACTGTGAGTATCGCAAGGCACAAAACTGCTTGACTTGTTTGTCTTTTGCTGCGAGGCATTGAAAATACTCTCCCGGATTGGCTGCAGGATATGTATGTGGCAGCCCACACAGCAACAGCTAATCTCTTCACTACTGCTTGATTACATCCTGAGATGACTCCCAGGCTTCCAGGGCTTTTCCCAGAACCTCATTCTCCCACCAGATGCTCATAACGAAACAGGGCGTCCCCTGTTTATTTTAAACACTGACAAAACACATGAAAACAGAATAAAATGGACCCAAATACATACGCTCCATCCAACTTCCGAATGGAAATCCAAAATGCTCACTTACACCGCTTTACACCTTTAAAATACTAGTACATCTATATATGTATCCGTCACACTTGTTGTTGGTGTCCTTTGAGACTTACAGGGTTATTCAAAGAGATCCGAATTGTGGCCGAAAGGTAACTGAACAGTGAAATTCGGCGTACGGTTACCTTTCCTGGCCATTCGACTATTCAGAGAGCAGGGAATTTGCCAAATCTTGGCGAATTGCCTGCACATACGGTGCCTGTTCGAAGGCAGTGAAATCCCCTTAGAGAAGCAATGCTTCGTCTATTCAGAGAACAAAAAGCAGCAGGGAAAAGTTGCCGAATCGTCCTGCTGTTCGGTGGTTTAATGCGGCAAATTTATTTAGGCGAATCCCATAGGCTTCAGTGTTAAAAATATTCCCGTTTTAATGCAATATCTAATATGGTTATTCTCCCTTTATCCACAATATCTAAACCATTGATTATAATATTCTGCAGTAAAAAGTCTCTTTACATATAGATTTTTTAGGATCTTTAGACATTTTTCGTGATTATTTCACTAAAAAAAAAATTCTAACTGCCCTTTCTATTATCATTCTTTGGATCTTATATGTAAATTTCAGACATTTTTGTTCTGTTGTTTCTTTGTAAACAGCGTTTCACTTTTGAAACATTCAAGAGTACGTTTTTTTTTTCTTTTTTTACGCCATTAGTCTGCGGTGTCGGCTTTTTCGGCGGCTGCTCTGCGCTGTGTTTGGCGGGGTTAATCCAGATGTTTTTGTGGGTTTCGGTGTGCATTCGCCAGGTTTTGCGGTGAGCGTTCGTCGGGTTTGCGGCGGCTTTTCTCTGCACTACGACTGCCCTGAGGTGCTTGCTGAATACACCGCAGGGTCGCCGAAATGGGATCGCCAAATCGCACCGAATTGAAGAGCACGAAAAGTCACCAAACGTGCGTTGACTTTTCGATTCTCTTTGAATAACCCTGTTAATTTTGGTATACTGCGTGCATGATTTATGTCCACGTAACCACCTATACAAGACCTAAAGATTAAGGCTATAAAGGAAAACGCCGTTTCCAGTTTATTTCCCTTACACTGTTTGAATGTTAAACCTCATCTGTTTGAATTTCAAGCCCCCCTCCCCCATATTTCTTACCCAAACGCTGACGGACCCGGAACGCCAATGCCACTGATCCACGCCCTGTATATGGACTGAATTGAACTCCTGTGAATCCTGCTTTGACCAATTTCCTACAAAGTACTGGATGCTGTGCTGATGCTGTTCTTGCGGATTATCTACTTGTCATTCATTGACAGCATGGGGGGGGGGGATTGATAAACTTCATGTGTGCCACTTTTAAATCTGTCCCTCTCTCAGGTGTCTTTGTTGGTCTTGGTCTGAGCGGAATCATTCCCACTCTGCACTTCGTTATCGCTGAAGGGTTCTTGAAGGCTGCCACCATGGGCCAAGTCGGCTGGTTACTCCTAATGGCTACTCTGTACATCACTGGAGCTGCTCTGTACGCAGCACGGATCCCTGAACGCTTCTTCCCTGGAAAGTGTGACATCTGGGTATGTATACTAAAACCATATAGTAAATCAGAATGCAACGAAGTTTCCTCTGGTCTGGGCTATGCTCAGAATTCATGACTTCCAAAATGGTAAAATGTGTTCGATTGTAGCCACAGTTGTGTTCTATCAAAACGAGTACAGGAGAATGTAGTGTTAAGAGACCAAAATGTCAGCTTTATATATTCTCCATATAAAAGCAGCAAGTAATGTTCATTTCTTCTTTTGCTACACTTGTGTCCTTTTTATTCATTGCAATTCCCCCTTGGAAATCACCAGTTTGCTGAATAATCACTGGAATATCTGGTATTCAGAATGTTCGCGCAGTTGATTAATCTCCTCGTGCGATCATTCTAAAGTTCTGGTTTAGTGTTGCATCCTTGTAGTTATACATGCTACCAGTAATCACATGGAAGCCTTCCTTGTAAACATTCTCTGATGCTAAATAAGAGAATATTTTATGACCCAAGATATAGCGTAACCGTTTTATCCAGAATACCCAGGGCTCATAATGAGTCGGGTGTCTCTAAAAGGACTAATAATTATTTATCTTCTATGTGCGCAGCCTGTCTCGTTGAAGTTATTTTCCACATTGAGTGAGCTCTTCTGTAAATCCTATAATTATTCTCTCCTTCTGACAGACTCTTTGATCTATTCATAATGTGTGCACTGTGGCTGCTAGTATTTCTGTCTGAATTTCCTGTTTGGCTGCTCAGATCATCTTTTAGGTGTCAGTGAATTCACTGCAGTGGTTTTGCAATCAACTCGAGAAGTTACAAAATGTCTAAGCGTTTTGTTTTAGTACCTGTGTGTTTATGATCAATCAGCCACACGCAGGTACTTGCACATTTCTACAGTGTGGTTACTGGGTTACTCTTATAAATGAATGTTTAACTATGCATCCATTAACCAAAAGCCGATAAATTCATTTGAAATTGGTTGGCAAGAAAACCTAGATTATCAGTGCTCTCAAATTTTTTTAATTTTTATTTTAGCAATAGAAAATTTGATTGTTAGCCTGTTTTCAGAAACTATATTTTTTTAGGGTTTGGTTACTAGTATTTGTATTGGTGTTAGGGTTACAATTCGGGTCAGGGTTAAGCCAAACATTCTGCTCCTTTTTTTTTTTTCTTTTTTTTTTCCAAAGTCATTTTAATGTAACAGATTCTGCTTTTTGTTGCCTAAAATTGACTCAAAAATTTAGTAGCGTTTTTGGGTTAACTATAACCCTAAAATGAACAAGACTATCGTGATACATTAAAAATAAAATTGTATAGATATACACTTTTTCTTTTATATTTTTTTGTTTATTTCCATATGGCTGAATTAAGGAGGCTCCAATTTTGGAGCAATCAAATTTTGATTTCTTGGTCAGGGCAGAGCTGACTGTATTTGACACGAAAAGCGTTTTAATAGTAACTGCATTGACAGAAGGCTATACGTGAGAATACAAACTCGCTAGTAAAATGCATTCTGAAAGTATTTATTTTTAAATTTTGTTTGGCGCCACCTTGCATTAAAATTTAATTTTGTGTCTTGTCATGTCTGTCATGTCTGCGCCAAATATCCCATGATGATCAACCAAGATATCCATTTTTTTGACATTGCAAATATATTAAAATGAAAAAGCTGAAATACCACATTTCCAGAAGTATTCAGACTAGGGATTGACTATCATTTTTATTTCGGATTCGATAATGATTTTGATTATGGGCAGCCTTTATGGCCAATAGTCGATATGTTTCCAATAATCAGTAAATTTAAATTTTAAAGTTGTGAAGAAAAAAAAAACCAAGTCTGACCTTATACCAGTAACAGAACGTTTAATGAAATTGTAAACCTTGCACCATGTCCATTTAATTTATTCAAATTAATAAATTAATATTTTTATTCAAGCTTTTTAAAAAATTGTATTTCCCCCAAACAATATGTCCATGTCTGGACTCTAGCCTTTGCATTGATACTTCATATGACTTTGTATGCAAGAGGTCAGCAACCTTGGCCCTCCAGATGTTTTGGAACTACACCTGCCATGATGTTCAGCTACTCATTAGGTTCCTTGAGCCTCATGGGAAATGTAGTTCTAAAAAGATCTGTAGGGCCAAGGTTGCTGACCTCTCCTCTAGGAAATAGGTACCAGAAATAAAGGGGACAAGTAAACCCTTGCTTCTCCCATATAGGGAATTCCCTGCCAGATGGGAAGCCCATTTCTGTTGTGAACATGCTCTTGTGAACATGCTCTTGTGAAATACCTTCAAGGAGCAGGGGAAGTCCCACAGCAAGAGATGTTTGCCTGCTGTGGGAGAAGCCCTGGATCGGCAACGTTCTAAGCCTAACGCGGCGGCGACTGGTGAGCTGAGGCATATCATGGGGCATTCGCTCCATAAGATTTTTTGGGGGGAGAAAAGTGCGTTTTATGGAGCGAAAAATACGGTAAATCACAAATTATATGTAGGTTATTATTTTAAAAGATGGTGATAATCTGTGCCACTGGCACCACCCTGTGGTGATGGCAAATAAACAACCTCCATACAATCAAATAAAATACAATACAAGTAAAATAGTGAAAATAGGATAAAACAAAGTAATGTGACATTTAGAGTCTTATCCTGTATATTCCAGGTTGTGAAAGTCTTAATAATCAGTGCAGGGCAGAATAAAAATAAGTCCTACAGTATCTCGTATTTGTGGAGTCAGCTGCCGCTCCAGACCACTTGGTGGTATATCCCTTTTCCACCTTGTAAGTCAGTATAAAAGAAAGATTTATTTTCCTGTTGGCGCTTCTTTTCCTGTTGGTGGCTCCTTCTGCTGCACCCCATGGCTCAAGTGTGGTTTCCTTACAGCAGTGTTTCCCAAACCTCTCCTCAGGACCCTCAACCAGGCCAGAATTTGCAGCACCAACTGCTGAAGCTTTTTATGTGAAACCCGTTTTGGTATACGGTATATTTTAGTACTAAAAAAAATTCACCTTATTTTACGCCTATCCCGGGTCCTGGATGCTTACATTTACCAAGGAGGTGGCTGAGGCTGATGGGTGATCCGGTGCACCTTCTGAAGTCACCGGCTGCCTACAAATCTGGTGTCTGATCAGTAAGACACCTGCAAATGGGAGTGCGACATTATTTTCCTCTGTTTGCTCTCCATTTTATACAATATTGCTCTTTGTGAGTCATTTTATATTTTAAGGGTCACGGAGGATGGTAACCCTATAAGGAAACCACACTTCTGAGCCACGGGGTGCAGCAGAAGGAACCACTAACAGGACAAGAAGCTCCAGCACATCTTTCTTTTATTTGAAAAGATCACACCGTGGACAAACCCCACCTGCAAGAATAAATATTAATAAAAAGACCTTGTGCTCTATCCCCCTGAGACAGTACTTCAAACTCCTGGTATCCTGACCTCTTAAATAAGCTTTAATGGTTATGGTGGCTCCCGTGTGCCCTTAAACATACACTGTTGTGTGAAGTTAAAATGCAACACAAATAAATTTGTGTTTTTCTCTAACCAGGGTGTAATATGTTTGACTGAATTGCGAAGGGGATATTCGGCTTGTGTTTTCTTTTATAGTGGTGTAAATCAAGAGTGCCGCATCCAACCATAGGTGGGAGCCGGTGGCCTACTCACCCTGCGAGGTCACTCGAGGAGAAAGGGTGCCGCAGCCCCAGACAACTGAAATATAGCAAAAGTAGCAGGAGCCTCAGAGAATGGTGCAACCCCACAGGTAGAGACATTTCGGCCAAAAGGCCTTACAACTGGGCATTTTACAGTGCGTTCCTGTGCGCTGTAAAATGCCTAAACACGGAAATCCCATGATTTCCTATGGGGCCCGTTCACACCTGGGCGTTTTACACCGCGTAGGAACGTGCTGTAAAACGTTCTACGCCCAAAGAAGTACATGAGCTTTTTTTGTGGCGTATTGCAGCGCTTTCCCCTCCATAGACTGCAGCGTGAATGCTCTGCAATGCGCCTTCGCACGTTTTTTTACGTTTGCGCAATACGCACGTCAAAAAATGCGCAGGTGTGAACCCAGCCTGCATCATACAGGCCCTTTGGCCGAAACGTCACTACCTGTGGGGTTGCTTTCCCCTCCAATACACTTTACCAGCCCCATTCTCTGCTTGAGGCTCCTGCTACTTTTGCTATATTCCAATCCTATCCTATATACTGGTGACCTCCTTGGATTAACCGTTTTCAAACTCTTACTTAGTTTCTGACAAAATCCCATAGGTCTAGAGTGCATGTGATAGCCACTTCCAATCACTGGCGGATCCAGAGAGACGGGGGGCATTTGGCCCCTGCCCACCCCCAAGCTGCTGTCCCATTAAAGGTGATACAGGGGACATTTGGACATTTGAAACACTGCATCTCCGATTCCTCACATCCTGCATAGACCACTGAGGTGTCTTTGGAAAGGCCAGATTCTGACTTTTCCAATGATACCAAACCAGTGTAAAAATAAAACGCAAGCGAAAACGCTGTTTTTCTCAATTTTGTTTAAAATTGTGTCTTTCCTTAGAAAAATGCTTCTGAGCCATGTCACTTCCCATCCTGCAATCTGTATTGGAGTTATATGGCTGTGGGTATCAGGAGTGTCTGTACCGGCTTCATATTATTGCTAGTGGTGCTTGATTCTTGGTGACAGAGCTTGTGTCAGAGAGCAGAGCATGACTGTGCTATGTCAGTCAGGCATCACCTGAGCCACATGAGGACAGACCTTATGCAATGCTCTGGAGAGAGTGAATGTGGTAATCACGGCCTGTGATTAGGTGCCTGTCACTGCAAACCCAACACCGACTTTTAGCCAAAGCTGGAAGAGTGCAAAGAAAACCTGTGTCTGGATCCGCCCCTGCCTCCATTCAAATGCTGTGATCTGAGAGCCACAATGCTGTTCACTGTGCAGGAAATGGAAAGTCATGCTCTAAGCTCCTTGCTGAAGGATATTTGCATCTATTTTGTGATCTTTTGTGTTGTAAACTGCTAAACTGCACCCCCCCCCCCCCCATAGTATCTTTAAACCACTTGCTCGTCTCACTGGGTGGTTTTGGCCATAGAATGGAGTCTATGGGTTGATAACTGACTCACATCATTGTATTGCGTCAGATGTATTCAAAGGACATCAAAAGAAGATAGGGAGATTAAAAGACTATCTTGAGTGGCCTGGAGAACACAATACACCCCCTGCTGCCTTATTTAAACTTTCCTTCCTCCACCTCAATAACTGTTAACCCTTTTGCTGCGGAGGACACGCTGAGCGCGTCCTTCCTTTGCGGCCAGCGATCGGCTGGATTCCGATCGCTGTGCCCCCCGGTGCGGGCTGATGACGCGATGACATCTAATTCAGGGCCCCCCCCCCCCCCGCGTGTGCGGAGGAGGTGCCTGGAAGGGGGGGGGAGGTCATTCGGACCTCTCTCCCTCCCGATCGCCGGGGTCCTGCAGCTGAAGGCAGGCACTGTTTGGAAGGGCCCTTCCAAACCGTGCCTGCCTTTAACCCCTTGGGTGCCGGATCACGATTCAGTGCCGAAAAGCACCGAATCGTGATCCTCTCCCGGAGCTGGCCGACATCTTGGATGTCGGCCAAGCTTCCGGGAATACCCCCTGACGACTGGCGTCATCGTGCATAGCACAATGACGCCAGTCCTGGAGTTAACCCCTAACTGCCATCAGTGGTGGAGATAGGGGCTTCCAATGAACCCCCTATCTCCCGATCCGACCCATACCAAACATGACCATGTAAAAAGTTTTTTTTTAAAAAATAAAAATTTAAAAATAAATATTTTAAAAAAACTTCTAAAAATAAACTACTTTTTTTGGTTTGTTAATGCAGCAATATTGTTCCCATTTCAATTATGTGAACGATGATGCTGCACTAACGATTTTTGTATGCCGTGCGTTTGTTAAAAATCATGTAATTTTCCCCCCAAAAAAATGTAACGAGACCCCATTTCTAATTTTTTTAACAAGCGCACCCCATACAAAATATATCCGCAATTGCTCGCATGTTAAAATGTGGGGGAAAAAAAAACACTTAACACGTTGTAAATTATTTAAAAATTCATATTTTGTTGCATTTTTTTATAATATACAGACAGGACATGACGTATACATATAATAATGATATATTATGAATCTGCCGAGTCTGACGGAAAGAACGATATATATAATATGTCTGGGTCATATACTAAAATAAGCCTTCAAACCGAGTTTAAACAAGATGAGCGAAACAGGTAAAAATTAGCTCAGCACACAGGTGTGAAATGCCTCAGCAGCGAAAGGGTTAAATACTTTTTAAGATAAACCACAGCTGCAAAGGAAAGCTTTTGGACAGATTTTGGTAAACGTTGCATCATGGGAAAAATCCACAAAACGGAAACAGAGCCACCTAATTTTATTTTTCCTTTTTACATGAAATAACTTCAAACAAAGAAAAAACTAACAAAAACACCTGCATGTGTTTTTATAAGGTGGTTTTCTTTGTAATGCAAAAGTTATCTAATTATGGCTGATGTAAGAGTTATTGTCCCTTTTTTAAATCAGTGTTTCTCAAACCTGTCCTCAGGACCCTCAACCAAGCCAGATCAGATTTTGCAGATCTCCTTGGGGAAATGCAGACTGAATCCTGCAATCACTGAGAAGCAAATCATATCACTTGTGCTGTGCTGCGGCTAGCTGGAAAATATGGCATGTTAGGGGGTCCTAACAGCAGTGTTATTGAACTTGAACGGGCTAGCAATCCTTGCAAAGTTTTGTAAAATGTTTTTGTTGCCATGTCACAACAGTTTTACAATACAGTATGACAACATATCACAAATGATTATTTGCCTCATGTTTGCTTTCCATGGTTCTCTCCCTTTCTCTGCAGTTCCATTCTCACCAGCTTTTCCACATCTTTGTTGTGGCCGGAGCATTTGTCCACTTCCACGGCGTGTCTAACTTGCAGGAGTTCCGTTTCACTGTGGGAGGAGGCTGCGCTGCACAGGAGGTGCTATAGAAATAACACCACCGTTGAAGGAGAGCAGCATTGTCAGCGCAACCACCGTACAGGATGGGATCTAGGCGTGTCTTAGCTATTGTGACAATGTGGAGGCACGATGTAGGAGAAATACAAATCTTAAAAGCCCAGACTGACTGTGGTACCTAACAATCTTACCTCAAAGATTCAATACCAAGTGTATGAAGTTAATTTTTTTCCCAGGGAGTGGGTCCCATATCTTTAACCCTTTCAGCTCTGGATGGGGGTGGGATTTTTGGTCTCTCCAGCACTGACGTGGTTAAGTTATTTTGCTACTCGAGCTTCCTACAGAGAGAGATGCCTGCAGGTCTCAAGTGGTCAATATCTATTTATATTTATAATTATGTTGGCGAAATGTGTTCCCATTAATTGTTTTTCTCCTCACTTGGGATTCACTATTTGTTTTAAATGGTGGGGTACTTTGTTTTCCATTCATTTCCGGAAAACCCCATGTGGGGTGGGGTGAGGTGAGTGGTCATCAGATTTGGTGTAAATAGTTAAAATTAAAATATAAAAAACAATTTCTAATTTTCTGTTAAAGGAAAAAACAAACAAAAAAAAGGAATAGATTTGTATACATTTTTGAAAAGGTGGGATGGGGGGGGCAAGACAAAAACATATATATATATATATATATATATATATATGTGTGTAAACAAAAATTATATACGAGTACCACACACTGTTTTCATGAAAGATGTTTTGCACAAGTTGAAATGAGTTAGGCTTAATCCTTTAATTGCCAGAGAGGTCTGAAATGCGTTTCGCTCACCTTTCTTGCATTCAGAGGTTTAATAACCAACATTTGAGTAGTGAATCATACCTGGTGATCTATTTTTCTTTTTATCATGACTGTGTGTGGACACAAAGCACAGCATAAATACAGAGACACTATAGTGTCTACAGGAGTCGTTCACTAAAATAAGTAGGAGCAGTGGCACGCAGAATTGTGTACATCCCTCTCTGTCCATACTCTGGGGGAACTATCAATGTCTGGCACAGGATGTTAGTCTGTATGCAGAAGGCACCTAAGAAAGGGCTTGGAACCTTCAGTGACACATAGGTGGCTTTATTTAAGGACTAGCAGACGTGAACTGGTAGACATCCCATAATCTGAATTTACAATAATCTGATGTCTGAAAATCAAAAGGTTACCTTATAGTATCCTGGATTTCTCTGCTGCTTCAAAAGATACCCTAACTTGACAACAAATGGTTGAAAACAACTGGTCTAGTCGCTATTTGTTCATATCTTGCATTTTCAGTCCTTTTATGTTTGCATGAATAATCTTTCCAAAAACCATCAGTGTGACATGGACTCTTTAGCTTTTACTTTTTTTTTCTTCATGACTTTGTAATGCAAAGAGGAATGTTCCATACCTTCATTTATTACCCGAGAACCACTGCCAGGCTCACACGGCCAGTCTCCATCCGAAGGAAACCGAGCCATGGACTACACAACCTGCTTTTCTGGGGCTGGCAACACTCCCCTTTTATCTGGGGGTGATACAGGATGGATGTCGAACTAAAGAATCTAAAACCTGAGAAGAAAGTGAAAAGTGGTGTCGCCCAGCACAGCACTGTCCTATTTTTGATGGCTTTGAGATGACCCTAGCGTGATGCTCAAAGCCAAGAATGCGAAGAAGAAAAAAAAAAGGACTGATGGGAGACATTCATTGTGCATTGATTATTCTGCATCCCCTGTTGGGATCCACTGCTAGAGCACCAGGTGCAAGTGAGGCAGTATGTGTCAATACAAAATATATTGATCTAAACCCCATATATTGTAGGGATAAGGACAGTATTAAACACAAATGTTTGAACACTATTGGCTGTATGGATTTTTATTAAGAAACCTGTCTTCAACATAATTCCTCTTCTTTTTTTTTTTTTTTTTAAACATTGTGGAGGTACTTTCAGTGCTGTAATTGGTGGTTACTACAAAAGTCACATTCCCTAAATTATCCGGATTAGCCAGAACCTGGAAACTCCCATTGCAGTCATACGTCGGTGTAGGAACCCAGAAAAGTCTGTGGGATAGCAATCTTGCTGTAAACCATTATCATTAAACTACAGCAGAATAGCAATCTGTTTATTCGCTTACCACCTTTTACTCTTTATGACCTGTAAATTGGGAGAATTCAGTATCTTTTAAGGTGGTAAAGTAAAGCAAAATTTTGATATGATCGCCTCATTCTCAGGCACACCCTATGCAGGTGATTGAGAGATCTGTTCCCCCCCCCCCCACCACCTCCAGTTGGTACACCCTGTAGTCACATACATAGACACAGTGGGCCCTAGCGCTCACCTACATGAGCGTTAGGTTACTTAAGGTGATGGCTTTAAGTCCGCATCACCTCCCGGTATTAAACCTTTTTAGTGCGAACTTACTGTACTTTGCGCTCCCTAGGTTAAGAAGGGAGCGCAAAGTGTAAGCAGAGAGTAACTAGCGTTAGGAAGGATCACAAAGTCCTAACTCAAAAACTTTGCAACAACTTAGAGCTGGTGCTAACTGATTCTGCTCCTGCGGAATCCATTATCACTAGCTGTAAACCCACACCAAAACTCAAATACCTCTCATCCTGCGGCAAGAACAGTGGCCGATCTGCTTCTGGCTGCCTGGGAGCAGAGTGAGCGAGGGCAAAAGGATACCCAGTCTCCCTCCACGATCACTCCACAGACCTGCATGATCTTGTGAAAAGAAAGATCCTGACGGTCATGTGACCTGGCAGCAGAAGCTTCCGTGGAGTCCTATAGACTCTGTGGAGGGGGATGCTTGGGACGGTACTTTAGCAACAGGTTTTAGCGAGGGCCAGGTGATAGGGCCCCCCAGTATGTGGTGTGGGTGGAAATCTCAACACCTGATGCAGTTGTCTGTTTTAAACCTGGAACTGAGCAGGTAATCGGATACCTACATTAGGACTTCATGTAGGGTCCCCCTCTGCCCCCTGACGCCTTTTAACTTCCTGATCACTAGAACATGACTCTCTGAAATCTTGCTTTAGACTTAAATTTATCCATTCTTCTAACAGATTGTGAATAGAATGTTTCATAGAGATGTGATGCCCCCACCAAATATAGTTTAAATAACTTGATTTTAAGGTTTGTCGCAGGTCTTTGATGTTATCGGAGCTGTGGCAATGGTTTGCTTACATAAAGACTTGTCACTGTAACCGGAGTATAAACATAAGTAGATGTTTTGTTTTTCTTCCAAACTAATTACTAAAACCATGTATATCGTATTGCTCAGCTTTTGTCTTCTGCTCTATGTCAAAAGATTCTGAAGAATTGGTCCAAAAACAGCCAGGTTGGGTAAGGACAGCCATAACAACTTTAGAATTTTCTCTAATGTATGTGAAAAGCTTTGCTGCATATACATATATTATGGTTAAGGCACTTTTCAATGCAAATTTCTAAGTGTTTAAGGGGCTCCAAGGAAGGACTTTGTATATTAAACTGTAGTATTTTCTTTAATGTATGTGGCAATGAGGTTTGAAGTGTACCCGTCACCTAATGGGAGCATCTATTGGAAAATAGCCGTAACACTAAATAATGGGATGTGTGCACAGCTTTTACAGTTGGTAAATTTAATCTATTCATTCTTAACGCATTGCTAACGTAGGAATAGCAAGGCAAGACAAGAAACAAAATTCATGTCAGAAAAACAAAAGACCAAACTAAGGGCCCTATTCGAAGGTTGGTGTAAACGTAACCGGAGCTGTTGTAAACTTTACCAGAGCTAGTTTAGTCTACTCTATGGAGTTAAGGCCCTATTCCATTTGTTGATATCAATTTAAGTGTAAGGAAATGTTAGGAATTTCATTGTATGGAGAACCTAAACCTGTAGAAACATAATTGGGCATCTAATCCATTGGCACTGTTTGGAATTTAGGTGCCAACTCCAGTTGAATGTATTTTAGTCTCATCAGAAGGCAATAGAACCTGATTCTATTCTCTGAAGTAGTCGCCTCAGTCCCTGCACTATCCTTCCGTCACACTTTTTGGATGCTAGTTAAAAGTACAGTGCTCTGTGAGCCTCATTCAGTGCAACTTGAGCAGATGTTTTGCAAATATACTTTCTATGAGGTTCAGCCACTGAATACAGGAGCATCATGGAAGATGTAATCTCAAAACCTCTGGAGAGTAAAGGTTGCTTCCAAGGATGGAAGGTTTTAATTTCTAGCACAAAAGCGGAGTATGAGGAAACCTGGTCACTCCTGTCCCTGGTTTAGCCTTCATATCTTCTGGTTGGGGTTTTCTGTTGCTGCCATGGATGCTAAAGGTGCTTCCAGTCAGTGAAAGGCACCCAATTGCCAAAGGTGCAACTAGGACTAGCAACCAATACGTAAAACGCCTTTGTATAAGCTTAGGACTTTCACTACTCCACGTGCTCTACGCAACTGTGACTTGTGATGCTTAGAGAAGGTGTGTAAAGTCTAAGTTTTGACGTTCTGGCCTCTGGTGATGCTGGATACAGGCTCAAGGTTCTTCAGACGGTGGTCAAATGATTCCTCCCTTGGGGTTGTAATTCTCTTGTTACATCCTAGTTGTGTTACTGCCAACACAGGACATACGAAAAAACTAAAATTTACTTCAAATTTCCATAGTCCAAGCTGTAATAGTTGCACATAATACAGCAAGATATGTATTATTAAATATAGCTGGGCAGTATTTTGGTCTTGGCGTGTTTATTTCTAGGGCTTTTAAGGTCTAGCCTTTTTTTTTTTTTTTTTTGATTCTAGGCCAGCAACCTTAGAACTACATTTCGCATGACCTATAAGGCATTGCCTAATTAATGAGCGAATGGTTGTTGTGCAAAATATAGTTACAAAATATTTGGGGGGGGCATGGTTGCTGATTCCTATCCTAGGCCCTTGGGGGGGTCACCCGTCTTCCTTATATACAGGTCTACCAAATTTGAAGTGTGTATAATGGTTTTGCTATTCATAACAATAGTCCATGTGTGTGCATATTTAATTTATTCCACCCATCCCTACAAAACTACAAAAGAGAAATTACTTAAACTGTCTTGACCTACTCTAAGCAGAGGTCAGCAATCTTGTCTGTCCCACATGGTTTAGAACTACATATCACATGATGCCTAGTCAGCTCAAAGTGTGTCTGAAAGGGGGGTGGGCACAGGCATGGTTAATGACCTTTGCTTTAAGGCCGGGGTCAGACGAACGCACTAGGTGCACCCGTACTGACGTGCCTCCTGGCGTCCGTCGCAGTGTTGTGACGCTTCAACGGGACCGTTCACACGCTGTTGCGCTCGTACGTATTGCGTGCGATACAAGCGTCCGTGTTCAAAGCCTCAATGTCAAAACTGGCAGCATGCAAACCATTACCTTGGAGACCCCTCTGGTGACGAGGGTTTAAATTTTCATAACTATATAGATTCTTCCCTTAGTTCCCCCATGACTTCATCCGAAGACCTCTCTCTGGGCAGATTTGCCTGAATGCCTTACTAACTCAGCTGTCATATAAGAGGTGGGGGGAGGGAATCAGTGGGTTTTACAGGATTTCCAGTAGCTTATGTTAAATTCCTGCACCTATCCACAGTAAATAGTGGCCTTGTTAATATTCATTGTTTATAACTATTTTGTTTACTGTGAGAAGCAGCAAAGCACATTCAGGGGGTGATATGTCTAAGTTGACAGCGATTTGGAGTGTTCTCATTTCTCGCTGTAATATTCACATTCTGTTTAATAAAAATGAGTAATTTGAATTTGTCTATTGAGCTTTCTTGATGAATGGAATTTTCTTTTTGGTTGCTGTGCATTGGTTAAACCACAACAGATTGTACAATGCTAGTTTTGACTAGAAACATTTACCCCAAAAGAGTCTCTTCACTCACAACATGAATAAAACTAAAACTTTTAGCTATTTATTTAACCTAGTAGTGTATGCTGAAAACCTGTTCATGGGTTAAAAATTGCACCTGTTACTAATAGGTCTGCTACTGTGAGGACTGTCGGCAGTCATTCCTGTCAACCGGCAACACTGACTTAAGCCAGTGTCAGACGAGCGCATCAGGTGCACCCGTATTGATGTGGCTTCCGACGTCCGTCGCAGTGTTGTGATGCTGCAACTGAGCCGGGCAGACGCTGTTGCACGCGCACGAATTCTAGAATCCAAGAGACCCTTTCAAGCTCCCGCTCTGCCTTCTACCACTTTCCTCCCCCCTACCAATTTCTTCTTTGTTCATCATACTACGTGACGTCTTGTTTTATGTCCACCCTACATGAAGACCACCTATTTGGTAGATATGAAAAATAGGTTTTTTTAAGAAAAATTATTCTGGAATTTTCTTTGTGTAAAAGTGTTTCAACCTGCCTAACGTACCTGATTGGAGAAAGAGCTGATAATATGGTAAGTTTGTACAGCCCACTTAAAAAAAATCCTTAAATCTGATCATCAGAATGATGACCATTACACATGATTTTTATATGTATCTGTGTGTTAATTGCGGTTGTCCCAGGGCTGGAAAGGCAGGGTCGGAGCAAGAGAAAGGTAAAGACCTCAGCAGGATATTAGACTAGTACTTGTTCATATAAAGGCCCACACCCAGCTAAACACATGAACATTGCAGTCTATTGCTCTGGTTATGTTTGCAGTCTTCATTTGTTTCTGCAGCATGCCTAAGGCGTGTTTTCACAGGTACCCTATGCAGTTTGTCTTGTTTTTTTTGAGTCTGTAAAGGACTTTGTCATTATTTTGACAGGAGACCTTCATTGCTTAACACTTAACTGTTGGGCTCTTAAACGACTATTTCACGAGTGCATGAATTAATGCATGAACAAGTAAGGAAACACCACTTAAACTCTGCAGGTCTGTATTGGGAAAGGCTTATTTTATAAAATAATCTAACATCTAGTATTCTGAAAAGGGGATTTTTTTTTTTTTTTTTTTTGCTGCGTTTGACATCAACCCGATTTACAATAGCCTATTCTATCTTGCTGCTTCTTTGCATGTATTTCATTCTCCGACCATAATTGGTTGCAATGTTATCCTTTTATTTCCAGATCTCTAATACAACTTCATAGAAGTTACTTACTACATCTCCACATCTCTTAAATTGTACTACCTGAAACGCCTGCCATGCATGAATGCACATGTTACTTCGGGCGGTAGCTCTTGTAATGGAATCGCCAGGAAGCAGAAAACTATCTGGTTTCATGCCTATCCAGTTGGTATATTAAGTTCTGTTACCTGCAGCCTTACACCAAACAATACACCACAGCAGGCAGAGTTACAATATGGAGCCATCTTTAGCAATAATAAGGCATTAGGTGGGAGATATTCATAGTGAAAATAAAGTGTGCTATATTGAAAGGTAAGTGTAAATTTAACTGAGCACTGGTAAATGTATCAAAGCCATTAGAGCCTAGAGTTGATAGGTTTTACAGAGCATTGGTTAAGATTAAACCTGACAAGGAATATGGCAGATGTTGTCAAATGCCCACATAACAAGGTCTCAATGCAATCCAAATGGGCAATTTTATCATGCCTCATATTGATTCAGGAACTCCAGCATCTGGTATAACCCCCAATGAACCGGGAGATGTCCTGATAAGGATACTTGTATCACCAGGACCGGATTGATGAGAAATATGATCGCTGTGGTAAAAATAAAAACTTTATTCCAAATAAAATATTGAATATATATATAAAAGCCTGACGCGTTTAGTCTAAATATTAGACTTTTTCAAGAGCAGTAATCATGCACAGTGAATCAAAATAAAATGATATACAATACAATTTCCCATCATTCATATATAGTCCCAAATAGTATTTGGTTCTTCCAATAAGTGTGGCGTTTCCCTTATAAGGAAACTTCCTGTTTAAGCCTTTTCCCCCATAGATCCTCACTCTCCCCAAGTGAAGCCCACATCCGGCTATTCGTAACGCCAATAGCTGTTTCTTCCGATGGTTCTTTACTTCCGGTTTCACTTTCATCCTCCCGGTCCCGATACGCCACGTCCTGTTTTGACCGTGACGTCATTTCCTTCAGAGAGCCTTGGTGATTCCTCCCGTCCTGTTCGGATCGATGCATTGCTTCCCTTTCACTTTCGCTTCTCCTTTCATGTATCCCGATCTTATTTAGAGTCCTTGGGTGCAACGGATATCCTCCAGATCAAATCAATTCATGAAGTGCCGTGATGGTATAAGCAATGGGGCCAAGACAGGGGATATGGAAAAGGAGAAGACTATTACATGACGAAGATTTTCATTTTTATGCATCAAAAACAAGTCAAATCCAACTCCTCATTGAGACCTAGAGGTAACATGGTTTTAAGTTTGTAGATCCAATAGGACTCTCTTTGCAGGAGCTTTTTTTATTTCTATCCCCTACTCTCCATCCCTCTTCCACATGTTCAAGACCCACAAAGTCTAGATACCCCAAAGTAAAAAAATGGACAACTATTACAATGTAAGGGAACTGGATGTTTGAGAAATTTTTTTCTGATCTTATTTTAATGTTCCAATATCCTCTTTTAACTTACGGATGGTTTTCCCTATATACTGTTTCCCACGCCCACATTTCAGAAGATATACTACAAATGTTGTATCACAGGTAATCTTATGATTAATCTTAAAATTCTCGTTTGTAACTTTACTAGAAAATGTAGTTACTTTTGTTTTTTTCGAAGAAATCTACAAGCTTTACACATGGAACATTTATAGAAACCATTAAATTTACCATTTTTCCTCTCCCTCTCTGGCTGAAAAGTGGCACTTGGAGCAATAATTGATTTCAAATTTCTCGCTCTTTTTTAAAAATCCGGGATGGTACCTAACACTGGATCCTTTTTCAGAATGAACCAATTTTTTTGTAAGATATTCTTAATTTGATGATGTATGTTGAATTTTGTAGAGAAAGCGAATTGAAACTCTTATTAATATTTTTCTTGGATCTCGATCTTAATAGATCTTTTTTCTTTAAATTCCCAACTTCATTGCAGATCATCCTATCAATAAGTTTGTCCTGAATCACTGATATATTTGGTCAAAATAATCATTCTCATTCCGTACAATTTCTCCGGACTCGTGACTTAATTCGCCTTCTCTACAAAATTCAACATACAACATCATCAAATTAAGAATATCTTACAAAAAAATTGGTTCATCCTGAAAAAGGATCCCGTGTTAGGAGATATCATCCTGGAAAAACCCAATGTGATTTTTAAAAGAGCGAGAAATTTGATATCAATTATTGCTCCAAGTGCCACTTTTCAGCCAGAGAGGGAGAGGAAAAATGGTAAATTTAATGGTTTCTATAAATATTCAAAGTGTAAAGCTTGTACATTTCTTAGAAAAAATAAAGTAACTACGTTTTCTAGTAAAGTTACAAACGAGAATTTTGAGATCCATCATAAGATTACCTGTGATACAACATTTGTAGTATATCTTCTGAAATGTGGGCGTGGGAAACGGTATATAGGGAAAACCATCTGTAAGTTAAAAGAGAGGATATTGGAACATCAAAATAATATCCGAAAAAAAATTCTCAAACCTTCAGTTCCCTTACATTGTAATAGTTGTCCATTTTTTTTGCATTGGGGATCTAGACTTTGTGGGTCTAAAACATGCGGGAGAGGGATGGTGCGGAGGAGATAGGACTCTCTTTGCAGGAGCTTTTTATTTCTATTGGATCTACAAACTTAAAACATGTCACCTCTAGGTCTCAATGAGGAGTTGGATTTGACTTGTTTTTGATGCATAACAATGAAAATATTCATCATGTAATGGTCTTCTCCTTTTCCATCTCCCCTGTCTTGGCCCCATTACTTATACCATCACGGCACTTCATGAATTGATTTGATCTGGAGGATATCCATTGCAGCCAAGGACTCTAAGGCTAGGGTCAGACGAGCGCATTTTCGCGTTGTCTGTGAAAAAGTACGTTCGAACGAATGGACGTATTTTTTCACGGAGTACGCGATAGCGGTCATACGATGCGCATTTTCATCCGTGATTTTGTACGGATCATCAATAAAACACTTTGTGCATCTGGACGTTATGTTGGCCGGACATTAGCAGTGTCTGACATCTCCAATTCACACACACACGCCTCTAGCGGACGCAGCGCACTCTGTACAACCGTACTAGTGGTTTTACGTTCTCGACAAAATGCGTTCGTTTTCCACTTGCGTTGAGCAGCCGGATTTTTGTGCGACCGTACTTCGTATATTGGCCGTCATTGCCTGGCATTTGCTGCTAGTGCGGCCGTAATTAAGTGCGCCTGCACGCGCGTTCGCACTGCCTCAGTCTGACCCTAGCCTTAATACGATTTTCCTTTCAGGTATCCCGATCTTAAGTGAAAGGGAAGCGATGCATCGAGCAGGACGGGAGGAATCACCAAGGCTCTCTGAAGGAAATGACGTTGCGGTCAAAACAGGACGTGACGTATCGGGACCGGGAGGATGAAAGTGAAACCGGAAGTAAATGGCTATTGGCGTTACGAATAGCCGGATGTGGGCTTCACTTGGGGAGAGTGAGGATCTATGGGAAAAAGACTGGCTTAAACAGGAAGTTTCCTTATAATGGAAACGCCACACTTCGTGTTTGATGGGTTCTCCCAATATTTGGGACTATATATCATTTTATTTTGATTCACTTTCAAGAGCAGTAATCATGCACAAAGTCTAAGACGAAACATGTCGGGCTTTTATATATTCGATATTTTATTGTGGTAAAAATAAAAACTTTATTCCAATCAATCTGGTCCTGTTGATACAAGTATCAGGATATCTCCCGGTTCATTGGGGGTTATACCAGATGCTGGAGTTCTTGAATCTATTTCTGCATTTGTATTTGGAGAAGCGGACTATCTGCTGTGAACCACCACAGCAATTTCATTCAAGCTAAGTATTCTCCTTTCATCACCGATTTGTTATTCTTCTCATATTGTTTGTGATAATTTTCAAACGAGTGCTGTAACGAAACTTAAATCCGTTTTTAAATTTCCAAGTTTGAATTCTGAAATGGACAGATCCCCAACGGGACTAAATAAAAAAAAAAATATATATATATATTTTTTCAGGTCTTTCGACAGAGCCCTTTCCTGATCTAGAAAACCGATTGGTTGGGGTGCTTTGCGTGTCATTTAAGTGATATTGCACAAACATAATAGACTATTTTAGAATATCCCTGCCCATGCATCCCATATTTCATCTTCAGGATAACATTTAAAAATTCAGTTTCCACTTTAATTTCACTCCTGTGTATTCTAGGACTGTATAAGCTTTTACATTTGGCTTCATTCAAGTTTTGGAGGATTATGAATTCTATTTCTATCCTTAAAAATCATGAGTTTAATGGAAGAGACCTCTTGACTTCTGAATGTATATAATAACTGACACTTTTTGTTGTTTTACATACATATTCCAGGAATGATACAAAGCAGGTATTCTACAGCTTTGTCTGACTGTCATGAGCAACTGAAAATTTCTCTGCACTGGCCCATTTACACACATCAGCATGAGCCTGAAGCTTTCCTCAGCATAACACGAACCCATTATGCTTAAAACCTTTCCAAGAGAATATGAATAAGGGCTACTGGGCCTCTGTACTCTATCCACAAGAAACTCTGCATTCAGTTCGGTTATTGCTCCCACTAGTGGACAGAAAAAATAAAAAAATTCTGGTAACGAACATAAACCACTTAAACATGACATTTATTGGAAAGTGGTCACATGCGATAAATGTATAAGGATCGGTACTCGGTATCAGTGCCTACCTGAGAAAATAAAGTATCAGGAATCTGTCTTTAACAAAAAAAAAAATGTTCAGAGCAAGAGTTATCATCTAGGGGCAGACTGACCACTATGGGACCCCCAGGCAAAAGATCATGGTGGGCTACCTATGGGCTGTGCCCAGAGGGCCACACCCATACAAAACCCACATGTGTGTTGTTAAAGAATTTATTTCTTGACACGATTTTTAAAATTATTATTTTTAGGGATACACAGATACCATTTTTTTTTTTTTGTTAAAGACAGATTCCTGATACTTTTTTATTTTCTCAGGTAGGCACAGATACCGAGGACCGATTACTTATACTTACTGATACATTTATGGCATTTGACCACTTTCCAATAAATCCGTATTTTGCGAAAGGCCTGTCCAATTTATGTTAAAGCCTGAGATACACTGCAAGTGAAGAAAAGCGTAGCAAAACAAAGCGAAGTGCATGGTGCCGTCAGTTGAGCGAGGGAGATTGAAAAAGTGTTCACACTGAGCACGTCTCGGCGCTCACTGTATTTCAGACTTGATACTGAAATGTATGGCCAAACACCCATTTACCAACACTTCACAGGCCTGCAAACAGCCTCACTACCCACCCACCCATAGCTACGTGTGTGTATGTATGTATGTATGTATGTATGTATGTATGTGTATATATATGTGTAATATATATCCGCATTCGACCAGGCCCCTCCTGTTTTCTGCGTTCCAGCGAGCAGCCGCCAGCAGGGTTAATCCACTGGCGCTGTGCTCTTGCGAGATCTTGCAGAGTTCGCAAGATCTCAGGAACTCTGAAAGATTGTGCGAGAAGGCAGCTGGAGGTCCCAGCGAGCGACTGCGTTACCTTTGCCATGGGCCAGCCAGAGGGGCCTGGAACAATGCAGTTAATGCCATCTGACAGTCACCCCTGCCCTCACATACCAGCAAACCGGCCCAGGACGGGCTTTTGGTCTTGGTATCGGGGGCATTTTCACGAGTACAACTACTTGTGCAAATGCCTGTTTTCAGTACCGTTACGGTTACATCCCTAAATATTTTAATACGTTAAGAAAATCCACTTGGGCCCAGCAGTGAATTGGAGAATACATTGCACCCCTTCCACACTTTTCAGATGGGCACCGCTCTGCTGCGGCAGCCGTCACCCACTCTTTGCAGCTAAAGCTGCACGGCAACACAAAAGCTACCTACTGGCAAACGTGGGAAGCTGACGATCAATTTCGGGTATACAAGATACTGTACATTACTGATACACTTGTAAACAATTCACATTACAGCAATAAAACTCCCAGTGGTTTGTATGAGCATATCACAGAGCTCCGTAGCCATAAAACTCCAACTATTTTATTTATTAAAGTATATATAAAATACTGTATATATTAAAATATATTTAATTAAAATATAAAAATTTATACATTAAAAGAGAATTTCCACATTCATTACAAATCTGTGTCCATTTATTGTGATATTCACGCTAACCTCATTGCCATGTGTGCCAGTGAGGCTGAGCTTGTTTTTGGGGTTGAAAGACAGAGTAAGGGACCAGATCTTATTCAAGCGGCTCCTGCGGGGGTAGCGCTACAATGGTATTATAATCTTACCTCTTGCATTCAAGTGTCTAACTTATTATCATTCAAATACAGCCAACAGTTTCTGCAGCGCTTTACAATAAGCAAGACCGAATTAAAACAAATATAGGAGTAGAAACAAGAGATGTAAAAAAAAATATGTTTTAAGTGACACTCTACTCATACTGACCATGTTATTGATTTAAAGTGGTTGGCATGTGCGGAGCATCTGGAGAAATCGCTGGGTGAATTGAAGGCATTTTCCCCACCCCACCAAGCATCATCAGCAGCCAGGTTGTTTGAATTTCCTGGCTGCCGGCCACCAGTGATGTCCGCACCAGGGGCGTAACTACCAGGGGTGCAGAGGGTGCCACCGCACCCGGGCCCTTGTGTCCAGGGTGGCCCACACTCGCCTGCCTGGACCTGGGGGCTTGCAATAATAATATATTATATTTTCATTTTTTAATTTGACCGTGACCAAATCCTGTTACTTTCAACTCAAGAACATCGCCCGTGTCCGCCCCTTTCTGACACAAGATACCTCCAAGTTCCTCATTGGCCTCCCCAACTCCTGTTTTGCCCCTTTGCAATCTCTAAGGCTAGGGTCAGACTGAGGCAGTGCGAACGCGCGTGCAGGCGCACTTAATCACGGCCGTAGTAGTAGCAGCAAGTGCCAGGCAATGACGGCCAATATACGAAGTACGGTCTCACAAAAGTCCGGCTGCGCAACTCAAGTGGAAAACGAACGCATTTTGCCGAGAACGTAAAACCTCTAGTACGGTTGTACAGAGTGCGCTGCGTCCGCTAGCGGCGTGTGTGCGTGAATTGGAGATGTCAGACACTGCTAATGTCCGGCCAACATAACGTCCAGATGCACAAAGTGTTTTATTGATGATCCGTACAAAATCACGGATGCAAATGCGCATCGTATGACCGCTATCGCGTACTCCGTGAAAAAATGCGTCCATTCGTTCGAACGCACTTTTTCACAGACAACGCGAAAATGCGTTCGTCTGACCCTAGCCTAATGAATGCAGGCGCCAGGCTTATTTTTCTCACCAGATGCACCTCTCCACTCTGCCAGTCCCTCCATTGGATTCCTGTACCTTCCAGGATACAGTAAAATACTGATGCTCACGTTCAAATCACTCAATAACTCCTCCCTACATTTCATTACTCCGCAACACGTCCCATCCAGACAACTCCGGTCGGCAGGTGAGCTCCTCCTGTTATCTGTCTACACACGCACAGCCAACACTCACCTACAAGACTTCTCACGGGCATCCCCAGTCCTGTGGAATGACTTGCCTCGTCCTATCAAACTCTCCCCTAATCTTCAGGCCTTCAAGAAATCGCGTCAGATTAGTGTACCACATCACTGATGCAACTCAACCCTCTGCTCATCCATCCACTCACTCATGATTGAAGCTGCTTCTATGACTCCCACCATTCCCAAACCACTGGCACTCATGATTCTGCGATCTAGTAAAATTCCTCTTGTCTTCTGCAACTCCAATCCCACTAGATTGTAAACTCCTATGAGCAGGACCCTCTACACCTCTTGTTTCCATCATATGTCCATTTATCTCGGTCCGTTTTGGTTATTGTAAAGCGCTGCGGAAACTGTTTGTGATTATTATAGTCCTCATTTATACAGCGCAATCTTGTTGCCAGGAAGGGGGACAAAATATGTTTTTGCCTAGGGTGGGGGGGAGCATCATGGTTCCTGCACCTGGGCCCTGAGGTTTCCAGTTATGGCACCATGCTGACCAGAGGCATAACGATTGGTCTCAGAGAGGCAGCTGTTGGACCAGATCTGCTCATTCTAGAGCAGCTATGCTTCATTGTCCTGTGCAAGCGCTAAAGTGCTGAAGTCCCGTTACGGTACGGAATCTGTAGTTCCTACGCTGTTCATGTTATTAGACTATTGATGACATCCCAACAAATAGAAATTGCATTAAGAACTATAAATCTAATATAACTAATGTCGAATATATCATCAATAGTCTAATAACATGCAAAACCAATAATATTATTTATTTGTTGGAATGTCCGTGCGGATTACAGTATGTAGGACGCACGGCAAGACCTTTACATAAACGTATAGACGATCACATTCGTAATATTAGAAATGGGTATATGCAACATTTTGTTTCTGCACATTTTTTTAAGTTCCATAATTCGGACCCAAGGGGGTTAAAGTTTTTGAGCATTAAAAGAGTAGGCAAATATTGGAGAGGAGGTAATAACATCCAAAAAACGCGACAGGAGGAGATGAGGACAGCATATGATCTGAGAACTTTCACTCCTTTGGGTCTTAATGTGGATTTTGATCTGTTTAGTTTTTTAACTTAAATTTTAATATAGGTTCCTATGGCTCTGTTTTTAGACCATTCTCTTAATAGGCAATTGTGATTTTAATATTTTTTCATGTGTTACAAGCTTTTATAATGTTAATTGTTATTGTAATAGCAGCATTATGTTATGTTTATTGAGATACATCCCTGTGGTTGAGGTGGTATTGTGCTTTTTTTATAATCCTGTTGAAGTAATTTAAGACCTTCCATATGGAGCGGATTAAGGAGATCTTAACAAAATGTAAAGAGGTGTGCCAAATTGGGACACTATAAAGATAGGACGATGATACAGTGATGTATGCTCTGATGAAGTCCCGAGGGCGGGACGAAACGCGTCAGCACTACGTCACTTTACTACCGCGGATCCACCCCTTTTGAGTGACCATCTCGGTAGCAGCCCGGGAGCTCCGGATGGTTGTCTAAGGCTATATGGGACGCGTTTTTTTATCTGGCAGTGGGTGAGACCAATTTTAAAGCCCACCACCTTATTCTGTACGTATATGTATATTGTCAGCAGGATATATAAATCTAATAAAGGGTATAACACTATTGAATTTTTCTCTTTGTTTGAGATATATACTCTTGGAGACGAATTGCTAAAGAAGTGGTCTTCGTCTAAAAATGATTGGAGAAATACGAAAAATTTTCTTCCTTTTTCCTCAGCAAGGATTGGAAGCTAATTGAACGGGCTCCTTTCTAACAAAGACAATAGAGGAATATATGTTTTTTCCTTCCTCCTTGTTGTGTACAAAGATTGTTGTAATACAGACATTTTAGAAGACATTTATATGTTTTTTAGCGCAACACCACCATTTTTGTTTTTTAGTAACCTTTGCCCGGTTCTTTAAGGCAGTGGTCCCCAACCCAGGCCCTCAGGGCCCACTAACAGGCCAGGTTTGCCAGATATCTGAAGCACAGCACAGGTGTTATGATTTGCTGCTCAGTGATTGCAGGATTCAGTCTGCATTTCCCCAAGGTGATCTGCAAAATCTGGCCTGTTAGTGGGCCCTGAGGGCCTGGGTTGGGGACCACTGCTTTAAGGGCAAAAAAGGAACTCTATTGTTTAATAGAGTATCCCTTTAAACATGCAAAAAAAAAAAGTAAATTTTTTTTGTTTCCAGAGTTCATTGCACATGCATTTTTACATTTGGGATTGACACTCTTGCATACAATTAGGAGTTCTCAAGTAAGTTCATTTGTCCATTTACAGTTGTGTTCAAAATTATTCAACCCCCAATGCTGTAAAGGGTTTTAGGGAATTTAGTGTACATTTGTAATTGTATTCAGAATGAAATCCTACAAGGACTTTTTAAAGAACCATATGCAACTAAAATGACATCAATTGGTTTTGTAATACAGTAGTAAATGTTTCTTTTGTGAATTCTTCATTGACACAATTATTCAACCCCTTAAAGACTACCACTCTGAAGAACAGAGGTTCATTCAAGTGTTTTCAATCAGGTATTGAAAACACCTGTGGATGTCACGGAGCAGCAATAAAGCATAATAAGCAATTAGGCATCTTTAAAATGACTGTGATCCTCATCTCCTTCTAGACATTTACTGATGTGGTTACAAACATGGTGAAGTCAAGAGAATGGTCCAGGAAGACAAGAGAAGAGGTGATTACTCTTCACAGGAAGGGCAATGGCTATAAGAAGATTGCAAAGATGTTAAACATACCAAGAGAGACCATAGGAAGCATCATTCGAAAATTCAAGGCAAAGGGCACTGTTGAAACGCTACCTGGTCGTGGCAGAAAGAAGATGCTGACTTCGACTGCTGTGCGCTACCTGAAGCGTAGAGTGGAGAAAAGTCCCTGTGTGACTGCTGAGGAACTGAGAAAAGATTTGTCAGATGTGGGTACTGAAGTTTCAGCTCAGACAATACGCGCACACTGCGTAATGAAGGCCTCCATGCCAGAACTCCCAGGCGCACCCCCTTGCTGTCTCCAAAGAATAAGAAGAGTCGACTGCAGTATGCCAAAAGTCATGTGGAGAAACCACAGAAGTTTTGGGATAGTGTTCTGTGGACTGATGAAACAAAATTAGAACTGTTTGGGCCCATGGATCAACGCTATGTTTGGAGGAGGAAGAACAAGGCCTATGAAGAAAAGAACACCTTGCCTACTGTGAAGCATGGCGGGGGGTCAATCATGCTTTGGGGCTGTTTTGCTTCTGCAGGTACAGGGAAGCTTCAGCGTGTGCAAGGTACCATGAATTCTCTTCAGTACCAGGAGATATTGGATGACAATGTGATGCAGTCCGTCACAAACCTGAGGCTTGGGAGTCGTTGGACCTTTCAACAGGACAATGATCCCAAGCAGGGCCGGTGCAAGCATTTTTGTCTACTCAGGCGAAGGTGCATTTTGGTGCCCCCCCTATCAGCATAGAGAAAAGATTTACAATTGTGCATGATCACTGTTACTGCCCCCACTGGGAGACTATTCCCATTATCTACTACCCTTTCTATAGTACTGTTACTGCCCCCACTGGGAGGCTATTCCATGTAACAGTGACATAGAAAGGGTAGTAGATACTGCCCCCACTGGGAGACTATTCCATCTACTACCCTTTCTATGTCACTGTTACATGGAATAGCCTCCCAGTGGGAGCAGTAACATTGATATAGAAAGGGTAGTAGATACATGGAATAACCTCCCAGTGGGGGCAGTATCTACTACCCTTTCTATAGTTACTGTTACTGCTCCCACTGGGAGGCTATTCCATGTAACAGTGACATAGAAAGGGTAGTAGATACAGGGAATAGCCTCCCAGTGGGGACAGTATCTACTACCTCTTCTATATCACTGTTACAAGGAATAGTCTCCCAGTGGGGGCAGTAACAGTGATATAGAAAGGGTAGTAGATACAGGGAATAGTCTCCCAGTGGGGGCAGTATCTACTACCCTTTCTATATCATTGTTACTTCCCCCACTGGGAGGTTATTCCATGTAACAATGATATAGAAAGGGTAGTAGATACTGCCCCCACTGGGAGACTATTCCCTGTATCTACTACCCTTTCTATATCACTGTTACATGGAATAGCCTCCCAGTGGGGGCAGTAACAGTGATATAGAAAGGGTATTAGATACTGCCTCCACTGGGAGGCTATTCCATGTACCAGTGATATAAGTGTGAGAGATCTCCCCTGCTGTGAAGGAGAAGCCTGTTTTTAGCTCTTGCTGGACCAGGTATCTGAGTGAGCACCATATTACAATGTGCTTCAGCTGTGCTTTACTGTCAGGAAGGATGACCTGGTCCAGCAAGAGTTAAAAACAGAAGCATCTTCACATCAGGGAAGATCTCTCACACTTTTGCTGTGTTTGTGTGTAGGGGGGGCACCATCTCGCATCTCAGAGGGAGGATATCATGAAAGGGAGAGAGGCAGATGGAGGGCAGGCAGTGTGATAACTCACCTCCTGGCTCCATGGGGTCTCTGCTGCTGCAGGGCAGGGGCTGATTAATCTCCTCAATCGTTCTGCTGTAAGAGGAGCAGCACGAGGAAGCACATGGCCCAGACTCTTCTGCCTCTTCCTGTGCGCCCTCCCCTTCACCAGGCCAGAAGTGCAGCAGCTGATCCAGCCACAAGGGGAGCACAATTTACATAATGGGCGGCATCAGAAGGAAATCCACGGCCAGCAGTGAGTGACTATGAACGGGAAGACAATTTTCACGCCCCCCAGTTTGGCATCAGGCCAGAGCAGTAAGGCGGCCTGCCTTACACTAGCGCCGGCCCTGATCCCAAGCATACCTCCAAGTCCACTAGAGCATGGTTGCAGATTAAGGGCTGGAACATTTTGGAGTTGCCATCGCAGTCACCTGACTTAAATCCGATTGAGAACCTCTGGTGGGACTTAAAGAAAGCAGTTGCAGTGCGCAAGCCTAAGAATGTGACTGAACTGGAGACTTTTGCCCATGACGAATGGGCGATGATACCCGTAGATCGCTGCAAGACACTTGTGTAAAGCTATGCTTCACGTTTAAAAGCTGTTAGTACAACATCCTTTTACAGTTATAAGTACTAAGTACTAAGATTGAATGTCACTTAGGGGTTGAATAAAACTGATAATGATGTGAGCACAGAAAAGACATTTGTGGTTATTTCATTATAAATGTTATGTTATATTTGTCTGACCTACACGTGCCTCTTTGATTCAATTGTAAGCAAGATGACTGAATGATCAAAATCAATGTCAAACTGGCCAAAACACTCAATTTCAGTGGGGGTTGAATAATTTTGAAAACAACTGTAGATTCAGGGCACCGACTACGATGTAAAATTCTGCAGTATGCTATATTAATGCACAGTACAACAATTACAAGTTTATGCAACCTTTTATCAACATGTGTCTGTTGCGTGGAAGATCAACTTTGACAGTTTTTCTGCTTGGTGAGCCAAAAGGTGTTTAAATATTCAATGAAATTTCCAACTTCGTGACGAAAAGGTACAGGTAAAGCAAAAAGTTGATCTTGTTTTGTAAAACTTGAAAACGAAATAAGCATTTTGCTTATTTTTAATAAAACCTTCATATATGTATCTAATCGTATAACCCATCCACACAAGCCACCCCCAAATGGCTTGCTCTACTTTCTTGGGCCTTGCTCAATAGTCTCATTAACCTCATCTTTCCAAGGTTGAATGTATTTTGCAAACCTTTTCACTTCTTTGATCCAAAAAACTCATTTTAAACTAAATACAACCCTTTTCCAAAGACTCATCAAACCTGCAGAAACCTCGACTATCAGCCCAATACAAATCTCTAAACCCTAGGCAACATTTCTCCTTTAATTTGTCTTTTGGTCCTCCAGTGAATAGATGCGTTTCGGAGAGCGAGAGAGTCAAACGTGAAGCCTATAACCCAGTGGCTTAACCCATAACCTTGTAAGTCACAAATGCCTCCATTATGTTTAATGTAGTCAAAAATGGTCTGCAAAAAAGGAAGGTCCGTCAGTCGGCGTGGATAACTTCCAACTCCAGAATATAAGAAACAGAATAATTACCGACTCTTGGTTGTAGAATGAAAAAGGGGTCTTTATTCCAAAGTGAGCATAAAAGGACAGGATGACGTTTTGACCCTCAGGTCTTTGTCAAGACTTGACAAAGACCTTAGGGTTGAAACGTCGTCCTGTCGTTTTATGCTCCCTTTGGAATAAAGACCCTTTTTCATTCTACAACCAAGAGTCGGTAATTCTGTTTCCATTCTGTTTAAAGCACCACCATCCAAGCACTTACCATTTGATTCTGTATGTTCCCTGTTGTAACAGTATCTTCTAATACAGTGGTTCTCATCCTGTGGACCCTCAGGACCCACACTTGTCCTCGGTCATTAAGTCGCGACCCAAACATAATTGAATTTCTGAAACATTATAATGTATTCCACACAACAACGTGTGCAACATTCTACAATGTATGCACTTTTTATTTGTAATAACATTTTTATTAGATAGTCATTGACTTGTATATTTGTCTTCTAACAGTATGTAGCAATATACGTCCAACATAAGTATGGTATGACGAACAATGTGTCATAGATCAAGTAGGTAACCGTTCACAGGGTAGAAACGTAGTAGCTGATGAGAAAAACATTCAGGATGGCCCAGTAGTCCAGAATCAACCATACAATATAGTAGAGGGCTGTCCCCCCAGTGTAACTGAAGAGCGATACACCTTGCTCCCTCTTATTAGTGCCAGTAGACATACATAACAGGAACAAAACAAGAGCAAAGCATATAAAAGGAAATGGAGAATACAGAGGTGAGGAGAAAAATAAAAAAGGAAAGAAAGGAGGGGGAGGGGTGGCAGTACAAGACATGACATCCCGGATCAGGATCCGCAACAGGGTCCTGAGGGGACCGGTGTGTATGCACTTTTTAAACAATTTTGTAAACAAACGGATTCTTTCCAAAAAGTGCAGTAATCACAGCACTATTGAAAATGAAAGTGCTGCTGAGGCAAAAACCCAATAAAATAAACTGTAATTGAAACATGAAATTAGTTAGAACTTATGGGAAAACTGGGGATGCTTCTTGCTCTTAAGTGTCTCAAAGTCTCTGGCGATGGTAGACAAAGTCACTCTAATTTAAATCTCTACTGAATGAATAATAAAATACTATAAAAAACAACTCCCCTGCTCCACGCTCCCCCACCACCCATCTCTGCCACTGCATGCATTAATTCTTCACAGCAGCGGCAGGCTGCTCTCCCTAAGCCTTCACAA
The DNA here is from genome assembly GCA_009667805.1 of Leptobrachium leishanense. NCBI lineage: Eukaryota > Metazoa > Chordata > Amphibia > Anura > Megophryidae > Leptobrachium > Leptobrachium leishanense. The sequence goes on from CM019065.1 coordinate 246,902,379, forward strand.
TTTGCGTAGCTGAACATTACGCTAATCACGTAAACTCAAGGTAGCCAAGAGATTGAGAAGACTGCAGCGCATGTCTGGCGCTGCATACTTCCTGAACCTACGCTCTTCAGTGCCTCAGAGACTCAGAGAGGCACTGAGGGCAATGGAATAGTTTGGACCAATGGGAAAGCACCATTGGTGAGGTAGGCAGAGGTAGCCGCACCGCCTTGGACCTGCTGCTGCAGGTAAGCTGCATCAGCAGGTCCTAGGCATGAGAGGCCTGGGGGAACTTGCCCCGCGACCCAGTCCGCCCCTGGTCGCAACCTATTTTTGGGTCGTGACCCACTACTTGAGAAACACTGCTCTAATACTTCTTTATCATCTTTGACGATCTCCTAGCTTTTGTTGAAATATGTGATATCCAAGTCCACTTGCCTTGTATAGCGCTGCTGAATATGCTGGTGGTCTATAAACAATGTGTTTAGCAGTATTTGTTAAAGTGCGAAAGGATTTGCTAAATCAAGGCAAACACACTGTATTGTCTTAATGGCAGGCTTGTAATAGAATGTATAACTCCTGTAAGAAATTATAACCCTCTTACTGGGTTAACTCTTTAGGGATTGTGGATAAATAAAACTGACAAGTGTAAATAAAAAAAAACTATCTGTATTGATATTGTCAAATTTGGCTAATGTTCCAGTTAAATTAAAAATACAACCACCAGATTGATACTGCATTACATATCACAGATGATGGAATTATGATACTTTGTTTCCATGGCTTTGCTTGGATCTCTTGGTCATGCCACCCTTGTGCTCTGCTGGCCGATGCACCTTGGGTAAACTTCCCGGCTCTGGCTTCCCAAGCCACACTGTCCCTGGGACTGTTGCGCTGACCCCCTTTGTGCAACCTTTAAACCAGTGTTTCCCAAACCTGTCCCCGGGACCCTCAACCAGGCCAGAGTTTGCAGATCACCTTGGGGAAAAGCGGACTGAATCCTGCAATCACTGAGCAGCAAATCATATCACCAGTGCTGTGCTTCAGATATCTGGCAAACCTGGCGAGGCGGATGGTCCTGAGGACAGGTTTGGGAAACACTGCTTTAAACACTTTTTTATTTATTTGATCTCTGCCCCCCCCCAGCTATTCTAGAAGATTCAAGTGGTGAGTGCCCAGTCGAGGAAGACTCAGATGTGTTAATTCTTCCTTTTGTAGTCAGGGCTGGAGACCATGACAGATGTTATTTACCTTGACTAACTCAACACTTCTTCAGATGTGCATATCAAAGCAGAATCTTTTAATATGTAGGGCTTCTGTTAATATGTAGAAAAACTACTTTTCACCAACCCTACAAGAAGACAAAGTCTGCTGGAGATGTTTCATTTAGGTGTTGTGGAATGTAAAGGGCTCTCTCTGGACCCTTGATTGCATTTAGCAGAAACTTTCTGAGATTGATAATACCCATAACATCAAAAACCATTACAGATTTATATCAATTTGTTTTAAAGACCCCAATTTCTTACACTCCCTAGTGCAGTCACGGTCCTGATCGTAATAAACCAAAGCTCAGTAAGTCTGGTTTCTGGTGAGCAGAAAGTGTTGAAAAGAGCTTTGAATAATAAAAAGCTGGGGACTCTTATAGAGCTAAACAGCTTTCCGGAAGATACGTTGAGAATGTGTTTTCCTCACCTGCCCTTGGCTGTCTATGCTGGGAGGATTTTTCCTACCCAGAAAGCTGTCAGCACGCTCGTCTGACGCCAACCTAAAAGCTATCTGCGCCCATACTGACGTGCTTATTGGTGTCCGTCGCAGCGTTGTGACGCTGCAACAGGGCAGTTCACATGCTTCTGCATGCGCTCAGCGAGGTGGCCAGATGGGCGTCGAGTGGAAGGAACGTCCATTCTCAGACGTTCCGTCCGCTCTCCAAAGATGCTCGTCTGACACTAGTCAGCTTTCTGGGATTTAGATCAGGAATGTGCAGCTATATTTTACTGATTAAGGAAGCCGGAGCGTTGAGCCATTGAATTGCCTCGCTGCCTCACCCCCTTTTATATTTTTATATAGATATAACAATAAGGTAGTAGGTTAAACGGTTTCAGCTGGGCGTTGATGAGTCAGTCAGGACTTTCGCGTAATATATATATATATATATAATACACGAGAGGGGCAGCACTCAACCTGAACTATGCTTTCAGTGCGTGTGCATCTCAAGACAACATAATATAAAACACAACGAGAGGAGAGCACACCAGACAATACAAAAGAAACCACAACAGCAGCTAAATATGTTTAAACAAAGTTTTTCCAGATTTAACCCTTTCGGTGCTTAGAAACATTTCTTAAACCCCTTCAAACATTGCAGTTCTAAACCCTTGCATAGTGCAGTTGAATACCTTCAGTCTGAGCTCCTGCAAGTCTGGAATTCCCATGCCCCGCTGCGTAAAGTGCGAGTAAAAGGGGCCCATCTCCCCTGGGTTACAGCTGACCTCACGCATATGTACCAGTTTAGAGACTCCCTGTGGTCACAGTTCAAGAGTACTGGATCCATGAACGATCACTGTGAATACCGAAAATGCCGGAATGAATGCACAAAAGAAACAAAAATGGCTAAAGCCCAATACTTCAATGAAAATTTAAACAATAACATATCAAACCCCAAAAATTTTTGGAAAATCATAAGTAACATACAAGCACCCCCCAGCCACTCCCAACCAGCTGCTTTAAAAGTAAACAACCAAACTGTACAACACCCCCTAGATGTAGCAAATGCTTTTAATAAGTATTTTGTTGGATGCGCCACCACCCTCATTGCTAAGCTAGGAAATGACACGCAATCAGAAAGGCCACACGCAGGTCAGGACCCACCAACAGTGCAAAGACCCCGTAACCCAGAGAAATTCAGTTTTAGGCCAGTGCCTGTCAGTGACATCACTAAACTTCTCCATAACCAAAAAATGAAATACCAGTCTGGACCTGATCAAATCCCAGCAATGCTGCTGAAAATCAGTGCACCAGCAATTGCAAAACCTGTTGCAACCCTGATTAATGAATCACTGGCGACTGGATACATACCCAAACTCTGGAAGACTGCAAGGGTGGTACCTATCCATAAAAGTGGAGACAATACTTTGGTATCCAACTACCGCCCGATATCACTGCTCCCTGTAATGTCAAAAATTCTGGAAAAATGTGTCTACACTCAATTACGCGATTATTATCAGTATCAGAACTATTTAACCCCAGATCAATCAGGCTTTCGTCCAAACCATTCAACTACAACTGCCCTTTTAAAAGTTTGTAATGATATCCAAGCGGGCATGGAACAAGGAAATCTAACTGGAGCCATCTTCCTTGACTTTGCCAAGGCTTTTGACACAGTAGACCATGGCATCCTATTACAAAAACTTAAAAACTCTGGTATTGGTGATAGTACGTTAACCTGGTTCCAATCATATGTGTCTGATAGGTCTCAATTTGTGTCCATTTCTGACAGCACTTCCCTTCCCCTCCCAGTCACGTGCGGTGTACCCTAAGGCTCGATACTTGGCCCCCTGCTATTCACAATATTCATAAACGATCTGCCCAATGTCTGGAAAACTTCAACTGTACACATGTACGCAGAGGACACGGTAATCTATACCAGCAAACCAAATCTCCCACAGCTGGAGGCCGTGCTGCAAGAACAATTCACAGGGGTAGAAAAGTGGATCGCAAATAACAAACTTTTTCTAAATACTGACAAAACGGTTACAATGCTCTTTGGAACCGCACCTAAACTACACAAATTGCAAACACCCCATCTATGTGTTGGGACAAAATCAAATGGCACACTGACCACAGTCACCTCTCTCAAATACCTAGGTATGTGGTTAGACCCAAATCTATCTTTTGGCCCCCACATCGAAAAACTCTCATCTAAACTCTACCCCAAACTAGGTGCCCTGTACAGAAACAAATCCTGCCTGAGCCCCGCGGTAAGAAAGCAGATTGTACAACAAATGCTTATGCCAGCCATTGAATACGGAGATGTAGTGTATGCAGCCGCCCCACAAACACACCTCCAGAAACTTACTACATTGTATAACTCATTCTGTCGCTTTGTGCTACAATGTAACTACATGACCCACCATTGTGACGTTAAAAGAACTAAACTGGCCATCACTGGAATCTAGACGCACCCTTCACCTTTCCAACCTGGTGTTTAAGAGCTTTTCTGGAAAGCTACCACCCTACCTGAATATGCTGCTTCCCCCGGCAGTTCCTTCATCCTATAACCTCAGATCCAGGACCAGCACCTTACTTGCAATACCACAATACAAAAAGAAAATGGCTCGATCCTCATTTTCCTACAGAGCACCACAAATATGGAATAACCTCCCAGACACCGTCAAATCTTCCCCCAGTCTAAAGTCCCTTAAGAGCTCCCTATTAGCATACCTCAATACAAAATGCATGCACCTGTAAACATGTAACATAATGACTTTATTTCCTCCATATTTATTTTTCTGTTAATCTGTGTATTTGGTCTTGTGTTAATATCTTGCATTTTACTATTTTGTATTTCTGTAACCACTCAATGTTCTCGAACCCAGGACATACTTGAAAACGAGAGAAATCTCAATGTATCCTTCCTGGTAAAATCCTTTATAAATAAATAAATAAATAAATAATTTAATACTGAGCTCTGTTGAACAATGGTGGAAGTTTAGTTTGCAATAGATGGCCATGGATTGCGTAAGCCTGCCAACAGCGACAATGTATTCCACCCCAAGAACTGCAATGTTTGAAGGGGTTTAAGAAATGTTTCTAAGCACTGAAAGGGTTAAATCTGGAAAAACTCTGTTTAAACGTATTTAGCTGCTGTTGTGGTTTCTTTTGTATTGTCTGGTGTGCTCTCCTCTCGTGTTATATATAGATAGATAGATAGATAGATAGATAGATGGAATAATATTACTATTAAGCACAGGCTGCACTACTCAGAATTGGACACTAGATGGAAGTAGATACAAATACATGTCAACCAACAAAGGTTTGTCCCTGCCTGAAAAGCTGTTACTCAAATTGGGCTTAAAGGAACACTCTAATAAAAAAATACAAATAATTTTGCAGATGCCCCACACAGTCTGAGCACTTTAATAAACTAAAGTGGGGAGGGGCATTGCCTGCACACATCGGAAGATACCGATTTGAGAGCTGAGCTCTGACGCCCCACAGCCGTGAATCTGCTATCCCACGTAGTCGATGTGTCATAGCAACGGCTCACCCAGCATTCCAGAGCCCTGGGATCACTGCAGCCGCAATTGTGTGGCACGATCGTCCCTTTCCTGCATAGCTTGCTGCAGGTGGCTGTGTCGGGGCCTACATCTAAGCTGGTAGAGGAGATGTGGTCATCTGCCCCAACCACCGCAGGTTCAGCGCAGACCTCAGACACAGACGAGGGTCTCCATCTCCCACATCTATGCGTGGAATTCCAGACGATTTCATGTGCTAGGGGAGCGACATTGTGTTTTTTGGAAAGCCGCATTATATAGGATTATCGGTCCTTCCTGCATATGCGGATCAAGGAATATCCTCCTGGATTTTGAAGGTCCAGTATCGTTACGGGTTAGTGGGTGAGCTGTTAAGACAGGCACGACCATCGAGCCATATGAGGTTCAGGAAAGTGAATTTATATTGTCATCGGTCCATTTATGTGAATATGTATGACGGAAATAACATCGTTTATCCATTTATGTAAGCTCAGTCTTATTTATTTATGTTTCTTGTATCATGTGAGCGCTGGGCACCTGCCCCTTCATTTTATGATTTCATGTGCGATGTGCACAAAGACCGATCTTAAAATCCTGGTGACAGATGTGAAAGAAATGATCTGCACGGAGCTAGCTGCAATCTGGACAGACTTGGCCTCCAGTGCCCCGATGTGGTCTTACAGGCACCCCAAGGCCCAGAACACACAAGCAGGCCATGAATTCGCAGATTTAGCTACCGCCAGGCAAGGCAAAATGCTTCTAGACCTACGCTGCCAGGTAGAAGACCCAGATACTAGAGCATTGCGCTGCAATGCCCACCGCAGGACATTATCAGCTGCATGCGCTTATTTTTCGCTAAGGAAGCTATTATGACCAAGGTCTGTGAACGTGACCATTGGCAATTCCAAGGCGCAGAAATTGTTATTCCAAGATCTTTCCTCCCTTATGCTGGATACATGGTGAGTGCTGCATATGTTACAGCAGCTCTCACCTTCCAACATATTTCTTATAAATGGGGAATCCCCTTCAGTCTAAACGGATATATGGCATGTCGTTCGCTGGCCTGATGATGTACCTTCTTTCCGAACCGCTCTTGACCAGGTTGAGATTTGTCAATGGATCCTACAGCCACAATCAGCTTATTGTCATGGCAGTTTAAGCCTACCACCCTGGTCACTGCGACGCACATAATGGCATGTGCCCCCCCAACTCGGGGGCCTGACTCCGAGGCGGAATGAGTCATCTGAATCCCTGTTTCCTTTCTTCTAGTGTGCTTTTTGGGAAGGTAACTATACTGCTCTGGATATTTGCCACAGTCACATAGACTGTTTTATGGGCAGGAAAGTCTTGCCATTGTCCCCGGATGGACACGGTGACTGGTACCTGTAAATACATTGCTTTATCCTTTCAGATTCCTATTTGGACCACGGCGGGCAATTGTTGAACATTGACAAACCCTACCTTAAGACTACTGAACCTGGAAATCATCTTCAATTTATTTCTACCAACTCCGATAGCAAGTCACATGTAAATAAAAGGCCAGTTAAGTATGTGTTTTCACGGTTCTTTTTCCTTAATAAAGCTTGGCTGAGCCTTGATGGTGCAAAGTAAGGTAAACATTTCTATTGATGCGTAAGTTCTCTACACCTACAGGTGTCGTTATTTTATGGTTCCCATGATGGCTTGGGTTGCTCTCCAGATGTACATAGTGGGATGGAGAGTCCAGGTTTTGACATACTCAGTGGCGGATTCAGAGAGTGGGCACAGGGGGCAATTCCCCCCCCCCCGAGATACAGTCCCCTTAAAGGCAGGGCTGGACTGGGCCGAGTGCCGTTTTATAGTGGCAACTCTGTGTATGTTTTTTTTGTTTTAGTCCACAGGACTAAAGAAGAAGGAATTTCCCCATCACATCTCTCCATCTCCAGTGGCTGCCCACAGCTTCCGGGTGGTCTGTGTCATGTGATGCACATGCCTTGGAAGAGGCAGTCAGTTACAAGGGGCCGTGCAGTTTATTCCCTATGACAGAGCCCAGAGCGTCATGGCCAGGGCCACCATCAGGGCATTATGCCCCATGCTGCATTAAGGGGCCCCGCCGTCTTCAGCGGCGCGCCCTTACTTTTTATCAGCTCCGGTATCGGACACTAAGGGCTCTATTAATGCTCATAAATTAACGCAGGTATTAAAATCCGAACACATTTTTTCATCCGTCAAAAAATAACGCGTGGAAAAAAGACACGCAAAAATATGTGCGCATTAATGCTGCGCGCAGAAATCGGTAGGCGGACTGTTTTTTCACGCGATTCAGCCAATTAAGAATTAAGAACCACAATTGTCTCCCGTTCAGTTTTTGCACCTGTCAAAATCAATCTGATTATGCTGCAGCAATAATAATAACACGCACAACCTCTCAATTTTATTGTTTGGGTATGTGTAGAATGTGTAACTATACGTTGCTGGATTTTTTTTTTCAGGCTGGTGTATTTGGTTTCGGCCAGGATGTTCAGATTTGCCATTAACACAGCTTTTCAAAGAAGTTAAAATTATGCGGGCAAACGTTGTCCGTTAAAATTTGCGCATAGATTGTAATACCATCCACGTACCAGCGCACAAACGCATTTGCGCTCACAATGTTAAGTATAGGATGCGCAAAGTACATTATGCTCGCGCAGCGTTCGCGCAGGTTCACCCGCGGTAGACGTTAACGTGCATTTTTTGCGCGGACTCTGTAATACGACGTTCTGCGCAAAGGGTTTTTCCCCTCCCGTTAATGCGTTTTTCCGCACGCGTTAACGTTTGCGCGAATAAGTTAATAGAGCCCTAGGAGTCTGAATCTGGAGCTGTACTGACTTCTTGGGCGGCCCTAGAGCAGCGTGCGTCGCACACAGCGACTGGCGCGGGAAGAAGATGTCAGAGGAGAAGGCAGCGGAGGAGCGATGAGTGTGGTGCTGCCTGTCTCAGACCAGCCAAACCCCAGCATGGCCAAGACCCAGGGCCCAGACCAGACCCTGGTTCCAGGCCAGCTTCTGGGCCTAGGCCAGGGCCCAATCAAGCCCAAAGGCCATCATACACAGCACATTTCAGTGAGTTTTATTGCTGTGGATTCTGTGATACGCTCATACACACTGCACATTACTAGGTGTTTTATTGCTGTGGAGCTCTGATATGCTCATACAAAGCGCACATTACTGTGAGTTTTATTGCTCTGGAGCTCTGTGATACGCTCATACACACCGCACTTTGCTGTGATTTTTATTACTGTGTAGCGATGTTATGTCTTTTTTATTTTTATTTTTGAAGGGGGGAGAAAAGCTGTTAGGGGTTGAGGGAGTTACGGGGGGGGCCCCCATCATCTCTGATGGCTGCCCTGGTCATGGCTACTGCTCCTCACATTGATACAATATGGTACATGCCACATGCTCAGGCGCTGTAAATACCGAAGAGTGAGGCACTGTATACTGAGTGGTCTCCCTGCAGCTATTAACCCCTGCAATGCTGAGACCAAGCTCCCTGCAGTTATTAATTCCCTGCAATACCGATATTAACCTATTTGCACCCATAATTTTTTTTTTCCCGGTGTTGCATATAGGCGAGTGCTTTAGACTGGGTTTTTTGCCTTCTTTTGGATAAAAGCTGTAGGTGATGTGTGAAAGGCTGAACCTGATGGACAGATGTCTTTTTTCAGCCTATGTAATTATGTAACATATGAACATCATTGCTACGAACACATGTAATGCCGACGTTAGCCTTCATGCACCTATATTATCTTCTCTGCACTTAACCCCTGCGATTCCGATATTAGCCAGCTACAACTACAGTAACCGCTGTGTGATTAACCCCTGAAATTCCGATATTGGCCAGCTACACCTACAGTAATCGCTCTGCGATTAACCCCTGCAGTGCTGAAATCAACCTCCTTGCATACACTCTATGCTATTATCCCTTGCATTGCCAAAATTAGCCTTTTTGCACCTATAGTATCCCCTCTTCTATTAATCCCTGCACTGCCAATATAACTTATTGTAGCTATTATTTCCTTTCTACGATAAAACCTGGAATCCTGACAATAGCCCCCTGCGTATGTGCAAAAAGCCTAATATTGGCACTGCACAGGTTAATAACAGAGGATATCGTAGGTGCAGATGGCTAACATCGGCATTGCAGGGGTGAATAGCAATCAGTAGCAGTGATGGTAATATGAATTAATTTGAATGTTCATTCGTGATATATTTAACATAACGGATTATTTACATAATCCCTGTGTTTGCTGAAATTGTTTTAAACTATAAAGAAAAGCTTTTGAGAGTTTTCCTGTTTCTCGGGTCTGAAGCAAAACCTGAGCAAGAAAGGGAATAGCTGGAAAGCTTGTCTTTTACATAGCCTGAAAAAAGACATGTGTCCATCGGGTTCAGCCTCTCTCACATCACCTACTGCTGTTGATCCAAAACAAGGCAAAAAACCAAGGGCAGTATTACATAGTTGGTGCTAACTTAACCAGAGCTGTTGTTAACTTACCAGAGCCATTATAGCCTATGGAGCTGTTACGTTTACAACAGCTCTGGTTACGTTAGCACCAGCTTTGTAATATAGCCCGAAGTCTGAAGCGCTCGCCAATATGCATCACACTGGGAAAAAATTCCTTCTCGACCCCAGAATGGCAGTCAGATTTCTCTTTGGATCAAGAAGCTTACCCACATTAAATATTATAACCCTTAATATTCTGTGTCTGCAGGAAGTCATCCAGTCGTTTTTTAAAAGTCTGTACAGTCTCTGACCCAACCACCTAAACAAGCAGATAATTCCACAGCTTTATTGTTCTCACTGTAAAATAACCCTTCCTATGCTTTAGGCTGAATGTCCTTTCGTCCAGTCTAAACGGATGACCTCTTGTCCTGTGTATAGTCCTGTCAATGAATACGTTTCCAGACAATGGTTTATAATGGCCCCGTATATATATATATAAATATAAATATAAATATATATATCAGATCCCCTCTAAGGCGCCGTTTCTCTAAACTGAAACAGGTTTAAGCTTGTTAGTCTTTCCTCATAACTTAAACTTCCATTCCCCTTATTAATTTATTCGCATGTCTGCACTTTTTCTAGCACTTTAATATCGTTTCTTAAGACAGGTGCCCAAAACTGCACAGCATATTCAAGGTGCGGTCTTACCATTGATTTATACAGAGACAAAATTATGGTTTCATCCTGAGAGTGAACTCCCCTTTTAATGCATGCCAATACCTTGCTGGCCTTGGCGACTGCTGCTTGACATTGCATAATGTTACTTAGTTTGAAGTCTTTGATTATTCCCAAATCCTTCTCCTGCTTGGATTTCCCTAACTCCGTACCATTTAGGGTATAAATTGCTTGTGTGTTCTTCCCTCCAAAGTGCATAACTTTGCATTTATCTACATTAAATTTAATCTGCCATTTAACTGCCCAGCAATCTATCTAAATCCCTCTGCAGCAAAGTAACATCCTGCTCCCATTGTATTACTTTTCCTAGTTTTGTGTAATCTCACAAACACTGATACATGACTTTCAATGCCTATCTCAAGGTCATTTATAAATAAATTGAATAGACTTGGTCCTATAACAGGCCCCTGTGGGACACCACTTACTACTGATGTCCATCTTGAAAATGTACCATTTATGACCACTCTCTGTATCCTATCTTTTATCCAGTTTCCTATCCAAGAACAAGTATTTTCATCTAGACCAATTTTTCTTAATTTAAATAGTAACCTTTTGTGTGGAACTGTGTTGAAAGCTTTGGCAAAATCCAAGTAAATCACATCCACTGCGACCCCCTGATCTATACTTCTACTTACTTCCTCATAGAAAGTAATTAGGTTAGTCTCACATGATCTGTGTTTCATAAAACCATGCTGATTTTTGCCAATTACATTATACCTCCCAATAAATTCCTGAATATTGAAAGGTATTTTTAATATGATAGGTAGTTTTAATTCTTGCATTAGTGTCAAATTCCCCCTCCCATTTAATGTGTCAAACCCTGCAAGTCTTTTACTTGCATAGGATGTTAGCCTGTGGAATTTAGCAATTTCCTTTGTGTGCACGAAAGGGTGTGTGAACAGTGTAAGCAGAGAAAAGCCATCTCTGAATCAAATGTAGTAATTTTTGTCTCACTGTTGGTTAAACTCTGACGTAGAAATGTATCTGTATGCTGATTGGCTATAAATTCTTTGAAATCTAATAAAAAGTCTGTCTAAGGAAGGATATTTTAGACATGACTGACGCTACATTGCTTTGTGGCTGATTTTGGTGTCTCTCACCATGGTGTAGCGCCGCACCCGTGTTCAACTTTGATATATGAGAAGAAACTTGAAAAAGGTTTATTGAAATTTCATAAATGGTAATTATTATAGGGAATTTGTTTTTGTTTGCTTAAAATTCTAATTTATCAGTTGTTGTCTGAAGTGGGATTTGCCATTCGGATGTATCCTTACATTTAAATGTATCCTTACATTTGAATGTATCCTTACATTTGCTTGTTCAGATTTTGCGAACTTGCCTCCAGGCTTGGCTTTTGTTTATTTTCCTTGAAGTTAAAGCTATGGTTCAGAGCTTGTTGATTTTTTTTTGGTGCAAGGTTGGACTCTTTGTCTTGGTTTGTTTTTGTCATTTTATGTATTGTAGTAAAGGAAAAATCGTTTGAGGACCTCACGTGTGTTGTTTGAACTCGCCCGCTGTGCTGAGTATAGTGTATTGTATATGCTGGAAATTGAACTCCTAAAAAAAGACAAGAGATGTTTCTAGTTGTATTGTCTCCGTTCTGTGTCTATCTTGTACTTCAATTCTGGTGTTTCTGGTAGTCCATATCTTGTAATTGTGAGCATTTTATTTTAATTGATTTAGGTTTGGTTTCTTCTCATATATCAAGATAGACAACAAAATAGTGTTGCTTCCGTTGAGAGCAATTTTTCTATTGCATTCTTGCCATTTTTTTAAAAAAAAAATTTTTATTTTGTTTCTTGCCATTGATTACGTCTGTTTATTTAAATGTTTGTCTTTACTAACCATTAATGTATGTGTTTATCTTTGATGTTTTGTATTTCGTAGTTTTGATATTGTGTTTTTCATATGCAATTTATGTATAGGGACTGCCTTTTTTACCACAGGTTGCTTTGTATGTGTTTTTACTGCTTTGCCTTGAGTAAAAAAAAAAAAGGACAGGAAATGGAGACAATTTCAATCGTGCTTGCTAATTTTTTTTCCTTCTCATAAAATTTTGTAGGAAAAGTTTTCTTTCTATTTGCAATGTGTAGTAGTTATAATGATGTACAAAGGAAAGATTTATTTGGCTGTGAGTTCTGGAATGTGTAGAATTTTCGTGCTATAATGGGAGAGCTGTGATTGTAGCTGTTTGTGCTGGGTATTTTCGTGTGATTCAAATGTGTATTTTATTTGGTATATAGTGTATTGGATGGCTGGGATGATTCCAAGATTTTATGGAGACAGATGTGGAATAAAACGTAATTATAGGAGCTGGATTTACTGTAAATGGATGATATAAGTTGATGTATGATATATATAAAAAAAATTGTGTATCAAGGTGATGGGCGTCATCAATCTGCCTTAATATAAGTTATACATTTTCCCAAAAGAGGCGTGGTCGGTTATTTTCCTCTGGTCTTTGTTTGAGTCCAGCACAAACGGATCGACCACAACATAATTTAGGTTATATGTTTTGCCAAAATGGCTGACTGAGATCATTTACAGGTTTTGTAACTTGTATAATGGAATATATATGTAGGTTCATCATCATAATACAGTAAGCAAAGAGATCCTGTTTAGTTGTTTGAAATCTAAGAGGATGAAGTGATATAAAGCTGAAGGATTTGAGTGAAAGTTTAATGGAAAGCGCCTACAGGTTTTGTAGCGCTGTACAAAGGAAATTAGGCAGATTGCAAATGCGAGAAGGTGTTTTTTTTGTTTTATTGTAGTTGACTAAGGGGGATGGAAGGTTGTAGTTTGGTATCTTGCGTATTGTTTGTTTGTTTTCTTTTTTCTGCAGTGGTAGCCAGATGTCTAGTTTTATTTTTTGCTGTCTGATGTTTTTGTCTTTTGGTGTGAAGTGCAACAACGTATGACTGTGCCCTCATTGAATATTCTTGGAGGGAATAAAACAGGTTGTAAAATAGCTGCACAAAACCTCACGTTTGAATGTTTGTTTTTAACCAATATCCTTAATAATGATTGTAGTTTTAGATGTTTATTAAGAATCTTTTTCTCTGAGTTTCCTGAGAACTTTGTGCTAATTAACGTATTAAACATGCCCTTCTATACTTTCTTTCCCAGTTTATGATATTTTTGTTATGTGTTTTTTTTATTTGAATTGAAGAGCATTTTGAGAAAATTGGTGACCATTGCAAAAGTAGAAAAAAAATCAGTTTTCATATTTTTCTCCCAGCCCCTCCATTTTCTCTCTCTCTCTCTCTCTCATGACCACTCCTTTTTCTTTGTGTCCAAAATGTGTTGCATTTTTTTCTCCATTTTAAAAGTATTTTAACCATATAAATTTTAAAGTTTTTTTGACAGGTTAATAATACATTTTTTTCCCAAGTTTTTTACTTTCGGTGAAAATTACCCATGCATGCCAACTTTGATCAAGCTAGATGGAAGATTATTGAATACCAATATTGATAAAGCTGTTGGAATTGAAGGAAATTTACTCAAACACATTATCATTTCACATTGCAATGTTACATCAACCGGATAATAAGGAATTATCAGACACCAGGCAATAAAACATTCTAATTTATCGACAACTCATCAATAAATCATGCGCTTAAAGAAGATCATTGATTTGGAAATAAAACTTAAGATATGTCAGTTTTACAAAACAGTTATTGTCAACCAATAAGACAGAAGACAAAGAAAGAAGATAATGTATTTTTATATGCTGATGGATTATCTTTGTGTTGTCGTCTAAGTGATAATTATTTTGTGTCTTTTATTATTTTATATTTTATTATTTTTGTTGTTTTGGTTACAATCAATATTGTTCAAATTCCCTGACACATTTAGGATTACTGGAGATCACATCCAATTAAAATTAGAGTTAATTAATGTATTTAGGAACATATAATTTAATGCATTTGCATAAATACGTTTCATGACATATATAGTGGTAAATGGAAAGTTTTAATTCGGTAAAATTAATGCTGTTTTTATTTTTTTGATTTCATTTGAGGATTGGTGTGTTTTATAAACACCAGGTTTGTTTCAAAACACCGAACAAGACTGAATAGGATAGTAATTAAATATTTTTTTTGATATTTAAAATGGGTGGAGTATGCACTTCGGCTATTTCCCTTTTGAGCCAAAGTTGCGTATATATATTTTTCTCTAACAATGAGTCAGAAGTAGTATAATTTTTTTATTGCGTGAGGCCGATAGGCTTCGCGGGGAAATTTTAAAATTTATTATCTGTGTCTCTTGTGTAAATTAACATTTTTATTGTTTTCGTGCACTTGTGAGTGACAATGAATGAATGGATGTATATGATTAGCGGGGTATACCATATTTTCTTTTCTTTTTTATTTTCTTTATTGTTGCTAAAACCGTATCACATCATCAAGAAACCTGACAGTCACAATGACTGCATATGGAACGAATCATGGACATTTTGTGTCAAGGTCAAAGGTCACAGGTAATAAGCAACCAGCGCAAAGAGACAGCTTGTTCAGGAGTCCCTATGGTGGGAGCTCTGATGACATTCAATGATAATGCGTCTCAAGCTGGGATGTTGAAAAAAGACCACACCTTGATCTCGCACTGTGGACTATTGTATTAGATTATGGAATATTATTTTTTTTATTTAATCCCCTAGATAAGTGTGAGAAAGGATTGGATTTATGAAAATGAGAATGTATTTCTTGAGTATGTGTGTAAATGCAGGTGTATATGCATTTTGTGGAGTGAAGCTGAATTTAGGAAAACACACAGATATAGATCTGACTTATGTTGATTTATTAGATAAATGAACTTTTACATTCAAGTTATTATACTTTTCTTGTTCGGTGAATTATATTTTGGGAAATGGGAATAGTTATTTAATGTCTAGATTAGGCTCCAAGTGTGGTTCGCTGGAAGAGTGAATCTAGATAGATAAGTGTATTTTATGCTCATAAAGGGCCTCCTTGGGGAATCCTTTTCGTATATCGTACAGGTATTAGGCGAGGATACTATGGCCCCAGGTATAATTAGTTTAATTGTTTAGTTTGTTTTATCCATTTTAGTGATCACGATTGTATATGTGATCAATGAGACTATTGAAAGGTATTTTTAATATGATAGGTAGTTTTAATTCTTGCATTAGTGTGAAATTCCCCCTCCCATTTAAAGTGTCAAACCCTGCAAGTCTTTTACTTGCATAGGATGTTAGCCTGTGGAATTTAGCCATTTCCTTTGTGTGCAGGAAAGGGTGTGTGAACAGTGTAAGCAGAGAAAAGCCATCTCTGAATCAAATGTAGTAATTTTTGTCTCACTGTTGGTTAAACTCTGACATAGAAATGTATCTGTATGCTGATTGGCTATAAGTTCTTTGAAATCTAATAAAAAGTCTGTCTAAGGAAGTATATTTTAGACATGACTGACGCTACATTGCTTTGTGGCTGATTTTGGTGTCTCTCGCCATGGTGTAGCGCCGCGCCCGTGTTCAACTTTGATATATGAGAAGAAACTTGAAAAAGGTTTATTGAAATTTCATAAATGGTAATTATTATAGGGAATTTGTTTTTGTTTGCTTAAAATTCTAATTTATCAAATATTATCCCTTAGTAAACCCTCAAATACTTTCCCAGCCACAGATGTCAAGCTCACAGTTCTATAGTTGCCAGGCACAAATTTTAAACCTTTCTTAAATATAGGGACCACGTCAGCTTTTCTCCAATCCTCTAGTACGATTCCTGAAAGAAAAGAATCTTGAAAGATTAAGAACAGAGGTCTACATATTTCAACGCGTAGCTGTTACGTGGAACCTGGCTTGACATGGTGCAGAAAGGGTGTGCGCTTAAAGTGCAGTGATTTGACATGAATACAGACATGAAACAGATATAAAACAGAAAAAGCAACTAGGTTTATTTGAAACCCAAATAAACAAACAACAACTAGAGCAAGATCAGAATACCAAAAATAGAACCAAATCAGAATGAATGCAAGAAACGGATTGCTAAACTAAAACAACATGAGAGGAATAAACACTAGAGAAAAATAAGCGAGAGCAAGAGCTAGAACATAAACCTGATTTAACCCCTTAACGCCGCAGGATGTACATTTACGCCCTGCATTAGGCGGGCTTTGACGCCGCAGGACGTAAATGTACGTCCTCGGCGTTTACAGCCCCCTCTCCCTTAATACTTACCTCCTCCGGTCGCTCCCACGCTGCTCTGACTCCCGCGGAGTCAGATCAGTGTGATCCCTCCTCCGGCGCAGTGACGTCATCGCGCCGGTGGCGCGATGACGTCAGTTTCAGGCGTCCCCCCCCCCCGCCGGAGCAGGGGAAGCGCCTGAAGGGGAGGGGGGATCCTTTGGATCCCTCTATCTCCCCATCACCGGGGACCAGGCGGCTGTGGCCAGCATCGCTGGAAGGGTCACAGCCTGACCTTTCCAGCGATGTATGGGGGGTTAACCCCTTAGTTGCCAGGTCGCGACCGGGCACTAATTTGTGCCCGATCGCGGCCTATTTCCAGTGGGGGCCGCCATCTTGGATGGCAGCCCCCATCTCTGGGTCCCCCCCGGTCAACTGACTCATCGCACCATGCGCGATGATGTCAGTTAACCGAGGAACCCCCTAGCTGCAAAGGGATTTCCCATGGAAATCCCTTAGAGGAGATAGGGGGGTTCTTTGAACCCCTTTATCTCCTGATCGGTGGCAGCTAGGGGGTCATGTCTGATATTGCTGGAAAGGCCAGAGCATGGCCTTTCCAATGATATTAAACATGACCATGTTGTAAGTAAAATAAAAGTGTAAAAAAGGTAAAAATAAAAATAATAAAAAAATAATAAATTAAATAATAAATATAATAATAAAAAAAAATTTTGTTTTTTTTTAATGCAGCACTATTGTTCACATTTCAATTATAATGTGAACAATGATGCTTCACTAATGATTTTTTTTGGGGGAGTTTAGCTAAAATCACACAATTTCTCCCCAAAAAAAAAATGGGTTCCCCGTTCTAATTTTTTTAACAAATCTACCCCATAGAATATGACCGCAGAGCCTCGGATAATAAAATTTAAAAAAAAAACACTTTACACACTGTGGAAGATTGAAATTTTATTGAAAAATCAAATTTTTTTACATTTTTTGTTATAGCATTTTGGCAGGACATGACATATACATATAATAATGATATATTATTAATCTGCCGAGTCTGCCGAAAGAACGATATATAAGTTGTCTGGGTGGTATAATAATACGTGACTTAAAAATGGTCAAAATGAGCTCAGCAAACTTCTACTTCCGAAACAGCGCCGAAGTTGTAAAATTACTCCCGTCCTTAAGGGGTTAAACTAGAGAAAACTAGGGATGAGCTGTTCGGTTCGATCATTTCGGAGTTCGATTCGAACAATCGGCAGTTCTAAAGTTCGTGAACTTCGAACTTTTTGGCGTGTTCGGTTCGAGTTAGATTTTTTTTCTTTTCTAAAAAAAGTATAAAAAAATGCTTAAAAAATCTAGAAATAAAGAGACTCTTTACTGCAGAATATTATAAGCAACGGTTTATTAGATCTGGAATTAAAAGCTAATGTCTAGGTGCAAAGATTCTCACCTCTAAATGACCTGTGCTCTCAAACGGCGTAAACAACAGATGTTTAATTAGTGTTTGGAAATAACATGTGCTTCTAATGAGTCCGATCTCATGAATTTGATGCATTGTATGCAGACTGGAGGTGCTAGGTGTCGTGTGTGGGTCTGTGATGGCGATGTTTCCATACATCCTACAAATCCGCCACTTCACGGGCAGGTTATGGGGACCTCCTAGGCACGATATTTGAAGGAATTTTTAGTTTTTATTTTTAACCCTTATTTTATGGAAAACTCAATGTTCCTTTAACCCTTTCACTGCTGAGGTATTTCACCGCTGTGTGCTGAGCTAATTTTTACCACTTTTGCTCATCATGTTTAAACGCGATTTGAAGCCACATTTTATTATCCGACCCAGACATATTATATATCGTTCTTTCCGGCAGACTTGGCAGATTCATAATATATCATTATTATATGTATACGTCATGTTCTGCCTGTATATTATAACAAAAAATGCAATAAAACCTGAATTTTTAATCATCTGCAGCGCGTAAAGTGTTTTTTTTTCACCTTTTATGACATGAACATTTGCGGTTATATTTTCTATGGGGTGCGCTTGTACAAAAATTAGAAATGGGGACTTATTAAATTTTTTGGGGGGAATTATGTGATTCTTAGCAAACGCACACCATAGAAAAAATCATTAGTGCAGCATCATTGTTCACATTATAATTGAAATGTGAACAATATTGCTGCATTAATAAAAATAACACACAAAAAAAAATACATGTGTTTTTTTTATTTTTTTTACTTTATACCTGGTCATGTTGGGTATCATTCGAAAGGCCAGGCCTTGACCCCCTAGCTGCCACTGTTCTGGAGAGATCGGGGTTCAAATGAACCCCCTATCTCCACCAGGGGATTCCGGGCAGCTAGGGGTTCCCCGGCTATCTGACGTCATCACGCTATGCGTGATGACGTCAGGCAGTGAGGGGGCACCTGGGGGTGGAGCTGCCATCCAAGATGGTGGCCCCCACGGGAGCTAGGCCGCACTTCGGCGCCGCAAGGCGCCGAAGTGCGACCCGGTGCCTAAGGGGTTAAAGCCAGGTACCGCTTAAAAGGGGAGACTCTCCCCTTTTAAGCGGTGCCTGGCTTCTTTTTGTGGGACCTCCCGATCGGGAGGGATCCGATCGGATCCCCCCCGCCCTTCCAGGCGATCTCCCGGCATTGCCTTTGCCTTTGAGTCCTCTAAACGGAAACTGTTAGCGTCACGTATGCTTGTGCACTACGACCTCCAGAAGCCTTTCACCCTGGCTTGTGATGCCTCTCCTTATGGTCTGGGCACTGTTTTTTCCCACATCCTACTGGATGGCTCTGAGAAACCGATGGCCTTCACCTCCAGATCCTTGACGAAGACAGAGAGCAATTACTCTCAATTTGATAAAGAGTCACTTGCATTGATATGGACAATTCGGAAGTTTCACCTTTACCTGTATGGTAGAGAGTTAACCATATTAACGGATCATAAACCGCTTCTTCAAATTTTTAGCCCTGACAAAGGAATCAGACAACTGCAGCCCGTCTCGAGCGTTATGCCCTGTTCTTGGGAGCATACAGCCAGGGCCGGACTGGGAATAAAAAGCAGCCCTGGAAAAAATTTTTTTAGACCAGCCCCATATTGTGATACGTGCAAACGAAAAGGATACGTATCAGAGCTGCACAGCAATTAAACTCACAGCAATGTGTGGTGTGTATGAACATTAATTAACAGTTTAACATCATGGGGGCCATCATGGTTTAGATAATTATTAGTCATGCAGGTTGCATGGCCCTGTGTATTGCTAGGGAGAACCTGCATCTGTGGAGCTCTGTGACACGCTCATACTCACTACACATTACTGTGGAGCTCTGTGACCCTACAGACTTCAAGATGGCAGCTGGCCCTTTGATTAGGCTACAGGGAGCGCAGCATGACGTCTGCCGCCAGAGCCTAGGGCCATCACTG
The DNA here is from genome assembly GCA_009667805.1 of Leptobrachium leishanense. Taxonomy (NCBI): domain Eukaryota; kingdom Metazoa; phylum Chordata; class Amphibia; order Anura; family Megophryidae; genus Leptobrachium; species Leptobrachium leishanense. The sequence continues at coordinate 246,922,387 of CM019065.1, forward strand.
TTTCTGAGGCTTGGGGAGAGGGTTTTTGGGGCCCTTACAGTGGGTGGAAGGGGTTAATAGGGCTACTCCTTTTCGGGGAGGGATGAAGTCTTTCCTTGTGGGGAAATGAAGGGGCGTGGGCACTCTCACTATGTGGAATTGGAGGGTTAATGGGGTCACTTGGGGGGAGGGTAATAACTAAGGAAAGTGGGGGCTCCATTCACTCTGGGGCTCTGGCTACACCTGTTAAGTGTGTGCATTGGGCCTGGGTATGTGGAGGGGGGCTGGATGTGCATGTCTGTCTGTGGGGGACTGGACGTGTGTGTTTGTGTGATGGCCAGGGGTATTTTACTGTGGGGGGGGGCGAGTGACAGTGGGGTGTTTTATGGGGGGTGATGGCTGGGGTATTTTCCTGGGTGGGGGAGTGATGGCCGGGGTTTTTTCCTGGGGGATGGGGGAGTGATGGCTGGGGTATTTTATGGGGGGGGGTGATGGTGGGTATTTTACTGGGGGGTGAAAGCTGGGAGTATTTCACTGAGGGAGTGAAGGCTGGGGGTATTTTACTGGAGGGGTGAAGGCTGGGCATTTTACTGGGGGGGAGTGAAGGCTGGGGGTATTTTACTGGGGGGGATTGAAGACTAGGAGTATTTTACGGGGGTGAAGGCTGGGAGTATTTTACTGTGGGGGGAGTAAAAGTTGAGGGTATTTTACAGGGGGAGTGGAGGCTGGGGGTATTTTACGGGGGGGGAGTGAAGGCTGGGGGTATTTTACGGGGGGGAGTGAAGGCTGGGGGTATTTTACTGGGGGGAGTGAAGGATGGGGATATTTACTGTGGGGGGATTGAAGGCTGGGAGTATTTTACGGGGGTGAAGGCTGGGGGTATTTTAATGTGGGGAGTGAAAGCTGGGGTATTTTACAGGGGGAGTGAAGGCTGGGGGTATTTTACGGGGGGAGTGAAGGCTGGGGGTATTTTACGGGGGGAGTGAAGGCTGGGGGTATTTTACTGGGGGGGAGTGAAGGCTGGGGGTATTTTACTGGGGGGGAGTGAAGGCTGGGGGTATTTTACGGGGGGGGGGTGAAGGCTGGGGGTATTTTACAGGGGGGAGTGAAGGCTGGGGGTATTTTACAGGGGGGGTGAAGGCTGGGGGTATTTTATGGGGGTGAAGGCTGGGGGTATTTTACTGCTGGGGAGTGAAGGCTGGGGGTATTTTAACCACTTCAATGCTAAGGACGCGCTCAGCGCGTCCTCAGCATTACCGCTGGTATGCGGAGGACGCGCTGAGCGCGTCCTCGCATTGGGGTCAGCGTTCGGCCGGGTTCCGGCCGATCGCTGGCCCCTCCGGTGCGGGCTGACATCCTGGATGTCAGCCCGGCATCCGGAGCAGTGGCCGCCATTATTAGGTGTCATCGCGCCCCGCGATGACACCTAATTCAGGCGCCCCCCCCGCATGTGCGGAGGAGGCGCCTGAAAGGGAGGGGGGGAGGTCCTTCGGACCTCTCTCCCTCCCGATCGGCGGCACACAGGGGCTTAACCCAGGCATCATTTGGAAGGGCACAGCCTGCCCTTCCAAATGATGCCTGGCATTAACCCCTGGGGAGCTGGATCGCAAATCGGCGCTGAAAAGCGCCGATTCGCGATCCTTCCCGGGAGCTGGCCGACATCTTGGATGTCGGCCAAGCTTCCGGGAACTCCCCCAGAGGACTGGCGTCATCGTGCGCAGCACGATGACGCCAGTCCTACAGTTAACCCCTAACTGCCACGAACTGTGGAGATAGGGAGTTCCAATGAACTCCCTATCTCCCGATCCGTGGCAGTTAGGGGTTAAATTTTGATATGGTTGGATCGGCCAGAGCATGGCCGTTCCAACGATACCAAACATGAAAGTAAAAAAAATTGTAAAAAAAAAAAAAAAAAAAAAAAAAAAATAAAAAAAAATTAAAAAAAAAATTAAAAAAAAAAAAAATAAACACTTTTTTTTATTTTTTTTGGTTTGTTAATGCAGCAATATTGTTCCCATTTCAATTATAATGTGAACAATGATGCTGCATTAACGATTTTTGTATGCGGTGCGTTTGTTAAAAATGGTGTCATTTTCCCCAAAAAAAAATGTAACGAGACCCCATCTCTAATTTTTTTAACAAGCGCACCCCATACAAAATATAACCGCAATTGCTCGCATGTTAAAATGTGGAAAAAAACACTTTACACATTGTAAATTATTGAAAATACATATTTTATTGCATTTTTTGTTATAATATACAAACATGACATAACGTATACATATAATAATGACATATTATGAATCTACCGAGTCTGACGGAAAGAACGATATATAATATGTCGGTGTCATATACTAAAATAAGCCTTAAAAACACGTTAAACATGATGCGCAAAACAGGTAAAAAATGACCTCAGCACAGGGGCGGGAAAAGCCTCAGCAGCGAAAGGGTTAATGGGGGAGTGAAGGCTGGGAGTATTTTACAGGGGGGTGTGAAGGCTGCGGGTATTTTAATGGGGGGTGTGAAGGCTGCGGGTATTTTAATGGGGGATTGAAGGCTGTGGGTATTTTAATGGGGGGATTGAAGGCTGGGGGTATTTTACGGGGGGATTGAAGGCTGGGGGTATTTTACGGGGGGATTAAAGGCTGGGGGTATTTTACGGGGGGAGTGAAGGCTGGGGGTATTTTATGGGGGGGAGTGAAGGCTGGGGGTATTTTAATGGGGGAGTGAAGGCTGGGGGTATTTTACAGGGGGAGTGAAGGCTGGGAGTATTTTACAGGGGGTGTGAAGGCTGCGGGTATTTTAATGTGGGGATTGAAGACTGTGGGTATTTTAATGGGGGTATTGAAGGCTGGGAGTATTTTACGGGGGGGTGAAGGCTGGGGGTATTTTACTGTGGGGGATTGAAGGCTGGGGGTATTTTACTGTGGGGGGATTGAAGGCTGTGGGGGTATTTTACAGGGGGGAGTGAAGGCTGGGGGATTTTACAGGGGGGAGTGAAGGCTGGGGGATTTTACAGGGGGGATTGAAGGCTGGGAGTATTTTACAGGGGGGTGTGAAGGCTGCGGGTATTTTAATGGGGGGATTGAAGGCTGCGGGTATTTTAATGGGGGGATTGAAGGCTGGGAGTATTTTACAGGGGGGGTGAAGGCTGGGGTATTTTACGGGGGGTGAAGGCTGGGGGTATTTTACTGTGGGGGGATTGAAGGCTGGGGGTATTTTAAAGGGGGAGTGAAGGCTGGGGTATTCTACAGGGGGGAGTGAAGGCTGGGGGATTTTACAGGGGGAGTGAAGGCTGGGTGGATTTTACGGGGGGAGTGAAGGCTGGGTGGATTTTACGGGGGGGATTGAAGGCTGGGGGTATTTTACTGGGGGGATTGAAGGCTGGGAGTATTTTACAGGGGGGTGTGAAGGCTGCGGGTATTTTAATGGGGGATTGAAGGCTGGGAGTATTTAACAGGGGGGATTGAAGGCTGGGGGTATTTTACAGGGGGGGATTGAAGGCTGGGAGTATTTTACAGGGGGTGTGAAGGCTGCGGGTATTTTAATGGGGGGATTGAAGGCTGGGAGTATTTTACAGGGGGGATTGAAGGCTGGAGGTATTTTACTGGGGGGATTGAAGGCTGGGAGTATTTTACAGGGGGGGTGTGAAGGCTGCGGGTATTTTAATGGGGGGATTGAAGGCTGGGAGTATTTTACAGGGGGTGAAGGCTGGGGGTATTTTACTGTGGGGGGATTGAAGGCTGGGGGTATTTTACAGGGGGGATTGAAGGCTGGGGGTATTTTACAGGGGGGGATTGAAGGCTGGGAGTATTTTACAGGGGGTGTGAAGGCTGCGGGTATTTTAATGGGGGGATTGAAGGCTGGGAGTATTTTACAGGGGGGATTGAAGGCTGGAGGTATTTTACTGGGGGGATTGAAGGCTGGGAGTATTTTACAGGGGGGTGTGAAGGCTGCGGGTATTTTAATGGGGGATTGAAGGCTGGGAGTATTTTACAGGGGGTGAAGGCTGGGGGTATTTTACTGTGGGGGGATTGAAGGCTGGGGGTATTTTACAGGGGGGGAGTGAAGTCTGGGGGTATTTTACAGGGGGGGAGTAAAGACTGGGGGGATTTTACTGGGGGAGAGTGATGGCCAGGTGGTGCCCTGGCAGGGGGATCTGACTGTAAATTTGGGGAAAGACCTGACTATCTCTAGAAGTCAGAGCATGCCAGGCCAGCCTCTCACCTGGTTCACAAATTGCTATCACACAGGATGCTGCCATCTTCCCAGCTCCACACAGCCACTCCCAAAATGCAGCAGGGGGAGGGGGCAGCTATCCACCTGCATAGCACATAGAAATTCTGCATGATGACATCACCCTGGGCCGGGCAGTGCTGGTTACCATGGAGGGGGCAGCAGGGCTGTGAGTGAAGAAGCAGGGAGGAATAGATTGAAAGCAGCTGCTCTCACAACAACTCACCTAGGAGTCTGCCTGGTGCTGCCTCTCCATCCAAATGAATCAGCGTGTGGCCCCGAACTTCCTGTGAGCGGGAACAAGTGGCTGATGGGAGGAGGAGGCGGAGTCAAGTGGGAGGAAGAGACGTCCCACCAGATCACCTCCACACTGTGAATGACCGGCAGAGCGTCTCTCACTCACTCGCACGCAGCTTGTGCGCGAGTGAACATTTAAGCTACAGGCAGCCCAAAAATTAAACAGCCTACCGGGATTTCTCCCGGCATCCCGGTAGGCCAGTCCGGCCATGCATACAGCTACTGCATACAGTATCGTAGTCATGATGCTAATGCAAATGCAGATGCAATGTCCCGTCTCACAGAACTGCCTCCAGAGTCGATACCATCATTCAAGAGTACTCCACCTCACACCTCCTGACTTCCAGAGAGATAGCAGCCCATACTGTGAAGGATACCCTTCTGACAAACATGCTTACCCTTATACGAGACGGCTTGCCTGCGACGGTATCACAGGAACATGAACCTTACTACCGTAAGCGAATGAAATTGTTTGTGAAGGATAATTGTGTCTTATGGGGAGACCGAGTGGCAGGGGTGTACCTAAAACATTTGGCACCCGGGGCGGATCCTGTATTTGGCACCCCCCCCCCAACTTTAAAATGTAAAAAAATAAAGAAAAAAGAAAAAAAAATCACACATACTTTTTTAATGTTTTCAAAAATATTTATTTTTAGTTCCAGCATTCTGGCAGGACATGATGTATACATATAAAAATGATATATTATGAATCTACCAATGGTGGATCATGTGTCCTCTGTGCTGTGCAACAAGAGGTGAGTGTAGATTTCTTTTGAATAATTTTTATTTTTCAGTGATTTTGCAAACTCACAACATTTCAATCCTCATGCTATGAACAAAAGTACACATGTGGCTGGTTTGTTGATGGGAGTTGTGTGTGTGTTGGGGTGCCTTGTTTTGTGTGATAGGAGTTGTGTGTTGGTGGCTGGGTTGTGTGTTGGTGGCTGTTGTTGTGTGATGGGGTTGTGGGTTGGTTGGTTTTGTGTGATGAGTTTTATGAGTCAATGGTCAGGCCGCACCTTGAATATGCCGTGCAATTTTGGGCACCTGTCTTAAAAAAAGATATTATATCGTTAGAAAAAGTGCAGAGACGGGCAACTAAATTAATAAGGGGGATGGAAGGGTTAAGTTATGAGGAAAGACTAACAAGCTTAAACCTGTTTAGTTTAGAGAAAAGGCGCCTTAGAGGGGATCTGATAACCTTATATAAATATATACGGGGCCATTATCAACCATTGTCTGATAACCTATTCATTAACAGGACTATACATAGGACAAGGGGTCATCCATTTAGACTGGAAGAAAGAAAATTTAGCTTAAAGCATAGGAAGGGTTATTTTACGGTGAGAACAATCAAGCTGTGGAATTCTCTGCCTGTTGAGGTGGTTGGGTCAGAGTCTGTACAGACTTTTAAAAAACGACTGGATGACTTCCTGCAGACACAGAATATTAAGGGTTATAATATTTAATATGTGGGTAAAAGCTTCTTGATCCAAGGAGAAATCTGACTGCCATTCTGGGGTCAAGAAGGAATTTTTTCCCAGTATGTTGCATATTGGCAAGCATTCAGACTGGGTTTTTTGCCTTCTTTTGGATCAACAGCAGTAGGTTATGTGGGAGAGGCTGAACCCGATGGACGCATGTCTTTTTTCAGCCTATATAACTATGTAACTATGTAACTATGTAATGAGTGGCTGGTTTTGTGTGATGGGAGTTGTGTGTATGTGCTGGGTGGCTGGTTTTGTGGATTGTAGTTGTGTGTGTGTGTGTGTGCTGGGTGGCTGGTTTTGTGGATTGGAGTTGCTGAGCAGAGAATGGGTGTGTGTTTTGCAGGTATAAGATGCTGCTATGGTATTTTTTCTTTAGAAAAAGGAGCCTGTGTTCTTGGCGCCACCTAGAAATGGTTTTAAAAACCAATAATAACCATTAAATGTCTTTTGCAGTGAGAAAGTCTTTATGCCAGATCAGCAGCTGTCGCTTTCCAGTGGTGGTATATCCAGACCCTGTCTGCCTCTCCTTAGCTGATAAGCAGCAGGAGGGGCATGGAGTTGCTCAGTAGAGCGGCTTTTGTTACATTGGTTAGGTACTCGCTCTGCAAAGAGGTGCCTTGTCGGGGCGAGCGAGCTTACATTTCAATGGCCATTAAAACAAACTAAAACCTCCTGATAGTGTTTTATTGTACATGGAAATCTATAGAAACGAGCGCAGATGACATCCTTTTTTCTCTTTTTTTTTCTCTTGGTATATCCAGACCCACCCAGGAAATCGGAACAATGGAAATAGTATATAGGATCAGCGCTTCCTCCGACAGCGGTGTCCTCCTCCTCTCCGTACACTTCTATTATCCACCTCAAACAAAGTAAAAAGCTACCATAGCATAGTAGGTTTAGACAATATCAGTGAAGTTTTTAAGGGATAAGGGAATACACTCACATTTCGTTGTGTCTAAATCAGACACCAGATGTATCCAGCAGCCGGTAACATTAGAGGGAGCACCGGATCTCACGTACAGCCTGAGGAAACCTGTATGATCTAATCAATATCAGGATACCAGCAATTGGTTATAAGGCTAATTTATTAAAATAAATAAAAAGTACAAATTGGGTGTTTCATAAAGTCTTTATTTATTGATTTTTTTTTTTTAGTACCTTTTAGCCATTTTTCTGAATTTTTTTTCGGCAAAATTTTAATAGCGGTTTTTCTTTTTTCTGTAACAGAACTTTTTATTATAAATCATAGGATCTTATGTGTAAATTACAGACATTTCCATTCAGTAGTTTTTTTGAAAACAGTAGGCCACGGGTTTGCGGTGGTGGCATTCAGCGGCCGACTCCCTGCACTTTGGGGACCCTGCGGTGAATGGTGAATTCACTGCAGGGTGGGGAAATTCTATTCCCCGAAAGTGTAGGGAACAACAGAACACCAAATGTTTGCTTCATTTCGGTGCTCTGTGAGTAACCCCTTTTAGTGGTGAGGTTTTTTGCTGCGCCCCCGGGAAGTGCCAGCCTAGGCCTTGCCTACCCAGGACATACTTGAAAATTAGTGAAATCTCAATGTACCCTTCCTGGTAAAATACTTTGCAAAAGTAAAAAAAAAAAAAAATTTTTTTTTTTTTAGTGTCACCCTAGGGGGTGGTGCCACCCGGTACGCCCCTCCCGAGTGGTCATTCCAAAAACCCCTCCAGAGACACATCTTGGACTTGCTACATACTGGTCACCCTGGAACCACCCAGATGAAACAGAGTACGGGGCTATGTGTGGTGGCTGAACATAGATGCAGATATCACGGCATATGTCAATTCTTGTGTAGGATGTGCACAAACTGCCAGAGACCCCCCTCGAGGATGCACTCAACCCCGGACTTGGCCCCTGGTTTCGCATTCACTTGGATTTTGCAGGTCCCATAAGGGGACAAACCTTCTTGATTATAATTGATGCCCACTCAAAATGGCCAGAGGTCATTCCAGTTACCCAGCTGACTACAAAGGCAACAGTTGCCATATTATTGCATCTTTTTGCTTCGTTTGGGTATCCCAGGGAGATTGTCACAGATAATGGTGCCCAATTCAAAAGACAGGAGTTCCAGAGTTCTGTTACAGTCCATAATATCAAGCACAAATAAACTGCCCCCTATCACCCTGCCACCAATGGGCAAGCTGAGCGGTTTGTACAAACTTTCAAGAACTATTTCAAGGCCTCAGTAGCTGTGACTAGCCAAAGGTCCATATCGCCTCAGCAGTTGGACTCTTCCTTTTTACTTACAGAACTACACCACATGCCACCACTGGTACAACACCAGCTGAGCTTATGTTGGGAAGACAGCCATGGACTGCTTTTGACATGCTTCGCCCTCAGACCGTTCATGAACATGTATTACAATCCCAAGAAAAGATTGAGAAGTCCAAAGAGTCTCCTGTTTTTGCAGCCCACCAGGAGGTCTGGACTTGATCGTATGGATCTGCCAACACTCGGTGGCTACCTGCCACCGTTGCAGAATCTGATACGGATGATGATTTGGCCCCGCAATTTTCTTCAGAAGACTAGTCATCAGTTTTTCAGTGACACTCTCCAAGTTCCTCAGATGAACTGTGTTCGATTGTTATGGTTGTTGATTTGTTACTAGGTTTTTGTTATGTTGGGGTTTTTTTTGGGTGGGGAGGAAGGTGTTATAGCTGACTGCACTATACATGTGCTATCACTTGAACTAGTGGCTCCGCCCCAGGATGACACAGGTCAGAGCCATCTTCAGGAGTCAGTGTGATGCAGTTATGAAGAAAGATGCATGATCCTGTGTTCCTGTAGTAATTCAAAGCCTGTATATAACAGTAAGTGTCCTACGATAAAGCAATGGTGAACCTGACAGCCCAGCCTCATATCTGAACAAGCAGAGAGCATAACAGGTGGTTTATAGCATATGCCAACCAATAGTTGACTTCCCTGTTTATTCTCCAAAGAAATATTTACCCATAAGGATTCCACATTTCCCTCATCACTTTCCAGGTGTGTAATATTTGACTTTAAATCCTGATTTACATATAAACATACTCCACCCCCTTTCTTATGTTTCCTATCCCTTCTAAACAATGCATAACCATTTAAGTCTTGAGTTTCATGTCGTATTGCTTAGTGTATGCTATTGCCTCTAGTTCCCCCATCTTGTTATTGAGGCTCCTTGCATTAGCAAGCATACATTTAATGTGCGGATTCATATGCTGCAGTAATGAAACTGTAGAGGTGCTGCCCGACAGTGTGCAGAATCATATGCTGCAGTAATAATACTGTAGAGGTGCTGCCCAGCAGATTGCGGATTCATATGCTGCAATATTTATACCGTAGAGGTGCTGCCCGGCAGTGTGCGGAATCATATGCTACATTATTATACTGTAGAGGTGCTTCCCGGCAGTGTGCAGATTCATATGCTGTAGTGATGGTACTGTAGAGGTGCTGCCTGGCAGTGTGTGGATTCATATGCTGCAGTGATGATACTGTAGAGGTGCTTTCCGGCAGTGTGCGGATTCATATGCTGCATTAATTATACTGTAGAGGTGCTTTCCGGCAGTGTGCGGATTCATATGCTGCAGTGATTATACTGTAGAGGTGCTTCCCGGCAGTGTGCGGATTCATATGCTGCAGTAATGATACTGTAGAGGTGCTACCCGGCAGTGTGCAGAATCATATGCTGCATTATTATTGTTAAGAGACGCCCAGGTCGAATATTTTCCCTCGGCCGTCTCGAGCCGTTCGCCTTCGCCAGTTCCCAGATTCCCCTCAGCGCTGGATCAATGTCAGATCTTAATTTCTCTCAATAAAGCAGACAACACACTTCAGATTCGGTTAAGCAGACTCTCTCTGGCCATTTCACATGGCCTGCTTTTATTTGGTTCAGAATCAGATAACAACAGTTAACATTCCCGCCCCCCCCCCATACATTTCGGCACCGCCATTCAGCCTGTTCCCCATCAGGTCGTCTCAGAGTGCAAGTTCTTGAGCAGGGGCTTCTCTGATACTGCTCTATGTGTTTAAATTGCATGTATATTGGTTATCCTGTCTTTCCCATTGTACAGTGCTACGGTACTTGGTGGCGCATTATAAATAACTGTAACTGCAGTCATACAGAGCACAGGTCCTTGTTTGGGGGGGAATCCAGGGGGCAGCGGCAATCCAGGGGTACCGTTCGACAGCTTGGGCCCCTAGGATGTCACAGTCCAAAAAGTGCCCAGATCTGGGGGCAGCGGCACTGATGGCAGCATATAGTAGTTATTCCCAGCTGATGTCGCATGGTCACTGCTGCCTGAGCTCCTGGGGTCAAGAAAGGTTCAGCAATGTGGGTTCCCAATGGAGCTCCCTCCTGAAAATCACCACAACGGTAGCTCGCATGAGGAGGACCCCAACTGCAAAAGAGCACCCTGCTGGATTAAATGGTTTTCCGGGCACAGAGGTTTAGAATTTCTGCAGAGGGCTCTATTAAATTCAATGCAGTGCCATCTTGGAATGGGATTTGTTGGCCATTCTAGCTCCTTGGATGGTGATTGGCTGGGGTTTTAAACCCAGCTCATGCTTTCAATCCCAGGCTAACCCTGTTGTCTGATAACACAGTGAGCATAAGGGACAGGCTTAAAGGCATTTTGATTACGTGCTGATAGGGGGGAAAAAAGTCACAAAAACACCACTTTTAAACATTAAAACAAACAGACAAATAGCTTAACTGAGGGAAATAGCAGAGGAGCGAGGGTTTAATACAGTCCACAGTCTCTAAGCAAGGGGTTCCGTGACAATTATACTATATAGGTGCTGCCCGGCAGTGTGCGGAATCACATGCTGCATTATTATACTGTAGAGGTGCTGCCCGGCAATGTGCGGAATCATATGCTGCATTATTATACTGTAGAGGTGCTGCCCGGCAATGTGCGGAATCATATGCTGCATTATTATACTGTAGAGGTGCTGCCCGGCAGTGTGCGGAGTCACATGCTGCATTATTATACTGTAGAGGTGCTGCCCGGCAATGTGCAGAATCATATGCTGCAGTAATTATACTGTAGAGGTGCTGCCCGGCAGTGTGAGGAATCATATGCTGCATTATTATACTGTAGAGGTGCTGCCCGGCAGTGTGAGGAATCATATGCTGCATTATTATACTGTAGAGGTGCTGCCCGGCAGTGTGCGGAATCATATGCTGCATTATTATACTGTAGAGGTGCTGCCCGGCAGTGTGAGGAATCATATGCTGCATTATAAATTATATCAATATCTTGTACTGTTAGCTTTTCCCTAAATCCCCAGTCTAATTAAATATTTAAAATAATATATTATTGACGTAGAAAGAAAGCACTGGAACAAGTGACTGACATTACAAAATCAGCAACGGAACCGAAACGGACTAGAAACTATGCGAAATTACAGAATCAGCAATGGTATTGAAAAGGAATTAAAACAGTACGAAAATACGATGTCCGAAATTAACCGAAACGGACCCGAAATCGTGAATAGAACGAAAATGACTTGCGATTTTACAAATTTCACGTTCATACGAAATAATGAAATTATTTTGTTTTGTTTCTGAAATTATTTCGAAAGGTGTTATTTCGTTGCCGATCGATTCGGAACATCTGACGAATCCGAAGCACCGAATCGGCCCGTTTCGTGAAAAAAACAAATCGGTATGAAATGAAATGCACATCCCTAGCATTTATCTACATTAAATTTCATCTGCCATTTATTGTTGTTACACGAGCAAACAATATAACATTTATCAGTCTCCAAAACCCCAGCATGAAAGCGAAGACTTTAAATTTGAAACAAAGTATTTATTTATCAGGTCAAAAATCTAAAACATGGATACATATATATATCTGGGAGTGAATTAGGCACTGTCAAGATATGACAGTGGACACCCACCCCATCCTACAATTTATATAATGCTTATAAGAAAGATCTGGGAATTATTCATTACAATAAAATTGGGGACAGCATGGGATTTCCATCACAATCAGTTTTGTTCCTTGCCCTCTTTTTGTGCTTTCCACCAATGACAGGCTGAAAGTGCCAAGAAACTACAATAATCCTGTTGCATTTTGGCGCTAACCCAACATGCTATGGAAGAAGAAGAAAAGCGATTTGTACTCCAAAGCAAAGATATTTCTTTCAAGCTAGATAAACAGGGTTATGTAAAGAGAATCGAAAAGTCACCGCATGTTCGGTGACTTTTCGTTCTCCTCAATTTGGTGCGATTTGGCGATCCCATTTTGGCGACCCTGCAGTGTATTCAGCAAGCACCACAGGGCCGTAGTAGTGCAGGGAAAAGCCGCCGCAAACCCGCCGAACACTAAACACAAAACCCGGCGAACGCACACCGAAACCCGCAAAAACATCTGGATTAACCCCACCGAACACGCCAGAGAAACCTGAGCAGCCGACGATCACAGCGCAGAGCAGCCGCCGGAAAAAGCCGACACCGCAGACGAATGGAGTGAAAAAAAACAAAACCGTACGCTTGAATGTTTGAAAAGTGAAACTCTGTTTGCAAAGAAACTACAGAACGAAAATGTCTGGAATTTACATATAAGGTCCAAAGAATGATAATAAAAAGGGCTGTTACAGAAAAAAGATTTAAAAAAAACCTAACAAACATTTTTGCAAAAAAATGCCTAAAAGATCCAAAAAATCTACACATAAAGAGACTTTTTACTGCAGAATATTATAAATCAACGGTTTATTAGATATTGAATTAAAACGGGAATATTTTTAAAATTGAAGCCTATGGGATTCGCCTGAATAAACCTGTCAAATGAAACCACCGAACAACTTTTCCCTGCTGGTTTTTGTTCTCTGAATAGACGAAGCATTGCTTTTCTATGGGGATTTCACTGCCCTCGAACAGGCACCGTATGTGCAGGCAATTCGCCAAGATTTGGCGAACTGCCTGCTCTCTGAATAGCCGAATGGCCAGGAAAGGTAACTGTACGCTGAATTTCAGTGTTCGGTTACCTTTTCGGCCACTATTCGGATCTCTTTGAATAACACTGAAAGTTTGTTGTATCCACGCTTTCAACATCAGTGGATTTTAAACATTATCAGAGTTATTCAAAGAGATCCGAATGGCTGCCGAAAGGGAACCGAACGCTGAAAATCAAATGGCGAATTGCCTGCACATACGGTGCCTGTTCGGTGCCTGTTCGGTGCCTGTTCGAGGGCAGTGAATCCCCATAGAGAAGCAATGCTTCGGCTATTCAGAGAACACAAACCTGCAGTGAAAGGTTCCCGGAATGCCCTGCCATTCGGTGGTTTAATTTGGCAGGTTTATTCAGGCGAATCCCATAGGTTCAATGTTAAAAATATTCCCGTTTTAATTCAATATCTAATAAACCGTTCATTATAATATTCTGCAGTAAAAAGTCTCTTTATAGGTTTTTTCAGATATTTTAAGCATTTTTCAGGATTTTTTTTAACTTTACTTATTTTTTCTGTAACAGCCCTTTTTATTATCATTAATTGGACCTCATATGTAAATTTCAGACATTTTCGCTTAGTAGTTTCTTTACAAACAGCGTTTCACTTTTCACACATTCAAGCAAACTGTTTTTCTAATTTATTCACTGCATTCGTCTGCGATGTCGGCTTTTTCCGGCAGTTGCGCTGCGTGTGATCAGCTCCTGCTTGGGTTTTTCCGGCGATTTCGGCGGGTTAATTCAGATGTTTTTGCAAGTTTCGGTGTGAGTTCGCCCTCGTTTTGCGGTGAGTTTTCGGCAGGTTTGCGGCGACTTTTCCCTGCATTTCAGCGGCCCTGTGGTGCTTGCCTAATACACCGCAGGGTGGCCGAAATCGGATCGCAAATCGAACCGAATTGAAGAAAATGAAAAGTCACCGAACGTGCGGTGACTTTTCGATTCTCTTTGAATAACCCTGTATGATTTGTTTATATACTATCTTTTCAGGAATTTATAAAAACGATAAAATACTGTGATCCTAAAAATCATGGAGGCTGCCTACATAGACCATATGTCTTACGTAGACTTGAATAGAGGTTTATATACATCCAAAAAGACATTAAACATTGAATATCTTGCTATATGTGAGATAAGGTGCTCTCAGTCAGGGGATGCTTGGTGGGTGACACAGAATGTTTGCTATAATTAGCTGCAATGGACCCTAAATGTGCATTAGGGTTTTGCAATGCCATGCAATTCCACAAGGCACAGTATAAACCAGATTTAGGAGACTGCCCAGGTCCATTCTGATGTCCTCTGCCCTTGTGAACATTGCATAGATACTTGGTTGCTGTCCCCTATGTTGCAGTTCGTGTAAAATGAACAGGGGTCTCTGAAGGATAATGCTTTGGAGAACATCAAAGGTTAATGAAGCAATTTTGTTTATGTTGCACACATGGGTGCACAAGCCAGGTCACCGCAGAGACACAGCAAGTGCTCCTAGAAGCAAGGATAGAGATGGCAAGAGTCCAGACACCCCACCACAGTCTTGAGCATTTTCCTACAACAAAAAAATAATAAAATAAGATTCTTAGATTAATAAGGGGGAGGTCATTTGTTCGTATCTTATTTTCACCACTTACCTCTACATGGAATGCATGGCAGGACTGCGGCCGACGTCTCAGTTTCTGGGAGCGCATGCGGTCACACTTCACAGAAGCGTTATGTGTTTTGGAGTAAAGGAGAATCAGCACTTTGATTGTGTACAGAAGTTATACTGAGGGAGCTTAAAAGGGTAGTAACAGAAAATACAGAGCACTGGCAAAATGGCTATATATATATTGACTTTACACCACTCAACACACATTCCTAAAATGATTACGCATGAAACAAAAATTTGATTGCACGACCAACTATTTAGGATTTAACAATTAGTAAATGATAAATTTGAATGTCAACTTAAAGTTCTAGGTATAAATATGTTTATATATTTAAATGTTGCACGTTTGCAATCAAGAAACGCACTCTGTTCTTCATTTACAGACCTTTTATTAACCTGTGTGCCGGTATGAAGTAAAAACAGTGTTTTAACCCTTTCGCTGCTGAGGTCATTTTTACCGGTTTTGCTCATCATGTTTAAACGCGTTTTGAAGGCTTATTTTAATATATGACCCAGACATATTATATATCGTTCTTTCCGTCAGACTCGGCAGATTAATAATATGTCATTATTATATGTATACGTCATGACCTGACTGTATATTATAACAAAAAATGCAATAAAATATGAATTTTCAATAATTTACAGCGTGTAAAGTGGTTTTTTTCCACATTTTAACATGCGAGCAATTGCGGATATATTTTGTATGGGGTGCGCTTGTTAAAAAAATTAGAGATGGGGTCTCGTTACATTTTTTTTGGGGAAAATTACACGATTTTTAACAAACGCACCGCATACAAAAATCGTTAGTGCAGCATCATTGTTCACATTATAATTGAAATGGGAACAATATTGCTGCATTAAAAAAAGAAAAAAAAAGTGTTTATTTTTTTTTTTATAATTTTTTTATTTTTATTTTATTTATTTATTTTTTTTACAAACTTTTTTCACTTTCGTGTTTGGTATCGTTGGAACAGCCATACTCTGGCCGATCCAACAATACCAAACGTTAACCCCTAGCTGCCACGGATCGGGAGATGGGGAGTTCATTGGAACTCCCTATCTCCACCGTTGGTGGCAGTTAGGGGTTAACTCCAGGACTGGCGTCATCGTGCTATGCACGATGACGCCAGTCCTCAGGGGGAGTTCCCAGAGGCTTGGCCGACATCCAAGTTGTCGGCCAGCTCCGGGAAAGGATCACGAACCGGCGCTTTTCAGCGCCGATTCGCGATCCAGCTCCCCAGGGGTTAATGCCAAGTACCATTTGGAAGGGCAGGCTGTGCCCTTCCAAATGGTGCCTGGGTTAACCCCCGCAACGCCACCGATCGGGAGGGAGAGAAGTCCGAAGGACCTCCCCCCTCCCTTTCAGGCGCCTCCTCCGCACATGCGGGGGGGGCGCCTGAATTAGGTGTCATCGCGCTGCCGCAATGACACCTAATTTCACCGGCGGCGGTTCCGGATGCTGGGCTGACATCGAGGATGTCAGCCCGCACCGGGGGGGCCAGCGATCGGCCGGAACTCGGCCGAACGCTGACCCCAAAGTGAGGACGCGCTCAGCGCGTCCTCAGCACAGCAGCAGCCAGCCAAGTGGTTAAACACTTCAAGCTTATCCTGCTTTCTGGATCTATGCTTATACTGGGTTTACCTGTATGAAGTAAAAACAGTGTTTTAATCTCTTGCAATAGCATGAGGTGTAGTCTCCTCCATGCACCAGTGAGATTTACCATAGAGCCGAACACTTCCTGGTACATGACCCTCCACTCCCAACCAGGCTCACGCCATCTGCTGGCTGGAGGCGATACTCACCGCTAAGTACCCTACCATAACTTTACATGTGCGTTTAAAGCTACCATGCCACATCAAGTCCACAGATACCTGCCATATCACACTCCTGTAGAAATGGTAATTTTTCAGCACATGTGGAAAATACTACTATAAATTTAAAAGTTGACTTATTTACATTTTCCCAATATTTATATTGGATTTACAACTCTTAACTTCACATCATCACTATCTACCGATAGCAAATCCCTTGCTAGAGAGACCATGTTTATTTTATTAGGTTGGCCTATAGTTTCCAGTTAGAGAAGTAAGACAGGGTTACCTTTTGGTTATTATTGCATTTGTGGTAGATGGGCACCAAAGGTAATACCCTCCAAGCATTATAAAACTTGCTTATTAGGATATTTAATGCCTGCATTTACCATCCAAGGAAAGCTCCCAGTAGGAAAAATCAGATAAGAGAGCTGCCATCCAAACTTCAATGAACGCTTATATAGGCAAGGTGGTACTGGCATCTTTTTCTGGTTTGATGGCATTCCATGACTTTATAAAAAGCTTATTTATTTAGTTGATGATGTAGATGCTTTTAATTATAATGATTCCATTTTAAAGCTTTCCGCAGAACAAGAGAAGATCCACATGGTTGCTTTGCAAAACAGATTAGCGCTTGATTATTTGTTAGCTGCCCAAGGAGTGGTGTGCCAGTTAGCTGGAGACACCTGTTGCACTTACATTAAAGATTATCACGACCCTTGCCAGACGCCCCCTAACAACCAACACCGCTGCGGCAAGAAGGCCAAAAACAGTGTTGTTCCACAATAACACTTTGGCAACCCCTTTCCTGCCCTGTTCATTCTATTGCAGAGAATACCTATTGCAAGGTAGAATCATCAGTCGAGTCTCAGGTGTACCCCGTCCCACCTGATGAGATCGCCTAAAAAAAGAAAGTCACGCCCTTCCTCCAATGCTTCAGCATTTTCCTCTGCTTGCTTGCTTGCAAGAAGCATGTTTACCTCTCTTCTCTTGGATAATACTCATGTTCCAGACCCTTGGCTTTCTCTGGTGGTGGATACATGATACATGATAATACTCATGTTCCAGACCCTTGGCTTTCTCTGGTGGTTGAAGTGGTAGAGGCCAAAACAGTAAATGAATTTAAGCAAGCATGGGATAGGCATAAGGCTATCCTAAACAAAAGATAAATCCAGGTTAAGTATCCATGTAATTGGGCAGACTAGATGGGCCAAAAGGTTCTTATCTGCCGACATTTTTCTATGTTTCTATGCTTCTACTGACACTGCTTTCTCTCCTCCTGCCCATGACCTATGGCTTGTCCCTGGATTCTGTTATTCGATCACCCGTCTGGATACCTTGCCTAAAGACCTCTGCTGTTCCAAGACCCCCACTGTGCCTAAAGACCCCGCTGAACCTGCAGCCATACCATCTCTGCTAACTAGACTCCAACTCTCAGCACCTCTGGCCACAAACCTACAGTTATCGCTATCTACAGCCCTGTAACCTGTGTACCTGCAACCTGTCCTCTGCCTTCCTCGTATGTCCAGTAGTCTTTCCTTGTAGTCTTTATATTCTGTTTTCACCTGTGTCCAGCTCCCTTCCTGGCTTATCCCTCTTCCTGTGTCTGCTTTCTTGTATCTCCTATCTCCTGCTTATTTGCCCTGTTCATGTGTTATCTGTAATAAACCCCATTTGAACTCTACGCTTAACGTCTGCCTCTGCATTCACCGTATACTGGGTTCATACATCGCTGTTGCCACTGCGAGTCGTGACAAGACCAATCAGGTGCAATTGAACAAGACATGGATAAGCTAGAAGGGGTTCAAGCTAAATTACGACAGGCTCTGACAGGATTGTTTGAAGTCTTTCAATGGACTTTGGGATTACGTTTGTGGTTGGGATCCTTGGGTAAGAAGATTTTAGGAACTTGTTTATTTATATTATTCGCTGTTGTTGTTGGTTTATATGTTTTCTTAATGCTTTTAACATTTTTGTGTACTAGAATAAGTAGGCCTTCCACTCCCTCCAGCCAGCCTCAGAATGATGTTAAACTACTACGCGTTATTTAGTTATGCACACTCTAGGGCAGTGTTTCCCAAACCTGTCCTAAGGACCCGCTGACATGTCAGGTTTGCCAGATATCTGAAGCACTGCACAGGTGATATGATTTGCTTCTCAGTAATTGCAGTATTCAGTTTGCATTTCCCCAACATGATCTGAAAATCTGGCCTGGTTGAGGGTCTCGAGGACAGGTTTGGGAAACACTGCTCTAGGGCAAGAGGCCTACACGGTCCAGCATCTGCCCAGGTTTATTTCATCTAGAAGGTTTTTTATCTTTGAAGTTTTTTCCTAGCCCCCAAAATACTGGGTATGCACGCTTTATGTAACCTTAAGTTTCGGTTATCACTTTTTGTTTAAAGGAGGGATTGAAAGAGCAAAAATTGCTTTGCACTACAAAATGTTTAAAATAAATCTTCCGTAGAGAAAATATGTGCTTACTATTTTTTATTTTTTTATCTATGCAAAGATAGATAAGAATATTTACTTGTTCCAGGAAGATGTAGTTCCAAGGCCAGAACAATGATCCAACATTATCTACAAGTGTTATGTTTACACTAACAAAACATATTTCATTACATATGTTATGTGTTCTTTTGCCAATTGATTATGTTTGAAACCATGTATTCAGCATTTCTAAATAAGTATGTAATGTGAACTGCTTTTGATTGGTTCACATCTTAGTCTCTGAAATACATAACCAAGAATAAAGACAATGCTCTAATAAGGATTGGATAATTAAACTAACAAATTCAAAACTGTAGAAAACCATGCTCACAGGAGCTTACAATCTAGAGCAGTGGTTCCCAACCGTGGTCCTCAAGTACCCATAACAGGTCAGGTTTTCCAGATAGCTGAAGCACAGCACAGGTACTTGAGGGTACTTGAAGACTGCGGTTGGGAACCACTGTTCTAGAGGAACTCCGGGGAGGGGACAAGAGAAGTTACCAGTTACCATCGTATTAGTGGTCAGGATTCATGGTGGTAAAGCAAGCTACATATACGATAATGTATGGGAGGGTTTACAAAGATAGTGATTAGTCAGGAATGATCCAGTATTCTGAAACTAGTGAGTTTTGAATGATTGGGGCGTTGGGGAGACCAATAAGGACGAGTTCCAGTAATTGAGTTGTGATATAATAAGCTCATGGGTGAGCATCTTATCTGTATCTTGTGTGAGAAAGGATCAGTTAGGAGCAATGCTTATAAGTGGAAATTACATGATTTGGTTACTGTTTGGATGTAGAGAGTGGAATGCAAGCTCAGAGTCAAAAGTGATACCAAGTCAGCAAGCTTGAGGTGACAGGTGTCGTGGAAATTTTATTATGTGGACATTATATTCTAGGATGTGCGTGTTTTATAAGTTGTCATCTGTCTCCCTGTGTTGGATTTGAATGTGGTTTTAAATCCAAACCAGCGGCAAAACCGTCAGTACCTTCTTTTGGGTTTAGAGACATACCTGCTTTTAAGATATTTAAGCCTTGTCTCAACACTGGTACCGTGTTGAGATAATAACTGTATTTGTCCCCGCAGATATGTCAATAACCCGTAGGAACAAGTAGATTGATCTTTACTCAGATACTGATCACTCTGAGCAGTATCTGAATGGGGTCCATATTGACGAGTGACGGGGGAAGGGGACAAACATGGCTGATGGGGATCATGGAGATGGCTCAGGGATGAGTCATCTCCAGGAGGCCGGTCGGTCATTCTGGTCCACGCCCCTGTCCTTTTTATGTAAATGTAATTACTGGGCAACCTGGCTTTCTGTTGTACAGCCAGGGGGCTACTGGGCGTGTGCGATTGTCTAATAAATTAAACAATCCAGGAGCCACAGCTCACTTGGCCACAGGATTTTCCAGCTTGAAGCAGCGTGTTTGTCTGATTCCACATCTGGGATAGAGAAGTACTTCGTTCTTATACAGAAAGAGCTAGATATAGCGTGTATTTTTATAGTGACGGATTTGTTTGTACTGGGCGCACTTTAATACTGAAGTGTACCTTTTTAGTGCACCAGGACTTTATGCGCAAACACCAAACTTTCCATAACACAGGTTAATTAGCATCCCATTAAAGAGCAGAAAGATCAGTGTTGGGGAACAAGGAAAGATGAGAAATTCAGTTTTGGCAACCTTATTTTCCAGAAGTGGGAACAACAGAGGAATCAAGCAGAGAAGAGGTGCTGCCAGAATAGGGTTAACTGAATGATCATTGGAGCAGACAGGAAGAGAACTACAACATTGCAGTACACTGAATACCTTTGTCACAATGGGTTTGCAGCAGAAGAGTGTGGTCGACAATGTCAAAGGTGACTGAGATGTCAAGACGAATTAGTAGAGAGTAGCAGTCTTTAGGATTTAGCACTGACTAAGGCATCTCTAAGCTTAGTCATGGTGTTTTTTTATTTGTAGGGAGCGAAAACCAGATTAGAAAGGGTCCAGAACAGCCTTAGTCAAGGTAGTCAATCAAGTGGGTATATTCAAGCTTTCAAGAAGTTTAGAGATGATAGGGAGTAAGGATACAGGACAGTAGTTGGATGAGATTAGATCAACATAAGGCTTTTTTTTATTTGTGTTTGGATTGGGACTTCAGTGGCATGCTAGAGGAGAGTGGGGATGACACCAGAAGACAGAGAGATGAAGAGAGTTTCAGTTAAGTGTGAGGAAATAGGATCAAGGAGAAGGTGGGGTGAGTAGATAGGAGCGTGGAGTTTTTGGGCTAGATTACATAGTTAGTGTTAGGCTGAGTTTTGTATTAACGCTATGAAAAGTGACTTTAACGCATGCCCCCTCCGATTATATCCCTAACGCTAAACCTGTTAGTAATCGCTTACCCCATCAGAGCATGCGTGAGCTTTGTGCAAACTTACTGCACTTTGCGCATCCTATACTTAACATGGAGAGCCCAAATGATCAGTAACACTTCGATAGGTAAGCGATTACAAAGTGCTGACGCTAATTACCGCACAGATGCGATGTTGAAAATTTTACAAACTGCTAAAAGCTGATGGTAATTCCAAATTTGAGCAACCTTGCCAAATGCAAATTCCTCAGTCCATAAAAAGGAATGCAGTAGAGCCCAGTTGTTCTGTTGACCTCCTACTAGAATTGTTATACAATGGATGTTGTCAGGCATGTAGGTATTATCCCTGCTTTGTTACATACATAGAAAGCATCTGCCAGCAAGAGTTGGAGAGGGCAGTCCCACGGGAACCTTGTGTCCAACGGACTAGACTCACGTTGGAGGATGTGACTGTTGTAAAGTGTTGCCTTTGGTTCAGCCGTGACCAGATATTCAGGCTCTACCTTCAGCTACAGTCCAATCTGGAATGTAGGTCTGGCTCACACATACCTGTGCCAGGAATGACTAAGCTGCTCTGCTGCCTAAGGTTCCTAACCACTGGGACCTTTCAGCAGCCCTGTCCGAGCTAGATGGTGTCAACCAGATTGCCTTCTCCATGATGCTCCACCGCTTCCTTCTATCTATACGGTTCAATTGCCACCACTATATTAAATACCGTACCACCCCTGAGGGCTGGCATATTGTGAAACAGGGGTTTTATGCATTTGGAGGGTTTCCCAATGTCCTGGGGGAAATAGATTTTAGGAAGAAAAACACCTCTGTAGTGTTAAGAGTGTTTGGCGCTATAATTAATATATAGTAGCTGGTCTATTGAAAACAATTATTCACAATTGTGCAGCTCACCACCAGGTGTGTCTCTCACCCATATAAGTCTAAAATAAATACAAACGAATTTGTTGGAAGCGCAATAGGATATGGAATGGATGTTTTCTTCCACAAGTTGATCTGATATTGGTTGTAATCAGCAATATACTCTAGAATATATAAAAATACAAAATAATCGCGCAATATTGTCACATACAGATGATAGATTTGGAATTGTATATAGAACCACTCACAAACAGAGAGCCTACTGGCTCATGGATATACGCAGATAAGCCTCTAAGGGGGGGGCTTTGTCCCATCAAGCGATGACTGATACCGACTGATGAAACTCGCAGGGAAGCGAGAGAAACGCGTCTCGGTCCAGCCCATATTATTTTCATTTCTTTTATTTACTTTTAATTACGATTTTTCTGCATTTTATCTTTATTAAAGTTTTTTATAAATCCACTCTCGGAAGACTTCATTTTCTTGAAAAGTACCGGTTAGGGGTAGGACCCCCCGTGGAGTTAAAGTGGTCCAAGGCTTACATACTGAGCCACTCGTAAGGGAGGCTCAGGATCACGTGAGTAATTCGACTTATGGTGATATATACTCCCTATATGAAAGATTTTGTGCTATGTCTATCTCCATTTCTTTTTGAGAGAATTTTCCTGTGATGACAGACTGTTGGTACACGATCAACCAGACCCTGTGAATCGCCACATGGCGAAACGTATGCTGAGCGCAGTATAATCTATGATGGGTGTTTTACCCTTTTAACAGGCACTTTTTTCTGGCTATCTAATTTGAATTGTGGTCTCTGTTTGCCTAAATTTGGGCTTTACCTTTGGCTATTGATGCTGCGCTTTGATTATCCCCATTATTTCTCCATCATGGAATATCTAAAGATAGTTCAACAGGGGATTTGAACAGACTGGACGTCATGAGATGGGAGGGGAAATGCCAGTTCCAGAGGTACGGTAGCTATCGGGGTTCCTAGCATCATCTCTAGCGTGACTGGTGCATGGGCAGTAAGGGCAATCGGGCCAATCGTGGTCTACAGAGTTCAGTGTGAGAGTGAGTTAGAAAGAAACTAGGAACAAATCTAAACGGGTAAATGATTTGTGAGGGTCAGAGTAAAAAGGAAAATCTCTGCCCGTTGGGTAGTGGGAGCGCCAAATGTCAACCAGGTCGAAATGAGTTAGAAGAAAAGTTGGTCCTGCGGGTTGGGAGCGACCCCTGGCCACCAGACTATATGAAGCATCTCATTTGTAGGCATTATTATGTATGTATCTACGTCCGAGGGAGCGATAGCAGTTTTGCAACGGTGATCAATATATCCATAGCCCCTTGACGAACGTAATTGGCATAACTAATGTTACAATCATGTCTGGCAAATGTATCTCCCTGGCAAACTCATTCGTTACTATTATGTTTTAATGATACATCGTATCGAGCAAACTGGCTGCTTAACCAGAGGCAGTTACGTTGCTGTAGGAACCGATAGACACTGATTTTTACTGTGTTTATTTACTAGCATGGCTCCTTCTTGTCTTGTATGTTTGTTATCCAATGGAAATCTCTCTGCTTGACATATTCCATACTGTTGTGTAGTTTGCTCCTGAGGACGCCCTAGCGGCGAAATGCGTAGAACAACAGGAGTATAGCTTAATTTACAATATCTGGGTTACTGCTGACTAGCGAG
Organism: Leptobrachium leishanense; assembly: GCA_009667805.1. Taxonomy (NCBI): domain Eukaryota; kingdom Metazoa; phylum Chordata; class Amphibia; order Anura; family Megophryidae; genus Leptobrachium; species Leptobrachium leishanense. Next base: position 246,946,210 of record CM019065.1, read on the forward strand.
TCCTGGTGGGACCAAATTTAGTTTTTTTCCCTGTTTCTATTGTCTCTATGTGTCCGGATTTGTGGTACAGGAGGTAGAGCCCAGGTGCAGAGGTTGGAGATCAACTTCAGTAGCGAGGTACAAATGGATTTTCCAATATTCGTTGTCAGGGTCAGAATTGAGGTCAGAGGCTGGCGGCGATATAAAGGAGGTTGAATGGCTAGCCAGGAACTGGTACACAGGAATAACATGCAGAAGCTTCTCAATCGATAACACTACTAGGAGTGATACAACACTGAAGAGAGGACTGAATGTGCTGGGAAACCTTATATAGGTGGTAGGGTTGTCTAGCCCCTCCCACGAGTGCCCCACCATCCAATCAGCCCTCTCTTTTCGTGGCCAATCAGGATCCGAGGATCGCTTGAGACGGTTCCCCATCAGGTCCACCTGAGTCTGGGGATCCTCCCCCTGGGCCCGAGCAACCAATCCGGGTCCCCGCATCTACCCCAGTGACGTCAGATGCTGGGAATCACCCGGACCCACGTGGACAGTGCAGAACCGTGGCACCCATGAAGGATCGCGTGGGACCCTGGGATGTCCCTAGCACCCCGAGCCACCCGCCGGGAAAGCCGGTGAGGCGGTCCGTCGGAGCCAGCCCCCACATGAGGGGAGCCTCCTGGCCAGCGCTGCCTTGCCAGGCTGCGTGACAGTATGAGACCATCCTAAGGATCTCGCTGCTTATCTACTCTTTTGTCTTTCCTGCTGGCTATTAGTGTGACCTACTAGCGCAAATTCTTTTTCCAATTAGTGTTTTTGGATAGCTATCAATGTCCTTCCCTATTAGCCATATCTTATATTTATTATATTTAATGTTTTTTTTATTTTGAATAAAGGTCCCTTATACATCAGCAGAAGACCACGCAGGGCCAAAAGAACAGTTCAGCGGAACACAGCAAAGACATAAGCACAGGGGAGGGGGACAAAAGATCAATGCAAAAAACACGCAGCAGAGGGGGAGAAAATTTCCACATAAGAGAGGGGGACTCTTCCAAAAAAATACACGTCGGCAACAGGGGGTAAAGAAAAGAAAGTCATGTAGTCATCTTCAGCCCGTGTCAAACGGGAAAGCCGCACGGGCAGATCCATTACGCCAAAGCGCATCATAGTAAGCGCACCATCCACGTAGCCGTCAACCCTCCGCCACCCTTCTGGTCTCACCGCAGGAGGAACGAGGGATCAGGCGCCACGAGTAGGCCTCAAAATGGTCGCCGGCCGATCAGACCCGTCAGAAAAGGGCTTCAATCTCAGCTTTGCCTTGGAGGGAGGAAGCAAAACAGGCTCAAGAGCAGGTCTCCTGGGTCCAGCTGTGCAGGGACTCCCAATAGGGGTAAAATCAAAATCAAGCAGGATTCCGGGCTTAAATCTTCCTCTTCTGATAAAGTGTCCCGAATCCCCATCAGAGAGGCCACCAGCAGCAAGTGAGGCACTCAAAGACGCCGTCAGCGCTGCTTTTCGTTTCTTTTGCGCCCTTTTTTTTGCTGCTGCAGATAGTGGTTGGGAGTCTGGTGTCCGAGATTGTGGGGAGATCCAGGTCATCGCAGAGCTACCACCCGAGTGCCAGGGGTCCTCTTCATCTTCCGAAAAGTCATAGCCTGGGGGGAGGGAGGTGGAGATCGCATCTCCCTTCGAAGTGGACCCACCTCTCATGGAGTCCCGAATGTCCCTCTGTCTGGACCGCAGCTTCTGTGAGCGACCGGTGGGCATGTCACCAAAAGCGCAGGCACAAGGAAGAAGAGCGGTAAAAGGTCTCAGAAATCTCCTTCCAGGCTTCTAAAATGGCCGCTAGTACTAGGCCCCGATTGTGCCGCGGGGGTTAATCCGCTCCGGAGCGTCAATTCGGGGGTAAGGCAAACTCACCGAGTCCCCCAGTGCCCCCAGAGACCGTAGAGCGTTTCTCAAGTGCGAGCAAGTGGCGGAAATAACTTTAAAAACCGTGTTTATCACGGAGCTCCTTCAACATGCAGCCGCTCGCTTCCTCAGATAGCTCCGCCCTCTAGAATATTAATTTAAATAACTATCCCTGGCCTGAGAAGTGTCACGTATTGTGCTTCTTTTGCAGGAAGCCAGAAGATGGCCGCCGGGGGGGGGAGGGGGGATCCAGGAGGGCCCTGCTGAATATTAATGTTTATTTTATTCCTAGCTCTGTGGGAGATAATTCTGGGGGTCTCACTCACTGCTGTCTGCTGCTCTGTGTGGAAGATAATAAATTATGGGGGTCACTCACTGCTGTCTGCTGCTGTGTGGGAGATAATTCTGGGGGTCTCACTCACTGCTGTCTGCTGCTCTGTGTGGGAGATAATAGATTATGGGGGTCACTCACTGCTGTCTGCTGCTCTGTGTGGGAGATAATAAATTATGGGGGTCACTCACTGCTGTCTGCTGCTCTGTGTGGGAGATAATTATGGGGGTCTCACTGCTGTCTGCTGCTCTGTGGGAGATAATTCTGGGGGTCTCACTGCTGTCTGCTGCTCTGTGGGAGATAATTCTGGGGGTCTCACTGCTGTCTGCTGCTCTGTGGGAGATAATTCTGGGGGTCTCACTGCTGTATGCTGCTCTGTGTGGAAGATGATAAATTATGGGGGTCACTCACTGCTGTCTGCTGCTCTGTGGGAGATAATTATGGGGTCACTCACTGCTGTCTGCTGCTCTGTGGGAAATAATTAGGATTTATGATGTGAATGTACTTTGCTATAGGCTACTATATTAATTAAGCCCATCTGATAGATTGCAGGTGTAACGTCAGCTAAACCTGTATGCACAATCAAAGCATACCTATCCAGGCTGTATCGTACATGAAATGCTTGAAAGCGGCATTTTTCGGAATTTTTTTCGATTCGATTCGATATTCGATTCGACTTCGAACCTAACAGCCGATTCGATTCGAGATTCGATTCGAGCGAAAATTTATGATTCGCAGGTTCCTAGTATAGAGTACCTTAAGCCGGTTGGAGTAGTTAGGTGAAGGTGTCGAATAGGCATTTCGGATTATGAGAATGAATGTGTATTAGGTTAGTATAATATGCTTGCTTAGCTAGAAAAAGGCTGTAAGGCTGTAAGATTCCAACATACATTTTTTAGTGGAGAACGTCAGATGTGAAGTAGGATTTCCTCCAGCAGTGCTCAGCTGTTTGCTCTCCTTATTTGACGATATCGGGTTACTATGTCAGGGTTGTAGGCATCATTGTTTCAGCAACTAGGGTTTAGTTGGTGCTAATTTATCGAGGGTGGTGTAGTAAAGTTGTAACATGTAGTAGTTTTGTTGGCACAGGTGAGATATGAGATTGAGAGGGGCAACAGGAGGGCGCTTACAGCCCTTCCTCCACATCTCATTATGACCACAGGGCTACCTGGAAGGAGGCAGGAAGTGGGGCAGGGTAGGAGTGGTCAATAATCCTATAGAAGGTAGAAACAACAGTATATTCCTTCTCTCTTCTCCTCCTGCCTTGGTGGTGAACAGACTGCAGCTCCAGGGACCATTGAGAGAGACCTGTGGATTTGGGCCTAGAGGACAGACGTGTTGGTGAGATCTGGGATATTGGGTTTAGTTAGAAAGGGGATCGCTGTTCATTATTTTGGGGTTGGTAATTGTTTTATTTACAAAATGTGGGGATACCCTTTGTTAGCACCTTCCCTTTGAATACGCGTATATATGGATAGCGTGCTGCTGCCTCCTGAAGAGTGTTGGGTAATGCTTTACTTGTTGCCCGAAAATAGAACAGAGTGATTGCGGGTACCCTCTGTCTGGCGCTGCTCGCTTCTAAGGCTAGGGTTAGACGAATACATTTTTCGCATTGTCCGTAAAAAAAAGTGCGTCCGAACGCATGGACGTACTTTTTCACGGAATACGCGATAGCGGTCATACGATGCGCAACTTCGGCCGTGATTTCATATGGATCCAAACCTGGAAACTTTGGGTGTCTGGACATTATGTTGGCCGGACATGAGCAGCGTCTGACATCTCCTAATCACGCACCGCTATGCGGACACAGCACACTCTGTACGTCAGTACTAGCGTTTCGACGTTCTTGCGAAAATCCATTTGTTTGCCGCTTGCGTTGCTCGGCCGAACCTTCGTGCGTCCGTACTTCGTGTGTGGGCCTGCGTTGGACGACATTTGCTGCTACCCCGGCCATCATAAAGTATGGGTAAACACAGGTTCGCACTGCGTTCGTCTGACCCCAGCCTAAATGGTAGACCTGTACTTGTCAGTGCTGAACACAACTATACATGGAATGTGTGTGGGTCACAAAGGCAAGTGACAAAGTATGCAGACACAATACTTCACAGTTTATGTCTAATGTGCGTGAGATACAATGTGAACCCTTATATGTATCACAGATACAGGTGACATATAGTATGCACAGAGGGCATACTAGGGCGCTTCACTTTTTGTGCATGACTCGCACAGAGTTCATAAATCCCATATACTTTGATTTAAACGACTGCCTCCAGTATCATCCTTTCCACCCTGTGAGCGGAGCCCCATGCGTTTGGAACTGAATTAATCCAGAAAACGGAAGCAGAGGCCGTGCAGACCTACCACAGAGGACAAAAGGAAGGAGGAGATCAAAGAAGGGATGTTTGGCCACCTTTTATAGGCTAAAAGATGCGCAGAGAATGAGCGAATGCATTGTTTAGCTCCCAACCATGTAAGTGTATCTACGCTTCATTTTTTTACAGACACGTGATACAGTACGCACTATTTTCTGGCCGCTGTCCTGCTTATGTTTTTGAGGTAAAGGAGACAAAGACCTCAGTGACAGAAGACCGGGCCATTTGCAGTGAGGAACCTGTGTTTATTATCTCAAGAACACTGCACTTGCTGATATACTGACGTTTCTAACCACCAGGTGGCAGCAGATCTCTAGGAAACCAAAGAGAACTCTCCTTTCCATTCAGGTTCATTATGGAACTTATGGACTAAAATGACTCATATATATTTCCTTTTTTTTGCTTGATGTAAGCACCTAATTTGCCTTAGCACTTGGACCTAGTTTGCCTTAGCACTAATTCCACAATGGTTATTGAAGCAAAATATATTCCAGCTGCAGTACAGGATTATTTTAAAAACTATATTCGGAAACACGATGGTCCGTTTCTTATCCCGGAGCCAAAAGATTGCAGTTTGGGGAAATATGAAGAATTTATGTACATCCTTGCCCATATTATTTCCAATACGGCATATTCAGAGTAGAAAAAGAAATGTCTCATAGCTCAGGCAGTTATAGCTACAATAAGTGGACGGTCACACATAATAGATGAACTAGAAGTACAAAAATTGTATCTATCTCATAAATTAGATCAAGCGCAAGATAATCTAGATTGTCTTAAAATTTATGCATTAACTGGTGATCAAATAATTAAAAAGTTGCAGCGCCAGTTAAGTACAATGGAACAAGACAGAAACATACTTCTGAAATAGAAAAGCTAAAAAATAAAATTGAAGAGCAGGAAAAAGAAAGTAGGGACATCTTTGAAAAATACTGTATTGTACATGCCACAAGAAAAGAAAAGGAATAATTGTTGATAATCATACCTTCCATGTCCCATTGAGACGCAAAATAAATGTTTGCTCATAGAGACTGTTGTAATATCAGAGGACATTGATATCCAACATACTGTATGTCTACAGGGCTCCCTAGACCTAAGAACCCTATCGGGGTTATTCAAAGAGCTCCGAATTGCTGGCGAAAGGTAACCAAATGCTGAAATTCAGCGTACGGTTACCTTTCCTGGCTATTTGGCTATCCAGAGAGCAGGCAGTTCGCCAATTGTTGGCGAATTGCCTGCACATACAGTGCCTGTTCGTTGACTGTTCGAGGGCAGTGAAATCCCCATAGAGAAGCAATGCTTTGTCTATTCAGAGAACAAAAACCAGCAGTGAAAGGTTGCCGAAATGCCCTGGTGGTTTCATTCGACAGGTTTATTCAGGCAAATTCCATAGACTTCAATGTTAAAAATATTCCCATTTTGATTCAATATGTAATAAGCCGTTTATTATAATCTGCAGTAAAAAGTTTCTTTATTTTTAGATTTTTTTAGGCATTTTTCGGAATTTGTTTTGTGGAAAAGAAAAATCCGTTTTTTTTTTGTCTGTGCATGAATCAATTTTAATTTAAAGCTAAGATACAAGCTGCTGACAAATTTGATTCAATATATTTTGCACTATGCATATTTTATCTATGTGGAGCTATACACCACACAGGATACAGAGTATGTAACAGGGTGATGAGAGAATAGTCGGGTAGAGGACTTCACAAAGTTATATTTATAAAATGAAGAAGACATGTTTTATAGAAGAAGCTGTACACTATATAAAGGATGCACCAGACACATTGATGCCACACAGATTCAGTACACATCATTTCATATCTCATTGGATAGAACCAAGTTATTATATATAAGTTCCATTTTATATATATATTGGAATGCAGCAGCCCGACCTTTTATTACAATGACAGATCTAAAAAGTTGAATCCTTTATCGAGTTTATAAAAAGAAAGCTTGGCAATGAAAGCCTTGGTTTACTAATGGCGATATTAATTTTGCTTTGGCTTTTTGAATGTAGATCAGAGTTCTTGGTCTTTTTTTCCAAATTCCCGGTGTCATTAACTTCCTGCTACATAAAGCGTCTCCTTTACTCTATCTGGACCACCTCCCCTATGTACGGCTTTCTTTCTACCGGCACCGGTTGACACACATCATCTCTTTGAAGAATGCGACTGTAGACATATAGAAAAGGGTTTCCGTGGAATGTACTTTCCATGTCCTGCCACGACATTTAAGACCCCATTTTCATAAACCACCCGTCCTCCAGCAATGGTCACCAAAGGTACTCCATGACAAACCATCCCTTCAAATACGTTGATATTCACAGCCTGGTGGTGGGTCTTGGCAAAAATAGTCCGGGAAGCTGCTCTGCCTCAGTGAGCTGCAGAGGGGACCTGGCTGACGATCTGGCATGTGGAGTAATGCTGGGTCTGCTGGCGGGAGCACACTCTCCCTCTGATGCAGCTTCCTCTTTACCCTCTCTTCTGCTGCCGGTGGGGAAACCCTTCCCACTTTTTTTAAATCGTCTTTTCTTTTTTCTGTAACAGCCCTTTTTATTATCATTCATTGGACCTTAAATGTAAATTTCAGACATTGTCGTTCAGTAGTTTCTTTGCAAACATAGTTTCACTTTTCAAACATTCAAGCGTACTGTTTTTTTTTTCTTCACTCCATTTGTCTGTGGTGTCAGGTTTTTCCGGCGGCTGCTTTGCGCTGTGACCGGCAGCTGCTCGGGTTTCTCTGACGTGTTCGGCAGGGTTAATCCAGATGTTTTTGTGGGTTTCGGTGTGCATTCGCAGGGTTTTGCGGTGAGTGTTTGTTGGGTTTGCGGCGGCTTCTCCCTGCACTACGACGGCCCTGGGGTGCTTGCTGAATACACCGCAGGGTCGCCGAAATGGGATCGCCAAATCGCACCTAATTGAAGAGAATGAAAAGTCACCGAACGTACGGTGACTTTTTGATTCTCTTTGAATAACCCTGTATATCTTTGGCAGAGAGTGATAACTTTAAGAAATGGTGGGATACTATGCCCACAAACAGTTTGGTACTGTGGGGTACTATGCCCACTGGTTTCATAAAGGAGCAGAGAAAGCCGTAGAAGAAAACCTGAGTCAAGGTGAGTGGACTCAGTTGCTTGAAATTGCTATGGGTCCTTATGCTAACAGGTTGACCGGGTCCAATTCAAGCATGTCTGACCATGCAGGGAGAATAACAGATGTTTTCTTCCACGTTTCTAGCCTGGAACAGGAAATCGGCAGCATAGCAATGATGCCAAAAAGATGGTCCTCGAGGTAGCTCACAGGATTTTGTTTTCGTATGGCCTTCGCCAGCCACAGGCTAAAATTGTTCAGGGTTCACCAGATCATATAAAATTAATATTGGAAACTCTCCCCAAAACATGCCAAGAGTTTCTGGAGGTGTCCATTCAAACCACCCACAGTGGTTGTGGGTGGAGGTGTCCACCCACAGACTTAGAAACTCTGCTTTCTCTAGCAGAATTGTGGTGGGTCGAGCAGGCACAGCCACACATTCAGCCACTACAGTCAGAATCTGATAAGGGAGTGAAAAACCTTTCAAAGTGGCATAATCGACAGAATTATAGAAATTCCTGGGGCCAGAAGAACAGGCTAAACTTTGTGAATTGGAGAGAAAGGCGTTTGTACAATAGTACACAGAAGGAGAAGGACTATTCCCATTGGAGAAGAGATAGCAGAGGAAATAAGGGTTATTGGGAACTGAGAAGATCTGCAATAAAAATGGGGGAAGAAATAGAGTTCCTAAAGAAACGGCTGACTAAACTGAACAATCTCCTTTAATCTGCTTTATGAATTTGTTCTACTGGAATAGGTATATTGTATAATCCGATTTTGCTAATTTGAAATGTGAACTCTCCTTTATTGCCCTGAAAGAGAAAATCAGTCAGAAGCTCCATGGTTTTGTTTTTTCCCCCACAGTCTCTCTTGCCAAACTAATTTAATTTACAAGATTGTCTTTCAGCTTCTTCAGGACTGAGCTAATCTAGAAAGTATGGCATAAGATGGTGGAACTGGACACACAACTAAGTATAATGTATCATTGTGGAAATACAATTAGCCTAAATAAACTACATTCGACTTCACCAATATACAAGAAATAATTTTTCTGTATTTTTAATGTTTGTTTATTCCTTTGAGGATCCTGGAGCAAAAGAGGTGGAGAATGAGTACACCAGCACAGAGTGGGACATAACCTCATGTAAAACCATGAAAGCAGTTGGAGGAAAAAAAGGAGCCTTTAAAGATTATTCTTTTTCCACAGGTGCCCTTTAGAACAACAAGAACGTTTACCTAATTTTAGCTATAACAATTTGGGAGGGCCAAGCTGAACAATTGAACTTTATACACAGTATTGGAACACTAAATAATGGAAGTTAAAGATTAGCAACCAAATCAGGACTGGTGATCGATGAAGGGTGCTGCAGGAAATCAGAAAACAGATGGTTATGCGGTGTCTGGGGAAAAAGGGAATAACGACATTGATGCTGGTCGGATGCAACAAAAGAAGGACTGTGTATCATCAAAGAACATTACGAAAGATATGAATTTTTACTATTGATTCCTATTGGGAAATTGGACCATGAAACTTCCCGCCCCCATTCCGAATCTTACATTGAACCTTCATTAGTTAATGTAACGCTCAAAACAACAACTGCATCCTATAAGTTTACTACTGAAGCAAGAGGAAACAGATTGAAAAACCAAAACAGGAAGGCGGAGCTGACTCGCAGCGAGAGTGGTCGCACTTTGAGGAGCTCCCGAGCTACTACTCAGTTTTTTGTGCTTTTTAGCGACTTTACGATTGCTGCTGTGATATTACCAACGAGTGAGACCCTGACCGTCTTGCTCCCTTACACAGGACACCCGCAGTGTTGACTTTTCAAGCCGTTTAGGCCAATTTCTGGAGTACGGCCTGTTTTCGCGGCCTACATCCTGCGGCCATCTTGTTGGAGCCTTTCCTGCGCTGCTCTCTTCTGGCCCACTCCCTGCTTTCCCTACTAACGATGGTGCATCCTCCCATTTGGTGCATTTTTTTTTTTGGCACTTTTCAGGCTGCCCCGAGGTGCGCCACTATGGCACCTACCATGGCTCTGGCTGCTATACTTGGCCCTCAGGCTCCTGGGCCTTGTGACATTTACCCCTCCACAGCCTCCTCTGGGAGTGAGCCGGGAAAGTCACAATACTGGCCTCTGCCGTTCCCCCACCCCCCGTTCCCCCACCCCTTCCCCAACCTTTTTTTTTTCCGTTTCTCCCCCTTGCACCATTGTTGGCGTGGGGACGCTGTCGTGAGCTTATCCTTTCCCTCATTTTTTTTTTTTTTTTTTATTAACTGCTGTCCTTGTATGAGGTAGACTTCTCTTTTCTTGCTTTGACGATGCCGTATTATACCCCTGTTTTCTGATATGCGGACTTCTTCAGATGTTTTAGCAGTATATTTTTCTTTAATATTATCTTCCTGAAACACTTTCTCCAGATGACATGTTTGTTCTTGACCTGCAGTGCCCTATATGACGTCGTGCTATGTTCCTGAGAGTTAATTTTTTGGCTCATTTTCTAGATGACTGTGTTTTTTCCTCTGAGCTGTGCTATTATAGATGGTTATATGCTGTTTTTCTTTATTTTCTTTACGCTGAGTTATCGCAGACGACTTCATTTTATGTTTACTTGTATGATGACATATTTCAAAATAAAAATTTTGAATACAAAAAAAAAACAGGCTGTGGAACAGCCGTGGTGGGAAACTCTAAAGTAAAGTAGAGACACATGCAATTTTATGAACCCTTTCTTTGGTCCTCATGATAGTTTATATAATCACAACTGTCTTTAGTAATATATTTTTGTGTTGCGTTATAGAAGATGAAGAGGCTGGCAAAGAGGAGATTCAGTGATTTTTCTATTTAGTTGTATTTGTTTTGCTGAGATTTATTTCCCTCCTCTTTCGTTCCTTTCTTTTCCCTTTTTCTTTTGTCACTACTTCCTTAGTTTAAATAATTTTGAATGCCATCTGTCACAGGTAGATAGATATACATGTTGAGATAGGTATGTATATCTGTATATCTATACGTACATATATATCTCTATGGCTATCTATAGATACCAGTGGCCACTTTGCGCAGCCGTACTAGTAAAAGCCTGAGTATCTAGCGTGCTCGAGGAAGTAATTAACATGTTAGGTGTGAATGGAAGAAATTACCCTTTTTGTTATGCTCAGCAGGTGGGAGGTGCGATTGCTCATGGCAGGGAAAAATAGCCAGCCTGAGCGGCACCACAAGCGCATATCAAAGAAGCAATTATATCCTTTGATCACAGAGACGAGCTGTGGTTAATTGATATTACAGCTGTGCGTTAAAATTAATTAAGAAGTGCACTGAGCGTGCCCAGGAGTGGGAATTCTGGGAAATGTAGTGCACAGGCTCTATCAGCTAAGGGGCTGTCCTGAGAGGGAAGGGCAGCCCTATATATATATTCCGAGTCAAGCTTGGGCTCGGGGCTATTTTCTTGGAGGTCAATCTAGAATTGAAGAAATTGCCATTTCCTATTAGAACCTCCCTACGGCTGATCGTCTAGCATATATTGTAAGTAACTAGGATCTGCTGTTATCTCCCTTTTATTTTCGCTGCATTGTGTGTAATTATTGATTTATCATATCCCTTTTCCTGTAACAAATGCACTGTGATATATATATATATCTTTTTATATCATAAATAAATATAACATTTATTAAGCTCTGTTTCTGCCTGATATTCGGTCCACGCTAACTGAAGGACTGGATTATCATAGAGATTTGCCTTTGTTAAACTTGAGTATCTACTAAACAGTGAGTTGAGGTGCAGTTGCTGTACTGTTCTCCTATTTTAGGGTGCATAATCAGAGTCGCAGGCCAGCTCTGATTCAGGGAGGCATCCTGGGAAAGCCCTGGTCTGTGGTGGCAGTGTAACGTATAGAATAAGAAAAGTGGGTACAGGGATTGTGGGAAACGTAGTCGGTACTCCGAGTCGAGAGTAGACGGATAATGCGTTACAATCCTGTTACCACTTCATCATGTTCTACGTGCCTGTTGCGAGCGAAGGCATTGCTGGGACAGTTAGGCAAGCACACGTGGGGGATTGTTGTCCACATAGTCATTATTTGGGTCTAGGATAGACAGGGAGTTGCTTAACCCTGCGTCCTTCATCGCGGCGCACATTTTTTTCGTGACACCATCTGCTTCTCAGTTCTCACCTTCACCTCCTCCCATTTCCTCCTCGTTTATTAAGATATGTTTTGTATAGGTGTTTGGTACGCACATGCGGGCTGCTGTAGACTTCACCCCATTCTATTTCATATTGACGTGTTCAAATCTTTCAAAAAGTAGTGTCTGAAGTCAATACCTTTGTCCATCTCCAACAGTCCTCAGCTACTTCGATATAGTAGTAAGTGACTCCAGTCAGTGCATAGACATTATAGTGCTCAGATCCATTCCAATATGCTCAAACACCTAAAACCAGGCAGAAGGTACGGGATGTAATAGGTTGGTAGCAGCCTCATTCATCTCGAAGGCCTAGCCTGGAAGGTATGGGATGAACTTGGTTGGAAGCAGCTCAGTTCATCTCAAAGGCCTTGCAAGGAAAACAGAGCTAAGGAAGGACAGGGCGGCACAGTCTGTACACAAACCGCTAGCGAAATGGAACGGAAAATATTTGCTACCTTAATTAGATGTGAGCACAGTAATAAAAAAAATGGGGGGTTTTGCAGCAGCCCAAATGGTGTATCGCTCATGGCACAACATACATATCCTCTAACCAAACTCTGGTCTATATTATAAAGCTGGTGCTAACTTAACCAGAGCTGTTGTAAACTTACCAGAGCCATTATAGCTTATGGAGGTTTTAAGTTTAAGCTCTGGTTAAGTTAGCACCAACTTTGTAATATAGTTCTATATATGTTAGTCCTGAGTTTAATGGCATAGCCCAAGGTAATAACACTAACAACATAGAACAGGAAAAAGTGAGGGAATGTGGGGGGCTTACAGCCCTTCCTCCACATCTCATTATGACCACATGGTTACCTGGAAGGAAGCAGGAAGTGGGGCAGGGTAGGAATGGTCAATAATCCTATAGAAAGTAGAAACAGGATCTTCCTTCTCCCTTCTCCTCCTGTTTTGGTGGCGAACAGACTGCAGCTCCAGCGACCATTGAGAGAGACCTGTGGATTGGGCCTAGAGGACAGACGTGTTGGTGAGATCTAGGATATTGGGTTGAATTTAGTTTAGGATATTGGGTTTAGTTAGAAAGGGGATCACTGTTCATTATTTTGGGGTTGGTAATTGTTTTATTTATATTCATGGGTTTTATATATTGTTATTTAGAGTGGTTTTATGTTTAGATAATTCTGGGTCTGGGTGATTTATATTGTTTACCTCTGTGTGATTACCTCTGAATAAATACTCTCATTGTAGACGAACCTTAGTGCTTTATTTTATCACTTTAGAGGAATTACCACATCAGAGAGCTGTTCGAGACGTAGAAAGCGGAGGTTCCTGAAAGGCATGGAAGATTAGAGATGATAAGGTTTTCGAAGTACGGAATGTTACACATCAGGAGATTTTCCGGCAGAACGAGAGGGATGGTAGTAAATTGGGAACACTCTCTCTATGAAATAGCTCTCCCATGATTCTTTGCCTGTGTTATTGCATTCAAAGAATGAATTGTAGGCAATCACATCTGGAGGGCCACAGCTTGAGAGCAGATCTAGAACATCTAGACTCATGGGGGACACTCTAGCCACCATCACCACTGTAGTGAATTTAAAAGGTCATTGTGGATAGAGCACCCTACCTCCCTCTGCTATCCCTGGCTGGTGTGACCTCCCTCCACTGTGAATTCTCTCAATCAGCAGCTGGTCCAGGTGCATTGGTAGGCAAAATTAAACAAATAATAAGGGTTCTAATGAGGAGCCCTAGTGGAACCATATGCCTCTCTATTGCCTCTAAAAGGTTCAGCCTTGAGAGGCATTTGATTGTAAGTGTGGTTCTAGTCAAACAGGCGCTGATCATCAGCAACTGAACCACTTCCTGCAGCATGTACTGTTGTTACGAATGGGAACAATGAGAATACACACAACTGAACCTCAAAAGAAAAAAACCTTAACACCAGCTCTTACATACGTGAGTGGTATCAAAGAGGTTACTGCAGGCTGGTCAGATCACATCCTGAATGCTAAACGGTTAAAATACCTATTAGCGCATCAGTATTATCACTTTCTAGCATGAGCTTACGGTACTTGGCGCACCCTATACTTAACATGGAGAGTACAAAAGAGTAATTAGTGTTAGGATCGCAAAGTCCTAACGCTAATTACACAGCGCTGCGGCTAACTGAAAAGTTAGTTAAAACTCCAAGCTGGTGCTAATGGATTCCACTTCGGAAGAATTAGTCAGCACCAGCTGGAACCTCCCTCCAAAAAAAATCTGAAACGGCCCGATCTGCCGCTTCTGGCCGCCAGGGGCAGTGAGACTGAGAAAAAAATAGTCCCCAGTCTCCCTCCATGATCACTTCGCGGCGCTGCATGATATTAAGAGAGCATCCCTTCTTTGGCTTGTACACATGGACACATGGCCCAGAAGCACAACCCTCCATGGCATCCTATGGTACATGGCCATGCACGAGTAAAAAAAAGAAGAAAGAGGGCTGAAGGTCACACATTCGGTAACAAACTTGGTTAAAGGCAGTAGAGTGAAGAGACTGTCAGAAACAAGCCAAGTCAAATACCAGAAAATCATAAAAGAATGCAAGAATAGGCTGGTATGCAGCAACCTTAAAAGGTTTTAGTGTCTGAGGAAATCCCATGAGTTGCTGTCTTTGAAGTGCGGCAGAACATGAGCATATGTAGGAAACAGGGTGACACAATGAGACTTGAGAGAAAAGGCAGTACTTCTGGCGCCACCTAGTGGTTCTTTGTGATAGAGACTGTAGAAATAGAGAGACTGTAAAGTGTGTATATAAAGTGTGTGTGTGTAGCAGCAAGGTGGCAATATTGGCATAAAGACAGTGGAATAATGATGTTGGTGAGTGGTAGTAGCAACAATATATGTTAGCAGCAAAACAGTGAACTAAAATTGTTAAATGTGCAAACTTTGCATTCATGCTGGAAAAGTCAACCAGGCTGTTTTTAACCCTACAAAGAAGTAACAGAAAGAAGCACTGTTTCTCTGCTCCCCTCCTCACCTCACAATGAGACTTACTTGAGTCATTTATCCAGTATGTAGTAGCGTAACTACATAAAGAAGTAAGAAGAATGGTTTGCATCAAGAATGCTGCTAAAACAATGTAGACCGGGAAGAGGATATAGAGCAGTGCCATCAGTGGCGTCACTAGGGTTGGTGTCACCCGGTGCGGTAACTTATGGTGTCACACCCCCCCGAGTTTTACGGATTTTTTTTAACTTCTCTTACTCATAAATCAGTACTCCCATATAACACTGAATGCTCATACACACAGCACACATTACTGTGAGGTTTATTGCTGTGGAGCTCTCTCATATGCTCATGCAAATTTTTGCCAACTGCCAGCAAGTACGGTGCCTGTTCGAAGGCAGTGAAGGCACACATGGATATATATTGCCCCCAGCAGCTCTGGATATATTGCCCCAGCAGCTCACCCATGGATATATATTGCCCCCAGCTCACATATGGATATATTGCCCCAGCTCACAATTATATATTGCCCCCAGCAGCTCACCCATGGATATATATTGCGCCTCAGCTCACACATGGATATATTGCCCCAGACCAGCTCACACATGGATATATTGCCCCAGACCAGCTCACACATGGATATTGCCTCAGCTCTCATGGATATGCCCCCAGCACACATGGATACTGCCCCAGCTCACATGGATATGCCCCAGCAGCTCTCATGGATATTGCCCCCAGCTCATGGATATGCCCCAGCAGCTCTCATGGATATGCCCCAGCAGCTCTCATGGATATTGCCCCCCAGCTCATGGATATGCCCCAGCAGCTCTCATGGATATTGCCCCCAGCTCATGGATATGCCCCAGGACCTCTCATGGATATGTCCCAGGAGCTCTCATGGATATTGCCCCAAGCTCATGGATATGCCCCAGCAGCTCTCATGGATATTGCCTCCAGATCATGGATATGCCCCAGCAGCTCTCATGGATATTGCCCCCAGCTCATGGATATGCCCCAGGAGCTCTCATGGATATGCCCCAGCAGCTCTGGATATATTGCCCCAGACCAGCTCACACATGGATATATTGCCCCAGACCAGCTCACACATGGATATATTGCCCCAGCAGCTCACCATGGATATATATTGCGCCTCAGCTCACACATGGATATATTGCCCCAGACCAGCTCACACATGGATATATTGCCCCAGCTCATGGATATGCCCCAGGAGCTCTCATGGATATTGCCCCCAGCTCATGGATATGCCCCAGGAGCTCTCATGAATATTGCCCCCAGCTCATGGATATGCCCCAGCAGCTCTCATGGATATTGCCCCCAGCTCATGGATATACCCCAGCAGCTCTCATGGATATTGCCCCCAGCTCATGGATATGCCGCAGGAGCTCTCATGGATATGCCCCAGGAGCTTTCATGGATATTGCCCCCAGCTCATGGATATGCCCCAGGAGCTCTCATGGATACGCCCCAGGAGCTTTCATGGATATTGCCCCCAGCTCATGGATATGCCCCAGCAGCTCTCATGGATATCGCCCCAGCAGCTCTCATGGATACCGCCCCCAGGCCCCAGCTCACCTCCTGCCGCCGCGTGTTCGGCTCCCTCTGAGCGTCCGGCAGCATGGAGCTTTGGCGCTCGCCTGGGGGAGCCACGTGACCAGCCGCGATCTCGTGAGAACTCAGCTGGTGACGTGGTTCCCCCAGGCGAGCGCCGAAGCTCCATAGCTTCGGACGCCCCCAGGGAGCCGAACACTGCGTCGCAGCGTGAGACACCCGCCCTTAGGGTGACGGTGTCACCCTAAGGCGGGTGTCACCTGGTGTGGGCTGCACCCCCCGCCCCCACCTTGCGATGCCAGTGACTGCCGTAACTGGTATCATTTTGAGCCCCACAATTTGTGTCAATTTCATGGTAAATACAAGAGGACCCTGCGACAGCTGTCCAGTCAGAAGAGCCAAAAGGGAGACTGTGGCACAGTATAAAACATGAGTTTATTTATTCATTTATTTTCTTAGTTATAAGTCTGCAAAGGCACAGAACGTCAAATGAAAGAGTGGCCGCGCAGGGCCAGCACATCAAGTCTCAAAAAAGGAAATAACACAAATATGATAATCAGAAGACTGTCTTAATATCTCAGATAATAAAAAACGAAAGGGGGGGCATAACAAATACTGGGCATTCTTCACAAATGAGTTGGTGGAGTCAGCACAAGGACATCAGAGAAAACAAAAATGGGAAGGGGAAAGGGGTGCGAGAAGGGCGGGGGACTGCCCAAGAAAGGTGGCATTCCTGGCTCACCCAGGGAAAGCTGGGGGCCATGGAAGAGGTTATGGGGCCAAGAAAAAGGCCCAGAATCATGGTTGCCATCTCTGTGGCTCGCCCAGAGCAACCCAGTGTCCCGCACAAGACAAAAAAAGGGGGAGGGGATAGGAAATCCCTTTGCCCCAACAAGCACAGAAGAGTCCCAGAGAACCAAAAACAAAGTCCGCAAGGAAGGGAATCACCCGGGTACAAAATCACAATAAAAGAAGCGTGCCAATGAGAAGGGGGAAGGGGTGAAGGGACACAAAGTCAAAAATGTCCACTATAGATGGCTCAAAGGCTCAGAGAAATATGGAGCGACAAAAAAGGGAAACCAGGGGCAAGAAAGGGCAATTTGAAGGGGACGCATCCACGGGACAGGCTGAGGGGGAAGCGAAAATGAGCAGGGAAGGGAAATCTGCATCAGCCAGTATCCCACCAGAGAGTGACACAAATAGCCCCACTGATCTCAGATACTCCGTGAGAGGGCTATGAACGAACAGCCTTCAAGCCACCCATCCACTCGCTCCAGGGCCAAGACCCACATTGCCCCACTCCGACTGATAATCCAACAGTCCCGAGCACAGCTACCTTCAGAGACCTCGAAGGGAATCCATCGCTGCCGTCCCAGGTCTCGGGACCTGCAGTCAGCCAGAGCCTCTCCTTTTCACAGACGTAGGATCGCCCTCGGGGGCAGAAGATCCAAGATCGGCGTCCCATCTGGATCGCTGCTCCTGACACAGCACTCCACAGTAACAGTCGTATGGGCGCCCACGGAGCCTGGAAATGAGACGGCCTCAATCTCGCTTACCCGCAGGGTCCTTGCCTCCCAGCAACTTCCCAGCATGGCCACCAACTGACGCCAGACACCTCTGGTGAGCGAGCTGTCACCCATCCCTGACAACAGTATCAGGCAGACATCCAGGCCCAAGAATACGGCCTCCGCAGCTTCGGTGGGGGGAGGAGATCCGTCCTGCAGCCAGCCTTTTGCTCCCGCCAGACTGCCATCCAAAGCGGCCAGGAGACGTGGGCCCACCATCTCTCCGGCCCTCATCATGGTTTCATCCAGAGACAAGGCACTCAAGGCAGCAAGTCAAGGAGACCTCAAAACCCAGGTGGTAGGCTGCAAGATGGCCACCTGTAACACATTCCAGCCAAAATCGACAGCCAAAAGGTTTCTGGTCCGGAGGGGGGAAAGAACGGGCTCCAGACAACACACTCCTGATGGCCGGCCACTTAGGGACCTTGGTCAAGAAAAGGCAGCGGGGAAAGTCTTCAAAAGGTCCCAAAGCTAGAGGGAGGAAGCGTAGCTCCACCAAAACATGACCTCTCTCGTCCACAGCTGGTCACACCTGCAAACATGAGTTTATATACTCTAAACCAGTGTGACCCAAACCTGTCAACAGGGACCACTAACAGGCAAGGTTTAAGGATTATTTTGAGGGAATGCAGACTTAATACTGCAATCAATCACTGAGCAGCAAACGATATGTTGTACTTCAGAAATATTGCAAACATTGGGCCATAATCCAAAATTGGTGCTAACTTAACCACAGCTGTTATAAACTTACCAGAGCCATTATAGGGCACTATTACATAGTTCGCACTAAAATGGGCACACTAACGTGGAAAATCTGCACCTGCAGTTTCCCCCTGTGGCATCCCATTTTAGCACAATATTCCGAGGCAGGTGCTAGCTCAGAACCTCGTCCTCGAACGCAGTGCTAACCACTGAGATATTCACAGCAGTGCTTCCACGCTACTGCGAATATCACCTCCTGGAGTCCTATGGACTCCATGGAGGTTTGCAATTCTGTGCCGTGAGCCCTGCATGATCTTGCTCTAGCGCGCACTATTTCTTCCCAGTCTCACTCTGCTCGCAGCCAGAATAAGCTGTGGATTAGGCATCCGATCTCGCCACAGTATGGAATTTATTGGCGGGGGTTTAGGGGTGCTAAATGATTTTGCAAATGTAGAATCTTTTAGCACCAACTTTTAAGAGGTGCTAAAATTTTGGCTTGCGCGTCCCTGTGGTAATTAGCGCTAGCATTTTGTAATAATTACCTTACTTATGGAAACACTAATTATTGCGCTCCCCATGTTAAGTATAGGATGGCCAAAGTACAGTAAGCTCACAGAAGCTAGGACAAAATCAGGAAGGTCATATGGGGGCATGCGTTAAAGTCACTTATCCTGGCGGTAACGCTTACATATCCAAACACGAATGTTAGGGTTCACTAGGGAATAGTGTCCATAGTCTATGGGCCCTATTACATACTTAACCTAATGCTAGCGCTCACACAGTTGAGCGCTAACGTTAGCGTTAAGTGGCCCTAGCGCAGGCCGACCATATTACATTCCGAACGATAACGGGTTAAAAAACACGTTGGTGATTCGGAGATTGCGTGAGTTTACTGTACTTTGTGCTCCCTATGCTTAACATGGGGAGCGCAAAGAGTTAATTATCATTCGGATTACAAAGTCCTAACGCTAATTACGTCCCATTGCAGTTAACTCACAAAGTTAACCCCAGCTTGGAGCTGGTGATAACTGATTCCGCTTCTGCAGAATCCGTTATCCCCAGCTTCATATTCCCCCAAAAATCACATGCATAGAGGCCAGATCCTGCATGTAATGTGACTGGCAGTCAAAGCCTACATGGAGTACTTTGGACTTAGCGCTGCCTCAAGTATCCTGAGGCTTAGCGCCACGTTACTGGGCAGGCTGCTGATTTAGCCCTTGCCCTGTAATATGGAGCTAAAACGGGGATGCTAAGGAGAAACCTGCAGGCAAAGGTTTTCCTCCTTAGCGTCTTCGTTTTAGCGGGCAGTATGTAATACTGCCCTATGGAGTTGATAACTTAACCAGAGTTGCTGTAAACTTAACACCAACTTTGGAATATTGCCAATGGTCTGTTAGTGAGGGTTGGTGAAATACCGCTCTAGAGTATTCTATATAAGCAATCCACCTTCACGCAATGGAATAATCTAGAGGTTTTTTAACTTTACCTGAATCAATTTAGAGTTTTAAAATTAAGTATTTTCCTAATTTACATCAATTATTGTCTTTCATTCTGATATTTTTTTTTAAAAAAAATACTGCAGACTTTTCCCTCCAGACCTAAAGGTACACAATCCATACAAATTATTTTATTGCATCAACCTTTGCAGTGTTTAATACTAAATATCTATATCTGTGGGTCAGCAGTCGTCTTCTCAGCTTTGTGGCCAAATATAGATTTCATGGGCCTAGTAGTGCAAAGTCCTAAAAATCGATTTCTAAAAAAGTTCTGGAGGATGCACTCAGGGACTTGTAAAACATATACGTTATATATATATTGTAGTATAGCAACCCCACGGGATGCTTGGTTCCAAACAAACAACACGGTCCTTTTAGGGAAGAAACAGCCGCAGACTTGAAGCTTGTGCAAATGGGAGGTCTTTTATTCCAGCATACAGAAGCAAAAACACCACACTTGTCTTTGGAATCACTATTGCAGGTGATTCAGAAAAGAAAACTACAAAAGAAAACCCAACTCAAATGAGAGTACTATCTAGAAACCATAATCTAATAAAGAAAAGAAAAAACACAGCATCTCTTTAGAAGTGTTAGTGCTCCCAGCCCTGCTCTGTGCAGTCTGATGAAAACACTTCTGTCCAGCAATAAGCAGCCTTGGAATTTACCTGTGGCTTAATTGGTTAATTGGCAACAAGTGTGTGAGAGGATAGAGGCCATGCAGGAGTCTGGGCCCTAAATTCCTTCCCTCAATTACTCTCCCAGGCATCTTGTTACCCAACCCATGCACTCTGTCACAATATACGGTATATACTTTGAGTGGCGAGATTATTATGACCACCTGACTTTTTGAGGCAAATTAGCTATAATTTCACGCTGAAGTTGCTAGAGGGCCAGACCATTATAAATAGGGAAGCAGGTTGTTTACCACGACAGTAGAAGTGATTTTTTTCTGAAGATATGGGTAAACAACGCAATTTAACAGCCTTTGAACGTGGGATGATTGTTGGAGCTCGGAGGCATGGAGTGAGTATCAGAAAAACAGCAGAATTTGTTAAATGCTCAAGAGCAGCTGTTAAAGTGTTTAAAGATTGGACTGTCAGCTGAAAATCTGGGTCTGAACGTGCGAATTGTGGCCGTCAGCGACTAGTCAATGTTAGGGCAGAACGGAGAGTGGCAAGACTGGTACAAGACAACAGAAGGGCAACAGTGCATCAAATTACTGCAGATCTTAAATTAGTGTGGAACAACGTCTGAATAGCACAACATACCAAAGCAACGTTGCTGATCAAGTTCATCCTATCATGTTGATGGCGTATCCCAATGGGGATGGCTTTTTCCAACAAGACAATGCGCCATGCCACGGTGCTGGTATTGTGCAAGAGTGGTTTCAAGAACATGAGGGAGAATTTACCTTGCTTAGGTGGCCCCCACAATCACCAGATCTCAATCCAATTGAGCATATGTGGGACGAAGTTGAAAGAGCCAGCTGGTTCCACAACCATCAAATCTCACAGAACTGGACAGTGCTATTCATCAGGCATGGTGTCAGATTCCTCGCATCACCTTTCAACATCTCGTGGAGTCAATGCCAAGAAGAATCGCCGCAGTATTGAAGGCAAAAGGTGGCCCAACGAAGTACTGATGGGGTGGTCATAATAATCTGGCCACTCAGTGTATATATCTATGTATATACTGTACAGTATATTGTGTTGCCTCTGCAATGGGGGGGGGGCAGGCCGATACGCATGTGTTGTTCCACGTCAGATTAGCAGCACCATTTTTGGCTCGACACCAGCATGGTGGGCAGCATAGCTTGATGGGATTGGTAAATGCGATTTTATTTTTCTTATATATTTTTTTTACACGTTTGTAACCTCAATAAAGGTCTCTAGGGGGCTGAAACATCGGTATCAGGGCCGGTGCTAGATTATTTTGCATTCTAGGCAAAATAATCTACTTGCCCACCCCTAGAAAAAATTGTTAACTGTTGAAATGGGGGACACACACACTGTGCGTGCTGGGGGGGCACACTTTGGGGGGGGACACGCACACTGGGCATGGGGGCCGCACATGGTCAGTCGGTGCCCATCTTCCCCCTCCGCTGGTCGGGCCTGGGGTCGGTCTGTGATTCTTTCTTTCCTCTGCCCTCTGTGCCTCTTGTGTGCCTCTTTCATTTGCGTTTTCTTTCCTCTGCCTCGTTCTTTCTTTCCTTCATCTGCCTCGTTCTTTCTTTCCTTCATCTGCCTCGTTCTTTCTTTCCTTCATCTGCCTCTTTCTTTCCTACATCTGCCTCTTTTTTCTTTCTTTTGTGCCTCTTTTTTTCTCTCCTGCTTTTCTTTCTTCTGTGTCTCTTTTTTTTTTTAACCTGTCTCTAGTGGTGCACACATGTCATCTGGCGGCGCCTGCGCGTCACCATAAGATGCCCACCTTCTGAGCCGCTAGCGGGGGTATGCGAGCCAACAATGTTAAGCTTTGTGAGCCGCCTCTGCTGGCTGCATGAGCCGCACAAAGAGGAACGGATACAATAATGGAACCCGGGTTGGGGCCAGCTCCGCCGCTAGGCGTCAGTGCGCTCTAGGTGGTTGCCTAGTGGGAGCACCGGTCCTGGTTGGTACTTTGCTTTTTAATTGAATAGCAATAAATGTATATGTTTTACAAGTCTGAATGCGCCCTCTAGGACTTTTTTAGATATTAAAAATATATATAATATAAATTATATATACGTAGAAATATTAATATTCAATCCTCATTTAAGACAAGTCAGGAGCCACCTCTGGCAAACATGTCTGTATAAGCTACCTAATAAACAGAGGCGGTAACTAATGAGGTTACACATGATCCTAGTTGTGATGGTGCCCAGTCAAGCTGATTGTGTTGCTATGACAATCTTAAACTCAGTTCAGTGCGTTCAGTGTATTTGCATATGTGTGTGTGTATGTCAATTTCTGTCTTTACAGATATATTTGGAAAGATTTGCATAAGTTGAAATGAAGTGTATGTTAAAGTTTTGTCCTCACATTTTGTCCTCAGCCAGGTTCTGTGGTGACTGATTTAGGGCACAGAACAAATATGTAATAAACGTCTCTAATGATCTTCACGTAATAAAATTCCTATTACCTATGGTTTAGGACCGTGGTTCTCAACCTGTGGACCCTCAGGACCCACAATTGTCCTTGGTCATTTAGTCGCGACCCAAAAATAATTGAATTTCTGAAACATAATTTATTCCACAAAACAACGTGTGTAATATTCTACAATGTATAAACTTTGTAAACAATTTTGTAAACAAACAGGGATTCTTTCCAAAATGGATCATGCAGTAATCACAGAACCAGTGAAAATGAGACAAAAACCCAATGAAATAAACTAACTAAAACATATGAAATTAATTAGAATTTAAGGGAAAACTGGGGAAGCTTCTTGCTCTTAGACACTTATTAAGTCTGGGGGGATGGTGACAAAGCAACTCTCACTGAAACCACTACTGAATAAATAATAAAATATTCTAAAAACTTAACTCCTCTGCTCCCCACTCCCCCGCCGTCTGTCTCTGCCGCTGCGCACATTATTTTTTCGCAGCAGCCTGCCCTCCCTGAGCCTACGCAATTTGCACAGGCTGACCGCTACACTGATTGCATAAACTCAAGCTAGTCAAGAGATTGAGAAGTCTGCAGTGCGCGTCTGGCAGGGGCGGATCCAGGGGGGGGGGCAACGGGGCAATTGCCCCCCCCGAGACTTGAGCCGGGGACCCAGATGCCGCCGGGCAGCGCGGGAGTGCCTGCCCGGTCCTGTAGAGTGCGTCCTGTTAAAGGGGAGGTGGCTGCGTGCAGGCGCAGCCGGTCACGTGGTCCGGCTAATCAGGTGGTACTGAGTCTCTGTACCACCTGACTGGCCGGACCGCGTGACCTGCGCACGCACGCAGCCGCATGCCTTTAACAGGACGCACTCTACAGGACTGGGCAGGCACTCCCGCGCTGCCCGGCGGCATCTGGGTCCCCTCAACCCCTGAACACCGGAGCTGGAGGCCTGGAGCAATATCCAGGTGAGAGCTGGGGCAAATCCATGTGTAAACTGGGGGCAAATCCATGAGCTGGGGGCAAATCCATGAGCTGGGCAAATCCATGAGCTGGGCAAATCCATGACCTGGGGGCAAATCCATGAGCTGGGCAAATCCATGAGCTGGGGCAAATCCATGAGCTGGGGGCAAATCCATGAGCTGGGGGCAAATCCATGACCTGGGGGCAAATCCATGACCTGGGGGCAAATCCATGAGCTGGGCAAATCCATGAGCTGGGGCAAATCCATGAGCTGGGGGCAAATCCATGAGCTGGGCAAATCCATGAGCTGGGGGCAAATCCATGAGCTGGGGGCAAATCCATGACCTGGGCAAATCCATGAGCTGGGGGCAAATCCATGAGCTGGGGGCAAATCCATGAGCTGGGCAAATCCATGTGTGAGCTGGGGGCAAATCCATGTGTGAGCTGGGGCAAATCCATGAGCTGGGACAAATCCATGTGTGAGCTGGGGCAAATCCATGTGTGAGCTGGGGCAAATCCATGAGCTGGGGCAAATCCATGAGCTGGGGGCAAATCCATGTGTGAGCTGGGGACTCTCTGCTCCTCTAGATTGTAAAATCCGGGGTGCCCTCTGCTCCTCTAGATTGTAAGATCCTGGGTGTCCTCTGCTCCTCTAGATTGTAAGCTCCTGGGTGCCCTCTGCTCCTCTAGATTGTAAACTCCTGGTGCCCTCTGCTCCTCTAGATTGTAAACTCCTGGGTGCCCTCTGCTCCTCTAGATTGTAAACTCCTGGGTGCCCTCTGCTCCTCTAGATTGTAAACTCCTGGGTGCCCTCTGCTCCTCTAGATTGTAAACTCCTGGGTGCCCTCTGCTCCTCTAGATTGTAAACTCCTGGGTGCCCTCTGCTCCTCTAGATTGTAAACTCCTGGGTGCCCTCTGCTCCTCTAGATTGTAAGCTCCTGGGTGCCCTCTGCTTTTCTAGATTGTAAACTCCTGTGAGCCGGGCCCTCTGCTCCTCTAGATTGTAAGCTCCTGTGAGCCGGACCCTCTGCTCCTCTAGATTGTAAACTCCTGTGAGCCGGACCCTCTGCTCCTCTAGATTGTAAGCTCCTATGAGCCGGGCCCTCTGCTCCTCTAGATTGTAAGCTCCTGTGAGCCGGGCCCTCTGTAAATTCTCGTGAGTTGGGCTCTCTGCTAAAACACCTTATTTTCTGTCAGTGCCCCTCCCGAGACTAGTCTCTGGATCCGCCCCTGGCGTCTGGCACCACCTACTTCCTGAACCTACGCTCTTCAATGCCTCAGAGAGACACTGAAGAGCAATGGAATAGCTTGGACCAATGGGAAAACACCTTCATGAGAGGCTGGCCTATAGAAATATACTTTGTTTCACTGAGATGTGCATTGTGCACAGTGGCTCCTGGTGTTGGGAGTACAGAGCGTGCCACCAATCACCTTTCCATTACAGAGTATCTTACCTGATGCATTGAGTCCCAGGTGGCACCTGGGAACATTCAGAGGTAGCCACACCGCCTGGGACCCGCTGCCATAGGTAAGTTGCATCAGCAGGTCCCAGACATTAGAGAGGCCTGGGGGCACTTGCCCCACGACCCAGTCCACCCCTGGTCGCGACCCACTTTTGGGTCGCGACCCACCACTTGAGAAACACTGGTTTAGGAAGATGCCATGTCTACCAGGAACGGGTCTTTTTAACAGCTTTGTCAGAGGATTTTCAAGATTACTTTAGGTTTGACCAGATTGGCCATGGTGGATAAAGATGAGGTGATTTCAGGACATAAATAATTACCCGACACTAATCAGGTCTATTCAAAGAAAGGTGAACATCTGGAGAATTGGCAGGAGAAGAGAACAATCTAGACCAAATAGCCAATTTGGAAAGTGAGATAAATGGGAGAATTTCCTGGTTTGGCTATTTTGACCATTCTCCTGAGTTTCACCTTTCTTTGAATAGACCTGTATACGTCTTTGACTGAAATGAATTTAAATATCCTAACCATGCAATTGGCAGGTTCTTTCTAAAGAATGGTATTTGAAATGCAAATGGGTATTCATAAAAAAAAACAAATCTGAAGTAAACTTCTAAAACTGAAGCAATAACCATGGAAACCAATGAAAACATTCCACTTGATTGGGTATCCAATGTATCTTTATCTGAAAGTCACAGCAAAGAATGCTGCAGAAAAAACGCTTTTCAAATCAAAAAAGCTGGTGGGGGGAATCACTAGCCACTCATTTACGAAGTAGTGGAGCTGTTGTTTAAATCAAGTAACAACACCTCCAAAGTCTATTTAAACAGCAGCACTGCCATTGAATTTGCCATTTAAGAATATTTTCCCTGAATTGCTCTTAAAACACAGACAATAGTGTTTTCGGAATTTGCTGTTGGCCAGGACTAGGGAATAGAATAAGTATGGCAGTACAAATACAATTTTTGTTGTGGTAAACCATCTAACTACCTTGAAAACACATTTGTTCTCAGGATGACATGATGAGACCAGTGATAAATCACTGGACATTATTCTTTACTTCCAAAAGGTTAAGGATATATTTGACTTCTTTGGCTTGTAAAGGGACAGGGGGAAATATGCTGCAGTCACACGCAGAGTCACTGACCAGGAGCAGGAGGTTACTGTGTGGGACTTGGTGCACAACAAACATCCTGTGGAGAGAAGAAATCATTTTAGTAAGGTGGGCAGGGGTAGGAAAAATGGGTATGCAGAGCTATTTCTGGGGAAAGATCCAGTGAGACTGGAATATACATACCATGTAAACAAAAGGAGAACAGGACATACAGAGCATGTTATCTGAAGGAAGAATGGAATATGTAGGGCATGGTATGCAGGGATGGAGAGGGATGTGCAGAGAATGTTATGTGATGCGAGAGCATCATATTAAAAGACATGGGCCTTATCCCCTTCTTTGCGCTAACACGGGGAAGCTAACGGGGAAAATCTGTGCCTGCAGATTTTCCTGTAGTGTCCCCATATTCTCGGGCTGTTGCTAGCTGAGCACCTCGTCCCAGAATGCAGCGTTAACTGCTGGGATACTCAGGGTAGCACTTCCGCGCTGCTGCAAGTATCACCTCCTGGAGTCCATAGGACTCCATGGAGGGCTGTGCTTCCAGGCCGCAAGCCCTGCACGATCTCACTCCTGCGCCTATTTGTTTCCCAGTCTCACTCGTGGCCAGAAGAACCGGCTGATCGGGCCATCATTGTCGCTGCAGAATGAGAGGAAAGTATCAGATTTATTGGAGGGGGGTCTAGGGGGTGCTACATGATTTTGCATTTGCAGAATCATTTAGCACCAGCTTTTAGAAGTTGCTAAAATGTCGCCTTGCATGTCCCGCTGGTAATTAGTGCTAGCACTTTGTAATTGTATTGGGGGGGGGGGTTAGGGGTGCTAAATGATTTTGCAAATGCAGAATCACTTATCACCAGCTTTTAGGAGGTGCTAAAAATTCAGCTTGTGTGTCCCTGCGGTAATTAGCGCTAGCACTTTGTAATACCTTACTTATCGAAACACTAATGATTGCGCTCCCCATGTTAAGTGAAGGATGCGCGAGTTAGTGCAAAAAATGATGCGCCAACGTGTGTAGTGTCAGGAATGTAATATGGGTGGCATGCGTTAAATATGCTTATCCTTAACGCTTACATATTGAGGGGCTAACGTTAGCGCCATTTAGGGAATAGTGCCCAGAGGTTGGCATATAGGAAATATCATGCAAGGAGAGAAGCATATGCAGAGCATGTTATTCTAGGAAATAGAAGAACATGCAGAGTATAATATGCAATGGAGAGAAGCAAGGAAAGGAGCACAAATACAGCATATTATAAGGTGAGGGAGTCACCTGTAGAGTATATTATGCAATGGGAGAGAGGCACATGCACAGCATGATATGCAAAGGGAGAGATGGACATGCAGAGCACATGATGTAAGGCAAGAGTGGCACATCCACAGCATCTGAAGTGAGAGATGGGTATGCAGAGCTTATTATGTGAGGAAAAAGATGGACATGAATAAAGAACATATTATGTAATGTGACAGAGTCAAAAGCAAAACATATTATGCGAGGAGAGGCATATGCAGAGGACATTAAGAATGGAGAGATAAGCATACTATGTGAGGAGAGAATAGGAAATGCAGAGCATAATAATGGAGGATAGAGAGGCATATGCAGAGTGTATAATGTGGGGCCAGAGATATACATATACAGCTTGTTATATGGGACAAGAGAGGCATATGCAGAAATAAGAACAAATACAGCAATTTATAGAATGAGGAGGAACATGTAGGGCGTTTTAGGGACAGTGACTATCAAGACAAAAATATATTAACAGAACTATTGTACATTACTTTACGGATTTCTAAAATAGTACCATAAAAGCCACACATTGCAGGGAAAAGTAAGTTACATTCCTTTAACATAATACGTGAAGATTTTATTTGGCACATTTAACAGATTATGAAATCTCTCGCTGTTCTGAATGAATATTTTGAGGACCACAGGAGGGCGTGCAAAGGATGTGTTCCTGCTCAGCATAATGAGCTTGCAGAAGAACAGAAGTGATCTGTGTAATGTTATGTAACTCTTCATGTTGTCACTGAAATCGTTAATCCATTGCATATTACATTATTACGTATGAAAACAGACTGTTTATATGAGATGTGAAGATCTTAGCATAATATTATCTAATCATGTAGTCACTAGTCACCTAAGATCCGTATTCAATTTCTGGGTGGAGAGTAGAAACCCAAACTAAATATTAAATGTAAGCCTTACTTTTGGCAGTGACCGCACTGTATCAACCCATTGGAGTCTTTGATTGAGGTCTCATGTACAAAGGCTGGGTATTCCGTGTCACATGGCTGTAACATGTCCTGCTTTTTGTGTTTATGAGCTAGTGAGAGAAACGTGAGATATGGAAAAAGAGATTGCATGAATGATTAATAGCATTGATAGAGATACTATAATGAAGGAAGAAAAAAAGGGTGAAGGTGTTGAGAATAAGGTATAAAGAAAAAGCCCTGGAAAGGGGGAGGTAGAGAGATGAACGAGAAGGAGAAAGAGCAGGGAAGCAAAGGAGAGAAAGAAAAAAGGAACTGGACGTAGAAAGAAGAATACGTAAAACAGAAAAGCGATGATGGAAAGAAAATGAGTAAGGCATTAATGAGTAAACAAAGTGAGCAGAGAGACAAGGAAGAAAGGAAAGAAGTAAGACTCAGAGAGTGAGAGAAAGCAGCATTTTAGAATAAAGATGAGAGAAAAAACAGGATTAATTTGAATAAATAATTTAGCAGCAGCTGGAAAGAATACGTTTCAGTTACTATAAACTAAGCAATTTGAGTAAGTTTAGCATAACCGAGAAAACGTTTTGTACAGTGTATATTTAATATTTTCTTATTTAAAAAAACTTGGGAAAAACAGAAAAACTGTCAGGAAATGATTATGATGACATTCTTCAAACAAGCAAGAGTTACAATTTATTCTTGAGCACATACTTCGGTGATTAACTTGCCACAATCCTCTTTTACTTACAGTGATGGAAGAATGACTTTGCTGTGTGACATAATGCAGGTCAGAAGATGAGTGATACATCAATGAGGTCACATGGTATGAAGAATGGATGAAATAAATGAGAAACAATGTAAGATAATGGATCATACAATACAACAGTATGGGCACTATCACCTGATGTGAGCTAACGTTAGCGATGGTATGTTTCAGCATTAGGTAAATTGAGTCTAGCGCCAGACCAACAGATCATTTGCCTCTCGCTAAAAGTGGGAAAAAACACATTGCATGTCGCTAATAGCAATTCATAGCTCAAGCTTACTGTACTTTCCGCGTTCGATACTTAACATGGGGTGTGCTAGGGATCTTTAGCGCTTTTGTAACGAACAGCTCAGTTGCCTGCGCTAATTTCTGGAGGAACACTAATTGCAATTTTTTTTTAAGAAATTTACCAGGAAGGATACATTGAGATTTCTCTCGTTTTCAAGTATGCCCTGGGTGGCGAGTATGTACCGTTAGGTGTCTTGCCCAAGGACACTTACTAGGGAGGTGCTCTTGCTGGGATCGAACCTGTGTCTCCACAGTCTCTCTCCATGGTTATAGAGCAGTGATGTTCCCTCTACTCCACCCAGCCGGCTAACTTCACCCACCTACTCCACTACCTACTACTCAACCCTGGTGCTGGCTCCATAAAAACAGGTCCTTGCCCCAAATAAACAAGCAATTTAAAGGAATGAAGCACAGGTGTTCTCTTGCCCCCATACACCATAATAATGGATTTGGTCAGCAATGTTGCTGCTGTTGCAGTAGGCTCTATTATGATATATATGTTTCCTTTATCCACATATATCCTAATTCAAATATATTGCCTAATTTTAAACGTTTTATGCTGGGGGTTATTCACAGTATGTAAGCGGTTGATTATTAGGGTGACAGTGTGGACCATGTTTAAAGGGACACGTGGATAAGTCTTGCCCTGAAACATGTATTATTTATATGCTGCAGCAGGGAGATTATTGTCGCTCACCTGGCCTTCTTTTTGGATCTATTAAATGCAATGTAATGATTCTACATGCTGTTGGGTGGCATTTATCATGCAATGCCACTCAGCCTTAATTAATATATGTGTGCATAAAAACATGGATGATATGGCCACCTTCGAGGATTTTAATAATGCAGTGGTGTGAGGGCTATTCACTGGATGTCTTCATACTTATACAAGCCTGTGAGGGCAGAGGATAGGCTTTAGCAATGGCATTTTAGCACCAGGTGATCGGGATAGATATATATATATATACAAACCAGAAAGAGAGCACACCAAACAACATATCCAAACAGAACAAAGGAAACCACAACAGCAGCTAAATTCATTTAAACAGAGATTTTACCAGATTTAACCCTTTAAATGCTTACAAACAATTCTTATCCCCTTCAAAATCACTACAGTTCTTAACCCTTTAATATTGAGCTCTGTTGAAAAATGGTGGAAGTTTAGTTTGCAATGGATGGCCATGGATTGCGTAAGCGTGCCAACAGTGACAATGTATTCCACCCCTGGCAGGTCCTATCATACCAACCTAATGACTGCTCTTATGAGATAAACTTATTTATTGAGGTGCTTGCCCGATCTGGTAAAATCTCTGGGCCCTATTACATTGTTGACGCAAACATTAACGCTCACTTGCGCAAGCATTAACGTTTGCCGCGGTATTTACCGCATATTACAATCCAAACGCAAACGGGTTAAAAACCTGTTTGGGTTTGGTACCTTGCGCTCCTCTGCGCGAGGTTACTGTACTTTGCGCTCCCCATGTTAAGTATAGAGAGCGCAAAGTGTTAATCAGCACTGGATTACAAAGTCCCAGCGCTGATTAACGCCTGGCTCTGGTTAGCAAAAAGTTAACCAGAGCCAGAACCAGGGGCGGACTGACCCATCGGGCACTCGGGCACTGCCCGAGGGCCCGCAGGTCAGTAGGGGCCCGGTTTGGGAAGACACGCAGAGCCCCCGCCGGTTTACCTCTGATCATAGAAATTAACAGGCAGCCAGCGGCGCACTCTGAAAATGCCGCGGTGGTGACTGCACCGCCCCCTCATGTGACGTGTCACGTGAGGGGCGGCGCCAGTGCCACCTGCCTGCTCCCGTTTTAGACTGGGATGCGGGCACGCTGCAGGCTCCACCACGGCATTTTCAGAGTGCGCCGCTGGCTGCCTGTTAATTTCTATGATCAGAGGGAAACCGGCGGGGCCTCACTGTGTCTTCCCAAACCGGGCCCCTACCGACCCGCGGGCCCTCAGACAGAGCCGGTGAGCAACAGGGGGTGGCGCAGGAGCAATATATATCCATGTTTGAGCTGCTGGGGCAATATATATTGGTGTTTGAGCTGCTGGGCAATATATATCGTGTTTGAGCTGCTGGGGGCAATATATATCCACGTTTGAGCTGCTGGGGCAATATATATCTGTGTTTGAGCTGCTGGGGGCAATATATGTCCCTGTGTGAGCTGCTGGGGCAATATATATCCCTGTGTGAGCTGCTGGGGCAATATATATCCCTGTGTGAGCTGCGGGGGCAATATATATCCCTGTGTGAGCTGCGGGGGCAATATATATCCCTGTGTGAGCTACGGGGGCAATATATATCCCTGTGTGAGCTGCTGGGGGCAATATATATCCCTGTGTGAGCTGCTGGGGCAATATATATCCCTGTGTGAGCTGCTGGGGGCAATACATACCCAAGTGTGAGCTGCTGCGGGCAATATATATCCATGTGTGAGCTGCACATTACTGTGGGTTTTATTGCTGTGGAGCTCTGTGATGCGCTCATACACACTGCACATTACTGTGAGATTTTTTGCTGTGCAGCTCTGTAATACGCTCATACACTCTGCACATTCCAGTGAGTTTTATTTCTGTGGAGCTCTGTGATACGCTCATACACTCTGCACATTCCAGTGAGTTTTATTTCTGTGGAGCTCTGTGATATGCAGTGTGTCAGGATTGTACAGTATCTTTTAAAGTGATCGGCAATTTTCCACAGGGACTTTCTGTGCTGTGGCGCAGCCTTAACTGCAATGAGTGGGTGATGGCTGCTGCAGCACTGCGGTGGCCATCTGTAAGTATGGAGGGGGCACAATTCGCTGCTGGGTCCAAGTGGATTTTCAAAAAGGTTATTTTTAGGAGTTCAGAAATAAATTCGTTAGTACAATAATGTACATGTGGGTGTTGCATTGTACGGGGTGGGTTTTTAATGAGTGTGGCCACCTCTGGGTGCGGAACAAGGGGGCCCCATGACCTCCTATTGCCCGGGGGCCCCATTAGTTGTCAGTCCGCCCCGGGACAGAACCTGGTGTTAACGGATTCCGCTTCTGCAGAATCCGTTAACACCAGCAAAAAAAAAGTAAAAAAAGCAGCCTATACTCACCCTCTGTCCCGCAGCGAGGACCGCGGCTCTGTCCGCCTCCTCCGGCCGGCGGGAACACTACTCTGACCGGCCGGATCTCGCAAAGCAAGATCCGGCTGGTCATGTGACTGGCAGAGGGGAACTCACTGGAGTCCTATGGACTCCAGCGAGTGGATGCTCGCAGCTGCGCTCAGCGCTGTCGCGAGCATCCAGCATTTTAACGCTCGCAAACAATGCAGGCAGCATTTTTTGCGCCTGCATTGTGATCTAGCGTTAAAACGCAGGCGCAAGGGGGCAAACAAATGCAAACAGGGTCAAGATTAAATGACACACTGACTACAGTCACTTCTCTCAAATATCTAGGTATGTGGTTAGACCCAAATCTATCTTTTGGCCCCCACATCGAAAAACTCTCATCTAAACTCTACCGCAAACTAGGTGCCCTGTACAGAAACAAATCCTGCCTGAGCCCCGCGGTAAGAAAGCAGATTGTACAACAAATGCTTATGCCAGCCATTGAATACGGAGATGTAGTGTATGCAGCTGCCCCTCAAACACACCTCCAGAAACTTACTACATTGTATAACTCATTCTGTCGCTTTGTGCTACAATGTAACTACATGACCCACCATTGTGACATGTTAAAACTGGCCATCGCTGGAATCTAGATGCACCCTTCACCTTTCCAACCTGGTGTTTAAGAGCTTTTCTGGGAAGCTACCACCCTACCTGAATAGGCTGCTTCCCCCAGCAGTTCCCTCATCCTATAACCTCAGATCCAGGACCAGCACCTTACTTGCAATACCGCAATACAAAAAGAAAGTAGCTCGATCCTCATTTTCCTACAGAGCACCGCAAATATGGAATAACCTCCCAGACACCATCAAATCTTCCCCCAGTCTAAAGTCCCTTAAGAGCTCCCTATTAACATACCTCAATACGAAATGCACCTGTAAACATGTAACATAATGACTTTATTTCCATATTTATTTTTCTGTTAATCTGTATATTTGGTCTTATGTTAATATCTTGCATTTTACTATTTTGTATTTCTGTAACCACTCAATGTTCTTGAACCCAGGACATACTTGAAAACGAGAGAAATCTCAATGTATCCTTCCTGGTAAAATCCTTTATAAATAAATAAATAAAATAAATAAATCGTAATAGAGCCCTCTATGTTTAAATGAATTTAGCTGCTGTAGTGGTTTCCTTTGTTCTGTTTGAATATGTTGTTTGGCGTGCTCTCTTTCTGGTTTGTTGTACCATATTGTCTTGGGATGCACCCGCACTGAAAGTGTAGTAAAGGTTGAGTGCTGCCCCCGTTGTGTGTGTGTGTATATATATATATAAATAGAGACTGCTATGCACTCGTGTTCCCTCCAGTTCCAAGATGCCCGGTACCTGGCACTCGGTGATCAATTGTACATACTTGCAAAGAAATTTCGGCGGCACTCCAGGACTGTTAACTTTCTCTTTTATTGTGACATGAGAGTCAACATTTCAGCTCCTCGTTTGGAGCTTTCCTCAGAACAATATCAATATCAGCCGCAATTTCTTTGCAAGTATGTGTATATATATATATATATATATATATATACACAAAGATAACCTCAATGAGTCAAACCCTGTAATTTAATTGGAAGTTTCATGACATGAAGCTTCCAATTGAATTACCTTCGTCTTACTGCCAAAATTACACTGACTTCCCCATCACATACTACAGTTTTACAATTATAACAAAGTGATTTCATACAATGATAGCCACGCAATTTTTAATCTATTTTAAGATTTCAACGTTGTACGTGAATTTTTTGGTCAGCTAATGAGGTCCATCGATTATCAAGGACAATTTTTGACCTTGACTTTTAGGTTCATTGCCATGGATCATCACTTCTAAGGCTGGGGTCAGACCAGCGCATCTT
Organism: Leptobrachium leishanense; assembly: GCA_009667805.1. Lineage (NCBI taxonomy): Eukaryota > Metazoa > Chordata > Amphibia > Anura > Megophryidae > Leptobrachium > Leptobrachium leishanense. The sequence continues at coordinate 246,981,212 of CM019065.1, forward strand.
TAACGTGCGTTCTGGCGCACTTAATCACGGCCGCACTAGCAGCAAATGACGGGCAATGACAGCCAATATACGAAGTACGGTCGCACGAAAGTCCGGCCGCGCAACGCAAGTGGAAAATGAACGCATTTTTTCGAGAACGCAGAACCGCTAGTACGGACGTACAGAGTGCGCTGCGCCCGCTAGCGGTGTGTGTGTGTGATTTGGAGACGTCAGACCCTACTCGTGTCCGGCCAACATAACGTCCAGACGCAAAAAAGTTTCCTGGTTTGGATTCGTAAAACATCACGCACGAAACTGCGCATCGTATGACCGTTTTCGCATATTCCGTGAAAAAATACATCAATGCGTTCGGACGCACTTTTTTACGTTCGCGTGTAAAAATGCTTTCGTTTGACCCTAGCCTAATATGTACTCAATTAGAGAGTAAACAGACAAGAAGAATAAGAGTATTTCTGTAGATTACAAAAGCTTTGCGTTAGGTTACCCGATTCAAAACATGAGACGAGGCATCAATCTCCTACCTTCTACAGAGTTATCAGAGGACCAAAACGAACAGAAAGTGAACTCCAACAAAAACCTGTATGTGGACAAGAAGAGAGTCGAATGAAGGATCTATAGAAAGTAAATAGAGAATAGTAGTTTAGAGCAGCACTTTAGGTACTGCAGATACTTACAGTACAAAGTTACTGAAGAGCCAGTGAGCTGCAGATATCAAAGCAAAAAGTGGCTGTGAATGAAAGAAATTAGTGTTATAATTTTGGGTCTCACTGTCATAGATTGTGCCACCGTCACAGGAGGGCCAAGCTAATGCTGCTCTGCCCCGAAAGTCCCTGGTAGTACCTTTCCTCCAATGGTCCTGCTTGTCCCAGCTCTCCTGCAGCAGCACAGATGCTCCCTTTCATTAGCCATGAATTTCCATATATAATACAGACAAATCCCTTCCTCAGAACTTCGGCATTGCTCAGCATTCAGCTCCCAGCAAGAGGCCTGTTTCCCTGTAATCGTGTTTCAAGTCTCCATTGAAATGCAGTTCAGATCTCCTACTGTGTATCCTTAGCCTCCTGCCTTACCATGTACAGTTGTGTTCAAAATTCTTCAACCCCCCAATGCTGTAAAGGGTTTTAGGGAATTTAGTGTACATTTGTAATTGTATTCAGAATGAAATCCTACAAGGACTTTTTAAAGAACCATATGCAACTAAAATGAGATCAATTGGTTTTGTAATACAGTAGTAAATGTTTCTTTTGTGAATTCTTCATTGACACAATTATTCAACCCCTTAAAGACTACCACTCTGAAGAACAGAGGTTCATTCAAGTGTTTTCAATCAGGTATTGAAAACACCTGTGGATGTCACGGAGCAGCAATAAAGCATAATAAGCACCAATTAGGCAGCTTTAAAATGACTGTGATACTCAGCTCCTTCTAGACATTTACTGGTGTGGTTACAAACATGGTGAAGTCAAGAGAATGGTCCAGGAAGACAAGAGAAGAGGTGATTACTCTTCACAGGAAGGGCAATGGCTATAAGAAGATTGCAAAGATGTTAAACATACCAAGAGAGACCATAGGAAGCATCATTCGCAAATTCAAGGCAAAGGGCACTGTTGAAACGCTACCTGGTCGTGGCAGAAAGAAGATGCTGACTTTGACTGCTGTGCGCTACCTGAAGCGTAGAGTGGAGAAAAGTCCCCATGTGACTGCTGAGGAACTGAGAAAAGATTTGTCAGATGTGGGTACTGAAGTCTCAGCTCAGACAATACGGCGCACACTGCGTAATGAAGGCCTCCATGCCAGAACTCCCAGGCGCACCCCCTTGCTGTCTCCAAAGAATAAGAAGAGTCGACTGCAGTATGCCAAAAGTCATGTGGACAAACCACAGAAGTTTTGGGATAGTGTTCTGTGGACTGATGAAACAAAATTAGAACTGTTTGGGCCCATAGATCAACGCTATGTTTGGAGGAGGAAGAACAAGGCCTATGAAGAAAAGAACACCTTGCCTACTGTGAAGCATGGCGGGGGGTCAATCATGCTTTGGGGCTGTTTTGCTTCTGCAGGTAAAGGGAAGCTTCAGCGTGTGCAAGGTACCATGAATTCTCTTCAGTACCAGGAGATATTGGATGACAATGTGATGCAGTCCGTCACAAACCTGAGGCTTGGGAGACGTTGGACCTTTCAACAGGACAATGATCCCAAGCATACCTCCAAGTCCACTAGAGCATGGTTGCAGATTAAAGGCTGGAACATTTTGGAGTGGCCATCGCAGTCACCTGATTTAAATCCGATTGAGAACCTCTGGTGGGACTTAAAGAAAGCATTTGCAGTGCGCAAGCCTAAGAATGTGACTGAACTGGAGGCTTTTGCCCATGACGAATGGGCGAAGATACCCGTAGATCGCTGCAAGACACTTGTGTCAAGCTATGCTTCACGTTTAAAAGCTGTTAGTACTTATAACTGTAAAAGGATGTTGTACTAAGTACTAAGATTGAATGTCACTTAGGGGTTGAATAAAACTGATAATGATGTGAGCACAGAAAAGACATTTGTGGTTATTTCATTATAAATGTTATGTTATATTTGTCTGACCTACACGTGCCTCTTTGATTCAATTGTAAGCAAGATGACTGAATGATCAAAATCCATGTCAAACTGGCCAAAACACTCAATTTCAGTGGGGGTTGAATAATTTTGAACACAACTGTACCTACAGTGTTCCTATTGGTCTCAAAGTACCCTGCAATTCCTGTCTCCGATCTCCATTACCCTGCAAACTCCAGTCTCCTGTCTCCAGGTACCCGGCAAATCCAGTCTCATATCTCCAGTACCCCCCCCAGTCTGTTTTAAGTGCCCTGCAAACCCGGTCTCCTTTCTTCAGTGCACCGTAGGTCCAGTTCTCAGCCCTGCCATGTCTTGTTCCTCCCTTCCTTTGTTACTCCTCCCTGCTTCTTCCCTCCGATCAGCCCCATTCCTGCCCTGCCCCTCTCACATGCTCTGGACTTAGTTATACGATCCTGTTTCCATGATTGGAATTGCTCCAATAAACCCCGGTCTAAAACTCCATCTGAGTTTCAAGTTTATCACTACCCTTGGGCTCATACCCTCATCCAACCTCAACTGTGGCACTCACAGGCAAAAAGTATACCTTTTTTATATAAAGGCATATGGCAATATTACAATCTTACTGCTAAGGTTAGCGCTCAGCTTTGTTAACATTAGGTTAATTGGCCCTAGCGCAAGCCGCCCATATTACAATCCGAACGCTAGCCGGTTAAAAAAACCATTAGCGCATCGGAGATTGCGCTCACTTGCCACTTCCATGAGCTTACTGTCCTTTGCGCTCCCTATACTTAACATGAGAGACGCAAAGAGTAATTAGCATTAGGATTAGAAAATTCTAACACTAATTACACCCCGCTGCGGTTAACCATAGCTAGAAACTTTTGCTACCCGATTCCGCTTCTGAGGAATCAGGCAGCACCAGCTTAAAATCCCCCCAAAAAATCAGATACTCCCCTCTCATTCCGTGGCGAGAACGGCGGCCCGTCCCGTCGCTTCTGGTTGCCGGAAGCAGAGTGAGACTGAGGAAAAAAGTCCCCAATCTCCCTCCACGGACCTGCATCTCCCTCCACAGATGCGAGAGGCGAGATCCTGCAGGTCAGCTGACCTGTCAGCACAAGCCTCAATGGAGTCCTATGGACTCTAAGAGGGGATACTGGCGGCGGCGGGTCAGTGCTGCCTCAAGTATCCAAGGGCTTAGGGCCACATTACTAATAGTAATATGGTGCTAAAATGGGGACTCTAAGGGGAAACCTGCAAGTGCAGGTTTTCCACCTTAACATTCCCATTTTAGCAGGCACATTGTAATAGTGCCCATAATGTCTTAATTCAACAGGTAGACATTTTTGTATGTGCCTTAATTACAGCATCTTAACGAACAATTTATAGCATACGATCATGAACAAACACTGTAAAAGAATGTGTTTCGGGATGTTATAAGGATCTTTTGTTTATCTCCCTATACCTGTGCTAACATGGAATTTTTTGGTTCTTACATTCAGCAGACTCCGAGCTCCACTGTGGTGGTGATACGGTAGTTTACACATAGCTTGGTAGTCATATAGAGTGACCCTAGTGAAGGGGGGGAAAAATGACAAGATTAGTGTTGTTCTGGTTTACAAATAATGGCAAAAGACTCATTGAAATGATTCATCATTCTACATTCATACATAGTAACATGAAGAGGAGTTTTACCACTGAGATTTTTACATGTTCTGAGAATTTTACACTTTCATAGAATGGCCTCTGTGGGTAAATGATTTTACGTGGAATGCAACACCACTCATGTTATAAACAGTATTGATAGGGCTGACAATGCTTGTACTATATATTGTATGCCGAGTGATACCTAGGCTCAATTCCCATCCACTTGACATGCACGTCTCTGGTAATAACTGCGAATTGACTTTGCAACAATTACAATCCAGTTGATGGCACACAAATTGAAAGTATTGTGTGAGATAAACAAAAAAAGCTGTATTCTGTCACCGGTAACTAGTAACACATTAGTGAATGAAGAAAAAGGAAATAAAAGACCTTTAAATGGAAATATGTATTAAACACAAGGCAGTTGACAGGCCTTCCTGTACAAATCTATAGTGGAATACAAAACACAACACAGAAATAATGCTAAAGAAATGGGGTTATTCAGAGAGCATTGCAATGTCACCGACAATTCAGGGAATAAAATTTCCCGACCCTGCATTCACCGTAAGGACCCCGATGTGCGAGGAAAAGCTGCTGCAAAAGTGCCAAAATTATCGAATCCAATAATTTTGGTGCGTATGCGCCGGTTTCTAAAAAAAAAATCACAGAAATTATCGGATTAGATCCAATCCTGTAACTGCCGCAAACACGCCTCCCGCTACCGCCAACCTGCCAGACAATTGCTGCAAACACACCGGCCAGCCAGCCAATCGCAGTCGATGAGCCGCTGGACACAGCGTCGACCAGCTGCAGAAAAAAGCCATCAAGGCCTTGGATGGGTAAAAAAAACAAAAAACAATACAATGGAAATTGTCAAATTCGAAACGCTGTTTGCAAAAAAAAATAATGAACAAAAATGTCTGGAATTAACATCTAATATCCTATGAATAATAATGAAAAGATCAGTTACAGAAAAAAGAAAAAACCCTCTTTAAAAAGAAAGGAAAAAATTTGACGAAAAAAATCCCGAAAAGTGCCTTAAAAAAAAGAAAGAGACTTTTTGCTGCAGATTAAAAGAATACATGGCAGAATAAAAAAATAAAACAGAAATACTCTCCTTACGTTGCTCGGTTTCATGGGAACAATTGACACAAGTCTACTTCTTGTATATGTGTATAGTATATTTTGTCACTAAAGAAGTAGAAAAACACACCAAGGGAGAACCCCTGGTAGAACAATCACTTATCCTCAATATCGACTTGGGGATAAACTCCCTTACCAGGATTAAACCTGCAAATAATTGCAAACACAAAAACAAAAAATATTTCCAGACAACTACCCCCAAATGGAATAGCGACTGCTTATTCGGAAGTGGCACAAAAATTGGCACAAATTGCCTTTATTATTCCAAAAGAGACGTTCCCAAATACCAACGTTTAAAAACAACACAAAACAATTGCAACGTGAGGAAACAATGTGCTGTAAATCCGAGTGGCTTTTATATTCAAAGCTAAATTGCCTCAGTAGGGTGGGGTCAAAATAGCAGGCAAAGACGAGGTTCTTATGTTAACGTTCAACTTGAGTTGTTTGAAACCAACAAATGCCATAACTGACCACTTGCCACACACCTTGCTAGCCCTAATGCTTAAAGATTCTGCTCTTACCCTCACATCTGCACATACAAGACACAAGTTAAAATCAAAACATTAAGCAATCAGCTCGATAGGTGAAATACAGTGGTCCACAATCAGATTTGCCCACAGTCCCACTACATGTGGTAATAGGATGCATTGTGGAGGGGATTATGTGGTGAAGCAGACATTGGTCTAGATGCCACCTGCAGATTATCTTGTAGCTTTTTTTTCTGTTTGTTTTGAGTAGCACACAGGTGACCAGTAGACATGTGCGCAGCACAAAATTTCATTTTGGACAAAAGGATTCATCCTAAAATGCAATTTATTTAGTTGCTAAAATTTTTTTTGGAGTTCTTTAGAATGAAAACGAATTTCATTCATCCGAAAACCAGCGGATACAATTAATATTGTAGTGGTGGCTCCTCAGAGGGCTGAGATCGGCTGCTTGTTACAGTATCGCTCACTCTCTGCACAATGTGTCAGGCAAAGCTGTTACAGTAACTGACTGCTGCTCATCACAGCGATCAGAGTTTCAGTAAAATTAGGAAATAATAGTGTTATAACCTCTTATATATAAGAATATTAACACTATTATTTCCTTGTTTTACGGAAATTCTGAGCGCCGTGATGAGCAGCAGTCAGTTACTGTAACAGCTGAGCCTGATACATTGTACTGAGAGATGATGTAACAAGCAGCCAATCTCAGCGCTCACAGCCACTGGATTTAAAGGGCTAAAAAAATGTTCTTCCCTGTATAAGGTATAGAACATCCTCCTGCATTAATTAATACCCCTCTCTGTATAATTTATAGAACATCCTCCTGAATTAATTAATGTCCCTCCCTATATAGAACAACCTCCTCAATTTATACCCCTCTCTGTATATATTAATGCAGTAGGGTGTTATATACAGAGAGGGACATCCTCCTGCATTAATTAATGCCGTAGGGTGTTATATACAGAGAAGGACCTCCTCCTGCATTAATTAATGCCTCTCTCTGTATAGAACATAATACTGCATTGGCATGTGGAGGGTGCAGAACTTTGGAATGCAATGCTTATCCAGCACAGGAGAGGGAACTTTTACTTAAACTTTGTAACTCTGTGGGGGAGACAGACAGGATTATAAAAGCAGGGGAGAGGGAAAATATGAACGTAAATCAGTCTGAAAGCTCAGAGAAGATACGACTGTCAAAAATGTATTTTTTTTATAAAATAAAGCACTTTAAATCCAGGGAAAACATTCAAATAAATCTTACTAGTCAGGTTTCTCCGGTGTGTTCGGTGGGGTGAGAAACAGCTGGATTACCCCCACCGAACACGCCGGAGAAATCCGACTAGCCGACGATCACAGCGCAGAGCAGCCACCGGAAAAACCCGACACGCAGGCGAACGAGACTCGGCAGATTCTATGAGGTCAGGAGGCCTGTGCTTCATGAGGCATGAGGTGTTTGGGCTTTGAACTACCCAGAAGCAAAAACATCAGAACATTTAGGCTACAGTCTGTCTTACCTGCTCGGATATCCTGTCCTTTCTTGTCCTATGGATGAAGAGAGGAAAATTGCCTGCAGACGAGAGAGGTGAGGGTACCCACCAAATAAGCAGTACCACACGCTAACAAGTTGAGCCTGGAATTTTAAGGCTCCACCATCGGTGAGTTTGTCTAACTTTCACCTTACCTTACCTACCGTATATACTCCCGTATAAGCCGAGTTTTTTTACTCAGACTTTGAGTCAAAAAAACGCAATTCGGCTTATACGCGAGTCAAGGAGCGCAGCAATCGGCAACCTACGGCCCGCCGGCCGTAGAATTAAGGCCCGCCGGTGTCCGTGACAGTTTCACGGACACCCGGCCCGCGCCGGCCTGCTCCTTCGATGACAGCAGCACCCCGTTGGATGAGGCGACGCCGGGCGGAGAACGTGACGTGGTATCGGCGCGTCGGTCAGCTCAGCGTCAGGCGGGTTGCTTTAACGTGAGGAAGGACACGGGCCGCCCAGACACACCGCCGCTGGGGAGACGCGGGTACAGCTCGAGAAGAGGAAAAGAACCCGGGGCGGGCTCCACGAACACCAAATCAGCCGCGCCGACTTCCTACCTCTACCCCCCCGCGCGTTGCATCCTGGGCCCGGCTCTGTGACCCGTGGAATCACCGCTGTCCTGTAACTACCTCCTCTGCTCCTGTGACCCCGGGGCTGCCCGCCTTCCCCCCGCGGAGGATGGCCTCGGCGCTTGCAGGGATGTCTGGATTTGGGAGTTCCTGAACTGAAGACCCTTGTCTGTGCACGGTGAGTGGGGGGGGGGAGTGTAAAATCACCTGAAATATCAAAAATACTTATAAAAAAAAGACTGTCAGCAACATCTGCCTGGTTTTATTTAAAGGCAAAAGAATGGGAACTCTATTAAAGAGCATGAACATTAAAGGTATTATTATGCCCCAAATAAGACAAACCCAAAATGTGTAGCAGGTTGTTTTGGGCATGATTGGTGCAATTTAAAGGGTAATACATGGTGCATCTAATAGAATGAATGTTCCTAGTGTTGGGAATATATATGTAGATTTTTTTTGGTATCTATTTTTATTTTTGAAATTTACCAGTGGCTGCTGCATTTCCCACTTAGGCTTATACGCGAGTCAATAAGTTTTCACAGGTTTTTTGGGAAAAAGTAGGGGGGTCGGCTTATACACGGGTCGGCTTATACCCGAGTATATACGGTAAGTATTTGGCTATAAGCTACGCTATGAGGATGTCTCTCTCTTCTTCCACTTCCCTGTACCTGAGACAATCAAGCAAGCTCTAAAGAAAGGCAGAGGCTACCCTCAATCAGGCCCAAGGCACTTCACACTAGAGCCGGTACACGAGGCTCTAAAAAGCGTAAGTGTTCCCTTGTCTATGGGCACTTGACTCTCTATAAGGCAATATTGCACTATTATTGTCTCCTTTTTTGGTTCCTTTCTTTTCCTCTCTTCCTTTTCCTTTCCCATTTTTTGGGAATCGGGAGTCTGCACAGGACTTAGGTGAAGATACTGTATCAAGACCCTACGTATACATCCGGACTGTCTACGTGGAGATCGAAAAAGATTCCTTTATATCTCCAACATAGAACATATGGTCGGTGGGACTGTTTTTTGCTTTCACTCTTGATTTGGAAAGCAGGACTTGAATAAAATAGCTGCTCTAAGGACTTTCTTATGCACTTTCATATGCACTTATATATGCACTTATATTCGCATTTGCACTTTATGTGATTGTGTATGCACTTTTGTTTGCATTTGTACTTTAGCAGTTTCTTCTGCAGCATATGCAATTTGTTTGCTTAAATTGCACAGTGGCACTATTGCACATAGATTATTAACGGCTGCATTCAAGTGGTCGTTTCGACCGTGCACTTCCCGGAATATTGGGAACACCGCACACAACTTTTTTTAGGCACATCATGTACTGTATGTCTTTTAAGATTTCAATTGAGGGGCGTGGCCGGCAGCCATACTGAGCAGCCGCATGTGAGGTGAGCTCTCTCTCCACCGACTGATTCTCCCGCTGTAGCGGCTCAAAACGGCGGCGGTTTGCGCCACAAACGGCCTCATTAGCCTCAGAACTCACCCTGGCACCCGATGGCACCAAGCAAAACCCCAAAAACGGCCGAGGTATCGCGATTCGGGAAGGCCCGGGAAAGGCTGCAAGATGGCGCCCGGACCTCCCGCAATTCCGGATCGCCGAGATCGATCCCTCTGGAGGAGGGGGATTTTCCTCCCCTGCTTCTGTCAGCATCTGCCCCTGCTTCTGGGCTTCAGCTCCAATCTCTGCTCCAGGACCTCAGAACTACTATTCAGGAGGATTTCCGGTCTATCACAGCTAATCTTCATCAGGAAATTTGTGATCTGGGTGAGCGTACTGATGCATTAGAAACAAAAACTGACGAACTGTGCTTAGCCCATAACGACCTTGTAGATGCTTATAAGGAGTTAAAAACCACCCACGAATCGTTATTACTTAAGGTGACCGACTTAGAAGACCGTTCCCGCAGAAACAATATATGAGTGCGAGGAATCCCTGAAACGGTTAAACCTGGGGACTTGACCACATATTTGCTGACCCTATTTCGAACTTTGCTACCGGAAAAGCTGGACGCGGACTTACAGCTCGACAGAGTACACCGTATCCCGAAGCCGCGTCACCTGGACCAAACGGTTCCTAGAGACGTTTTGATGAGGGTGCACTTCTTCCGGATCAAAGAATCCCTTCTCTCCGCTATGAGAATCGCAACGGCCTTGCCTCCGCCATACACCGATCTTCTGTTTTTCCCTGATTTATCCGCTGCTACTATGTCAAAACGCAAAGAATTCCTACCTGTGACCAAGGTCTTGCGAAATCACCAGATTCAGTATCGCTGGGGATTTCCACTGAAGCTTCTGGTGACCTGCAACGGAGCGCTGACAGTCTTGCGGGACGTCGGCGAAGGCCTAGCTGCTCTTCAGACGTGGAATCTATTGGGTGAATTCACGCCACCTCAACAAGCTCCCCCCGTCATCGCAAAAGGTCTCACCGGAGTGGCACCGAGTGAACACGACGAAATAAAAGCTACTTAGAGGTCCTACATTTGCAGACCTCTGGGTTTGTGGCATCCGTGAGATTCCTGAGGTTTATATTGACCTGACCGAACGCGCTACGACTTGGATAAAGCAGGAGCATCGCTGGGTGGCCGCTTTTTTCCTGCTCTCCTTCTCCACCTCTGGAGGGTGTCTGTCCGAGCACACCCCTCTACTCCCCCTGGTATGACCAGGGTTGGCCCGAGTCTTCTGTGGCCTAGGAGAGGTACTGTATATATTTTTCCAGTGCCGCTTGCACTGAACGTTTTTTTTTCAGTTTTTATCCTTTATTTGTTGTTTCCCTTTTCTTTTTTGTTTTCTTTGCACCACATTACTCTTTTTCGAAGCTTCATTTGCAACTCAGAAGCTGTTCTGGACAGGCCCGATTTTTCTGGTATTATGTGCGTAATTGTCTAACGTTAAATGTTCCTTGTAGGATGTTTCACCGACGGGGAAGCGAGACCCAGAGATGAGTATTTTGTGTATTTTGTCTGCTCTTCTTGACCTATTTCAAAATGTATAATGGTATTTAAAATTGTTTCGTTAAATGTGCAGGGTCTGAATGTCCCATATAAACGACACTCTCTGTATGCTGATCTGAGACACCAACCCCCTGACGTGGTGTGTCTTCAGGAAACCCACTTTAAAACGTCTGCCCACCCTAAACTGTACCTCCCACATTACTCCCATCACTTCCACGCCACGGCTCCTGTGAAAGCGAGAGGAGTCTCCATCCTAATTCATCAGAATGTGGGTTTTAACCTGCACATGGTGATCACCGACCCTAATGGGCGATACCTCTTTCTAATATGTGATATAAATCGTGCCCCATATACCATCGCTAATTTCTACTGTCCTAATACTGGTCAACTCACCTTCCTCCGTACAGCAATGGTTAAGTTGCTTGAAGTCTCCTCGGGACGACTCGTGATCTGTGGAGACTTTAATCAATCCCTTGACTTGCCGCCCCGATCTACCAGAGTGCAGCGGTCTGCAGCGCGCAACTTTGCTGCTCTTTTGGCGAAGTTCCAACTATTTGACATCTGGCGCATTTTGCACCCTGATGACTGTGACTATACTTTTTACTCAGGAGCGCATAAAACTTACTCCAGAATAGACTACTTCTTTGTGACGGCGGACCTACTGAATTTGGTATCTGATTGCAAACTGGGCTCTATGTCTTGGTCAGACCACGCACCTATCACTCTACAACTCCCTGACTCCCGTGCCCCTACGGGACGATCACCCTGGCGTTTAAACGAGTCCCTTATGTCCCGTCCGGAGGTTGTAGAGGATGTTCAGCGCACCTTAGAGAATTACTTTAAAAAGAACACCACCCCAGACGTGAACGCCCTTACTATATGGCAAGCACATAAAACGGTAGTGAGAGGCGAACTGATTAAAAAGCAGAACTCTTCCCATAGACTGACCTTACTGCACCAAATACACCAAGCCACGACCCTACATAAGAAACAAACCGACCCGATTACACGATCCACCTTAGTTGGACTTCAACTGCAGTTGACGGAAATGGATAAACGAGATTACGTATGGGCGGCACGCAGGTTGCGAACTAAGATGTATCTGTACAATAATAAGACGAGTAGGATAATGGCCAATAGATTAAGAAAAAAGGTGGCAAAGTCTAAAATTGATCATCTGACAGCTGCAGACGGATCAGCGCGCTACCACCCTCAGAGATTGCGGATTCTTTTGCCGAGTATTACTCCACTTTGTATAATTTAAAACACAAGACCACGCTGCCTCAACCCAATGTATCAGAGATTTTTCCTTTCCTCCAGCGCCTGCACCTACCTTCACTGCCGGACACATATCTTCCCAATCTAATCTCCTCTCCCTCTCTGACAGAACTCACCTTGGCCCTATCCTCCCTCAAATCTAATAAAGCGCCGGGCCCGGACGGTTTCACGGCAGCCTACTATAAATCCTTTTCAGCTCGCCTTAATGCCCCTCTCCTCTCTGCACTCACGTATTTAAATCAGGGACCGCAACTACTGATTGGTTGTCCGCTACTATAGTAACTATACCCAAAACGTCTCCACCTGCAGATCAATGTTCCAAATATAGACCTATATCTCTTATTAATGTAGGTGCTAAACTTTATGCTAAGATACTAGCTACCAGACTGGTCGACGTCATGCCCCTTCTAATAGCTGATGACCAGGTTGGGTTTATCACATCCAGACAGGGCCCTGATAACACTATCAAGGCTATGGCTTTGATGGACCATGCTATGCGATCCAACACACCGACTCTGATGCTTTCGCTAGATGCGGAAAAGGCGTTTGACCGACTCTATTGGGTGTTCTTGGAACACACTTTACTGAAATTTAATTTTCCCCGAGAGTTTATTGGAGCTGTTTTGGCGCTATATTCCTGTTCAAATGCCCGTGTCTTAACAGCAGGTTTTCAGTCCTCCGTGATTTCCATAACGAATGGCACCAGGCAGGGCTGCCCTCTCTCCCCCATTCTATACGCACTAGCACTGGAACCACTTGCACAAGCTATAAGACAAGCTGATGAGGTGGAGGGTCTTATGGTAGGCCCTTCGACTTATAAATTAAGTCTTTTTGCGGATGACATCCTACTTACGTTGACCAATCCCCTTACCTCCTTGCCTGCCCTTCACTCCATTTTAGAGACATATGGGAAATTGTCTTACCATAAAATTAATGTTCATAAAACCCAAGCCCTACCATATAGTATCTCGGTCTCTGATCTAGCCTCCCTCAAACAAACCTACCCATATGACTGGCGTAATAGCTCCCTGACATATTTGGGAATCAAGCTGACATTTACCAAATCCCAACTTTTTGCGCTTAACTATACACCTCTTCTTGCTCTAACCTCTAACCTGTGTCAACAATAGAAACATAGAAAAAAAAAATGTCGGCAGATAAGAACCTTTCGGCCCATCTAGTCTGCCCAATTACATGGATACTTAACCTGGATTTATCTTTTGTTTAGGATAGCCTTATGCCTATCCCATGCTTGCTTAAAATTAGACAATGGTCTAATGTAGAGATATCATGGGCAGGAAGGATTAATGCGATAAAAATGATGTTACTGCCTAAATTGTTGTATGTTTTTAGGGCATTGCCGCTAATAGTCCCGCTGTCCTTTTTTGCGACTATTCTCTCAACCCTCTCTAACTTTATATGGCGAGGCAGGAGGCCTCGCATTAAAATTGCTCTTTTACACCAACCTGTGGCCAGAGGGGGATTGGGTTTACCCAATTTACTCTTGTACTATAGGGCAGCTGTGATGACGAACCTTGGCCGCCTCTTTACGGGGATTAATCTCCCCCAGTGGACTGCCCTGCTCTTACCCTGCACGCTCCCACATGATTTTTGGGGATTTTTATGGACGCCAAAAGCCTCCAGACCGCTACTAAATGTGCTACCTGACTTGGCGACACTTCTCATACGTGTCTGGGATGTGACGCGCTCTGCCCTGACGGCAATACACCCTCTATCTTTGGCCTCCCCCATATCGATATTTACTCACCTGATCCCTGATTTTGATCCCCGCCCGTGGAGCCATGCTTTACTAGGCAAATTATTTTATTTCTATGCCTCGCATGACCTTCTTCCCTTCCTGCAGCTAAAGGAGAAACACTCCCTACATGCTAAACTCGGCTTTCATTTTTTGAGGTTACGCTCTTGTCTCTCGCAGTACGGTCTGATACATCTCCCCCCCAACTCGGACCTCCTTACTCTGTTTGAAAACTACTGTTTGCACCCCACTCCCGAAACGCGTCTCTTGTCTCTGGTATATCAACAGTTATTGACGAGACCTCAGATTAAACGGTGGCGATTCCAAGAGACATGGGAACGAGACCTGAATTAATCTTTTACCTCAGACCAATGGAGAGACAGTTTTTTATTGGACTGTAAAAAGTTTAGATGTATCTCGCTGACGGAAGCTAGGAAGAAGGTTCTGTACCGCTGGTATATTACCCCCGACAGGGAACACCATTTTAAACCTAACGTTTCTAAGACCTGTTGGAGGTGTGAGGAGGAGGATGGGTCGTTTTTCCATGTATGGTGGTCATGCTCCCGTCTTACAATTTTTTGGGATCAGATAGCCTCACTGAGTTCGGAGGTCCTAGGAGTGGATATTATCCCATCTCCTGATATTTTTCTCCTTCAAATGTTCCCCTCATCCCTTACCCATTTCCAGAAACAACTCCTAGCCCATATTTTATCTGTCACCACTAATTTCATAGCTTTCAACTGGAAAACAGATAAGGTGCCCACAGTGGGTATGGTTAAAACTAGAATGGGGGAATTAAGGTCCCTTGATGCCATGGCCAGGTCATTGATGGGATTGAAAGGGGTGGGCAAAGATCACTGGACTATTTGGGATACTTATACCGTCACACTTTAGGGTCTTGTTAGGGCTATTTCAGTGACTTATATATGTTGACGTCATATAGTTCGGTGAAGCTCTAATGTCTTGTTATAATATGTTTTATATTGTGGTGCATATCTTTATTTCCCTGTTTTCCCCTTTTTTGATTTTTGTACCCTCTTTTTTTATTTTCTTGAAAATTCAATAAACTTTATATTTTAAAAAAAAAAGATTTGAATTGATTAATCTCAAAAGAGACTGTGCCACTAGGACCCACCCTTTTCTTTTGACGTGGAAATATATCTGTATACTGAATGGCTATAAGTTTTATGAATTCTAATAAAAAGATCTATCTGAACAAAGACTAGTCAGATATGATGAAAGCTGCACATTGTGTGTAACTGATTTTAATGTCTCCGCTATAGCGAGCGCAGCGTCATGCCTTATTTTTCTTATATTAGAAGGAACTTGCAGAGGTTTTTAGAATTCCTGTTGTGGTAATTATAAATAATAATTTGATTAGGTTAATTTATTTTTTAACAGCTCTTATCAAAGGGAGCATGACAGTAGACACCCCTGCTTTGTGCCATTTAGAATCTATAGCGCAGAGAACCCCCATACTCCAAAAAAACACTTGGGGGATCAATGCCTGTACATAGAAATAGGGGTCTGAGACCAACTGTGTGCATGGTTTTCCAGCAGAATAACTAGCTGACCCTTCTATGAGTCAAGCAGGAAATGCATGAGGGGCTAGAATGATTTTATTTTTACCATACATTAATTTTGATGTTGGAAGCTATTGACAGGTCAGGACGCCGAGAAATACCATCGGACTATTAAATTGCATGGTCAGAGTGCAAAATTTTTACAACCAGGTTTTATCAATGAATCTTGAACATGCCTGCATTCCCTTCACCTTTCCCCAAAGACCATTTTTTAATTTAAATGTAACACATGGGGTGGATAACTGAATGATGTAGTGAAAGAGTAAAAGAGAAACAGATCTGATAAACATAGGATAATGGAAACAGCCAAACTGCATGAAGAAAAACCTGCACAACTCTTCATTAGAAACACATATATTTTTTTTTAAAGACTTTATTTATAGAAATCAGGGCAGATCATATAAACAGAAACACATGGTATGACCAATATGACATGGGGATCAGTTTCTGACCCAAATTTTACATAGAGGACATAACAAAGGAGGCAAAAGAAAAAGAGAGGATAGGGCGAGTCACCAGGAGTACAAGACAACATGGACCACTAGGAAGGGGAGGGACAAAACACACAAAGACAGTACAAGACAACATGAAACAACAAACAAAGGCACTATATGAGTTGAGAACAAGCTGATATTTGAGCATAAGTCACCAGCCATTCATTCACAAAAAAGGCTGCTAGTTCCCAAAGGAGTCCCAAATATCCCACACCATCCGGTATGCCGATAATGAATGATGCATTTTCGCCGAGCGTTCGTCCATTAACTGGATGTGCTCCATGATCTGTAGTAAGCGTCTCTGTGGAGGGAGCCTCGGGGATCTCCATGTCTCGGCCACTGCCTTCCTTGCCGCCAGTAAAAATTTTAAGAGGAGACGGTTGCGGTGCAGGGTGAAGTCCGGTACCGGGTTGGCAAACAAATAATTCCAGGGATCCCTTGGAACACCGGGTCCGAAGATCTGTTCCAGCAGAGCCTGTTCCGAGTCCGAATATTTGGATATCGCCGGGCATGACCACCACATATGAGCCTGAGTGCCCCGTCCCCCACATCCCCTCCAGCAGTCGTCCGGGATATCAGCGTTAGCCTTATGGAGGAGCATCGGAGTGGTGTACCACCTCATCATAGTCTTCAGTACCTGCTCCTGTAAGGTAGTGCATATGGAGACTTTCCGAGCTGCTTCCCAGATATCCAACCATTCGTCTCCTTCGAGAGTTGATCCAAGGTCCCTCTCCCACGCGGCCATGTAGGTGATAGTAGGCAAGGCGGGCGTGCTCGTCAGGTGGGTATAGAGTCTAGAAATAAGCCCTGGTGCGGATCTCCAGACAAACACAATCGTTCGAAGAAAGTGAGCGGAGAGGAGCCAGCTATTTTTATTCTCGGGAGTAGAGGCAAAATGACAGAGCTGCATGTACTGGAAAAAATCCTGCGGAGCCAGCTAGATACGGGCAGAGAGAGATTCGAAAGAATAAAGTCCTGCGCGATCCTGCATGTCCCTGATCCTGAGGATGCCTCCCTTGAAAAATCTAGGGAATTGTTCCGGTGACTGCCCCGGTGGGAACTCTGGATTTATCCATAGAGGGAGCATGGAAGATGATCCTTGGCAAAGTTTTTTTAGGGAGGCAAGGGAATCCTATAGTGCAAACGAGTGCCGTAGTGGAGGACAGGGTGCAGGCTCTGTAGGTCTAAGCCGTTTTGGAAGCCACATCCAGTATCTGGGATCCTCCGCGTACGAGCAAGCTGTTTCAAAGTCCACCCAGTGGTGAGTGTTGGGTGGGGAGTGTAGCGTCACTATTTGTGACAGTTGCACCGCTTGGTAGTACCATAACAGATTAGGAAGTCCGAGGCCCCCCCCAACTCTCTAGGGCAATAGTGTTGAGCGAGCCACCCTGCGTCTCCCTCCCCGCCATACAAAAGCATCAATATTAGATTGCAAAAACCTGAGGTCACTCGGGTCGACGGGAAATGGAAGCGCCTGAAACAGGTATAGTAAGCGTGGTAATAAATTCATTTTAATGCAGTGGACTCTACCGAGCCAGGAGATACATTCCTTGTTCCAAACCTCAATCTCCCGTCGAAGCTTAGCAAACAGAGGTGGATAATTCACCTTGTAGAAATCTTTATACTTGCTCGGCAAATGTATACCCAAGTACGGGATTGAGGCGGATGCTATCTTAAACCCAAATTTAGCGGTCAAAATGTTAATTCTATGCTGGGAAATGTGGAAGGGTAAGAGAACTGATTTATCAAGGTTAACTTTATACCCCAATAGAGCTGAAAAATGGGACAGCAAAGCGGAGGTGGCCACCAGCGAGGACTCCGGGGAGGTCAGGGTAAGCAATACGTCGTCCGCGTAGGCAGATACTTTAAAGGATTCGTCATGAACCGTGATGCCCTTTATGTCAGGGGAGGAGCATATATGGAGCAGCAGGGGGTTCTAGGATGAGAGCGGAGAAGAGGGGAGAGAGGGGACAACCCTGGCGGGTTCCATTATGAATAGAAAAAGGGGTCGCCTGAGAACCGGGAATGGAGACATCAGCCCTAGGGTTATGGTAGAGGGCCCAGACAGCTGAGCAGAAGTCCGGGGGAAAAGACATATGTTCCAGTAGGGCAAAGAGAAAAGGCCATTCAATGCGGTCGAACGCCTTCTCCGCGTCCAGCGACAGAAGCAGAGAAGGACTACCCTCTTTCTTAAGTGCCAAATCGCGCTGGCCGCCCTACGGGTGTTCTCGTACGCCTGGCGCCCCTGAATGAATCTCACCTGATCAGGGTGTACGATCGACGGCAACAGTGGGTTGAGTATGGTAGCCAACAGCTTGGCATAGAGCTTGACATCCAGATTCAACAGGGAGATGGGGAGATACCCAGATGGGTTTGAGAGGTTTTTGCCCGGCTTAGGGAGAACCACCAGGGACGCCAAGAGAGAGTCGTTCGGAAAAGGGCTGCCCCCCTTGACTGCATTAAATAGGGTGACGAGGTGGGGGCCCAGAATCAGGGAAAAGGTCTTATAGTAGCGGGCTGTGAAGTCGTCCTGGCCGGGGGCTTTATTTAGTTTAAGCATAGTCACGGCCTCCGATATCATCTCGAGAGAGAAGTCTCTCGCAAGCGCCTCGCGTTGGGACGAGGAGAGTTTGGGCAAGTCAATACTGGAAAGGAAGGAATTAATATCATCAATATGGGAAACAGTGGGGGGCGAGTGAAGCGTGGAGTGATTATAAAAGGGATGAGTAGTATTCTGTAAAGGCTCGCTTGATACTCTGCGGGGAACTAATTGGTCTGCCTGAAGAATCTTTAAGGGAGGTAATACGGGACACCGGAGGACGAGGGTGGATCTGTCGCGCTAACAGAGTGTCCATTTTGTTCGCGGATTCGTAATATCTGCTCTTCGTCCAGGTCATTGTCCTGGCGACATCTTCGAGCAACAACCTGTTCAGAGCATGTCGGGTACCCTGTAAACGATCAAAACCCTCCTGTGAGGGTGCTAATTTGTGAGCTAGTTCTTGCGCTTGCAATGTGTGCTGCAATTCTAGGGCGCTGCGCAACTTGAGGCGTTTGCGGTAAGAAACTTTTTTTAATGATCTCCCCTCGCAACACTGCTTTGGGCGCTGCCCAGACGTTGGAAAATGAGACGTCCTCCGTGATGTTATCACGGAAGTACGCCTCCAGCTCTCCTGTTAGCTCCTCAACCAGACCCGCATCCTACAATGTGTGGGAGCCAAGCCGTCAGTTCCACACCGGGTAGCAGTCGGGGAGACTGAGCTCCACTGCCACCTCCGCGTGGTCCGACCAACTGATAACCCCTATAGAGGCCGCCTTCACCCATGGGAGGAGGGTGGGAGAAATAAGAATGTTATCGATTCTGGAGTAGGACCAGTGGGGATTAGAATAAAAGGTAAAGTCTTTAGCGGAGGGATGGGAGACCCGCCATATGTCGATCAGTGCCCGCTGAGTCAAGAATGTGCCAAACAAGGCGTCCTGTCTTGACCCAACGGCCGGGGGAGAGTCAGTGTCAGGGTGGAACCGATCAATCGCGAGGCAGGGGACCACGTTAAAGTCCCCGCATATTAGTACCTCCCCCGAGGCACATCTGTCCAAGTCAGCATGGAGGGTTTCCCAGAAAAGCTTATCTGGTGTGTTCGGGGCATATACATTAACCAAGGTGATGGGTCTCAGACCCAAAGTGCCAGAGAGTATAACATAGCGTGCAGCCTGATCCGTGTAAACATCATGTTTAGTAAAAAGACAAATTTTATGTATGAGGATAGCAATTCCGTTTTGTTTGTTGAGAGCGCAGGAGGAAAACACCTGGGGAAATTAGGGATCACGTAGCCTATGCGAGTCCTGCCGAGGCTGTCTGGTCTCCTGGAGAAATGCTATGTCGACATGCTTACGTCGAAGATCACAGAATAACAATCTCCTTTTTTGGGGGGAATTTAAGCCCTTCACATTAACTGACAGGGCGGTCACCTTGTTAGGTGGCATTGATGGACCTAAGGATGAGGCAACGTTTTACTCCAGCGCTCCCAACCCACGTCAGTGCCAGACTCCCAAATAACACAGACAGGACAACACCCAGACGAACAGATCGACCAAAAACAGGGCACAGGAGGGGGGAAGCAAAAGGGGGAAGAGACATAAAAACAGTACGCAAAAGGAGGAAGGCCCTGAGACAATCTCAACAGAGTCTCGAGTAATCCCTCGAAAGGGGGGACGGAGAAGGAGGACATGTACTCAGCACATGACACCTCCTCATTTGACGCATATATGTTATATGTACTTGTAAAGAACCCAAGAAGAAGAAATATGATATTATAGTGTATTCGCAGATCAAAAAACAGAAAATCAATGAAGTAAACAGGAATTATAACAGCGGCCAAAACCCAGACGGTGCCGTGGGAGACGGAGGGGTAAGACCTCCGCCCCAACAGGACACCGTTACCCGAGTGACCATGGGCCCAATGGCCCCAGCACTAACAACTTTACCCAACGTGCCCGCAATCAGAGATCATCGCTGGGGTGAGGTCCGCCGGACGAAGAAGACTCAGACCCAGTCGGCCCCATTATGCTTTTCTCAGGTCGGAGGGCGAGGGGATCCCGACGATGGAATTTTTATTATTATTATTATTTATTTATAAAGTGCCAGCATATTCCGCAGCGCTGTACAATAGGCACAGTATGGACGGGTTACAATACATTGAACAACATTTGACAAACAGTACAAGAGGGGATGAGGCCCTATTCCCATAGGAACTCACAATCTAGAGGGGTTGGGGTTGGAAACAGGAGGAGAGGACTGCAAGGTGAGAGTGATTGATGGTTGCGTCAGTGAGTTGGGTGGTAGGCTTCCCTAAATAGGAATGTTTTAAGGGAGCGTTTGAAGGAAGAGAAATTAGGGGAAAGTCTGACCGTACGAGGGATAGCGTTCCAGAGAATGGGGGCTGTGCGTGTGAAGTCCTGCAGTCTATCATGGGAAGAGGTGATGCGGGGAGAAGCTAGGCGCAGGTCGCTGTTTGACCTTAGGGAGGGGGCTGGGGTGTATTTGGTGATTAGTGACGACAGGTAGTGGGGAGCTGAGTTAGTGAGGGTTTTGTAGGCAAGGATAAGGATTTTGAACTTAATTCTGCAGTGGATGGGGAGCCAGTGAAGGGACTCGCAGAGGGGAGCGGCAGAGACAGAGCGGCGGGTGAGGTGAATTAGCCTGGCGGAGGCGTTCAAGATGGATTGTAGGGGGGAGAGGCGGGACAGAGGGAGGCCAGATAAGAGATTATTGCAATAGTCAAGTCGGGAGATTACCAGGGCGTGTATGAGTTGTTTTGTGGTGACAGCAGTAAGAAATGGCCGAATTCTGGAAATATTACGCAATTGGTAGTGGCAGGAGGAGGAAAGAGACTGGATGTGGGGGATGAAGGAAAGAGCAGAGTCAAGTGTAACTCCAAGACAGCGAACTTGGTTTGATGTGGAGATGGTGATACCCTCCACCGTGATAGAGAAGTCAGGAGGTGGGGAGGCATTAGAGGGAGGAATAAGTAGGAGCTCAGTCTTGGACATGTTGATCTTTAGGTGGTGCGAGGCCATCCAGGAGGAGATGCCAGATAAACAGTCACTGACTTTTGAAAGGACAGGGGGAGAGATATCAGGGGTAGAGAGGTAAATCTGAGTGTCATCAGTGTAGAGGTGGTAATTAAAGCCAAAGCTGTTGATGATTTTGCCCAGGGAGGAGGTGTAGATGGAAAAGAGCAGAGGACCAAGGACAGAGCCTTGAGGTAAACCAACAGATAAAGGCAATGAAGAGGAGGAGTTACCAGCAAAGGACACAGAGAAGGACCTGTTGGATAAATAGGAGTCAACCCAAGCGAGTGCAGTGTCACAGAGACCAAGAGAGCTGAGGGTCTGCAGAAGGAGGGGGTGGTCAACAGTGTCAAAAGCAGCCGAGAGGTCAAGCAGGATGAGAATAGAATAGTGGCCATGTTTTTTAGCAGTTAGGAGGTCGTTGGTGACTTTGGTGACGGCAGTTTCAGTTGAGTGTAGGGGACGGAAGCCAGATTGCAGGGGGTCAAGTAGGGAATTGGAGGACAGGAAGAGGGAGAGGCGGTTGAAGACTAGTTTTTCTAGGAGCTTGGATGTGAAGGGAAGCAGGGATACAGGACGGTAGTTGGATGGAGAGTTGGGATCGAGGGATGGTTTCTTTAGTAAAGGGGTAACTAGCGCGTGTTTGAAGGCGGATGGGAAGGAGCCGGTGGAGAGAGATAGGTTGAAGATGTGTGTGAGAGCAGGGGTGAGGGAGGAGGAGAGGGGAGGAATTAGATGTGAGGGAATGGGGTCGAGCGGGCACGTGGTGAGATGTGAGGAGGACAATAAGGAATTGACTTCTTCATCAGTGGCTGGGAGGAAGCGGCAGAGGGTGGCAGAGGGGACCTCTGGGAGTGGAGGTGGCAGATAACTATCTTGTGTTGGGATGTCGCTTCTGATAGAGTTTTACTAAGGAAGAAATCTGCCAGGTCTTGAGTGCTGAAGGCAGCTGAGGGGGGCGGTGCGGGTGGGTGGAGGAGGGTGTTGAATGTGGACCAGAGCCGTTTAGGGTTAGAGGACAGCGTAGATATAAGAGATGAGAAGAAGGATTGCTTGGCCAAGTGGAGGGCAGCGGTGTATGACCGGAGAATAAACTTGAAGTGAACAAAATCAGCTTCAGAGCGGGATTTCCTCCAGGCACGCTCTGCAGTGCAGGAGCATCTTTGCAGATAGCGTGTCTGGAGGGTGTGCCAGGGCTAAAGCTGGCGGCATGGGGCCTTACAGAGTCGAAGAGGAGCAAGAGTGTCTAGAGCAGAGATAAGAGTAGTGTTGTAGTGATTAGTGGCAGCATCAGGGCAGGTGAAGGATGAGGTGTGAGGGAGGTGGTGAAGTAGATTGGAGAATTGATGGGGATCCACGGCATGTAGATTTCTGCGAGTGTGTGTACGGGGTGGGGGAGCAGGGTGTTTAGGAAGTCCAGATAGGTTGAAAGCGAGAAGGTGGTGGTCAGAGATGGGGAAAGGGCGACAGGTGAAGTCAGAAATGGAGCAGAGGTTGGAAAAGACAAGGTCAATAGCGTGACCATCGCGGTGGGTAGGGAGGAGAGAGGATTGCGTGAGTCCAAGGGAGGACGTGAGTGAAAGAAGTTTGGAGGCAGCAGGAGCAGAAGGATCATCAATGGGAATGTTGAAGTCCCCGAGAACTAGGCATGGAAGACTAGAAGACAGGAAGTGAGAAAGCCAGGTGGCAAAGTGGTTAAAGAACTGGGAGGTTGTTCCCGGTGGGCGGTAGATGACTGCCACCCTGAGAGCCAGGGGAGAGAGCCAGGGGAGAGAATAACCTCCCATTCCACCTCCACCGGCTCCAATGGTTGCAACGAGGCTTCTGGCAGTGGAATCTCCAAGGCCGGGAGGCCGAGCTGGGCCAGGAAGGCGGGAGCCCCCACCAGCGAGGCGCAGATGGTTGTGGTGCCATTACGAAAGGCCAGCATTTTCAGGGGAAAGCCCCATGTGAAGCGAACGCCATGGCCCCTTAGGTGATCAGCAATGGGCTTCCATGGACGGCGTTGTGCCAGAGTACTCGGTGCCAAGTCCTGGAAAACCTGTAGCTCTAAATCCTGGTACATGAGGGGAGAGTCCCATAATGCCCGCAGCACTGCTGATTTCGAGGTGAAGTAATGAAATCGGAAGATCACATCTCTAGGGCCTGCCAGAGGGGCCGCCCTGGCTCTCAAAGCACGGTGTACCCGGTCCAGTAGAAGTTCTTCCGTAGTGAAATCAGGCTGGAGGGATTGTAGCATGCCCAGCACCGGGGCAGCAGAGGACACTGACTCCGGGAGCTCCCAGAGCCGCAGGTTGTTGCGTCTAGACCTGTTGGAAAGGTCTTCCACTTGCTGTTCTAATTGCTGGATACGCTCCACTAACACGTTGGATCTGTCCACCACTGTATTATGGCCTCTGGAGAGAGTGGTCACCGCCCGCATCCTGCAAAGCGGACGTCCGGGCTCCAACCGCCTGCACCTCCACCCGAATGGTGCGTGCCGATTTGTCCAACTCCCCCACTAAAAATTGGACTTCGACCAGCCAGCCAAGGATCTGCTGAACGTCACCCTTGGTGGCCGCTTCAGGGGGTCTGCCGGGGCTGGAACACGTGGAGGAGGACACCGGAGAAGTCCGCCCGCCATCTTGGTTGCTAGGCCCAGAAGAGAGCGGGCGAAAGATCGGGGCCACCGAGGTGCCTGGGGTCCCCTTCGTCCGCGTTACCTTAGCAGGAGACATCAGGAGGTAGTCCGCGGTAATGTGGGTCGAAGTGGACAGGATCTGCGCCGGTATAGCTTGGGTTCTTTGCTCGTCAGGACGGAGAGATCAGATCACACGTCTGCTCTCATCCCGCGCCAGACCACGCCCCCCAGAAACACATATTAAGGACGTCTTTATGCTGCAAAGTAAAATGTAGACTCCTTGCTTTCATTGTATAATATATATGTAGCATTGCCAACTGTGAATAAAGCACTTTTGCCAAGCAAAAAGCATTGTGAACTACAAAACCATTTTATAGAATTAATAATACAGAACACAGTCCCTGAGCATTAAAGAAAAGACAAAAGAAGCTTACTGTCGGAAAAAACCCATTTCCAGGAGTTGGGCCATCAACGAGCCATCTACTTCTCCGAGGAATACTCCGGTCTAAGAGACAGTGGGAAAGAAAGCGTTAAGTGGCTTTGAGCAAAAAAAATGAAAGCATGCTATTGTGGATCTGAAGATTTAAAATCATACGATGATTATGAAAACTGCTTGTGCATAGCTATGAGATTTCGAATGGTCGTAATACAAAAACTGCTACCAAAATGTCGTAATTTGCATGACCCCCATTCAAAGCAAAGACATCTTTTTATTTTTTAACTAGTTATGTGATACCCATTGAGAATCTAACATTTGGAATCAGCTAATGTGTGGAAAGAAACTGCTCAGGTGCAACCCCCTACTATTTATTACGTCAGATCGCAGCTCTGACTAGTGCCGGCTGGGTGGAGTAGAGGTAACATCACTGCTCTATAACTGTGGAGAGACTGTGGAGACACAGGTTCGATCCTAACAAGAGCACCTCTCCAGAGGTGCAAAATGACAGCGCCCGTCCAACACCAAACAGAGTGCGGTTGGAGGCGTGGAATGCATGCCAACTACGGAATTAAGAACATGTGGGGACATTTTATTCATTTAAAGACAGTATATAAGTAACATATGAAAACCAGTCTGTAAACAAGCTGAGGAAGCCAGTACATCTGGCGAAACGCGTCCTGGTGAGCTGGCCGTGCCAGTAAGATTTTTTATTTATCTTTTGTTTCATGTTTTAATAAATTTTTTATTGAGCTCACATCCCCCAGTGTTCTGAAGTTCAAGGAGGTTATTTGGACTTGACCTGTGAATAAGTCCAGAAGCGTATACACTAAGAGCTTGGTTTAAAGCTCCACCAAATGTGAGTTGGTAATCTTTATTATACTATATGGTATCGAATCTGTAAAAGATCTACACAAGAAAGTCTTCTTGTTTCTCTATATTTCCATGTTTACTCCATATGAGAAGAGATTTCCTTTATTATAAGGTGTGGGTCACCTTGTAAGTGGAGAAGCAAAGTACCCGAAAGCGTCTACCCACTCAGAGCCAGTGCCCAGGCTCTATATTTGTGAGTGGAAACAATACATAATAGTTTTGATCAATTGTGTAAAACACCCTGCACTATCATATTGTTTTCTTCTTCTTATGTGATCCATATGGATAAAATGAATTAAGGGAACCAACAACTACCCATAAGCGACTACCATTGCGCCACCAGATACGTACCATTATTATTGTTACTTCCATATCCTTGTTTATTCCTGGTTTATAGTTTACACTCTCAATGTTTTTCATGGATACAATTACAAATGGATCTCCCTTCTCAGAAATCCAAGATGATTACAGATTTGAAGCCCTTGCCCTCTCTGCTTCCGTAACCTGGCTGTTTTAAACCACCCACCCCCTCCAGATGTGGTGGCCTTTTTGTTTCCCTCTCGCTGTAGAGGAGAAACATGTTTTAGAACCTGGACGATCGTGTACACTATCGCAGGCTCTACACCGTCTCCTTGAACTATTTTATTCAGGTTTATTTTACTGTTTGTTTGTTTGCTTACACTGCATTTCTAGTTACGTTTCGTGTTACGCACTTGGTTCCGTCAATCGGATAGTGTCCTAGGGATTTTGGGTCCAACCCTGGGGAAAGCCCCCGGTACAAGGGAGCATCAAAGCACTGCCTGGTCCACCCACATACATTATGGCCCCGATAAAATTTCTCACGTTGAATGTTGAAGGCATGAACTCCCCCCAGAAGCGACGTATGGCACTTCTTGACCTACATAGGCAACATGGGGAAATAGTATTTCGTCAAAAGACGGACTTTCGCGCAGACACAGTGCCCTCACTTACTACACACAATCTTATTTTAGTAATTATGTTTCATCTAAATCTCGAGGAGTCGCTATTCTTGTGGCTAAACACGTTCCATTTGTACAGTATGTACACACCAGCAAATCAATCCCCAGGGTAGATACCTATTCATTAAAGGTTTGCTAGGGTCCCAAAAACTCACACTGGCTAGTGTGTATTTACCGAATACGGGTCAATGTGGGGCCTTGAGATCCATCCAGGCAAAACTAACAGATTTCAGCGAAGGCCTGTTGATCTGTGGAGGAGACTTTAATGTCCCTCTGGACTCCGATCTGGAAAGTGTAAAACCGACTGTGACAGATCTCGGTACCCCAACAGGGTCACATCTGCCAATGCCGCTTCCTCGCAGGTCCCCCCGTGTTCTAACCCAGCCAGACTCCCGTGCCTTCCTCCAGTCCTCAGACGAAGCTTAAGGACCGGGACCCCACAGAGCCTGCTAGCACCCCCAGAAATAAGGCGACGCTATAGATCTGTGGTCTTTGGGTTAGAAAATGGAACTGGTTAGCTTTAATCAGAGAAGCATTTGTACAGTCACACATAGGTCATTTACATACACAAAATCACAACATCTTCTAAGGGAGGTTTTGTTGAATCCAATTAGATTAAGGTAGTCAGTTAAATTCAATATTACTTAACATTGCTAAAGGAGTCAAAACAAGGGATTATGATACCAGGTACACAAGGGCCAGACAATAGATAGATAATGAGGGAGTATTTGCATAATCAAGATTACACAAACTTGATGACATTGCTCTAGTTCAAAAAAGAAATAAGATTCAAACTAAATCACAAAGACTAGACAATGCATTCCTACATAATCACAAATCACACATTCTGCACACAAGAGGGCATTGAAAATAACCTCAGGTCTGCACCTCCAAAACACATCTCTAAAGTTCACAGTAATAAAAGTACATTTAAACTAAAACCAAGCAATTTACAATACATTTAAAACCACACCACACAATATAAATGAACTTAGTCTTTGGGGTTTTTGCCATGGGAATAAAAGTCTTTGGGTTTGAAGCGGGGAGCGCTATGTCAGTTCCATGACACTGACCCCAAATTAGAACCCTCGTTGCACCGTAGATATTTACAACTTCTACATCAACATCAACTGGTTGATGGATGGAGAATAATGAACCCCAACATTAAAGATTATACTTACTACTCCCACGCCGCAAAAACATACTCAAGACTTGACACCTTTTTACTGTCCCATTATCAACTACACTCACTACAATCAGCCTCCATAGCCCCCATCACCTGGTCAGACCATGCCCTGGTACTGCTAACCATAGATGTCCTCTCCACTCCGCCTCCCCAGTGTATCTGGCAACTGAACGAATTGCTATTAGACAAGATAGAGCAATATTTTGCTGACAATTCTACCTCAGAAATATCTTGACCTATAGTGTGGGAAGCACACAAATGTGTCCTTAGAGGCAAATTCATCCAAATAGGGGCACAACTTAAAAAAGCCCACCGGGCGTCCCTATCCTCCATACTCAACCGAATCCATGAACTGGAGACAGGTCACAAATCATCACGTTCTGTTTCGATGTTTAAAGATTCTCACTGTTCAGAGAGCTAAATTAAATACCTTATTGTCGACCAGGCATTTAAATCAATGCGTCACACTAAACAACTTTTTTATGTCCAGGGGAATAAATGTGGCCGGCTCTTAGCTCGTGCCATAAAAAGCAAAAACCAATCCACATACATCCGTAAAATTAAAGTGGATAAATGTAAAGATCTTCATCATAACACAGACATAACAGACGCCTTTCATAAACACTTCACCTCTCTATACCAGTTACGAGACACACCTCCGGATAGGGATGACATCCGTACATATTTTGCAGAATCCCTCCACTCTGCTCTCTCACCAGAAATAGCACAGGCGTTAGATGCCCCATTCACTTTAGACGAACTTACGATTGCAATGCGCTCCGCGGCGTCGGGGAAAAGCCCAGGCCCCGACGTATTCACAGTCGCATATTACAAAACATTTCAATCTAGTCTAGGCCCTCACTTAGTGAAAATGCTTAACGCGTTGGACCACAACATTAGACTAGATCCCGCGACATTACGAGAGTACATAGCCCTCATCCCCAAACCAGATAAGGATCACACCTTAGTGCATAATTATCGCCCTATATCCCTTTTAAACGCCGATCTTAAACTGATGGCTAAAATGATGGCCAATCGTCTAAATCCCTACATCCCGGGCCTTATACACCCCGACCAAACAGGTTTTGTCCCCACTAGAGAAGCACGTGACAATATGATTCGGCAATAGACCTTATTCATTTGGCACACACATCCTCTAAACCTACTATCTTTGTGTCGATTGACGCAGAAAAAGCATTTGATCGTGTGGATTGGACATTGTTATCCGAGACCCTATCAATGTTGGGCTTTGGCCCAAAGTGGTTAAACTGGATACACTCCCTCTATAGTACTCCAAGTGTCTCATTGCTAGTCAATGGGACATACTCCCAGGACTTACACATATGTAATGGAACCCGTTAGGGATGCCCATTATCACCGCTCCTCTTTAATTCTTTGTAGAAGTGGTTCTAGTGTGAGAATAGAGACCATCCCCATATCTCTGGACACTCCCTTCCCTTCCACCACTATAAAGTTGCTGCCTTCGCAGATGACATACTTCTGTCCCTTACCGACCCCCTTACTTCCCTTAAACACCTTATGACAGAACTGGACACTTACGGACATCTGTCTAACTTCCAGATCAACCAGTCTAAGTTTGAGGTTCTTGGGGTGGGAACACCAGGGAAAATACAAAAGGAGATGTAACAATGCTTCCCATTTCGTTGGGTACAGACATCAATCCGATACCTGGGTGTTACACTGTCTAAAGACCTCACCCGATTATACGATACGAATTACGAACCTCTTCTGTGAAAGGTAAATCAGGACTTGAAGAAGTGGAGCCTGCCCCATATTTCCTGGCTGGGGAGAATTAATGATTTACAAATCAACCTCAAACATCCTCCCTAGATTTTTATATATGTTTCAATCAGTTCCGGTAGGGATTCCACCCCAATTTTTTGCCCAATTGAAAACGGCCTTTCTCGCAAATGTCTGAGGAGATACCTACCCCAGGGTCTCATACAGTCTGGTCCAGAAATATTGGGACATTGACACAATTCTAACATCTTTGGCTCTATACACCACCACAATGAAGTTGTAATGTAACATACACAATGGGCTTTAACTGCAGACTGTCAGGTTTAATTTGAGGGTATGTACATCCAACTCAGGTGAGCGGTGTAGGACTTACAGCAGTTTGCAGATGTGCCTCCTACTTGTTAAGGGACCAAAGGTAATGGGACAATTGGCTTCTCAGCTGTTCCATGGCAAGGTGTGTGATATTCCCTCATTACCCCAATTACAATGTGCAGATAAAAGGCCCAGAGTTCATTTCAAGTGTGCTATTTGCATTTGGAATCTGTTGCTGTCAACTCTCAAGATGAGATCCAAAGAGCTGTCACTATCAGCGAAGCAAGCCATCATTAGGCTGAAGAAACAAAACAAACCCATCAGAGAGATAGCAAGAACATTAGGCGTGGCCAAAACAACTGTTTGGAACATTCTCAAAAAGCAGGAACGCACCGGTGAGCTCAGCAACACCAAAAGACCCGGGAGACCACGGAAAACAACTGTGGTGGATGACCGAAGAATTCTTTCCCTGGTGAAGAAAACACCCTTGACAACAGTTGGCCAGATCAAGAACACTCTCCAGAAGGTAGGTGTATGTGTGTCAAAGTCAACAATTCTAGAGAAGACTTCACCAGAGTGAATACAGGGGGTTCACCACAAGATGTAAACCATTGGTGAGCCTCAAAAACAGGAAGGCCAGATTAGAGTTTGCCAAACAACACTTAACAAAGCCTTCACAGTTCTGGAACAAGATCCTATGGACAGATGAGACCAAGATCAATTTGTACCAGAGTGATGGGAAGAGAAGAGTATGGAGAAGGAAAGGAACTGCTCATGATCCTAAGCATACCACCTCATCAGTGAAGCATGGTGGTGGTAGGGTCATGGCGTGGGCATGTATGGCTGCCAATGGAACTGGTTCTCCTGTATTTATTGATGATGTGACTGCTGACAAAAGCAGCAGGATGATTTCTGAAGTGTTTCGGCCAATATTATCTGCTCACATTCAGCCAAATGCTGCAGAACTCATTGGACGGCATTTCACAGCGCAGATGGACAATGACCCAAAGCATACTGCAAAAGCAACCAAAGAGTTTTTGAAGGGACAGAAGTGGAATGTTATGCAATGGCCAAGTCAATCACCTGACCTGAATCCCATTGAGCATGCATTTCACTTGCTGAAGACAAAACTGAAGGGAAAATGCCCCAAGAACAAGCAGGAACTGAAGACAGTTGCAGTAGAGGCCTGGCAGAGCATCACCAGGGATGAAACCCAGCATCTGGTGATGTCTATGCGTCCAGACTTCAGGCTGTGAGTGACTGCAAAGGATATGCAACCAAGTATTAAGAAGGGAAAGATTGATTTATGATTATTATTCTGTCCCATTACCTTTGGTCCCTTAACAAGTGGGAGGCACATCTGCAAACTGCTGTAAGTCCTACACCGTTCACCTGAGTTGGATGTACATACCCTCAAATTAAAGCCAACAGTCTGCAGTTAAAGCACATTGTGTTTGTTTCATTCCAACTCCATTGTGGTGGTGTAAAAAGCCAAAGATGTTTGAATTGTGTCGATGTCCCAATATTTCTGGACCTGACTGTATAAGGATATGATGAGACACCAGAACAGAGGAGGTCTAGGTCTCCCTCATATGGAATTATACCATTCGGCGGCCTTCTTTCTTAGACTAAGTGACTGGTGTATGTCTCCACCGCATAAATTGTGGGTCCCGATTTGAACAAAAATCTGTTAAAGTTTCGATATCGTTGTTGCCTTGGCAGACGGCGACCCTTACACACCTATCGTGCGCCACTCACCCACTTCTCACCCCAACCCTTCTTAAATGGCAAAAATTGAGGAAATCTCTTTCCCTTTCAACACACTCTTCCCCACTTTTACCTGTCACCTTTAATCCACTCTTCCTAGCGGGAATGTCCCATGACTTTTTGACGACTTTAGTGGAGGGTCCATATCTCCCATTTTCTAAATGTATAGCAGACTCCAAACTGATCCCAAAACTCTCATTACTCCAGGAGGACACCATTACTCCAATGACTGACTACCGTTATTGCCAACTCCGGCATTTCATTACATCGTTGGGACACCCGACTTCCGTTAGGCAAGATGAATCCCCTTTTGAAACTCTCTGCACCATTGACCCACACTTACCATACATGCTCTCCACCATTTATGGAACGCTCCTAGATGCCTCTGCTCCCTCTCTTCCCTCATATGCGACGAGGTGGAGCAGAGACCTCGGGGACTTAATCCCTGAAGACAAATGGGACATGATTTTTCAAATAGCAGCTCACACATCTCGGAGCTTACATGTTCAACAATTCCACTATAAGTTCCTATCCCGATGGTACCTCACCCTCTCGAGATTGCACAAAATGTTCCCGACCTCGAATGCATTGTGCTGGCGATGTGAGAGATCACCTGGCACATACTTATATATTTGGTGGGACTGCCCACAAATTTGCACATATTGGCCCACCATCTTCGAAGTGATCAATGGAATTACAGGCATGGATTTATTGCCCTCCCCACAAGTGGCCCTGTTCCACCTGGTCCCATTTTCACCTCTTACCTAGAGAAAATCCCATGCCATACAAATCTTTAATGTGGCAAAATCCTTAATACCTAGACATTGGCGTACAGATCACATTCCTACTATTACAGAATGGATCAAGGCAGTGGATAATATCCGCAAAATGGAAGAGATGTACTTTTCCATGGATAATAATTACGAAAAATATTACACTACATGGTATTGGTGGACCGACTACTTGTCCAAACGGTCGTGCTAACTTGCACCTCCAGGTTGAAGATGAACACCTAGACGAGATTTCACCTAGGCCCCAGCACTCCCTCAGTGACCCAACCCTAAATTTATGCGATTGTACTTTGTTTTAGGAACCCATTAGAGTTTTCACACCCTTAATGTATATATGTAATCTGATGCGAACCTTTGCACTCCCAGTTTTTCCCCTCCCATTCTTTTGACTTTAGTTCATATAATTGATAGTCGACATTGAAGCATAAGACAAAGAGTATTTCATGACTTTACCAACAATGCTCTTTTCTGTAACGTTATTCTTCTATGTGTTATTGTGTTATTTTTTGTGAAACATAATAAAAATATATTGTTTAAAAATGGGTACAAAGGTATAAACAACATACAGTATATATATTGAGAGTAGTAGTACAAAATAAAAATCACAAAGTCTGGTATTTAACGAGAAATCATTACACTAAACAGAACAAAGGCAACAGTCAAAGTGGGGCCACAAAACTTGAAAAAGCGGGTCCTTATCCCAGTCACGGAGGCGTAGTGCTTATAGGAGCTAGGGAAGGAGGAGGTATATGGATGATTCAGAGAGTCTGGGGGAGTAGAGGCAAGGAATTGAGCCAATGAGTGGGTAGGGGGTCCATGGGGAATCGGTGGGTTACCGCATAGCATTTGTAAGGAATACCAGGGAACACAGAAAAAGGTATTACGTAGTGAAGCTTTAGTATCTGGTGTAAGGAGTCGAATAAAGGGGGACCAGTTAAGAAAAAACATTTGAGTCTTCTCCTTCTGGTACAGAGAAGCCTCGGTCCAATCGGTTAGGAATATGGAGTAAATTCTAACGTACACCATGCGGAATGAGGGAGGGGAGGTGGAGATCCACTGGGACAGGATAGCCTTTTTACCTGTCGCGGCTAGGAGGCCGAGCCAGAATCGGTTACATTTCGAGAAGGATTGAGGTGACTGGGATTTTTGCATGTTTTCTGCCAAGGGTTTAACATGTGTCTTTCATTTGTCCAAAATGTTGCCATTATTTTTTTCATCCTAATGAAGCTGCTGTTCAAAACCACTATTTGAGGGCCTGGATTCCATTTGTTCTTTGTTTTACATACTGGAGGTTGCCTCTCTGGAATCTGTGGGAGCATCCTTTACCATAGTGAGAACACACATCAGATCTGTGGTTCTCTGAGTTACATTACATAGTAAAATAGGTTGATAAAAGACCAATGCCCACCAATTTAAAGCTGTACTGTTGATCCAAAAGATTGCAAAAAAAACAAAGAAACACTTGCTGCAGTTCCAAGTGTGGAAGCCTTGCTGTTCCTTTGCTCCATACGTTAATTAGATTTTTCAATAACTTGTTAGGAGAAATGTTAATCACTGTGAAATTTCTGGTTCTGCCCACATTTTCAGCATCACAGTATTTTAGATGAGATGCCTATGTATACACATCTGGAATTTCAAGCACAAATATTGACAACAGCTGCTGGCAGAACTCAGCACTGAAGTCCAAGGACAAACCAGAAACGGATTTCCCTACCAGCCCAATGGGGACACAAATCCTTTTAAAAAAGACACAGTACATTGCAGAGTGGTCTGTTCCTTGTCCGGCTGTGTCAATAGATTCTCATCCTCGCCCTGGTGTCAGGGTGTATTTTAAATTGCCTTGCTACATACCAATAACTATTTATAATGCTTATAAGTGACATTCTCCTGATCGCACAGATGTCAAACTATTTAATGGGAACACTTCTGTAAGTACATTGGATCATTTATTGATATAATAAAAATATAATTTGAAAATTCAATACAACCTTGGCATGAAGAAACCAACAACCTTCTACTGTGGTGTTAGGTTTACAGTTCTGAGAAGCAATTGTGTGTTAAAGGAACTTCTTTCAGGCTTTTCAGCATGTATAACAGCATTTCTGTGCACAGATCACTATGCTCAAATCACGGTCTGAATGGTGGCAAACAGTGCAGAACAGTGACCTCTGGCATGTAATGTGTTTTTAATGACTGGCAGACGGAACCACAGATGGATTGTCTGTGTGAAGTAAAACAGGGATCTGCGCCCTCTTAACAAATGTTATAACTTCATTGCCTGGAGAAATTTCAAGCCCCAAAAAGGCAGACAATGGCTGGCCCATACTGTCCTTTAGTATGCCAGGTTGTTTTCTCTCTAAATGAACAGTCCAGCATTCGAACAGTTAAAAAAGATACATATTAACTTGTGCAACCCCAGGTCACTTGCAATAAAAAGCACAGATGAAAATAACCAATGTATCCCTCTATAGTAATAAAATGCAGACTTTCAGTATGAAAAAAGCAAAACAAGGAATCTTCAATAACATATACAAGATAATATCTGTAAATGTGTTTTTTCACACAACAAGAATGTAATTTTGTGTGTTACATTCGGCAAGAAAGGCTGCTGTCTGCTCTCTGTTTTCATGAACCCAGTTATGAGTGTATGAATTGTTTTTCGGAGCTTTTATTATCTGAAGGTCATATCATGTCACATTTAGGCCGGCTGCACACTAGACGTTAATTTTTGCGCACTAACGCGCGTTAAAAACGACGGACCCGTGCGTTAAAAATGACGGAAGAGATGGTAGATGTCAGACGATGCGTTAATTTTGACGCACGTCTTAAAAACGTGAATTTTGTGAGCTGGAGGAAAAAAAAGCTGGCCATAAAATTAATTTAATAAAGTGCGTTCATTTGACGTTCCCACGCGGCCAACGTTGTGCGTTGTGCGCATGCGCGATGAATTTGACGCGCCAACGTCGCGTCGATCCTAGCGCACAAGCTAGGTGTTTCTGTAAACGCACGTCCCACAGCGCGCGTTATGCGCAGCGCGCGGTAGCGTGTGTTGTGCTCTATCGGCGTTAACTGTAGGCAGTAACGCACGCCGGTAACGCGCGTTAGAGCGCAGAATTTAACGTCTAGTGTGCACCCGGCCTTACCTGGTCTTCCATTACAGTTTAGAGGTTTCAGCACACTAGTTTGCCAACTGGCACAATGAATGCAGCCTACTCTCCATGGCACTTACCACATCTGGGTTTTTGGCGATCACTATGAACCCATTATTGTCAATAAGATAGCATTGCAGAGTCTGAGAAAAGAGTGAAATGGCATGAGTAAAATCAGTAGAGCTGATACATTTAAAGCAAGTTCTATCAGCCAGCACATCATACGCATTAAAGGGTAAGACGTAGATTACTGGTATTCTATAACTTCACTATACTCTGCAGTTTTAAGCTTGCTTCTTCAAATTAAAATATCAGGCCTACACCCAGTGTTTTTTTTCCGAGGAAAAAAGGTGGGGTACTCACCATGAAGCATCATAAAGCGTCAGGCAGCGAGCAGCCAATGTGTAGAGCCAGTGCCTGGCCATGACATTGTGTTGACTGACTCTAAAGATGAAATGCTGCTGCCCCCTCAAACTATTCCCACCAATACTCATGCATGCTTATCACAGACCTCCACGGCAATAAAACTCACAGCAATGTGCAGTGTTAATGAGCGTATCATAGAGCTCCACTGCAATAAAACTCAGTTATATGCACAGTGTATGAGTGTGTCACAGAGCTGCAGAGCAATAAAACTCACAGTAATGTGCGATGTGTATAAGCGTATCACAGAACTCCACAGTGCAGCACCATTGTTCACTTTAGCATTACAATAGTGCTGCATTAGGAAAAAAAAAAAAAAAAGGAATTTTATATTTTTATTTTTACATGCAACCTGGTCATGTTTGGTATCATTTGAAAGGCCATGTTGGCCTCCTGCACTGTGAGCTAAGGGGAGGGCGGGACTGAACTTTCACCCCCTGTTACTGCAGAGACAGGGATGGAAAGAAATCCATACACAGGGAGAAAAGGAGACAGGAGAGAAGGACAAGAAAGAAAAGCACAGAGACGCAGCAAGAAACGGTAAAGAGAGAAAGACAGCAAGATAAAGCACAGAAAGCACAAGAAAAGGTGCAGTGAGAGAGCTCACACTGGAGACAGCACAAGTGTGTGAGAGTGAGTGACTGTGTGAGGGACTTTGAGACAGGGATTATGTAAATCATGAAAGAGCGCAAGTGAGCGTGTCAGTGGGTGAGTGAGTCTGTGTGTGAGAGGGTGTGAGTGTGTGAGCGATTCAGCGGGTGAGTGTGTTTTGCTTTCACAGTTGCAGAGATGGTAATATTCAGTTCCTCCGTTTCCCCTGTCTGAGATCCTGAGCGTGCACAGCTTGTGTTAGTTCATACAGTCACATGTATTTATAAAGCGCTAGCAAGTTCCGTAGTGCTGTACAATGGGAGCGGCAGAATAACAAATGTCCATACAAGTCAAACACAAAAAACAGTAGGAGAGTGGACCCTGCCCAAGAGTTTACAATCTAAGAGGAGAGGGGTGACACACTAAGTGAGGGTAATAGCTGAGTATGTGAAGTAGTGGGGTGCATGGGGGCTGTGGGTAAGATGGAGCAAGAAATGTAATTCATGTGAAGCTTTGATGGGTGGAATAGTGGGCGGGGAGGAGGCGGGGAATATTCAGGAAGTAGGAGCTGAAGCAACACCCCTAGCTGAAGGGCATCGCCAGAGAAGATGAAATGACAGAGTTTAAAGTAAGAAAAACATTTTTTTACACATTTTTAAAACTTTTATTGACTTTCTAGTTTGTCTATTGGTATAAAAGTGTTTAAATGTCAATTTAAAAAAATATATTTCTAGACATGCATATCCCTTTAATGGAGGCATAAAAGCCTACTTTATGTTAAAATAGTTAACTAGGGGATACAATATAAATTTGGATATCAATTAAAATTCCCCACAGCTCTTTATCAAATAAGTGCTTGGTTTTCAACATTCACAGTGAACAGTCTTTACCAAATACTATAATCCACTGATCACGTACCTCATCTTCACAGCTCAAGGGGCACAGACCATCCTCGTTACTGCACTGTAGAGATGAAACAAAGAATATATCATGACTTACATACACAAAAACCATAAACCAGATATTTCCACTGATGAATTTGTCCTTATGTACATCATAAGAACCCATCAAACAGGATATTTGGTCACTAGGCGATGGTGATACACAGCTGACATCCACAGTATTTCGAAGCCTGAATGACGCATACAGAAGCAGCAAGTCTTAACTTCCAGTATGTCACCGTCACAGGCTTGTCTACCAGTGGCACAGAAGCCTGGCTTACAGAAAGCATTAACTGAAGCTGTATTGTACCTCTTATTATGCAAGTCAATTAACTAACAAAATTGAAAAAAAAAAAAAAGATAGCTGCATTTAAAGATACGTATGACTGAACAAAAAAAAAAAACCCTGTGGTACTTTACTTCATTCTAATCATCTGCGCAGAGAAGCATCACTAGTCTGTGTGCATCTGTGTAACTAGTGCAATATAAAAAAATCTGTAGCACTTTGCTGCAAAGCACACTTTAACAACTTCTCTAATATTATGAATATTGCATTCCTAAATTACATTTAATCTGTTTTAAAGTAAAACTGTAGTTGTGTTTATTTTTAGACACATACACCGTCATATACTGTGTGAATGAAATAGCACCTTACGGCCAGATAAAACTTTTTTTTATTATTAATAGCAGACTCTAGTTTTTACAATACAGCAAATACTAGTTGTAATACCTAGAAAGCTAGGCTGGTCTAAGCACTGAATGTTTTGTGGACTATGGTTTAAATTACCCAGGACATACTTGAAAACGAGAGAAATCTGAATGTATCCTTCCTGGTAAAATACTTTATAAATAAATAAATAAATACTCTCCAACAGAAATGATGATGCTGTAACAGCTTTTTAATTCTTTTCAAATACTCATGACAAAACATCTATTACAAATATGATTTTTTACTACATAAAACCCCACCACCATACAATGCACAACAGTGAACAACATGCCATATGGTACATTGATGCAATACAGGGAAGGCAAAAGACAGACATGTATTGATTAGGCATACAACTCACTAAAAAAATTAACAGTTTTGTTCATTATATGTAGGGGTATCTTTCACTAAACATAGTCGTTCCTTAGAAAAAGAACAAAGAGAACAACAAATCACATATCCCAAACCTGGGATAGTGAAAAGTAGAGTAGGGCGCCCCAACCAACGTGGGATTAAACCCTCTTAGTTAACATATTACAAACACATTAAGGTTCAAATGATTTGTGGAGAACCACTATCAAAGGACCCTTAAGAAAGGTTGGGGTTAGTAAAAAATATTAATTTTATTATTGGACAATGCCAAACAAACAACATATAAACAGTTATGAAACAAGACATAATTTCACCTTAGTGATATACACGAACAATGGTGTTATCATTGTGGACTGGATTAGTATCGATATTGTTAGTAAATACAATTGTGAGTTGGTAATGAGTCAATAACCCAATATATTCGTAACTTCATATAGTCAGTAACACTGCCTCACCAGTAGGACATCTTCGACTAAATTAGATCCATAGATTATTAATATGATCTATTAGCTATATGTGGTAAATGGTTAAACTATTGACTGTGAGAAGGATACAAATATAAAAGGTATACACTCTTAAAACGGTGCTATATAAATCGTCTGTTAGGACAACAAATAGTTATCAATATTCTAACGGTTAGATAATATTAGTAGACCTCTATAGTGATATAGATATCTAATGCC
Organism: Leptobrachium leishanense; assembly: GCA_009667805.1. NCBI lineage: Eukaryota > Metazoa > Chordata > Amphibia > Anura > Megophryidae > Leptobrachium > Leptobrachium leishanense. The sequence goes on from CM019065.1 coordinate 247,020,392, forward strand.
ATGAGTGTAGTAAAAAAATACTGTGTAATCAGCCACACACCAGATGGAAGAATAAGATAAATGATTGATCTAGCTGGGGTGTCTCTTATAGTTAAACTTCTAAGAAGCCCTCAGTACAGCCTAAAAATAATTAATGATAGAAAGCTAAAGAGAGGGCAGTCAATAAGAGAATCGCCTACGTTAGGCTTAGAGAAGTGACCAAAATCACTAACAGCGCGGCAATAATAAAAGCAGCCCACTGCTAATGGTCAATGGTGCCAGTTTCTAGATAGTATACAGAAAGGGAACATTTAATTCTCCTATAGGCACCGGATAGTGATTTGTTGAATACAAACAGTATTGCTGAAATGGAGATAGTTAATAAACCCCTACTCATGACAGTAATAAACAACAGCCTCTAGTATCTGAATTGTTCAAGATATTAGGGTTACCAAAATGGTGAAATGACCACCAATTAGTTACATAAGACAAGACAGATGTATTTCTGCAAGAAACAAATCTCTCCAACGTTGTTGTAATTAATGATTAACATAAACGTGTTTATACGGAGGTATGCATTACCATAGTAAGAAAAAAGGTGGATAAGGACCAATATATATTGTCACACAGCAACAGTATTAAGGTATAAGCATATAGGCTTGTTTAATGAAGCAATGATTGAAAAGGTCAAATAATTAGCTAATGAGATATCGGTAACCTTATATCCACAAGCCAACCGCTCTATCTATAGTCAAGCGAATTGCTACACTGCAACAATTGTTAGTATCCAATATTTAGTAGTATCTAGGTATAAATAGACACCTCTACTATATATGAGAGAATCATGATGTCACAGCGGACGTATATAGAGTTAGTAGGCAATTGCTGTTGCAGAAATAGAGGAGACAGTTGTAAATAAACAATGTCAAATCTAGATAGTATAACCGATGGTATCTAAATTAACCAGAGTGTTAATTAGTAAAATCAGTATCAATAACACTGTAGTCAATAAAAAAAGCCATCTAGATTAGGTACAAAAGAGCCTCCATGATGATAAAGATTGTTTCAGTCATACATATAAATAGAGGATATTAGAATTAATCATATACACAAATTTGCAGTAATGCGTATTAAAGCAAAATCTCATTAGAGGTTTATACACCGCCACGCACCAGGTGGAAAGATTTTATAGAGCATTGAGCTAGTTAGAATGTTTTCTGGTGAAAATCTGGCAAGTCCTCAATCCAGCCTGAAGCTGAAGAAGGGCAGTATGAAAGAATATTGCCTGCGTTAGACTAGGCAGGAACTACAAGGAGAGGAGGGCTATGACCACCAGTCCATGATGATAATTTAGATATATATTAGAAAAATTGTGAATAGCAGTTAAAAAGGGAAAACACCCATCAGCATTGTACTGCGCTCAACGTACGTTTCGCCACCCAAATCATGTGACTTCGTCAGGAGCGTGGAGTCGTTCCTTATTTGGAAATTTTTATAATTATTATTATTTTTTTTTTCCTTTTCAAAATATGTTGCTAGAAATTATATGTTTAATGGTACACATATATTATAATTTTCATCCAAAACACTGAACATAAAGGACTCCAGGAAAACTTACATCGGTATCATTTGGCTGTGCCAATATAAAGGTAACAATAATAAAGATGAGAAAGAAGAGTAGATTAATGTTATAGTGAGAGAAAGGGGGGTTTGTGAGGGTCCTGAGGACGCGCAACAGCACTAGTGTCCTGCTCTACGGTGGGTGCCCGCTCAGGTCTCACAAGGTTTTAGCTTGCTTGTGCCATTAGAGGGATGAATGCTCCATATGCAAATCAGCCTGCTCTCACCCAAAAAGGGTGGCCAGTACTGATACCCAAGGACGTCATCCCTGCACGAGAGGTGCAGCAACCCCCGACGATCGTTTCGGCCTTGTTAGGCCTCGTCAGGAGGGTATAGCTGACACCCCTCTAGGCACACCCCTTGCTTGATGTCCCTAGAGGGGTGTCAGCTATACCCTCCTGATGAGGCCTGTCACGACAACTACGCACGCACTACGAAAGGTGCAGGGTTAAGCAACTCACTATCCGACTATCCTAGACACAAATAATGACTACGCGGACAACAATCCCCCGTGCGCACGTGCCTAACTATCCCGACAACGCCTCCGCTCGCGACACGCACGTAAAGCATGATGAAGTGGTCCCAGGATTGCAATGCCATACCAGTCTTCTCTCGACCTGGGGTAGCGACTACGTGTCCCACAATCCTTACACCCACTTTCTTGCTCTATTCGTTATGCTGCCACCAGTTCTCACGAACACTAAGCGCGCTACAGCGAGAGACGCAGGGATAAGCAATCCACTATCTGTCTATCCAAGACCCAAATAATGACTACACGGACAACAATCCCCGCACGCTTACCCAACCGTCCCCAGCCACCGCAACTCACAATTTAGTAGATACTTGAGCTTAAAACACAAAAAACAATAATCCAGTCTCTTCAGTTAGCATGGATCGAATCAGTCAGAGCAGAACTTAGTAAGTTGTATTTATTATAATAACAAAAATTATATATATCACAGTGCATTTAGGGTTACAGAAAAATATGGATATAATATTCATTACTTACACACAAACAGCAAACAAATAAAAGGGAGATAACAGCAGATCCTAGTTACTTACAATATACGCTAGACGATCAGCCATAGGGAGGTTCTATTAGGAGCTGGCAATATTTCCTCAATTCTCGATTGACCTCCAAGGAAATAGCCCCGAGCTCATGCTTGATTCAGAATATATATAGGGCTGCCTTTTTTCTAAGTACAGCCTCCTAGCTAGTAGAGCCTTTGCCTACAATTCCCAGAATTCCCCTTTCCTTAGCACGCTCAGTGTGCTCCTTCATTAATTTTAATTCCCTGGTCTATCATTCATCTCCCAAAGACCACTCTAGTGATCAAAGGATGTGCTTCCTTCTTTGAAAGGCATGACCACGTACTCCTTGGTGCCTCGGTGTCTGCAGCCAAGACGCACACTGAAAGCCGCAAAAACATCTGGATTAACCCCGTCGAACGCGCCGGAGAAACCCGATCAGCTGCCGATCACAGCGCAGAGCAGCCACTGGAAAAAGCCAACACCGCAGACGAATGGAGTGAAGAAAAAAAAACAGTACGCTTGAATGTTTGAAAAGTGAAACGCTGTTTGCATAGAAAGTACAGAACGAAAATGTCTGGAATTTACATATGAGATCCAATGAATGGTAATAAAAAGGGCTGTTACAGAAAGAAGAAAAAACGATTGAAGGAAAAAAATGTTTCGCTAAAAAATCCTGTAAAATGCTTAAAAGATCCTAAAAAATCTACAAATGAAGAGACTTTCTACTGCAGAATATTATAATCAACGGTTTATTAGATATTGAATTAAAACGGGAATATTTTTAACATTGAAGCCTATGGGATTCGCCTGAATAAACCTGTCGAATGAAACCACTGAACGGCAGGGCACTTCAGCAACTTTTCACTGCTGGTTTTTGTTCTCTGAATAGACGAAGCATTGATTCTCTATGGGGATTTCACTGCCCTCGAACAGGCACCATATGCGCAGGCAATTCGCCAACATTTGGCGAACTGCCTGCTCTCTGAATAGCCGAATGGCCAGGAAAGGTAACCGAACGCTGAATTTCACTGTTCGGTTACCATTTGGCCACAATTCGGATCTCTTTGAATCACCCTGTAAGTATTATTTTTTTAATAATGTTTTTGAGAATCTCAATAATAGGTGGCATGCATTATCCTTGCTCTAACACTTACATAAATACCTACAGATTCACTCTGACTGCCAAAACAGACCACAGCACAAGCAGAGATCTGCAGCCAGAAACTGGTCAATGTCTACAAGCTATTAAGGGAGATCATACTGAACATATCAAAAAGGTATAACATAAATAATTGTCTCAATCATGCGTAGTCAAGTTGTACTGTGTATAGGTCCATCAAAGCAGTGATCTACATTTAACATTAATAAGTAATCTAAATAAATAAATATTAAGGCAGGAGTCAGCAACCATGCCCCCCTCCCCCAGATGTTCTAAAAATACAACTCCCATTATGCTTAACTGCTCATTAGATTGAGCATTATGGGGATTATAGTTCACGAGGCTGAAGTTAGTTTCTTATTCGGCCAGTTACTTATTCGTGGAAGTTGGTTTCTGATTCGGTTGAAATCTAAGTATGTAAAATTTCAATAAAAACCTGATTTTAGATGTTAAATTGCCATTGTGCCAATGATTTTAACATGGATTCATATAGAGGTGGATGCCCTCTACCAAACAATGTCAAATTTAGCCTGGCCCAACTGCAATTTGGGCAGAAAAATCAGTGCCAACTGTGCCATGGGTGTTGATTTTTACTATTTTGAATAAGTAACTGATGTTTTCAAAGGGTTAATTGCCATTGGGCCACCGAATTCAACATGGATTTATATAGAGGTGGATGCCCTCTATCAAACACAATTGTCTTCAGACTGGCCCAATGGCAAGTTTGCCACAAACACAGTGCCAACTGTGCTGATTTTTACTAATTTGAATAAGTAACTGATGTTTTCAAAGGGTTAATTGCCATTGGGCCACTGAATTCAACATGGATTTATATAGAGGTGGATGCCCTCTATCAAACACCATTGCCTTCAGCCTGGCCCAATGGCAAGTTTGCCACAAAAACAGTGCCAACGGTGCCAAGGGTGCTGATTTTTACTATTTTGAATAAGTAACTGATGTTTTCAAAGGGTTAATTGCCATTGGGCCACTGAATTCAACATGGATTTATCTAGAGGTGGATGCCCTCTATCAAACACAATTGTCTTCAGCCTGGCCCAATGGCAAGTTTGCCACGAAAACAGTGCCAACTGTGCCAAGGGTGTTGATTTTTACTGTTTTGAATAAGTACCTGATGTTTTCAAAGGGTTAATTGCCATTGGGCCACTGAATTCAACATGGATTTATATAGAGGTGGATGCCCTCTATTAAACACAATTGTCTTCAGCCTGACCCAATGGCAAGTTTGCCATGAAAACAGTGCCAACTGTGCCAAGGGTGTTGATTTTTACTGTTTTGAATAAGTAACTGATGTTTTCAAAGGGTTAATTGCCATTGGGCCACTGAATTTATATAGAGGTGGATGCCCTCTATCAATCACCATTGCCTTCAGCCTGGCCCAATGGCAAGTTTGCCACAAAAACAGTGCCAACGGTGCCAAGGGTGCTGATTTTTACTATTTTGAATAAGTAACTGATGTTTTCAAAGGGTTAATTGCCATTGGGCCACTGAATTCAACATGAATTTATCTAGAGGTGGATGCCCTCTATCAAACACAATTGTCTTCAGCCTGGCCCAATGGCAAGTTTGCCACGAAAACAGTGCCAACTGTGCCAAGGGTGTTGATTTTTACTGTTTTGAATAAGTAACTGATGTTTTCAAAGGGTTAATTGTCATTGGGCCACTGAATTCAACATGGATTTATATACAGGTGGATGCCCTCTATTAACCACTTCAATGCTAAGGACGCGCTCAGCGCGTCCTCAGCATTACCGCTGGTGTGCTGAGGACGCGCTCAGCGCGTCCTCACATTGGGGTCAGCGTTCGGCCGGGTTCCGGCCGATCGCTGGCCCCTCCGGTGCGGGCTGACATCCTGGATGTCAGCCCGGCATCCGGACCAGCAGCCGCCATTATTAGGTGTCATCGCGGGGGCGCGATGACACCTAATTCAGGCGCCCCCCCGCATGTGCGGAGGAGGCGCCTGAAAGGGAGGGGGGGAGGTCCTTCGGACCTCTCTCCCTCCCGATCGGCGGCGCACAGGGGGTTAACCCAGGCATCATTTGGAAGGGCACAGCCTGCCCTTCCAAATGATGCCTGGCATTAACCCCTGGGGAGCTGGATCGCAAATCGGCGCTGAAAAGCGCCGATTCGCGATCCTTCCCGGGAGCTGGCCGACATCTTGGATGTCGGCCAAGCTTCCGGGAACCCCCAGAGGACTGGCGTCATCGTGCGTAGCACGATGACGCCAGTCCTACAGTTAACCCCTAACTGCCACCAAGTGTGGAGATAGGGAGTTCCAATGAACTCCCTATCTCCCGATCCGTGGCAGCTAGGGGTTAAATTTTGATATCGTTGGATCGGCCAGAGCATGGCCGTTCCAACGATACCAAACATGAAAGTTAAAAATGTTGTAAAAAAAAATAAAAAATAAAATAAATTAAAAAAAATTAAAAAAAAAAAAAAAAAAAAAAATAAACACTTTTTTTTCATTTTTTTGGGTTTGTTAATGCAGCAATATTGTTCCCATTTCAATTATAATGTGAACAATGATGCTGCACTAACGATTTTTGTATGCGGTGCGTTTGTTAAAAATAGTGTCATTTTCCCCAAAAAAAATGTAACGAGACCCCATCTCTAATTTTTTTAACAAGCGCACCCCATACAAAATATAACCGCAATTGCTCGCATGTTAAAATGTGGAAAAAAACACTTTACACGTTGTAAATTATTGAAAATACATATTTTATTGCATTTTTTGTTATAATATACAGACATGACATAACGTATACATATAATAATGACATATTATGAATCTACCGAGTCTGGCGGAAAGAACGATATATAATATGTCGGTGTCATATACTAAAATAAGCCTTCAAAACACGTTTAAACATGATGCGCAAAACAGGTAAAAAATGACCTCAGCACAGGGGCGGGAAAAGCCTCAGCAGCGAAAGGGTTAAACACCATTGTATTCAGCCTGGCCCAATGGCAAGTTTTCCACGTAAACAGTGCCAACTGTGCAAAGGGTGTTGATTTTTACTATTTTGAATAAGTGATGATTTCAAAGGGTTAATTGCCATTGGGCCACTGAATTCAACATGGATTTATATAGAGGTGGATGCCCTCTATCAAACACCATTGTCTTCAGCCTGGCCCAATGGCAAGTTTCCCACGAAAATAGTGCCAGCTGTGCCATGGGTGCTGATTTTTACTATTTTGAATAAGTAACTGATGTTTTCAAAGGGTTAATTGCCATTGGGCCACTGAATTCAACATGGATTTATAGAGGTGGATCTCCTCTATCAAACACCATTGCCTTCAGCCTGGCCCAATGGCAAGTTTGCCACGAAAACAGTGCTAACGGTGCTGATTTTTACTATTTTGAATAAGTAACTGATGTTTTCAAAGGGTTAATTGCCATTGGGCCACTGAATTCAACATGGATTTATCTAGAGGTGGATGCCCTCTATTAAAATCAGTGGCACAATGAGTGGTGTGGTTTGGCCGAGCTCTGAGATGGCTGCCTGATCTCTGAGCTTCTGCGCAGGTGGCGCTTCCACAACTGATACTAGCCTCCACTGATCAGCCCTGGACTTCATTGTAGCCTGTGGGGTTTAGCTTCCATGCCCAGAAGCAAATTGAGCCTCAAATCGAGACAAGCTGACATTGCCCAGTATTTTCCCCTGCTGTCGTCGGTGGTGCGTTCAGAAGCTGTCAGGATGGCGTCATCGTGAGTCCTTCTGTCAGAGAAAGGTGAGCCTTGTACTCGGTGTGACTGACCTCAGGGCGGGCCTGGAGAGGCTACGGACGGACATTGGCGCACTGGGGACCCGCACAGCCAAACTCGAGCATCAAGTGGAGACTGATCACGCCGAGGCGCAGGCTATATTACGAGAGGTCTGCGACAACTACGTGTGCTTCAGGAGGAAGTAGAATACCTGGACATCAGGTCCCACCGCTCCAACCATTGTATCGGAGATGTCCCGGAGACAAGTTGTTCCACACCCTGTTGTTCATGCCACTCCGGAGGTGGAGTTGCGCCTAGATAGGATCCATAGAGCCTTGTGACCACGATTGGGTCCCAACGAACCCCCGTGGGACGTGCTGCTCAAGTGCTAGTATTACTCCACCAAGGATGCCTCTGCTGCTTGCAGCCTGTTATGGCGCCTCCTTGATTGAGGGGGTTGCCCAGAATCTCTTCAACGATGTGGCTTCTTTTACGCTTCAGAAGAGAAGAGCCCAATGGCCTCTTACAGAGCTTCTTCTGCACAAGGAAGTCCGCTACCCTGGAGGTTTCCATTTTGCCCCATGATGGGGCCATCATATTCCTGCGCTCACCGGCCGATTACACTCGACTGTTGGAGGCATTGGGAATCCCCACGCCAGCAGATCTATTTGTGCTCCTGGACAGAGGCCGTGGAACGGAGGTACCGGCCTTATCACAACATCAGGCCTGGGTTAACACCTGTCATCCCCACCATTGAAGCTCCTTGTAGCTCCCTCCGCTCTTCCAGTTTTGTGCTCCCTCATTTGCCTCATCTTCCGGTTAAGCCGTGCTCTCCCTGGTCCCATACCCCTCAACCTTGCATTCCTCCATGATTTTTGATTCGGACGTTTTCTTGGTCGACTGACCCTCCTATTGCTCTGGTTTGTTGTGATGGTACAGGCTGCAGGGTCCCACCACATTTAAAAACTTTTTGCCTTTGTTTTGCCCTGCACCTCTTTTTACCCATTGGGCCCCTTATATTACACCCTGTTTTCACATGCCCCATGTGTGTTTCTGTTCCTCAATATTCTGCTTGTTCGGAAACTGTGTTTTTCCTGCCCACTGCTTACGTGCATCAAGCCGCCACCAGCTGCGACCCGACTTTGGCCTTCGAACCATCTCCAGACTGGACAAGTGCGACATTCCACAAACTGGGCAATGGCTGAGGCTGTGGTGGCCATTATATTCAGGGACTGGGGAATGGCTGGAGGCAGTGGTGCTCAGGCGCCGGGATGTCTGAGGGTGGGCAGGAGGGTGAACAATAGGGACAGCTCCATATAAGTATGACCTGTGTTTTGCACAAGAAACAGATTCTGTTTGCAATTCAACCTAAAATGTGTCTTGCCTCGTTCTTGGGGCAAAAACTGCAGCTACAGTATAAGACACACTGCCCAGTAGTTGTATGTGCTACTATTGGGCCCTGACGCCGTGTATCCAGCCGGGGTACTCTTTGATCGTCACATTTGTGCACTTTCTCATGGACCCTAGCCCCAGGCCTTACTGATGCCGGAGTGGCGGGGGTGAAGGGTGCACGGTGAGGATGAGCCTTTATGGGAGTGGACGCTCTTTTTTTTTGTATTATTCACATGACTATCGCATGGATCGCACTATAAATAGCGGTTTCAGTATGGATGACATGGGAGGGGGAGTTTGTATTACTTTTCTGTCTGTGGGGATACTGTTATGTTCTGCTATAAGATTTTGGGTCTATGGATGTCTGCCTCGATTGGGACGGGGGGGGGTTACAGTTTTTTCTTTTTAATCCACATGGACATTGAGTCACGTCCAGTGGTCCCGGGGGTGCCCATGCCTTGTCTGGCGTCCCAGGTGGTACCCGGCAGTGCCGTGCTCGCTTTTCGCTGGCTGGGTGCCGATTGATATACCGGCTCGCGGCGGTCACATGGGTGGCCAGGAGGCGGGGCGCAGAGTGATGACGCGTCGCCGCCAAGTTTAATGCCAGTCTGCCCTGACATGGAGTTACTTCCCCAGTGCTTTGGTGATATTAATTAATTCATATTGCTTTAGTTATTTCTGAGAACCTCCATGTGTGCTGACCCAGCTATTTATGAGAAGCACCCTTTGTGTGCTGACTCGGCTATTTATGAGAAGCACCCTTTGTGTACTGACCCGGCTATTTATGAGAAGCACCCTTTGTGTACTGACCCGGCTATTTATGAGAGGCACCCTTTGTGTACTGACTCGGCTATTTATGAGAGGCACCCTTTGTGTGCTGACTCGGCTATTTATGAGAGGCACCCTTTGTGTGCTGACCCGGCTATTTATGAGAAGCACCCTTTGTGTACTGACCCGGCTATTTATGAGAGGCACCCTTTGTGTACTGACTCGGCTATTTATGAGAGGCACCCTTTGTGTGCTGACTCGGCTATTTATGAGAGGCACCCTTTGTGTGCTGACTCGGCTATTTATGAGAAGCACCCTTTGTGTACTGACTCTGCTATTCTTGACCATCCTGTTCTTCGAACAATTCTTGGTACCAAGGCCTATGTTGGCAGGGACTGCCGTGTTGTTATTCTCTTGGGCCTGTTAACCCTTGCTGGCTGTTGTACCCTGCAGATAGTAAGCTTTACCAACCATTCAAGGATTGGAGGGGTTTATAGGGTTCCGTATACAGGGACCAGCATCGTAGTTCTAGGGGGGATCCGTGACACATTGTATAGTTCAGACTGTCAATAGTGGTTTACGTGTTGATATGGACGGGATGGGAGGGGGGTTTAGTATAAGAGCACTCCCATAGGGTCACTCCACACTTGGGATGGGAGGGGGAATGTGTTCTTTATGCTAGTATGTGGGGTCACTGTTCTGTGTTGTTATACTGAGGGTGGTGGGGGGTGTTTGCTTCCATTCTCTGTACGGAGGTGCCAAGGACACAGCTGGATTTAGGGTTTTTCTTTCCTCATGGGGGGGTCGGGAAGGGGTGGGATTTTTTGGGTTTTTTTCCGGGAGCTTCTCTCTTTGGAGAGGTGGGGGTGGAGGGGACGTATATATATGAGAACTGCTTGTGATTTGCTCCAGGGGGTTCAATGTTTTCTCAGTAGGGATGTGCGTTTCGGGTTTCGGAATTTCGGAATTTTCACGAAATTTCCCGATTCGTGTTTTCGGATGCGGCCGAATTTCCGAAAAATTTTAGATCCGAAAAGTTCAGATCCGAAATGTTTTCCGAGCCGAAACGAAATATTTTCGGATTTTTCGAATGGGCTTGAAATGTGGCAAACGAGGAGAACAGATGTTCCGAAAAACGAAAATTTTTCGAAAAAACGAAAAGTCGATACAAAAAACGGGCAAAATGACACGAAAAATACGAAAAATGGTCGATATGCCGAAAAATGTGCAATTCCGAAAAACGAAAATTTTCCGAAAAACGAAAATTTTGTAAAAACGAAAATTTTGTAAAAACGAAAATTTTCTTAAAAACGAATTTTTTTCCAAAAAACGAAAAGTCGATATAAAAACCGAGCACAGTGACACGAAAATACGAAAAATGGTTGAAATTCCGAAAAAAAAATGTACCCGAAAAACAGGTCGAACCGAATCGAATCGAAACCGAAATCGGTCGAAACGAGCCGAATCGAAAAGTTTAAAAATCCGAAAAATCGAACCGAATCGAACCGAAAAAAAAATCGGTGCACAAGCCTATTTCTCAGCTTACGGTGGACGTGCAGTGTTGAGCCTCAGCCTCGTTGCCAAAAAGGATCTTGGTTTCTGTGCCAATCTGACTATTGGGCCAGGCAAAACAACAACTGTTTTTAACGAAGGGCATCCAACTCTATATAATTCTATGTTAAAATCAGTGGCCCAACCGTATTTAACCCTTTAAAAACATCAGTTACCTATTCAAATTGATGGAAATCAGTGCCCATAGCACAGATGGCACTGTTTTTGTGCCAAACTAATCATTGGGCCAGGCTATCGACAACTGTTTTTAATAGAGGGCATCCAACTCTATATAACTACATGGTGAAATCAGTGGCCCAACGGCATTTAACCCTTTAAAAACATCAGTTACTTATTCAAATTTATGACAATTGGTGCCAGTGGCACTATTTCTGGGCCAGCCTAACGAAAACTGTTTTTAATAGAAGGCATCCAATTCTATATAAATTCATGTTGAAATCAGTGGCCTGACAGCATTTAACCCTTTAAAAACAGTTACTTATTCAACATAATGAAATTTGTTTGCCTGGCACGGTTGTCACTGTTTCTGTGCCAAACTGACCATTGGGCCCACATAATGACAACTGTTTTTAATAGAGGGCATCCAACTCTCTATAAATCCATGTTGAATTCAGTGGCCCAATGGCAATTAACCCTTTGAAAACATCAGTTACTTATTCAAAATAGTAAAAATCAGCACCGTTGGCACTGTTTTCGTGGCAAACTTGCCATTGGGCCAGGCGGAAGACAATTGTGTTTGATAGAGGACATCCACCTCTATATAAATCCATGTTGAATTCAGTGGCCCAATGGCAATTAACCCTTTGAAAACATCAGTTACTTATTCAAAAAAGTAAAAATCAGCACCGTTGGCACTGTTTTCGTGGCAAACTTGCCATTGGGCCAGGCTGAAGACAATTGTGTTTGATAGAGGACATCCACCTCTATATAAATCCATGTTGAATTCAGTGGCCCAATCACAATTAACCCTTTGAAATCATCAGTTACTTATTCAAAACAGAAAGAATCAGCACCCATGGCACAGTTGGCACTGTTTTCGTGGGAAACTTGCCATTGGGCCAGGCTGAAGACAATTGTGTTTGATAGAGGGCATGCACCTCTAGATAAATCCATGTTGAATTCAGTGGCCCAATGGCAATTAACCCTTTGAAAACATCAGTTACTTATTCAAAATAGTAAAAATCAACATCCATGGCACAGTTGGCACTGATTTTTCTGCCCAAATTGCAGTTGGGCCAGGCTAAATTTGACATTGTTTGGTAGAGGGCATCCACCTCTATATGAATCCATGTTAAAATCATTGGCACAATGGCAATTTACCATCTAAAATCAGGTTTTTATTGAAATTTTACATACTTAGAATTCAACCGAATCAGAAACCAACTTCCACGAATAAGTAACTGGCCGAATAAGAAACTAACTTCAGCCTCGTTTATAGTTCCAGAACATCTGGAGGGCTGAGATTGCTGAGCCTGGTCAATGTTGACACTATTTGATTGCAAAACAAATCTAATCCATATATTAAAACCTTTGACTGTATACCCACAAGCTATAACAACTGGAAGAAACCCTGGAGGGCAGAATTTAAGAGGAGAGAGTCTACAGATAAAAGGTCCACTAGAAAGCTGCAATAAAGAGCATTTATTGACTGGGAAATAAGGAAAAAGGCAAATTATAGGGTGGAGAAGATATTCTCCTTCACAGCAGGGGCTATGTCTGTGTTTGGACACAGCAGATCCCTCACCCACTCACATACTGCAGCTCCTTCCAGGGACCCTGTTTGTGGAGGGGGAGGGGTCATTAGCCCGGGGTCTCCTGTCAGCTCAGGTAAACGAGAAACCACTTGGAGGGGGGGGGGATCCAGGCTGGGAGAGGAACAAGGCATCTCACCTCTCCTCTGAGCGGCCACGGATCAGGGCTCTTCTCCTGTCCGGTAGCAGCAGCATGATGCACATAGGCAGCCATACCCTCTTCCAGTGGTGTATTTAGGTTTCGTGCTGCCCTAGGCCTGACTAAACTTGTGCACCCCCCAATTTAAATTTGAGGCACCCCTTCCTGTCAAGGGCACACCTCTTCCTGGTTAATCCCCACCCTTCCTCTTTAAGCTCCACCTTTTTCTCTTAGAGCTCCGCCTTCTCCTCTCGTTATATTAAAAGTGGATACCAAGTGCCTACTTGTATATTTTGCATACCATTTCAAATGTATCTATTGAGATAAATAAAATTATGAAATGTTTAAATTCAAGCATTTTTACAAAGAACAGCCACGCATGTCAAGTAAACTGGATCCCTGCCACTCTAATTGGTTGAACAATAAAATCCACAGAAACGTGCACTGCATATGAGCGTATCACAGAGCTGCACAGCAATAAAACCCACAGAAATGGGCACTGTGTATGAGCATATCACAGAACTGAACAGCAATAAAACTCACAGTAATGTGCAGTGTGTATGAGCGTATCCCAGAGCTCCAGGGCAATAAAACTCACAGTAATATGCAGTGTGTATCACAGAATCCACAGCAATAAAACTCCCAGCAATGCAATGTTTGGTGTGTGTCAGCATATCAGAATCCACAGCAATAAAAATTCCAGCAATGCAATGTGCAGTGTGTGTATGCGTGTATCAGAATCCACAGCAATAAAACTCCCAGCAATGCAATGTGTGGTGTGTGTCAGCGTATCAGAATTCACAGCAATAAAACTCCCAGCAAACCGAGTGTATATGAGCACACAACAATTATTTATTCTATATTTACCGGCCTCCGTCCGCGGTAGGGCTGTGTGCAAAGTCAGCAGGGACTGTGTACGGACTCAGCAGGAGGTCCCTCCAGGCCACGTGAGGATCGCGGCAGTGCCTGTGCGTGGAGCCATCTTGTCAGCAGTGGGCTGCCACTGACAGAGGGTGCACCGTGGCTTTGATTCCCTTCCCGGTGGGTGTTCAGTCCAGAATAGAGTGAGAGCCCATGTTAACAAAAGGGCGGGCAGCTGCATGCGTGTCACGTGGTTCAGCCAGTCAGGTGGTACTGAGACTCAGTACCACCTGACTGGCCAGACCGCGTGACCTGCACGCACGCAGCCTCACCAGGAGCCAGGCAGCTCAATGACAAATTTCTATCACTGCATTGCTGGTTAAGGAAAGGTCCACTTTAATCAGCAGGAAGCAGACAGGGCTTCATATTCTGCTGATACCACCCCCCCTTACCTACCGTTTACTGTCATCTTCTCTCTCTGCACACAAATCACATCCCCCTCCCCTCTCCTAGAGCTGCTGCGGGGCAGGGGAAAAAAGGGGGATTTTTATTCTATTCGATTTTATTCCGTATGCAAACACCCTGCTCCGCTGCTCGTTGTTTGAGAACACAGCTCAAAGCTGACACACAGTGACAGTGGCACCTCCTAGTACCCCCTAATGACACCTCAATAATCACTGGTACCTGGGGTGGCCTGCCCCCCGCCACTCCCCTAAGTACAACACTGCTCTGTGATATGCTCACACACAAGTTTGGCGAACTGCCAGCAAGTACGGTGCTGTTTGAAGGCAGTGCAAATCCCTATAGAGAAGTAATGATTAATCTATTCAGAGAACACCAAACAGCAGAGAAATGGCAGTGAAATGCTCTGATGTTCGGTGGTTTCAATCAGCAGGTTTATTCAGGCGAACCCCATAGGTTTCAATGTTAAAAATATTCCTGTTTTTATGCAATATCTAATAAACCATTTATTATTTTAATCTGCAGTAAAAAGTCTTTATTTATAGATTTTTTTTTAGTACCTTTTAGTCATTCTTCAGATTTTTTTGGGCAAATCCCCCCCCCTTTTTTTTTAATAGCAGTTTTTCTTTTTTCTATAACAGAACTTTTTATTATCAATCATAGGATCTTATATGTAAATTCCAGATATTTTCGTTCAGTAGTTCTTTTGAAAACAGCAGGCCACGGATTTGCGGTGCAGCATTCGGCGGCCAACTCCATGCACTTTGGGGACCCTGCGGTGAATGGTGAATTCACTGCAGGGTGGGGAAATTTTATTCCCCAAAGTGCAGGGAACTACAGAACACCAAAATGTTGGCGTCATTTTGGTGCTCTGTGAGTAACCCATTTAGTGGTGAGGTTTTTTGCTGCCTCCTAAAAGCCTAGGCCTTGCCTACCCAGGACATACTTGAAAATTAGTGAAATCTCAATGTATCCTTCCTGGTAAAATACTTTGCAAAAGTAAAAATAAAAAAAATAAAAAAATATATATATATTTTTTAGGGGTGGGGCCACCCGGTGCGGGCCGCCGCACCCTGGAAAGTGCCGCCCTAGGCCTAGTCGGCCTAGGCCAAAATACACCACTGCCCTCTTCCAGTTTGCGCTGCTCTCTGTAGCTCTTCCGGAGCCCTCTGTCACGTGACTGATCACAGAGCCCGGAAGAAGCTGAGTGCCGCTGCTCCATTGGGAGGAACATCTGTTAAGGATATTCGCAAGGTGGGGGTCAGACACAAATTGGCCCAGCACTAATACGCCCCCCCATACAGTCCTCGTGGCAATTTTTTTCTCACCCTCCAGGCGCTCGCCCACTGCTGTCTCGCTGTGGTCCGCCATCTTTAATCCAAAGCCGGTGGCATAAAGCTGGAGGCAGGTCGCGCTGCTATTGGCTGAGCACCACGAGGCAGGTCAGGAAACATGGCATGCCCCTCTAGCCCTGAGTTTGCCTCCGCAGCAAAGACAAGTCCTGGGATGTTTTTTTTTGTCGGGAAATCGGGAGGAGGCGCGTAGGGCATTCAAGGGGTTGTACTGGCGCGGCACCAATAGAAAAAATGAAAAAGTGCATGACTGGTCTCAGTGGCAAAATTTTGCAGCCCCCAAAAATCTGCCGCTTGGCGTAAGCGCACCATACCGCTCCATGGTCGGGCCGGCCCTGGCTATACCTTCCAGACGAGGCCTAAGAAGGCCGAAATGATCGTGGGGGTTGCTGCACCTCTCGTGCAGGGATGATGTCCTTAGCAATCAGTACTGGCCACCCTTTTTGGGTGAGAGCAGGCTGATTTGCATATGGAGCATTCATCCCTGTAATGGCACAAGCAAGCTAATACCTTGTGAGATCTGAGCGGGCACCTACCATAGAGCAGGCCACTAGCGCTGTTGCTCATCCTCAGGACCCTCACAAACCCCCCCTTCCTCTCACTATAGATTAATGTTACCATGGATAGCTCCTTAAGTCTCTCCCACTATTTACAAAAGTTTTTTATAAATAATAATTTTACTAAGCCCACCACTCCATGATATCCATAAGCCATTTAACCCCTTAAGGACCGCAGACGTACCATGTACGTCACAGCCGCGGGTCTCTTTTAGACCCGCTGACGTACAAGGTACGACCTGCGGTCTTTTGAGCGCTGGAAGCGATCGGATCGCTTCCAGCAGCTCAAACGCCATTGCAGGCTGCCTGGGAGTCCAGGCATCCGTGCAATGGCAGACAAAAGTGCCGGGGCCCCTTGTGATCGCTGCCCGGGAGCGATCAACATCCGGTTTCACCGGAAAGGTGCCCTGCACTTCTAGAGAGCGCTGGAAGCGATCGGATCACTTCCAGCAGCTCCAGCGCCATTGCACGCTGCCTGGGAGTCCAGGCATCCGTGCAATGGTGGTTAGAAGTGCCGGGGCCCCTTGTGATCGATTTCCCGGGAGTGATCAACATCCGGTTTCACCGGAAAGGTGCCCCTCACTTCTACAGAGAGCTGGAAGCATCGAGGCATCCTTGCAATATGTTTACCTGCCGCCGGTCTGCTCAGTGATTGCTCCCCCTGAGCGATCACTTCCGGTAGCGGCAGGAAGTACTGAGTGCCACGAGGTATCGTGGCACTCAGTACAAAAAACGATCACATAAGTGATCAGGTGCTCTGCTGGGTGCCTCGAGGGATCAAGGCACCCAGCAGACTAAAAAAAAGTGTAAAAAAATAAAAATAAAGTAAAAATAAAGGAATAAAAATTAATTAAATAAAATAAAAGTGACAGCCAAGATGGCGCTGCCCCTCTAAGGGCAGGGTCATCTTGGGGCTGTGTGGGATGTTCCTAGCCTGCCTCAGAGAGGCACGCTAGCAACATCCAATCAGGAGTTAGAAAAAATCTAAATAAAATTTCTAATTTGTCAGGTCAGGTCAATATTTTGTAAATATTGGCTCTGACCTCTGTGATTCTCCCTCCCTCTCCTCACTTGTGTTTTGGTGAGCGAGAGAGAGAGATCAGATTTGACAGGTTAGAGATTTTAGGTAGATTTAGTGAGATTAGAAAAATTGAGGCAGATTTAGAGAGATTTTAGGGAGATTTAGAACAATTGAGGCAGGTTTAGAGGGATTTAGAGAGATGTAGGTGTTTATTTGTATTTTCTTGTGACACCCAACGGTTCTTCTAAGAACCCACAATCCGCTTATATATATATATATATATATATATAATAATTATAAAATTTTATAATCTATTATATATAATGTCTGAGAGGGTGTACAGCTCCGAGGAGGCATATGCCATCCTGGCGTCAGAATCTGAGGCATCTGCGTCAGACTCCGACCCAGATTTTGACCCTGCTAGTTGCTCAGATATATCAATAGATACATCATCTATGCTGGCTGATGTATCACCTAGTGATGTTTCTGATGCAGATCCTGGGCCACCACCTGCCAGCAGGAGACGCACAGCTCCAGCTGAGGAGTGGGTAGTGCCTCATCGCCAGAGGCCAGATATCCCTCCTTTCACGGCAAATCCTGGCATCAATATGGATGTTGCAGGATTTACCGCCACACAGTTTTTGCAGGTGTTTCTGGGGGATGATTTGTTGGGCCACATTGTTGCCCAATCAAATCTGTATGCCCATCAGCATTGTGCTGCGAAGCCAGACTCCTACTTGGGAAGGCAGCAATGGACCCCACTAGATGTGCCAGAATTTCTGAAATTCTGGGCACTTACTATGCTGATGGGCATCATAAAGAAGCCCTCAATTCGCTCCTACTGGAGCAGTAGCCCCATCTGCTCTACCCCCAATCAATGTCACGTAGAAGGTATGAAAACATTTTGCGTTTCATGCACTTCAGTGACAACAGCCTGTGCCCCCCTAGAGAGCATCCCCAGTTTGACAGGCTGTATAAAATCCGCCCCCTGATTACCCGCTTCGCCGCCAGGTTTGCAGAGGCTTATACACCTGGAAGGAATATCTGCGTGGATGAATACCTAATGAAATACAAGGGAAGGCTGGGATTCAAGCAGTATATTCCTTCCAAACGCTCTGAGAGGTCTGTGGAGGTCTCTGTACGTGGCAGAGCTGAGCGCATCAGGAAGCCAGTGTGCATCAAAGCCTATAACCGGCATATGGGTGGGGTTGATCTGGCAGATCAGCTGCTCTAGCCCTACAGATTATGCGGAAGTCAAGGGCCTGGTACAAAAAGGTTGCAATTTGCCTGATGCAAATTGCAACCTACAACACCCACAAACCCCGGAGTGACGCTGTCCTTTTTACAGTTTCAGCTACAGGTCATTTCGGGTTTTTGTACCAGGATGCACCTGCTCCCCGGACGGTGATGGTGGACAGAGTTGGGGCTACACATTTTATTTTTAAAATACCCCCTACTGAGGGCAAACAGAAACCCCAAAAAAGATGCAGGGTGTGTTTCAAGAGGGGGCAGAGGAGAGACACAATCTTTTACTGCCCAGAATGCCCTGGACAACCCGGTCTGTGTCTTGGGGACTGTTTCAAGGTATATCACACTGTGCGTGATCTGTGATTTTTTTTTCCTTTCTATTTTTTCTTACAGTCTAGTTAGTTCAGTTTAGTTTTTTTTTTCTTTTACTGCACCAGACTTTTACATTTTACTCCTACATTTTTATGTTCTACAATTGGTGCTGTATTTTGCCAAAATCTTGGCACACCTATGCATGGGGGGCATGGGTGTACTCAGGAGACCTTGCAGAAAACAACCTGGAGAGTTTTCATGCAGTAACCGACAACAGTGTCTCCTAAATCACAGTCCAAATCTAATGTGGGCGTAAAAATAATTAAAAATTACCGCCACACACCTTCTCAAATGTTTTGGGCTAAAACCGTTGCATACATGGCATCGAAGCACTCCATATGCAATACCTTGAGGTGTCAACATTTCAAATAAATAATTTTCTGGCAATAATTCAAACTGGGGTATGCGGTAGACCCAAAACCAAAGATAGGCCTATCTGAAGAAATAATCTCAATTTCAACTCCAATGACAAAGTCAGAAAAATTGTATTTGAACCTTCCCAAAATCCTGGCAAACCTATGCATGGGGGGCATGGGTGTACTCAGGAGACCTTGCAGAAAACAACCTGCAGAGTTTTCATGCAGTAACCGACAACAGTGTCTCCTAAATCACAGACCAAAACTGATGTGGGTGTGAAAATGAAAAATGACCACCAAACAGTATCCAATTTGTTTGGAGCAAACGGTTGCATCCATGGCATAAAAACACTCCATTTACAATACTTTGGGGTGTTAGCTTACCAAATATATGCACGTTCATGGCAATAAAAAAAATTGGGGTATGTAAAAAGGCCCCTAAAAAGAAGATAAGCAAAGAAGATATGTTAAATTAGAAAAATGACAAGCACGTCAGAAGATTGGCGTAGCACCCCAAAAACAACAGAACAAATCTATATATGGGTGGTATCACTTTACTCAGAAGATGTTGCTGAACATATTTTGGGGTGTTTTTTGGCAGTAACCCATAACTGAATTTGACAATTCATGCCTAAAGTACAATGTGTGTGAAAAAATAACACAAAAAGTGACTACCTGAAAGTTTGACAAAGAGCTAGTGCATGGAAAGTGTTAATACAACTCTTTGAAGTACCCTAGGGTGTGCCCTTTCTAAAAATATATGGTTTGATGGGGGTAAATTACTTTGGCCGGCTTCAAAAATGTCCCAAATACGAAATGTGAAAATTCCAAGTTGGAAAACTGAAATGCGCACCCCCCAAATAAGGCCTATTAGCCCCCAAATAACCCAACATACCTATACATGGGTGGTATCAATTTACTCAAAAGATGTTGCTGAACATATTTTGGGGTGCTTTTTGGCAGTAAACCTTAAAGTTTACACAGTACATGTATTCTTAAATTGCATTAAAAAAAAAATCACCCAAAATTTTTTTTTCTCAAACTTTGGCATAGACTTGTGGTAAAATGGTTTGCATGGAAAGAGTCAAAATACCCCAAGTTTAATACCTTGATTTGTGTACTTTAAAAAAATATGTATATGTGGAGGGTTATTCAGGAATTAGTGACAGATATCAGTGTTACAATGTCACTATCACTACTTTTAAAAGTAAACCCTTTGGAAATGGCAAAGTGCTACTTTCACTTATTGTTGCATAAGATAAGGAGAAAAGCAAGGAATATGTAAACATTGGGTATTGCTAAACTCAGGACTAAATTTAGAAACTACTAAGGAATTAAATTTTTTTGATGGTTGTTGATACAAAAGAAATTTTGGGGTCAAAGTTCGAAAAAGTGGTGTTTTTTAAATTTTTTTGTTTCACAATGTTTTTTATAGTACATTATATGAAATGATGAAAAAAATGGTATCTTTATAAAGTCCATTTAATGACGAGAAAAACAGTGTAAAATATGTGTGGGTTGCATAAACGAGTAAGGCTAGGGTCAGACTGAGGCAGTGCGAACGCGCGTTCTGGCGCACTTAATCACGGCCGTGCTAGCAGCAGATGCCGGGCAATGACGGCCAATATACGAAGTACGGTCGCACAAAAGTCCGGCTGCGCAACGCAAGTGGAAAATGAACGCATTTTTTCGAGAACGTTAAACCACTAGTACTGACGTACAGAGTGCGCTGCGTCCGCTAGCGGCGTGTGTGCGTGAATTGGAGACATCAGACGCTGCTAATGTCCGGCCAACATAACGTCCAGATGCAAGAAGTGTTTTATTGATGATCCGTACAAAATCACGGATGAAACTGCGCATCGTATGACCGCTATTGCGTATTCCGTGAAAAAATACGTCCATTCTTCGAACGCACATTTTCACGGACAACGTGAAAAATGCGTTAGTCTGACCCTAGCCTAAGAGGAAAATTTGACGTAAACACAAAACACAAAAACAGCACAGAAACGTAAAAACAGCAGCGGTCACTAAAGGACGGATTTGTGTAAAACCGCCCGGTCACTAAGGGGTTAATTTTTTTTTAAAAAAAAATTTCTCTGAACACACTAACGGTATTGTAGTTTCTATTCACATAATTGTAGGGTTCCTATTTCGCAGTTGCTGCAAAAAGGGAGACGGTAAGTGAACAAATTTGACTCAAGCCGTTATTCTTTACTGTCTCCCTTCCACCACACTGTGACGACTGTCTCCCTTCCACGACACTATGGACTGCTAACCCATAGGATATAACGAGAAATTCAGCACCAGCCATAGTCCTGTTTTGGGGATACACCCCCTGCTCCCAGCGGGAGTCCGGTAGCAAAATACCTCTCCGCCCTTTAAGGTTGAGCAAACACAAAGTTTATGAAGGTCCTGAGAATGCACATTTTAGGAGTCAATGGAGCCATCATGTCCCATACACGAGCTCACACTCCTGGGATCACATAGGAGCCGCAGATGAATCACATAGAGCGACGGAACTAGTTGCAAAAGTAAAATCACTTAACACCAGGTTTTAGGAGTCTGGTTTTCTTTGAGAAATACAGGCTGCAAGATAGAGGAACAAGCTAACATGGTATTACTTGTTCTTCTACTCCCAGGTACAAATAATCTCCTCTTATACAATGTAATGGAGACCAGCTATGCGTGAACTGCAAGCGGAGAATACTGATCCCAAACGTTAAAACAACTTCTGGAGATGTTATAGGGTCTATTTACAAAGCACTGAAATTGCCTGCAATCTCTGTGTTTTGATTTTCAGCTTCGGCGATTCCATTACACTGAAAATACAGTGATTTCACTGTTTATTGAATGGTCAGTGTATTTTGCCGAAATTGGAGTCACCGAAACGGGAGTCGGTGAAAACAGCCGAACTGCGCCGATAACCGACAACGTGTGCTGAATTGGCATCAGCGGGTTCCACCGAACTGAAGAAAAAAAAAGGAACTATCCTACTGTCCTAACCAATAAAAAGTATTGAAATATGTCTAAATAATAAAAAAGGTCCTTTAACCCCTTCAGTACCACACGATTTTTGTAGAAATGTTATCAAAACATTTATTTTATACATGGGATATGAAGTTAACAATTAAATACAGGATAAAATAGGAGGTTTGTACAGAAATTGTTATTCTGAGATCGTTAAAAAAAATTAAATAATGTTAATTTGCTAATTTTTAATTTCATATGTATTCGTTTAACCTTTACAAATTCTGAGCGCTAGATGGTGTTCTTTATCTTACGGGGTCTGCATTATTATCATACAGTCAAAAAAGACCTTTGTGTTAGATACAATAACTGTCTGTGGTCTGTGATAAAGATAAATAATAAAAATGGCCAAATTTTCTGCTTATGAGAAATTGTAGTGATCATAATGAGATTATTAGCAAGGTAGCTTCCATAAAATAATAAAAAAATAATATCTATATGTGACATAATGCCTGTATATTTAGATTACAGTAACACCTTGTATCTGTACTGTACTGTCTGTACAGGGAGTTTCACACATTATAACCCCCTGAATCTTATCCCTGTACAGCAGTGAGTGACCCCAGAGTGCTCCCTGTATTCTGCCCTCTCCCTGGCAGCTGGAATGCAGCAGTTTTTTCTATTTGAACTTTTTGTTATAGTGAGGTTTGGAGTTGTTATATGCAGCTGATTTTCTCCAGGGTGCTTGGAGAAATCAAAGGGTTTCGCTTCTGCACATGGGGCACACTAATCTTTCTTTAATAAGGTGTGAAAATGGTCTTTTGATATGCTAATGAGTGCTTTTCTATGCATTACAAAGCAAAATTGAGATAACGCATTTGGGTGTGAAGGGGTTAAAATAATTAAAAGGTCTGTTAGGGAAATTAAAAAAAACGGCTTTTTAAAAAATTGGGAAACAAAAACTTACATCATAAAAATACAAAAAAGGTGCTCTAAAAATAAAAAAGCTTTTTGCTGAAAATGAAAAGAATAGATAGTCTGTTAAGAAAGATAAAAATTATATTATGTTTTTACTTTGAATCCTATGGGATTCGCCTGTTTAAACCCGTCAAACGGAACCACTTAAAATCAGGACATTTCGGGGAATTTCAATGCAGCTCGGCATTCAGTGAATAGAAGACACAATATTCTTCTATGGGGTAATTTCGGTGTCACCAAATTGCGTTGAACTGTAGTGAATTGCACCATATTTTGCAGTCAATTCGCCAGTATCTGGTGAATTGACAGTTTAGTGAATAGACGAATTGCCCCGAAATTGCGCTGAAGGGTGAAATTCCCTGTTCGGTGCAATTCGGTAGCCAGCACGGATGTTAGTGAATAACCCCTTTATAAACATAACAAAAGCCAACCATACAATAAGTGGATATTATTTGTATTATTTTAAACACTTATGGCAATTCCTCTTTGTAAAACTAAAACACAGAAAAATGGTCATTGCCCACAACTTGTACCGCCATTATATATACACGATAAAAACACCGGTATTTGTTTTTCCCTGATGAAGTCTATCTTTTGTATGGACGAAACGTGTTGGAGTGTTTTTATCGTGCTGTGTTACAAATAAACTGCTTTTTTACTGGAATCAGCTTCCTTTGGTGGTCCTGTTCCGGCGGGGAGAACCAGGAGTGCGACCTATGTTAATCAGCAAAGTGGTAACACGAAAGCAAAGATACCTCTATGTGCTTAAATCATATTATGCTCTGTGAGTGCATCGGTACTAATAAATACTGCCAATTTGATGCATACTAACTGAATGTTCAATTCTGAATACCCAGTGCTAAGTATTGCATACTAACTATATTTCGGTTGTATGGTATGCCTCCCAGATTTGTATTTGTATAGGAGTTTATTGAGACGTCAGTAGGAAGAGACGTCTATTGGGATTGCAAACACTAAATTTTGTTTTAAATATTTTTGAAACCCCAGTGTGATACCACGATTTTATTGACTTTGAACTTGACCCTGAAGTCAGGTGAAAAGGTTTTGTGCATCGCTGCTTGCTCAAACTTACTGTACTCAAGGCTGGGGTCAGACGAGCACACTGAGTGCGCACAGTAACGGATGCACTTTATAACGGATCAGATTGTGATTACATTGCATCAGTTAGCTTTGACTGATGTGGAAAAAATAAAAATAAAGCTGTATGCAGGGGTTTCTCTATGTCCGTGTAGCTTATTCACGTCTATGCCATTTTGGTATCCGTTGCAACATGCATTGCCCGTGCGTGAAAAAGTGCGCACGGGCTTTGTGTGTTGTTCTCTATTTACTCCTTTAAAAACGCTACGGCGGACAGCAAACAGTGCGGTCAGACGTACACAAAAAGTGCGCTCATCTGACCCCAGCCGGACCGTCTCCTATACCTAACATGAGGAAAACTACCTATATTTAGCCCCAACAAGTTAGGCATTACAAAGTGCAGGCGCAATTTATCGTCCGGACATGCAAGCAGAAAATTTTAACAACTCCTAAAAACTGATGCTAAATGATTTAACATGCTCCAAACTCCCCCTCCTCCTAAAATACAAACAGTACCTAGTCTCCTTCCGTGTTCACCTCACAGCACTGGGTGATCTTGCGGCCTGGAACAGCCAGCCTCCATGGAGTCCTTTGGACTCCAGGAGCTGATACTCGCGGTGGTGTGGAGATTAGCGCTGTGCAGGAGCGTACCTAGAACATTTGGCACCCGGGGCGGATCCTATATTTGGCACCCCCCCAACTTTAAAATCTAAAAAAAAAAAATCACACGCACTTTTTTTAATGTTTTCAAAAATATTTTTAGTTCTAGCATTCTGGCAGGACATGACGTATACATATAATAATGATATATTATGAATATGCCGATGGTGGATCATGCGTCCTCTGTGCTGTGCAATAAGAGGTGAGTGTAGATTCATTTTGAATAATAGTAATTTTTAACTGATTTTGCAAACTCACAACATATACATCCATGAACAAAAGGACACATGTGGCTGGTTTTGTGTGATAGGAGTTGTGTGTTGGTGGCTGGGTTGTGTGTTGGTGGCTGGTTTTGTGTGATGGGGTTGTGTGTGATGGAGTTGTATGGGTGATGGTTTTGTGTGATGGGAGTTGTGTGTGGGTGGCTGGTTTTGTGTGATGGGAGTTGCGTGTGTGTGTGTGGTTGGTTTTGTGTGATGGGAGTTGTGTGTGGGTGACTGGTTTTGTGTGATGGGAGTTGTGTGTGTGTGTGCTGGGTGGTTGGTTTTGTGGATTGGAGTTGTGTGTGTGTGCTGGGTGGCTGGTTTTGTGGATTGGAGTTGTGTGTGTGTGCTGGGTGGCTGGTTTTGTGGATTGGAGTTGCTGAGCAGAGAATGGGTGTGTGTTTTCCAGGTATGAGATGCTGCTATGGTCTTTTTTCTTTACTATTCCAGTTTAAGACTCCCTCTTCCCTGTCACGGTTTACCCTGGGCTGCCTTTTCCCTGGTGATGCAGTAAATGTAGCCTGGCCCCAGCTATGCAGACCTCACCAGGAGCCAGGGAGCTCAATGACAAATTTCTGATAACTGCAGTGCTGGTTAAGGAAAGGGCCACTTTAAACAGCAGTAAGCAGACAGGGCTTCATATTCTGCTGATACCCCCTTTACCTGCTGTATACTGTTATCTTCTCTAACCGGCACACAAATCACATTTCCCTCCCCTCTCCTAGAGCTGCTTTGGGGCAGGGGAGGAGCTATGGAGGGAGGAGAGTGGGATTTTTAGTCTCCTAATGCAAACGCCCTGCTCCACTGCTCTTTGTTGACAGTGGCACCTCCTAGTACCCCCTAATGACACCCCAATTATCACTGGTACCTGGGGCGGCCTGCCCCCCCTGCCCTAAGTACACCACTGGAGCTCTGTGATATGCTCACACACAAATTTTGGCGAACTGCCAGCAAGTACGATGCTGTTCAAAGGCAGTGAAAATCCCCACAGAGAAGTAATGGTTAATCTATTCATAGATTACACCGGAGAGCAGAGAAATGTTAGTGAAATGCCCTGATGTTCGTTGGTTTCATACAGCAGCTTTATTCAGGCGAACCCCATAGGTTTCAATGTTAAAAATATTTGCGTTTTTATGTAATATCTAATAAAACCGTTTATTATTTTAATCTGCACTAAAAAGTCTTCGTTTATTGATTTTTTTTGTATCTTTTAGTCATTTCTCAGCAAAAATTTTTCCTTTTTTTTCTAATAGTCGGTTTTTCTATTTTCTGTAACATACCTTTTCAATCATAAGACCTTTTATGTATATTCCAGACATTTTCGTTCAGTAGTTTTTTTGAAAACAGCAGGCCACGGGTTTGGGGCGCCGGCATTCGGCGGCCGACTCCCTGCACTTTGGGGACCCTGCAGTGAATAGTGAATTCACTGCAGGGTGGGGAAATTTGATTCCATGAAGTGCAGGGAACAACAGAACACCAAAATGTTGATGTCATTTCGGTGCTCTGTGAGTAACCCCTTTAGGCTAGGGTCAGACTAACGCATTTTTCGCGTCGTCTGTGAAAAAGTGCGTTCGAACGAATGGACGTATTTTTTCACGGAATACGCGATAGCGGTCATACGATGCACATTTTCGTCCGTGATTTTGTATGGATCATCAATAAAACACTTTTTGCATCTGGACGTTATGTTGGCCAGACATTAGCAGCATCTGACGTCTCCTAATCACGCACACATGCCGCTAGCGAATGCAGCGCACTCTGTACGTCAGTACTAGCGGTATCACGTTCTCGAAAAAATGCGTTTGTTTGCCACTTGCGTTGCGCGGCCGCACTTTCGTGCGGCTGTACTTTGTATATTGCCCGTCATTGGGCGTCATTTGCTGCTAATACGGCCTTGATAAAGTACAGCTGCATGCACGTTCGCACTGCTTTCGTCTGACCCCAGCCTAAGTGGTGGGGTTTTTTTTGCAGCCCCCTGGAAAGTGCCAGCCCAGGCATTGCCTACCCAGGACATACTTGAAAATAATGAAATCTCAATGTATCCTTCCTGGTAAAATACTTTGTAAAAGTAAAAAAAATACTAATATTTTTTTTTAGGGTGTCACCCTAGGGGGTGGTGTCACCCGGTGCGGGCCACCCCGCCCCCCTAGGGACACCACTGGCGCTGTGTTCCAGGGCGAGGTGCTGAGATAGATTTAAATTTCCTGTATAAAATATAAATAGTTTATCTTGAAAAGCCTGTTTTGATAAAATGGGCTGTGAAATTCCCCCCCTCCATTTTGTTTCTTTCAATTCTGCATAGACAGTTGTTCCTTCTGTAGGATAAGGGGATGTGACCGATTTCCTGTTATGTTCAGTGCAGGAAAATGTGCACAGAAGCGGGAAGATAGGAAAAAGATTTTTTTGTAAACCATATAAGGTAATAAGTGTTGGTTAAACTGTGACGTGGAAATGTATCTGTATGCTGATTGGCTATAAGTTCTTTGAAATCTAATAAAACAGTCTGTCTAACAAAAGATATTTAGACATGACCTGAAGCTGCATTGCTTGTGGCCGATTTTGGTGTCTCTCGCCATGGCGTAGCGCAGCGTGGCGCAGCATAGCGCAGCATCTTACTTCAATTTTGATATATAACAAGAAACTTGAAAAAGGTTTATGGCATTCCATATATGGTAATTATATTAGAATTTTAAAATTTAACAGGACGTTAACATGGAGAAAGTAAGGGAAAGTCTGCAATCTGGAACAAGGCCCCAGGGCCGTAGGAAGGGTGAGGCGAGTGAGGCACGTGCCTCGGGCACAGCTGTGAAGGGGCGCAGCCTAGCCATGGCTCGAGTCCTGCGGGAATGCTGCGGGAACGCAGGTTGCGGGAACCTGCGTTCCCGCAGCTTTCCAGCAGGACTCGAGCCATGGCTGCGCCCCTTCACAGCTGTGAAGCGCCCAGCCCGAAACGATTGCGAGCGGCCGCTTGCTTCCTGCTTGAACGGCCACTGACAGGAAGTGCAGCTGCTCGCCTGGGATCTAACAGCCAGCCACGATCTCACGAGATCGCGGCAGGCTGTTTCATCGATCCCAGGCGAGCGGCTGCACTTCCTGTCAGCGGCCGTTCAAGCAGGAAGCACGCGGCCGCCGGCAATGAGAGGTGAGCTGGGGAAATATCCAGGAGACCTGGGGGCACAATCCATGAGACCTAGGGGCATTATCCAGGAGACCTGCGGACACAATCCATGAGACCTGGGGGCATTATCCATGAGACCTGGGGGCAATATCCATGAGACCTGGGGGCACTATCCATGTGACCTGGGGGCATTATCCATGAGAGCTGGGGGCACTATCCATGAGACCTGGGGGCATTATCCATGAGAGCTGGGGGCAATATCCTTGAGAGCTGGGGGCAATATCCATGAGACCTGGGGGCACTATCCATGAGACCTGGGGGCAATATCCATGAGACCTGGGGGCATTATCCATGAGAGCTGGGGGCAATATCCTTGAGAGCTGGGGGCAATATCCATGAGACCTGGGGGCACTATCCATGAGACCTGGGGGCAATATCCATGAGACCTGGGGGCACTATCCATGAGACCTGGGGGCACTATCCATGAGACCTGGGGGCACTATCCATGAGACCTGGGGGCACTATCCATGAGAGCTGGGGGCAATATCCATGAGACCTGGGGGCATTATCCATGAGAGCTAGGGGCAATATCCATGAGAGCTGGGGGCAATATCCATGAGACCTGGGGGCACTATCCATGAGTCCTGGGGGCACAATCCATGAGACCTGGGGGCACTATCCATGAGACCTGGGGGCAATATCCATGACACCTGTGGGCATTATCCATGAGAGCTGGGGGCAATATCCATGAGACCTGAGGGCATTATCCATGAGACCTGGGGGCAATATCCATGACACCTGGGGGCAATATCCATGAGACCTGGGGCATATCCATGAGAGCTGGGGCATAATCCATGAGGCCTGGGGGGGCATTATCCATGAGACCTGGGGGGGCATTATCCATGAGACCTGGGGCATATCCATGAGACCTGCGGCATTATCCATGAGACCTGGGGCATTATCTATGAGAGCTGGGGCAATATCCATGTGAGCTGGGGCAATATCCATGAGAGCTGGGGGGCATATCCATGAGAGCTGGGTGACATATCCATGTGAGCTGGGCCATATCCATGTGAACTGGGGCAATATATACCTATATGAGCTGGGGTCAATAATATCCATATGAGCTGGGGTCAATAATATCCATGTGAACTGGGGAAAATAGTCTGGGGGCTCAGTGCTGTGTATATTATTCTGGGGGGTGTATATTATGCTAAATGTTCTTTTGCTATACATGCATGTATTCTGTGTGTACTGTATTTGTACATGTACTGTGTGTGCACTATATAGTGTATGTAGGGTCCCATCACCTCCTTAACGCTAGCACTCACACATGTGAGCGTTGGTGCTAGGTTAAATGAGGTTACTGCATGCTGCCCATATCACATCCTAGCACAGGACCCTCATATTACAATCCCAACGGTAACAGGTTAAAAAATCCAGGAGATTGTGCTTTTCAGCGCAAGGTTACTGTACTTTGCGCTCCCTATACTTAACATGGGGAGCGAAAAGAGTAAATAGCGTTAGGATTACAAAGTCCTAACGCTAATTACCATCCCACAATAGCTACAAAAGTTACCCACAGCTAGACGCTGATGCTAAGTGATGCCGCTTCTGCAGAATCAGTCAGCATCAGCTGGAACCCCCCAAAAATCACATACTTGCCTCTCATCCCACAGTGCAAAGGGTGGTCTGATCCATTGCTTCTGGTCGCGGGGAGCATCCAGGAGCTTAGCACTGCGACACTGGTCGGGGACTCTGATTTTTTAAATTATGTGGGGGGGGCACAATTTTCTGTTTTTGCCTCGGGTGCAAAAGGAGCTAGCTACGGCTCTGCAAGGCCCCATCTTTCTTCTAAACTGTAAATGACTTTTGTTACAGAGCAATTATGGTTAATATTTCACAGCTACAACAAACTTTTCAGCAAACTTGAGTCTTCTAATTTATTTCCTGTACCTGATGGGCTACAATTCAAAAATACTTGTACACATATCTGCACTACTTTCATGGACGAATGCCACCTACCTGTCGTGTCACACTCCAAAATATATTCTCCAGCAAAGTCAGTTTCATTTGGACCCCGATTGCTGAAAGAGAGAAAATAACGATCAATAAATTTATTGAAAGTGACAAAATCTCACTAATCAATCAGTCTTGTACTTAGGCAGTATGGGCTGGCTGATCGTGGGGGATTTGGTCATTTGCAGGCAGTAAAACTCAAAATGTAAACCGACATGCAAGCCACTATGACCATATTAATTTACTTAATTAGTCTTGGTGTACTAACTGTATGTTGTGGCTTCACCCCTCAGGTGTGTTTGCAAGGGGATTCCCTCCATCCATAATGCTGCCCTTTTCAAATCCACATCCTGCTGTCAGCATTTGTGAAAAAATTCTATAGCAAATGAACTCCTAATGTAAAATTATTTGATTACACGTATATATAGTCCCTCACTGACATTAGCAATTTTAGCAAACCTATATACCGGTGTTGCAAATTACAACGAAAATTGCTATTATTGCAGCACCAAAATGTCACAAGACCTAGACTCTAAGTTTCCATGGGAATAGGGCCCTCCTGTATCGGTTGTTCGAAATGTTGACTTGCATTTCTGGCGTATTGTAGAAGGGCTTAGTCTTCACCATTATACAGTGCTGAGAATGTGTTGGCGCTTAATACCAAAGTCCAAAGAGCAGAAGGAAAAGCTTTACTGTGAAGCTTCTCCTGTCGCTCTTTGACTTTACATTTTGTGAAATGCCCATGTTTATAGGCGCCTCAATAGTGGCAATTTTTGCTTGGTATTTACAACACTGGCACTTGTGAATAACATCTATAATACTGTGGTTGATTCCATGGACTGTCAAAGATTAGAATAATGTTGTAAGCAATAAACGGTGTTTCTCATTTCAAGTGCAGAAGCAAATATTTTGAGCAATGTCTAAGCTTTGATTTAAAAATGGAAAGCTAGAGGGATTAAGACAAAGTATCATACTACGAGTACCATTGTATGGTTTTGAAATTCTGTATTAGAAGAGACAAATATTCTTGCAGCCCTTAAGTTACTTAAAAGAGAGAAATTATTTGAAAAGATGAAGCTGATCAGGCAGCATTTGTTTTATGGAATACTGTTGTATTAGTCGTTGGTCACAGTTAATCAGGTAGTTCATTAATTTTTCAAAGCCAGGCCAGAAAAAAAAATACATACATTCAATACCTTATTTATTGAATCTCTAATGATTGCGCTCCCCATGTTAGGTATAGGATGCGCAAAGTACAGTAAGCTCGCGAAAGATGCGAAGTGCTGATTTTACCCCAGCGTTGCGTTGCGCAGGATTGGAATATCGATGACAGACGATAAACTTACTTATCCTAGCACTAACGATTACATATCGAAACACTACATTAGCACCAACTATGGAATAGTGTCCACGGAGTCCTATGGACCCCAGGAGGTGTTACCCACGGCAGAGTTATGAGCAGAGTTAGGAGCAGCACCTGGGGGGCACTGGCCTTGCAGGTATGAGCCCAGTATGCGGCTGTATACACACAAACAAAGATGGATGGAGGGTGTTGGATTACTGGAACACAGGAGGGATCACTAGGAGGCTTGGATACAGCGGGGTCTGGTGTACACTTGACGGAGGACACGAGGAAACCACAGGTAGCTTGGAAAACACTTTGAACTTGGAGAGTACCTTGGAGGGATATACACAGGGGCGCTGGAGACAGGACACTGGACACGGAAGGGATCAAATCACGGTACCAAGGATTTCCAGAGAGCAAAGTATCACTGCGGTTAGCGATGTATTGCTGAGGTAGCGCCTGCCCCGAAACACCACACTAACATCGGAACGCTACAGGGACATCTGCAGGTACAAATTTTACCGGTCAGCGTTAGGATTGCAACAGTCCCCCTGATCTCTAATTCCCAAGACAGTTTGTAAACTTGATAATACCCCACTCCTTATTGTAAATGTGAAAACGTTTGTGCTATAAATATGATAATAATAATTATGCTGGATAATAAGAGATTAATGCTATCAGCTGATCCTGAGCTAAGAATATTTACTCCCGAGGGGTGTGGCTTGCCGGCCGACCGGGATAGACGTGTAGAGGCAGAGCTCCGTTGGAACATCTTCCCAGGGCCGGCCTTAGGCCTCTGGGCGCCCTGTGCGAGCAATCTTCAGCGCCCCACAGAAGGCACACACCCTACCATATCCACACCCCGAATGGTGAAATTAATTATTTAGTGAAATTCAGGGGTTTGTGAATTACAAAGCGATATACCAAGCGATTTGTAACATCATTTATAAGAAGAGCCTCATTCCAGGGAGATTTATTGCTCTGTTATATACCCCAAATATATGAAGAACACCTAAAAGGGCTCCCGCACACCTTGAATATTTAGAGGAGCCCTAACATTGCACTCACACATATATATATATATTCTCCACTGGAATCTAGCACATAGGATTCAGATCCAATGTCCGGTGTCACGCTAGGTTGGATAAATACTCCTCCAAACAGCGGCACTCCAAGGACTTATTAAGAAATATCAAATTTATTAATTAATGTTTCAGCTGGTTTCCCACAAGCTTTCTTCAGGATAAAAACCACAACTTAATGCATAGTTTAAATAACAACATGTGAACTCACCATCCCTGCTCACTTCCACCGGTGCCGTCGGCACGCCCTACACCTTCAATTACTACTGGCGTCAGCGCATCATAAATTTGATATTTCTCAATAAGTCCTTGGAGTGCCGCTGTTTGGAGGAGTATTTATGCAAATATATTTTCGAGATATATAGAGATATATATCCCTAAAAAGACCTCTGCATAAACAGAATACATGGAGGAGCCCCAAGGGAACCTGCACACCCTGAATATTTGAAGGATACCCTAAAAAAAGACACCCATACACCATGAACATATGTAGGAACCCTAAAAAATATATCTGCACACCCTGAATATATGGAGGAGCCCCTAAAAAGACACCTGCACACCCTGAATATATGAAGGGGCCCCTAAAAAGACAACCGGACACCCTGAATATATGGAGGAGCCACTAAATAGGAGTGACTTTTCAAAGAAAAGAGGGATTTGGCACTGACATAGGGACTGATCCTCGTACTTCAGGACACTCGAGAGGTATGCATCCAGTATTAAATAAGTAGCATCTTAAGGTTTACAAAGGCCTAAAAGGCCCTAAGAGACATTGTAGTCTACAACACAGGAAAGCAGGGGGACCTCTCCTACCACTACAACACAATACAGCAGAGGAACAGGCACATGACTATAGCACAGGAGAGCAGGGGGCTCTGTCCCTAGCACATCACAGCAAAGGGCCCTCTATAGTTATGGAAGGATACAGTTGAGCATCTCTCAGTTCTCCATTGCAGAGGAGTATTGTCACTGCATACGCTATGTGATTTCTATTTAACTGAGGTCATCATGCGGCACTCGCAGACCTTCATGTACCTTCTCTCTTGGCGGCTGCTGTTTTCATGATGACCTTCCCACAGCAGCCAGCACCTCACTGCACGCAACTCAGAAGGGAAACAATCTACAGCATCCCTCGTCAACCACGCCTACCCAAGCACCATAGCCAATCGCAATCACAGAGCTACCCAGGCCACTAATGAACAGCAAACCAGGGAGTCTTCCATGAACGTTACGAGTCGTCTCCAGCTAGCTGTGGGGAATGCAGGCTGCCTATCGGCTGCCGGGTGACCCAGTTGCCATGGTGCCCAGTGCAGTTGCACAGGTCGCACACGACAAAGGCCGGCCCTGCATCTTCCCATGCTGCCTTAGCACCCTCTCATTAGCGCCATGGGCAAGTCCAAAAAAGTGCCGAACGCCCCTGGTCCTCAAGAATCGGACCTAGAATGCACTCTAGGCTCTATCTGCCCATTTCTGGCTCCTGCACTCAAAGCCGCGGCAGAAGGCTGCACATCCAAGATGGCGGTGCCCGCGTGTGAAATGGTCCCCTCCTCCCCTGCGCCTTCACC
Source organism: Leptobrachium leishanense (assembly GCA_009667805.1). NCBI lineage: Eukaryota > Metazoa > Chordata > Amphibia > Anura > Megophryidae > Leptobrachium > Leptobrachium leishanense. The sequence continues at coordinate 247,054,855 of CM019065.1, forward strand.
TAAGCCGCGGGACATGTCACCTGATCTGCGGCAGCTTCTTTAGTCGCTCCCAACGAAGCTGCCGCTGCCACCACTGACATCCAGGCCTCCTTCCAATCTGAAGTTCGTGGCATTCGAGAGGAGCTTGGGGGCCTGCGTGATGCAATGCTCGCAATAGAGGAGGAACAGGAACAACAAAGATCCAGCAAAGTGCCCATAAAACTACCCTGGACACACAGCACCTTCTCCTGCGCCAGCTGACCCGCCACATGGAGGATCTGGAAAATAGGGGCTGCCACAACAACATACGGTTAAGGGGGCTCCCCAAAACTGAACGCACACCAACCGACCATGGACGCACCCTGCTTCAACTGTTTAACTGCATACTTGGCAGAGCACAGACCAAGCATTTGAATGGTATCACAGGGCGCGGAGACGCCGCGGCCCCCCCAGATGCCCCCCTAGAGACATCATTTGCTGCCTACTAAGACATGGTCTTAAAGAAGATATCATGATTGCAGCCTGTGACTCTGGCCCTCTTGAATTCGCTAACGCCCATATCCCCTTTTTCAATACCGATCACGTTACAAAGTTGCCACCTGCTGAGACCTCTCACCCCCACCCTCCAGGACTTACGTCTACAATACCGCTGGCCAAGGCCGGCCCGACAATGGAGCAGTGCGGAGCAACTGCTCCAGGTGGTGAATTTTGGGGCGGCATATTTTTGCCGCTGCACTTTTTTTTAGCAGCACTGCGCCGGCATCTCTTGGGAGGCCAGCGCGTGCTATGACCACTGACTGCGCCCACCCACATGCGGCCAGGAGGGGGTGAGGAACGAGAAAAGGATTAAGACGCCTGTGGGCGGGCCGGATCTCATCCAGCAGCAAGCACGAGCAGGCACGCACTTGGACTCTGTGAAGGCAGGGGATTCCCAACCCGGTACCACCAAGAAGCTGCATCAAACGGAAGTTCCGCACCCCCCCCCAACAGACCCAGCGATTCTGTGTCTCTCGGACAGCTCACTGAGGCAGAGCAGCAGCTTCCCGGTGAGATACTACTTCTGCTGGGGTTGGGAGAGATGTCTCTCTCTCTCATCCTGCCTCTAGCAAAATGTAGACAGGGTGAGGGGAGAGAGCCAGGACCTTGGTAACCTCCTTCCCCCCAGTGATAAATGTGCCTGTGGAGCACAAGCTGCTCAGTGGGGGAGAGGGAGGGGGGATCAAGAGCTAATTGGAGCCAGGAGTGAGCCAACCTTGAGTCCAATCAGTGTGATATTATTGGAGGGTCAACCAGTTATTAAGTCTAAAGGTTCACATACTTTTTCCACCCTGCACTGTGAATGTTTACATGTTCTGTTCAATAAAAACATGAAAACATATGTTTGTGTTGTATTATTTTACGCAGACTGTGTTTTTCAAATTGTTGTGACTTAGCTGAAGATCAGAGCACATTTTATGACCAATTCATGCAAAACTCCACGTAATCCCAAAGGGTTCACATACTTTTTCTTGCCACTGTAAGGTTGCTCTTGTTCTGTGTAAGACATATACCTAAATACAAAGCGTGGATATAAAACTGCTCTCAGACACTAATATAAATAAATACAAACCATATGCCTTATAAAGAATGAGAACTGCCTTTATACAGTTGCAAGAAAAAGAATGTGAACCCTTTGGATCACGTGGAGTTTTGCATGAATTGGTCATAAAATGTGCTCTGATGTTCATCTAAGTCACAACAATTTGAAAAACAGTCTGCTTAAAATAATACAACACAAACATATGTTTTCATGTGTTTATTGAACATAATATGTAAACATTCACAGTGCAGGGTGGAAAAGTATGTGAACCTTTGGACTTAATAACTGGTTGACCCTCATTTGACAGCAATAACCTCAACCAAACGTTTCCTGTAGTTGCAGATCAGACCTGCACAATGATCTGGAGTAATTTTGGACCACTCCTCTTCACAAAACTGTTTTCTTGGGATGTCTGGTGTGAATCGCTCTCTTAAGGTCATGCCACAGCATTTCAATCGGGTTGAGGTCAGGACTCTGACTGGGCCACTCCAGAAGGCGTATTTTGTTTTGTTGAAGCCATTCTTATGTTGAATTATTTGTATGCTTTGGGTCATTGTCCTGTTGCATCACCCATCCTCTGCGGAGCTTCAGTTGGCGTACAGATGGTCTTACGTTTTCCTGCAAAATGTCTTGATAAACTCTGGAATTCATTTTTCCATCAATGACAACAATCCGTCCAGGCCCTGAGGCAGCAAAGCAGCCCCAAACCATGATGCTCCCTCTGCCATGTTACAGTGGGGATGAGGTTTTGATGTTGGTGTGCTGTGTCTTTTTTTCTCCTTTCTGCACACATACAGGGTAATTCAAAGAGATCCGAATTGCTTGAGAAAGGTAACCGAACGCTGAAAATCAGCGTTCGGTTACCTTTCTTGGCCATTCGGCTATCCAGAGAGCAGGCAATTCGCCAAATCCTCGCGAATTGCCTGCACATACGGTGCCTGTTCGGTGCCTGTTCAAGGGCAGTGAAATCCCCATGAAAAAGCACTGCTTCAGCTATTCAGAGAACACAAGCCAGCAGTGAAAGGTTCCCCTAATGCCCTGCCATTCGGTGTTTTAATTCGGCAAGTTTATTCAGGAGAATCCCATAGGTTTCATTGTTAAAAATATTCCCGTTTTAATTCAATATCTAATAAACCGTTCATTATAAAATTCTGCAGTAAAGAGTCTCTTTACCTATAGATCTTTTTTAGGATATTTTAAGCATTATTCTGGATTCTTTTTTTTTAAAAGTTCGATTTTTTTTTTTTTTAAGTTTACTTATTTTTTCTGTAACAGCCCTTTTTATTATCATTCCCTGGACCTCATATGTAAATTCCAGACATTTTTGCTCAGTAGTTTCTTTGCAAACAGCGTTTCACTTTTCAAACATTCATTCAAACTGTTTTCCTAATTTATTCACTGCCTCTTCTGTGGTCTCGTCTTTTTACGGAGGTTGCAATCGGCTCCTGCTCGGGTTTTTCCGTGGTTTTTGGCGGGTTAATGCAGATGTTTTTGCAGGTTTTCGGCGTGCATTCGCCGGGTTTTGCGGTTAGTTTTCTGCAGCTTTTCCCTGCAATTCGGGGACCCTGTGGTGCTTGCTGAATACACCGCAGGGTCACCAAAATGGGATCGGCAAAAGGAACCGAATTGAAGAGAACGAAAAGTCGCCGAACGTGCGGTGACTTTTCGAATCTCTTTGAATTACCCTGATAGTGTTGTGTGTTTTTTCCAAACAACTCAATTTTGGTTTCATCTATCCACAGAATATTTTGCCAGTAGTGCTGTGGAACATCCAGGTGCTCTTTTGCAAACTTCAAGCGTGTTGCAATATTCTTTTTGGACAGCAATGGCTTCCTCTGTGGTGTCCTCCCATGTACTCCATTCTTGTTTAATGTTTTCCTTATTGTAGATGTGTCAACAAAAATGTTAGCATGTGCCAGAGATTTCTGTAAGTCTTTAGCTGACACTCTAGGATTCTTCTTTACCTCATTAAGCATTCTACGCTGTGCTCTTGCAGTCATCTTTACAGGACGACCACGCCTAGGGAGAGTAGCAACAGTGCTGAACTTTCTCCATTTGTAGACAGTCTGTCTTACCGTGGACACATAAACATCAAGGCTTTTGGAGATACTTTTGTAACCCTTTCCAGCTTCATGCAAGTCAACAATTCTTGATCGTAGGTCTTCTGAGAGCTCTTTTCTGCGATGCATGGTTCACATCAGGCAGTGCTTCTTGAAACCAATAAACCCAAAACTGGTGTGTGTTTTTAAAGGGCAGGACAGCTTTCAGCAACACATCCAATAATATCACACTGATTGGACTCAAGGTTGGCTCACTCCTGGCTCCAATTAGCTCTTGGAGAAGTCATTAGGCTAGGGGTTCACATACTTTTTCCACCCTGCACTGTGAATGTTTACATGTTCTGTTCAATAAACACATGAAAACATATAATGTTTGTGTTGTATTATTTTAAGCAGACTGTGTTTTTCAAATTGTTGTGACTTAGATGAAGATCACAGCACATTTTATGACCAATTGATGCAAAACGCCACGTAATCCCAAAGGGTTCACATACTTTTTCTTGCAACTGTATACCAATATATGCTTTGTATTTAGGTGCATGTGTTTGTATTGGTTTGTGTATAATAAAGCACAATCTCTGTATAACACATATCCTTGTATTTACAGCAGTGGCACCAGTCTATGTCCAAGGCAGATCCTTTTCTACATAAACAAACCAATACATATATATATATATATACACACGCAGAAACGGTTTGTATAAGCGTATTACAAAGCTCAACATAATGTGTGCTGTGTATGAACATGTCACAATAAAACTCACGAATCACAGTAATGTGTGGTGTGTGTATGAGTCGTGCGTTTTATTGTGATATGCTCATATACAGCACACATTATGTTGAGCTTTGTAATACGCTTATACACACACACTCCGCACATTATGTATCACAGAGCTCCACAGCAATAAAACTCACAGTAATGTGCAGTGTGTATGAACGTCTCTCACTTTAACTTCTTCCACACATTTAATGATCTGAGCTGGGTCTGCAGCAGATAGTTTTCATTAAATGTATTTCAGAAGTTGGCTTAAAATGCTACTGTGAGTGTGGCCAGAAAAGGGTTGTGGTTAGGCGCCCCCCCAGGTTCAGACATCACCAGCCGCCACTGATTCTGTGATACGCTAATACGTACCGCACATTGCTGTGAATTTTATAGCTGTGGAGCTCAGTGATACTCACCGCGCATTACTGTATCACAGAGCTCCACAGCTATAAAGCGCACAGTAATGAAAACTATCTGCTGCAGATCCAGCTCAGATCATTAAATGTGTGGAAGAAGTTAAAGTGAGAGATGTTCATACACACTGCCCATTACGACGTTTTATTGCTGTGGAGCTCTGTGATACTCTCATACATGTCAGTTTTTTTTGGGGGGGCAGCATTTCATCCATCGCTCCAGGCAGCACAGTGGCTTGGGCCAGACCTGCCACTGGCTGCACCCCTTCAGGATACAAGTTAGTACCCCTAAATTTACGCTCGGAATCAGACTTCCCGGGATTTCTAGAGGCCCTTGCTTTGCCACCTGATGTCTTACCAACTTGGCCTGACCCCACCCTCTGCTACTCCTAGACGCAGCAGGCACCCCCTCGCTCCCAGCGAGAGGCGCCGCCGGAGATCCAACACTGGAGTACGGGACCCAACGCCATCTAGCTCCCAAGAACTGTGACGCTGTCTGGAGATTCTATTTGCCCCTGCCGCTGAACACCTCTCTTGTTAGGGGTAGCTAACTGACTCTGGAACTGAGACCTGCTGGCGATGACTACTGAATGTGCTTGAGGAGGTAACTCGGGCTTTGTCACAACTGTGATATACCTCCAGCATCCTTTTTACTGCCTATTTGCTGCCTTGATGGGTTACTTTGCCATCTTCCCCCGAGGCCCGGGTCCGACCATCTTTTCAGTACGCCCACAAATATACGCACTAGGGACATTCGATCCGATTGATCGCCTTTATAGAACCTGTTTTTTCTTTTTGTTTATTGTGTATTCTGTATTGGTCGCAGGTACTGACCTACTGCATTTCTGTATCTACATTATAACTTATTTTACTGTTCTTCCTGGTTGATGGCTCCCACTGACCCTGTACGGTAGTGCCCTTTCCCCCCCTTGGTATTCAGATAGGAGGCGACTCCTGTGGATTCCCAGGAATAACTGACCTAACCCTCTGGCACGTTAGACCATATATAACTCTCACTTCCCCTCCCCTTCCAACTTCCCCTCCAAGAACTCCCCTTCATTACCTGCCCTTCCCTCAATCACTAACTTTTTCCTACATACTGCGACCTGGTCTTGTTAAACATGTCGTCACTTCAACGCACGTTCACTGTCCTGTCCATTAATGCCAAAGGACTTAACATTTCTGAGAAGAGAGAGACTGCGGTCCGGGACTTTCACTCTTCCCGTGCTGATGTGGTCCTTGTTCAGGAAACCCATTTCGCACACTCTAAGGCTCCTTCCTTCAGAAACCAGAAATTCCCAATCGGGATTTTTAGCAGCGGGTAAGGTTTGTGGGACGGCCGTGCTCCTTGCCCCTAACTTCCCCTTTCACATCAGGGACTCCCTGACTGATGTAGGGGGTCATTACACTTTTGTTAAGGGTACAGTGGGGACACAGCTTTACACTCTGGCCTCCGTCTACCTCCCTAACAGGGGACAATACGCTGCCCTTCGCACTATCTTACCAGACAGCTCCTCAACCTACACGGACTGACGGACCGTTGGAGGGCCCAGCACCCTTCCACACGAGATTACACATTCTACAGTCCCCCTCATCGGACATACACCCACCTGGACTAAATTCTTATCCCGTTCGGACACTTTCACTTACTGAAATCCATGTCCATTGGGTCTCAGACCTGGTCTGACCACTGCCCGGTCATTGCGACCTTTCACTCGCCACTCTTTCGTCCTCGCGAACGACTGTGGTGTCTTAATGAGACTCTTCTGACGGACTCGGTGCATAAGGATGGACCTTTCCAGAATCTTCGCCTTTACTTCGCTGAGAACAACACACCCGACTCATCCCCCACAAATCGTGTGGGAGGCTCATAAAACCGTGTTTAGGGGGCACTTAATTCAACTAGGCTCTAGACTGAAACGGGAATGTGAACAACGTGTGGAAGAACAACTCCTCCGCATTCATGCCCTGGAACAATCACACAAACTTTGACATTGACGACCAGGTGTATATGGAATTATTGGAAGTACGGTCACAACTAGCATCACTCATAACACTAGAGCCCAAAAAGCCTTTCTGACTGTCCGCAAGTCATTTCGCAAATTTGGCAATAAATGTGGGAAACTTCTGGCCAGAGCACTTAATTCTCATAGACAGAAACTTTATTTCCCCCGTTTTCACACACCCCAGGGAGAGTATGCCACCACTCCTGAGGATATGACGTCACAACTCCACCAATACTTCCTTGCACTCTACAATACCCTGTCTACGTCTCACCAAACATCCCCTACCGCAATAGATGCATTTCTCCAATCTCATGTCCACACTAGACTTAAGACCAAGAGAACTTTTAAATTAAGAAAAATTGGTCTAGATGAAAATACTTGTTCTTGGATAGGTAACTGGCTAAAAGATAGGGTACAGAGAGTGGTCATAAATGGTACAATTTCAAGATGGACATAAGTGGTAAGTGGTGTCCCTCAGGGGTCTGTTATAGGACCAATTTTATTCAATTTATTTATAAATGACCTTGAGATAGGCATTGAAAGTCATGTATTAGTGTTTGCAGATTACACAAAACTAGGAAAAGTAATACAATGTGAACAGGATGTTACTTCGCTGCAGAGGGATTTAGATAGATTGGAAGACTGGGCACTTAAATGGCAGATGAAATTTAATGTAGATAAATGCACTTTGGAGTGAAGAACACACGAGCTACTTATACCCTAAATGGTACGGAGTTAGGGAAATCCAAGCAGGAGAAGGATTTGGGAATAATCACAGACTTCAAACTAACAGGGTTATTCAAAGAGATCCGAATTGCTTGAGAAAGGTAACCGAACGCTGAAAATCAGTGTTCGGTTCCCTTTCCTGGCCATTCGGCTATCCAGAGAGCAGGCAATTGGCCAAATCCTGGCGAATTGCCTGCACATACGGTGCCTGTTCGGTCCCTGTTCGAGGGCAGTGAAATCCCCATGAAAAGCACTGCTTCGGCTATTCAGAGAACACAAACCAGCAGTGAAAGGTTCCCCTAATGTCCTGCCATTCGGTGGTTTAATTCGGCAAGTTTATTCAGGAGAATCCCATAGACTTCAATGTTAAAAATATTCCCGTTTTAATTCAATATCTAATAAACCGTTCATTATAAAATTCTGCAGCAAAAAGTCTCTTTATTTATAGATTTTTTAGGATACTTTAAGCATTTTTCTGATTTTTTTTTTTTTTTTCAAAAGTCCGATTTTTTTTTTTTTTTTTTTTTTTCAGTTTACTTATTTTTTTTGTAACAGCCCTCTTTATTATCATTCCCTGGACCTCCTGTTGAAAATTTCAGACATTTTCGCTCAGTAGTTCTTTGCAAACAGCGTTTCTTTTTCCCAGATTCATACAAATGGTTTTTCTAATTTATTCACTGCCTCCTCTACGTCACAGCTGCGGCTCTGTGTGATTCGGCTCCTGTTCGGCTCCTGTTCGGCTTTTCGAAGGTTAATCCAGATGTTTTTGCTTGTTTTCAGCGTGCATTCGGTTACTTTTCGTTCAGGTTTGCGGCAGCTTTTCCCTGCAATTCGGGGACCCTGTGGTGCTTGCTGAATACACCGCAGGGTCACCGATATGCAATCGGCAAAAGGAACCGAATTGAAGAGAACGAAAAGTCACCGAACGTGCGGTGACTTTTCGAATCTCTTTGGATAACCCTGTAAGTAACAATGTGCAATGTCAAACAGCAGCCACCAAGGCCAGTAAGGTATTGGCATGCATTAAAAGGGGAGTTCGCTCTCGGGATGAAAACATAATTTTGCCTCTGTATAAATCAATGGTAAGACAGCACCTTGAATAAGCTGTGCAATTTTGAGCACCTGTCTTAACCACTTGGCTGCTAAGGTCCTGCCAAGTGCACCTCCTGTGCTATGGACGTGCTGAGCGCGTCCTAGCACAGGAGGCAGCAATCGGCCGGGATTCTGGATGATAGCTGCCCCCCCCCCGCCGAGTCTGCCAGAAAGAACGATATATAATATGTCTGGGTCATATACTAAAATAAGCCTTCAAAACGCGTTTAAACATGATGAGCAAAACAGGTAAAAATGAGCTCAGCACAGAGGCGTGAAATGCATCAGCAGCGAAAGGGTTAAGAAAGGATATTATAGTGCTAGAAAAAGTGCAGAGACGGGAAACTAAATTAATAAAGGGAATGGAAGACTAACAAGCTTAAACCTGTTTAGTTTAGAGAAATGGCACCTTTAGAGGGGATCTGATAACCTTATATAAATACAGTTGTGTTCAAAATTATTCAACCCCCACTGAAATTGAGTGTTTTGGCCAGTTTGACATTGATTTTGATCATTCAGTCATCTTGCTTACAATTAAATCAAAGAGGCACGTGTAGGTCAGACAAATATAACATAGCATTTATAATGAAATAACCACAAATGTCTTTTCTGTGCTCACATCATTATCAGTTTTATTCAACCCCCAAGTGACATTCAATCTTAGTACTTAGTACAACATCCTTTTACAGTTATAACAGCTTTTAAACGTGAAGCATAGCTTGACACAAGTGTCTTGCAGCGATCTACGGGTATCTTCGCCCATTCGTCATGGGCAAAAGCCTCCAGTTCAGTCACATTCTTAGGCTTGCGCACTGCAACTGCTTTCTTTAAGTCCCACCAGAGGTTCTCAATCGGATTTAAGTCAGGTGACTGCGATGGCCACTCCAAAATGTTCCAGCCTTTAATCTGCAACCATGCTCTAGTGGACTTGGAGGTATGCTTGGGATCATTGTCCTGTTGAAAGGTCCAACGTCTCCCAAGCCTCAGGTTTGTGACGGACAGCATCACATTGTCATCCAATATCTCCTGGTACTGAAGAGAATTCATGGTACCTTGCACACGCTGAAGCTTCCCTGTACCTGCAGAAGCAAAACAGCCCCAAAGTATGATTGACCCCCCGCCATGCTTCACAGTAGTCAAGGTGTTCTTTTCTTCGTAGGCCTTGTTCTTCCTCCTCCAAACATAGCGTTGATCCATGGGCCCAAACAGTTCTAATTTTGTTTCATCAGTCCACAGAACACTATCCCAAAACTTCTGTGGTTTCTCCACATGACTTTTGGCATACTGCAGTCAACTCTTCTTATTCTTTGGAGACAGCAAGGGGGTGCGCCTGGGAGTTCTGGCATGGAGGCCTTCATTACGCAGTGTGCGCCGTATTGTCTGAGCTGAAACTTCAGTACCCACATCTGACAAATCTTTTCTCAGTTCCTCAGCAGTCACACGGGGACTTTTCTCCACTCTACGCTTCAGGTAGCGCACAGCAGTCGAAGTCAGCATCTTCTTTCTGCCACGACCAGGTAGCGTTTCAACAGTGCCCTTTGCCTTGAATTTGCAAATGATGCTTCCTATGGTCTCTCTTGGTATGTTTAACATCTTTGCAATCTTCTTATAGCCATTGCCCTTCCTGTGAAGAGTAATCACCTCTTCTCTTGTCTTCCTGGACCATTCTCTTGACTTCACCATGTTTGTAACCACACCAGTAAATGTCTAGAAGGAGCTGAGTATCACAGTCATTTTAAAGCTGCCTAATTGGTGCTTATTATGCTTTATTGCTGCTCCGTGACATCCACAGGTGTTTTCAATAACTGATTGAAAACACTTGAATGAACCTCTGTTCTTCAGAGTGGTAGTCTTTAAGGGGTTGAATAATTGTGTCAATGAAGAATTCACAAAAGAAACATTTACTACTGTATTACAAAACCAATTGATGTCATTTTAGTTGCATATGGTTCTTTAAAAAGTCCTTATAGGATTTCATTCTGAATACAATTACAAATGTATACACTAAATTCCCTAAAACCTTTTACAGCATTGGGGGTTGAATAATTTTGAACACAACTGTATATAAGGGGCCATTATAAACCATTGTCTGGAAACCTATTTATTAACAGGACTATACACAGGACATTTAGACTGGACGAAAGGAAATAGAGGTAACATCACTGCTCTGCATGGAGAGAGCCTGTGGAGTCATGGGTTCGAACCCAACGAGCAACCTCTCCAGTAAGTGTCCTTGGGCAAGACAGCTAACGGTACATACTCGCCACCCAGGACATACTTGAAAACGAGAGAAATCTCAATGTATCCTTCCTGGTAACATCCTTTCTCAAAAAAAATTCAGCCTAAAGCATAGGAAGGGTTATTTTACGGTGAGAACAATAAAGCTGTGGAATTCTCTGCCTGTTGAGGTGGTTGGGTCAGAGACTGTACAGACTTTTAAGAAAACGACTGGATGACTTCCTGCAGACACAGAATATTAAGGGTTATAATATTTAATATGTGGATAAAAGCTTCTTGATCCAAGGAGAAATCTGACTGCCATTCTGGGGTCAAGAAGGAATTTTTTCCCAGTGTGTTGCATATTGGCGAGCATTTCAGACTGGGTTTTTTGCCTTCTTTTGGATCAACAGCAGTAGGTGATGTGTGAGAGGCTGAACCCGATGGACGCATGTCTTTTTTCAGCCTATGTAACTATTTAACAGCTCTAGAAGCTCCCCTCACCGCTGACGAACTTAAACTTGCTATAAAACTCACTCCCACAGGTAAGACCCCGAGGGCCCAGCCAGACCCTCAGGGCCCAGCCAAACCCCCAGGGCCCAGCCAGACCCTCAGGACCAGCCAGACCCCCAGGGCCCAGCCAGACCCTCAGGGCCCAGCCAGACCCCCAGGGCCCAGCCAGACCCCCAGGGCCCAGCCAGACCCCAAGGCCCAGCCAGACCCCCAGGGCCCAGCCAGGGCGCAGCCAGACCGCCAGGGCCCAGCCAGACCCCAAGGTTCAGCCAGACCCCCAGGGCCCAGCCAGACCCCAAGGTTCAGCCAGACCCCCAGGGCCCAGCCAGACCCCAAGGTCCAGCCAGACCCCCAGGGCCCAGCCAGACTCCCAGGTCCCAGCCAGATCCTCAGGGCCCAGCCAGACCCCAAGGTCCAGCCAGAGCCCCAGGGCCCAGCCAGACCCCAAGGTCCAGCCAGGGCCCAACCAGACCCCAAGGTCCAGCCAGGGCCCAACCAGACCCCAAGGTCCAGTCAGGGCCCAGCCAGACCCCTAAGGTCCAGCCAGGGCCCAGTCAGACCCCCAAGGTCCAGCCAGACTGCTAGGGCCCAGCCAGACCCTCAGGGCCCAGCCAGACCCCCAGGTCCAGCCAGACCCCCAGGGCCCAGCCAGCCAGGGCCCAGCCAGATCCCAAGGCCCAGCCAGATCCCAGCCAGACCCTAGGGCCCAGCCGTTCATACACACCACACATTACTGTGAGTTTTATTGCTGGGCAGCTCTGTGATACACTTATACACACCACACATTACAGTGAGTTTTATTGCTGGGCAGCTCTGTGATACACTCATACACACCACACATTACAGTGAGTTTTATTGCTGTGCAGCTCTGTGATACACTCATACATACCGCACATTACTGTATCACAGAGCTGCACAGCAATAAAATTCACTGTAATGTGTGGTGTGTATGAGTGTATCACAGAGCTGCACAGCAATAAAACTCACAGTAATGTGCGGTGTGTATGAGTGTGAGTTTTATTGCTGTGGATTCTGTGATACACTCATACACACTGCACATTATTGTGAGTTTTATTGCTGTGGAACTGTGTTATGTCCTTTTTTTGTTTTGTAAAGGGGCAAAAAGCTGTTAAAGGTTGAGGAAGTTTACGGGGTCCCCATCTTGAGGTACAGTAAGGGTCCCCATCATTTCTGACGGCTGCCCTGATCAGTGGAGTTTTACATCCAAACCGGGATCAGTGACATGGGCATCGCTCCAGGGGAGCAAGGGGGGGGGGTGACCTCTGTAGTCGGTGTTCAACTTTCACGTGCTGGGCTGTGGCGGCTGCTGCCTGGAGGCTCAGGATCCATGCAGTTACCGCATATTGAGTGGGGGGCTGCTGCTCACTCCATACCTGCCCGGGGGTCCTGGCTCTTTATTCTGTAAAGATTCCTATCCACAGTTAGTGAAGCATTTCTGCTCAGTGCTCCACAATTCAGGCTAATGCAAATGCACTCATTATTTTCTTACTGTCAGTACATACATACCCGGGGCAGTATCCCACTGACCCACAGCCTCCTGCTCTGCAACAAGCCTCTTACCCCAAATCCCTGCTTTTCAGCATCAAACCGACTCCTGCTCTGCAGCATCCTGCTGTGATTTCATGCTGCCGATAAATCTGTTAAGTCAGTAGCCCTGCAGTAGCACCTGACCCTGCAAAGTCTATCAGACCCCAGCCCTAGATTTAGACAGGAGCCCTGCAAAGCTGCCAGGGGTGAGCGCCAGCTACTGCCCCAAGTCTGCAGTTCTCTGCACTAGGGATGAGCCAAACACCCCCGTGTTCGGTTCGCATTCGAACTCGACCAATTTCAAAAGTTCGAGTTCGAACGCGATCACGAACCGAACTCAATGCAAGTCAATGGGACTCAAAAGTTCGATTTTTAGAGTGCCCTGCAAGAGGGAATATATGCAAGATATTTGCCATAAAAGGTGTATGGGGGTCCGGGTAGTGCCCTGGGGGACAGGAAACAAGGAAAAAAAGTTTAAAAAAAAATACGTTTTTAAAGGAACAGTGAGTTTTCCATGAAATAAGGGTTAAAAATAAAAACGAAAAATTCCTTCAAATATCGTGCCTAGGAGGTCCCCATAACCTGCCCGTGAAGTGGCGGATTTGTAGGATGTATAGAAACATTTAAAAACAAAAAAATTACATTTCAAATGATGGTAAACGGTTTTCCTTTAATCTATTCATAAACAACTGTTTGGGGCGGCAGCCTGTATGAAAAGACATTTTAGGACACACAGAACAAGTTTAGTGATTTTTTGGCTAAATTATGGTGACATTTATGCAGGCTTTGGATGAAAGTAACAATAGGTGCTTTAAAATTGGGCCTTCAGTGTCGGCAACAGTGCCGTCACACCGTAACCCCTCTGGGGTATTGTGGAAGAGTGCAGGGTTGGACCCTGCGGTCCAATATTAAAATGCTATGAATCTGGTACAGGCGTCAGTGCACCCAAATATTGTGCATTTGGCGGCAGCGAGTGCCTTCACACCGTAACCCTTTTGTGGTATTGTGGAAGAGTGCAGGGTTGGACCATGCGGTCCAATATTAAAATGATATGAATCTGGTAAAGGTGTTATTGCACCCAAATATTGTGCCTTTGGTGGCAGCAAGTGCCTTCACACCATAACCCTTTTGTGGTATTGTGGAAGAGTGCAGGGTTGGACCATGCGGTCCTATATTAAAAAGATATGAATCTGGTAAAGGTGTTAGTGCACCCAAATATTGTGCTTTTGGTGGCAGCAAGTGCCTTCACACCGTAACCCTTTTGTGGTATTGTGGAAGAGTGCAGGGTTGGACCCTGCGGTCCAATATTAAAATGATAGGACCCCCACAATAGCTGCTGGCAGTGAGAACACACAGATTACAACAATTCCCAGATATTTTGTAGAAATGAGACCCCCAAAATAGTTGCTGGCAGTGAGAACACACAGATTACCACAATTCCCAGATATTTTGTATAAATTACTGACCCCCAAAATATTTGCTGGCAGTGAGAACACACAGATTAGAACAATTTCCAGATATTTTGTAGAAGTGAGAACCCCCCCCCCCCAATAGCTGGTGGCAGACTATTGGTGAGAACACACGCTAACAGAACAATCTCCTCTCAAAAAACACGTGCTGGGGCTGCAAGGGACGCCTTATATAGTGTGCTGCGGGACTTAGCTCTGTGAGCCCATGATTGGGCAAAATTTGCCCAATCAGGACTTTGAGCCGTGATTGGCATAGTCTTGCACCTAAACTGTGGTCAGGTGCAGGCTCTAGCCAATTACAAGCTTCAGGCCAGTGGAAAATGTGCATTGTGGTGCATTGTGGGCAAACATGCGGCGAACACGTGGAAATGTTCGTAGTTCGCGAACACGCAAACAGGCGATGTTCGAACTCCGAACCGAACAGCTCATCCCTACTCTGCACCATGAAGCGCTGCCAGAGACCCCAGAGACACTGTACACACATTGTGACCCTTTATTTTCTTACAAGGTGTTCAGTTTTATAATGAAAATACTTACTGTCAGAGCATGCAGTCATTTTATGTTCTCCTGCACCTTCTATGAAGTCATGCAATGTGTAAATATATATATATCCAAGCCCGGACTGGCCATCGGGCGCATCGGGCATTTGCCGGGTGGGTTGATTGGCTGCAGGGCCAGTGTTGTATCAAAAAATGGTTGCCCGTGAAAAGCTGTTCGGCAATTTCAGTAACTGCGCCCCCTCACTGTATGCCTGGCTCCTATGTCCTTTGCTAGCTGGCTAGATTGAAAGGCTGATTGCACCTTCCACATTCTGCCCACATCCTGTCTCCGTAGCCATAATGTGCCTCCCCTCTATCCAGCGTCCTGCAGCAGCAGATGACATACGATTTTTTATGCCTCTGGGTGAGATCCTGCAGCATACAGCTCCTATCAATCTCAGGCATCCCTCCATGTACAGAAGGGGTGCCTATGAGTGATAGGAGATGCTTGCAGGCTACTGTGAGGGCTCTATCTGTATATGTAGAGAGTGAGAGGGCGGAGTTACGGAAGTTGCTGAACAGCTTTTCACGGGCAACCAGTTTTGATACAACACCGGTCAGCTGACAGACTGCAGTACTAGCAGTCCAGCAGCTGAAAATACCAGTGGTTATGCAGAGAAGCCGGCTGGCTGTGCAAGCAGCCGGCCGGTACCTGCATAATTAATGGCCAGGCACCTAGGGTTCCAAGACCCAGTCCATCCCAGTGGCCCTGCAACAAAAGAGGTTTGCCTCTGGGAGAAGCACTGCAGGAGCCGCTCAGCCGGCAAGAGGCAGCCAGTTGAGTGACTGACAGCTGGCTCCGCCCCCTCCCTCCACTAGCCAGGGAAACTCAGACTGCAGAGAATTGGTGAGTTTCTCATGCAGTTAGAAAGGGTGGGTGTTCTGCCTCAGTGCCTCTCTGTCTCGTGTGTGTGTGTGTTCTGCCCCGTGTGTGTTTTCTGCCCCTCTGTGTTCTGCCCCTCTCTCTGCGTGAGTGTGTGTTTTCTGCCCCTCTGTGTGTGTTTTCTGCCCCTTTGTGTGTGTTTTCTGCCCCTTGCTGTGTTCTACCCTTCTCTCTTTGCGCGTGTGTGCGTGCTCTCTGCGTGAGTGTGTTCTTCCCCTCTCTCTCTGCGTGAGTGTGCATGCTCTCTGCCTGTGTGTGTTCTGCCCCTCGCTCTTTGCATGCTCTCTGCCTGTGTGTGTGTTCTGCCCCTCGCTCTTTGCATGCTCTTTGCCTGTGTGTGTGTTCTGCCCCTCTCTCTCTGCATGAGTGTGCATGCTCTCTGCCTGTGTATGTGTTCTGCCCCCTCTCTCTCTGCGTGAGTGTGCATGCTCTCTGCCTGTGTATGTGTTCTGCCCCTCTCTCTCTGCATGAGTGTGCGTGCTCTCTGCCTGTGTGTTTGCTCGCTGCCTGTATGTTTGTGTTCTGCCCCTCTCTCTCTGCGTGAGTGTGCGTGCGCTCTGCCTTTGTGTTCTGCCCTTCTCTCTCTCTGCGTGCTCTCTGCCTTTGTGTTCTGCCCCTCTCTCTCTCTCTGAATGAGTGCTCTATGCCTGTTTTCTGCCCCTCTCTCTCTACATGAGTGTGCGTGCTCTCTGCATGAGTGTGCATGCTCTCTGCATGAGTGTGCGTGTGTTCTGCCCCTCTCTCTGCGTGAGTGTGCGTGCTCTCTGCCTGTGTGTGTGCGTGGTCTTTGTGCATATGTGTGTATTTTTTAAAAAAAAAAATTGGGCTGCTGTATTTTATATTGCCCGGGCCTATTTTATGTCCCAGTCCGGCCCTGTATATATCTCAATATCATACATTCACCGAAGCCTAATTTCAAACAATATAAAGAGGATTTGGGGAAATGCTATAACATCCAATCCAGTTTGAGTTTTGGTGTACATAAATAATAATGAGTTTGGGGCGTGTCTGGCTATGCAAGGGAGCAGAAGTGTTTAGACAGAGCTCCGGGTGCTATTGCTGTTGGGGGGGATTTCTACCCGGATTCCTGTAGTATATCAGGGTTATACTTATTTACCACTAGAAGGCATAGTTGTTTTCTGTTAATGTAAATATGTTTCCGGGTCAGGGGTGGTTGTTGTCAGTTTCCTGAGTGGGAGAGCTGTGTCTGTACCAGCGAATAAAGAGAATAAGTAATTCAGCCACCACCTGTCTCTGCATCAGTCACATGAAGGTATTACATTGGCGACGAGGATAAACCAGTGTGTATTGAGAGACTGTTATGTGAAGGTTCAGAGTCTGCATAGCAGCTGAAGACAAGCTACAAAAAAAAGTGCAGGAAAAGAAGTCGTTTGCTGAGACCGGATGGCACTGGTGGGTCAGGTGAACCCCTTTGTGAGTTGCAATCATGGGAGGAATACATAGAAATGTTGGAATATTTTTTTCAAGCTAATGAGATTACTGATGCCGGCAAGAAGAAAGCTGTGTTATTAAGTGGAGTCGGTGCGTCCACATATCGTTTGCTGAGAAGTTTGCGGTGTCCTGCGACGCCAGCTGAAAAAACATATCAGGATCTTGTCATTGTGCTCAAGGCCCATTATAATCCAAAACCAAGTGAGATTGTGCAGAGATACAAGTTTAATTCACGCACCCGGAAAACGGACGAGACAGTGGCTGAGTTTGTGGTGGAGTTGAAAACGTTAGCACAACACTGTGAGTATGGGCCTACGCTTCAACAAATGCTTCGTGACAGGCTGGTGTGTGGCGTAAATGACGACAGAATGCAGAGAAGGCTGTTGTTGGAAATGGATTTGACCTTTGAAAAGGCCCTTAATATATGTCAGGCGATGGAATCAGCTAACAGACATATAAGAGATCTCCAAGGTCTATCTGGGGATGAAGAATCGCAGACTCCAAGGTCACGAACGTTGCAGGCGGCAATGCATAAGGTGTGCTCGGAGGATAAGAGGGGGCAGAAAATGGACTATGAATGCTACAGGTGCAAAGGGAATCATGTGCCCAACGTATGCAAGTTTGTTATGGAACTGTGCCACAAATGTGGGAAACGGGGACACATTAAACGGGCATGCAACAAATCCACTAGAGGCGTGGCAGTACCTGTGAAGGGTTTTGAAAGTCAGCATTCATTTAAGCAGCCCAAGACTGAGCTTCTGCAATATGGAATGAATTTCTTTAGCTCAATCACAAAGTGCCACCACCACCACCCCCAGTAGAGCTGCTGTTGAACTTGATATAACCCAAGAGGGAGATACTGGTGTTCTATCCATATATCCCAGTAGCCATCAGGGAGAAGGAATCCAGCAGCAGGACTCAACATCTCCTGCTGGTGATGAATATTTTTTGTCACACAAAGATTATAATATAAAATCTCCTTTAAATTTGGATCTAGAAGAGCTAGAAGATTTTCAACCTTATAGTCAATTTGAAGGTTCCCCTTCCCTATCCCCTTACCATAGTACATGTGATCGTTCCCCACTTTTGTTTTCCCATGAAAGCTCATCACCACCAATGTCACCTGTCTGTCTAACATACAGGGTTATTCAGAGAGCGTGAAAAGCAGGAGAATGACTGGAGAATGACTGGAGAATGAAAAATTCTAGGTCAAAATAGCCGATTTGGAAAGTGAGATGAAAGGGAGAATGTTTCTGGTCTGGCTAATTTGACCTATAATTTTTCATTCTCCAGTCATTCTCCTGCTTTTCACGCTTTCTGAATAACCCTGATAGACTTTATTACTAATATTAGTAGCAATATCAAAATTAGTGCTCCCGTCACCAGTGCCACCACCAGCATGCCAGCAGCAACCTCCCCCACTATCCCTGCCATGTTTAGAAAAACTAAACATGGGTTAAAGATAAAGATGGAAAAAGCTGAACAGCCTTCTAAAGGGTTTCATTGTTTATTTTTATATTAAAGGGATACTATAGGTTAAAAACAGGAAGGGGTAGAAGACCTCTTGAACCGTCAACACCCCCCTCATTGTAGAGCTTTATTTTGCTTATTCTGCTCCCGCTGCGGGGCATGCTATGACGACGACATCACACCAGGTGGGTCTAAACACAGCAGGGTGGCATAGCACCCCTGCTGGCTCCTGATACCTGTGTACGCCCCACCCAATGCACACGCGCCAAGCATGTCATTGGCTGCCATGGGACTGTCTGAAATCAGGACAGGAGCCGGGCCAAAAGACGGCCTCAGACCCTACAGGGTGTGTTACACTGCTCCGTGGCTTTGAGGGCCACCCTGCCACCAGGAGGTCCCCAGCAGCAAGTGGTTAAAAATATAACTGAGTCTAGCACTGACCTACCTCTGAGCCCTGCAGGTCATCATGTCATGAGAACGTGAGGGAGCTGGATAGTGCAGTCAAACCAGTTGCTGTCAATGTCGGAAAGCCTTGGATGGTGCTGGTATCCGAATTACTCCAAGCCCAGGAAACTTGAGCAGAGGGAACCAGGAGCTGAAGTTCTGGGCAGGACTATGCTCCAGAATTTGGTTGGCTGAATCAGCCCTTTGACCCCCCCCCATCAGAAGGGGCAGAAGGAACTCACAGCAAAGTGACCACTTGGATAAGAATAAGTTGCAACACTTTGTAAAGTGTCTGTTTGAGAATTTGCTATACAGTATGTAATCCATTATGTGATAACAGATGAAAACAATAATTCCAAAAGGACAGTTTATAGGGTATTGAAATTTGCAGAGCTTTGTAGAAATACACACGAAAGTAATCAAACTCAGAAGGATTGGCACAGCAGGGTACAGCTAATAATCACCAAGTATTCCCAGTCAAAGTAAAGAAATGCTGGTCCCACTGCAGGAGAGAGATGAAGAAAATAATAAGTTGAGTCTAATACTTGAGACTTGGACAGGCCTCTAAAAATGTTTGAAAATGGCCACAGTGTTTCCCAAACCTGTCCTCGGGACCCTCAACCAGGCCAGATTTTGCAGATCATCTTGGGGAAATACAGACTGAATCCTGCAACCACTGAGCAGCAAATCATATCACCTGTGCTGTGCATCAGATATCTGAAAAACCTGGCGAGGCGGAGGATCTTGAGGACAGGTTTGGGAAACCCTGATCTAACAGGAACTCTCTCTTCGCTCCTTCAGTGTCTCCTTCGCTGGTGTCTCTTCACCAGCGCTTCCTCTCGGTTGGGGAGCCTCGTGGCTCTGTTCTCTGCCCCATACTCTTCTCAATCTATCCCGCCTCTCTGGGCAACATTTCTTCCCATGGACTCCAATATCATCTCTATGCTGATGACACCCAAATCTACCGGTCCTCCCCCGATCTTTCTCCTCCTGTATTGGACCGTGTCACAGCCTGCCTATCAGCAGTCTCCGACAAGATGACCTTCCGTTTTCTAAAGCTCAACCTCTCTAAAACTGATCTTCTCGTCTTTCCTCCCTCTAAATCCTCCATTCTTGTGCCCATTTCCCTTCAAATGAATGGTGCCACCATTACTTCTACCTCTCAGGCTCGTTGCCTAGGGGTCCTCTTGGACTCCGATCTATCCTTCACTCCACACATTTAAGTCACTAACCAAATCTTGCTACTTCCACCTATAAAACATTGCACACATCAATCCCTTTCTTATTCAGGACTCTACTAAAATGCTCATCCAAGCTCTTATTTTCTCCCGCCTTGACTACTGTAACCTCCTTCTCTCTGGCCTTAAAATATCCCAGATTCTCCCTCTGCAATTTTTTATGAATGCCTGTGCTCATCACCTCACATCCCGCACCTCTCACACCTCCCCCTTTTGCCAAACCATACACTGGCTCCTTGTTTCCTTTAGAATCCACTTCAAAATACTGGTCCTCGCGTACAAAGGTCTCCATAACCACGTCCCTGACTACATTCCCTCTCTTATTAGCAGGTACATCCCGTCTCGACCACTTTGCTCTGCGAATGATCTGACGCCATCAGTTCCTTGTACCCGAACCCCCAACTCCCACCTTCAAGACTTCTCCTGAGCTGCCCCCTTTCTATGGAACTCCCTCCCCCTCTCCCCATCTCTCCAGTCCTTCAAGAAGTCTCTGAAAACACATTACTTTAGGGAAGCCTATCAGCTCACTCCACAATCCCTCATTGTTCATTTCTTGCTCCTTCTTCCCACACAGCCCACATGCGCCCCGCTACTTCTTGTACTCTATTCACCCTCACCTCACCTAATGTGTCACCCCTCTCCTCTTAGATTGTAAGCTCTCGAGCAGGGTCCTCTCTCCTATGGTGTTGTGCTTGTAATATGTATATATATTTGTTATTCTGTCTCTCCCTTTGTACAGCGCTACGGTACTTGGTGGCGCTTTATAAATGCTTGTAACTGTAACAGTCAGAAGCCTTTCTTAAAATTTACATTGAAAACCTAAATTCTGCAAAGCTTAACACAAAGACTACCGAATCTCACAGATTACAGTATTTCCCCCTTGTTGTTTCAGCCTCATAAAGCAGTGATGGGATAAGATCATTATTTTCCAGCAACATTTTCATATTGGCTTCTTCTTAGCCAAGCAGCTGCACCACATGTTTTTGTATTTGACATGTTCCTTTTTTAAAAAAAAACCCATAAATTTACCCACTTGATAGTATATAGTAATTATGCCAGTTTCTTACTAGTTGCAATTCATGTCACCAAAGCTTTTACATCACATGATCTGTGAGAGAAGGAGGCAGACCCTGCTGTACAACAGATGGGTAATCATGCCTAGAATTGCAGGGGTAATTACAGGGGGGTGACAGTCAGGAGACAACTGCTCCACTAGAATACCATGTACAATGCCTGAAGAAAATAGAAAACAGAAAGGGAAATGGACAAACAAGAAGTGACAAAAATAGAGAAAGAGCAAAAAGACTTAAGACGATAAGTGAGAAGAGCAGAATCTAAATGTTGCAGAAATTGTTAGACTTAAAGTACATGATTAAGCAAAACAAAAATGATATTTGTAATTTCCTGTAACACACTGGTGAGTGAAGCTCCCAAGATTGGAATAATATTAAATCAGTGCTCGCCTTGCTCTCAAACACCTAATTCTTATAATATACAGTATTACAAATATTCTTAAAAATCATAGTTTACTCTTCCCATATGCATTGGGTCAATATAATGTAATATTTTGTAGGCCTGTCAATTCTGTGGTTCCGTATTATGTCGGTTGTTTTTATGTTTAATGAATCTTCTATAGGAAAATAAATGCCAACATGTACCTAGATCGTTGTATCGGCAACGCAGAGGAGGTGGTTTGGGTCTTCCCAATCTCCTCTTATATTCAAATGGTTTAGGCCCGTGTCAGACGAGCGTAGTGTTCACGCCCCTTGTTGCCGCACATAAGTACGTCCGTCGCAGCATAGAAGTATCACCAATGGAGCCCCACACACAATGTGCATCCGCACAGAACTGCGGACGCACAACGCACGCGGCAAACGGACACAAGCTAGGCAAGAACGTCAATCCGCTAACACGGATGCACAGAGTGCGCTGCGTCCGCATAGGGACCTGCGTGGGTGAGGAGAAGACGTCAGATGCAGCGTGATTGCGGCCTACAAAACGTCCAGACGCCTGACGTTTCCTGGTGTGGCTGACTGTACCTGTCATCCTGCTGCTGGACAAAATGGATGTTGAACTGATCACTGCTGTTCGGGAGCACCCCGGATTGTGGGACACAGCATGTGAGACCTACAAAGATAAGGCAAGGAAGGCGATTGCATGGGCAGAAGTGGCCAGAGTGGTGTTCCCTGCGTACGACACATGGTCAGATCCCGAGCAGAAAGCGCAAAGTGAGTATAAGATTATTTTATTCATAATCAAAATCATAACGAACATGAATATATGTATATGTTAAACAAAATGATAGTAATCAGATTTCAAATGCTCCCCAGCTGCCAGGGCACCTGACCTGCTTCGCTCACAAAATACATTGCCAATGCATCGCGATACCTGTTGCTGTGTCTATTCACAGGCATGATGTCATCATTGACATATTCCTCCAATCCCAGAACTGACAAGGAATCGTCAAAATTAAAACCATCCCTCCCACGAACAAAATTATGTAACACGCAGCAACACTTTACGATATCAACGGGAAAACACCACATTCACATCCAGTGGCCTATGGAATATTCGCCACTTGTTGCCGAAGATGCCGAATGTGCATTTGACATATCGTCTGGTCCATGACAGCCAATAGTTAAAAACACGCTTGTTCACAGTCAGGTGTGTCCCTGAGTATGGGCGCAGCATATGTGTTGACAGCCCAAATGCCTTGTCCCCCACAAAGGCATATGGGACTGTCGCCTCACTGCCAAGCAAAGGTGTGGGTCTGGGGATGTTGAGGGTCCCGCTCTCTATCTGATTCCATAGTGTAGAGTTATGGAATAATGTGGAGTCAGAGTCTTTGCCATATGAACCCACATCCACATATATGAAGTTATAGTTGGCATCTGCCACCGCCAGTAAGCCAATAGAAAAATAATGCTTGTAGTTCTGGTATAGAGACCCACTCTGCAGTGGCTTCACTATGCAGATATGTTTGCCATCCACGGCTCCGAGACAGTTTGGAAAGTTTGCCCTATCCCAAAATCCTGCAGAACATCCTGCCCATGCCTCCTCTGTGGGTGTGGGTATGCACTCCTCATTCATAGTGTCCCAAATAGTCTGGCACACCATGTGGACGATTTCACCAGCTGTCGTTCTGCCAACAAGAAAATTATAATGCAGCCACTAGCAAGATACCTAGAAAAAAAGGACATAGTGCGCGTTATTATCACATTCAATGTGCATAACCTATGTCATTCTTGTCATGTTTTGCAGCACAAGAAGTCATTGTCAAATGGAGAACTATCTGGGACAATTATGTCTGGAATTTGAAGAAGAAGAAGGAGGCTGGGTGCTCAGGTTCGGCAGCGAAACAGACCCGGAGCTATCTCTATGCCGAGCAGCTGACATTCCTGTGCAGGACCCAAGAACCCAGAGAAACGGTCAGCAGTATGGAGCCATTGCCATCGGGGTCGCAGGAGCAACAAGCAATGTCGGATGTGGAGCAATGCGGGGCAGAGTCACAGCTGGAGGCGGAAGATACAGCAGGACAGGTGCCATTGACAACTGATCCCACAACTGCACCGGCGTCCAAGCAGAGGAGGGCAGCAGGTGACAATTTCGAGCAGGCCATGCTGGCCTTCATGGATGCGCACTGGCCACCACCACCACCACCACAATGCTGCATGTTGGCAGACAGTGAAGATATGTCTTTTTTTAACTCCTGCGTGTCGATACTACAGAGGTTGGGTCATGAGGAAAAGCTGGAATTTCTTTTCTTTTTCTTTTTTTTAATTAACAATTTTTATATTGTAAGAGAGTCATCATACAATTATACAGAAAGTGAGGGCCTCGCAGGGCCACACATAGTCATCTATAATAGCACAGCTCAAAGGAACAAAAAAACACAGTCATCAAGGTAATCAGCTAAAAAATAATCTCGCAGGAACATAGCATGTCTTCATATAGAGCACTGAAGGACAAGAACGAACATGTCATCTGGGGAAAGCATTTCAGAAAGGTAATATTAAAGAAAAATATACAGTGAAAACATCAGAATCCGCATATCACAAACAGGGGTAAAGGGAAGCCAGGGCCATCAAAGCAAGGACATCTAATATAGCATAGCTGAAAAATAAATAAAAAAGAGGGGGGGAACATGGCAAAAGGTCGAAGCGTGCAGTCCTTGGCACATCCCTAGGGGTCCACAGGAAGAAAGTGGCACCAGGCCAGGGCCCCCAGGGGGCCTGCCGGGTATCAGGCCACGGCAGCGTACCCCGAGTCGACCCAAGTATGCCAAAATAAAATAATTAAAATTAAGGACGAGAAGAGAGAAAAAAAAAGTCTGTCAAAATAAGAAGCCTCTGCAACATAAAGTCTCAGCATGAAGGGGGGAGTGACAGCAGGTCAATATAAGACGTAGGTCATCAAGCCGTTTTCTGTCCCCACGGTGGCTTTGTAGAGACAGACAGCTTCAATTCCGATGAAAGGCATATACAGATATTTATTTCCAGGCATTCATAATCAAAACTTACAGTCATTGAAAAGATTCATCTGGATCATTTAATTCTGTCCTTTTATACGGTGTGAAAAAAGGGTAATTTCACTCCCATGTGGAGAGAGAGCATGCTGCAGCTTCTCCTGGAATTACTTCCTGAAGAACACGCCCTTCTTCCTACCAGCATGCAAAGCTTCTCAGCACCAACTAGACACATAGATCTGATCACATGTAATAAAACTACAATTCCCAGAAGACATTTCCCTTAAGGGGGCAGTTTCCAATTCCTATAATGCCATCTCTTAAAATTACTGACTATTCTCAGTCTGCTCTAGTCAGCACAAGCCGGGTCTAGTGGGTTCGTGAAAATCAAAAACCGAAAGGCATGAGAGTCAACTTCAACCTGTGTCCCTCCAAAGCGTGTAAGCAGCTTTCTCCCGGAGGATCCACCAGGCAGGTAGGTTACCAGGCATATGGAGAGGGGCTGCAGGTGCGCCACAGGACACCCCAGGAACCTCCACTCCCACTACAGACACATCGGGCGGCATCACCTCCACATCGCTTGGCTCCGGGGTCTCCTCCATGTATGGAGGGTCAACCAGCGGCACTGCAAACGGACCCTCGACAATCTCTCCATCCACCGTCTCCGCACAGCTGCAGGGTAAGGCCTCATCCGATCCCCTCGGGCGAGAATCCAGGGTTCCAATCTCCGCATCTGGGTACGTCTCGGCTCTGACAGGTTTCAGAACTTTGGCAGGAATCAGTGAGGAGGCAGCCGCGGTCACGCGTTCCCGCGGGTCACCCGCACTCCAGCCCGCCGCAAACACATGCATCAGTTGGTGCCAATCACCCTTGGTGAGCACTCGGGTGTCATCCTCTGGGATCATCGGCAGACAGGCATCTAAGGCCGCCAGTCCAGCATCCATTATTGCAGGGGGGAGGGGACAACGGCGCCCCGTATCCGACCTCCAAGCCCCGCAACAGCAGCAACTGCGGTGAAATCCTGGGTGGCTGAGAGACGGGGGCCCTCTGTCTCCACAGACCGCATCACGGCAACATCCAAGGGTGACAGGCTGCTTAAGTTCAGCGCCACAGCTGCGCTGAGGTCCATGCTGCGTGGTAGGCCGCAAAATGGCCGCCAGGGAGACGCCGCAGCTGGGGATCAATGGCCGGGCCTCTAGTCTCTGCGGTCCGGAGCGGAGGAACAAACGAACTCCAAACCATACACGTGGATATACGTATCTGGTAGGACGATGATAATCGTTTCTCGGGATTCAGGTGGTTCTCATAATTTGCATCATCCACATGGGTTTTATATAAAAAGAAGCAAAAAATACATATGATAGTGCAGGGTGTATTAATCAGATTTTGGTGCAATACTGTTAAACTATTCCATTCTGAGTGGTTGAATGCATCTGGGTCCTTTTTTCTTATTATTCTGAAGGTAACCCACACCTTTCACAATCGATAACTCCTCTTATTCATCAAAGGAGAAAGCATAGAGACAGAAAAACATTCTTGTGCAGATCCACCAATCAATACTTGAAGTAATGCAAATAGAGTGTCAACTCACATTTGATGGAGCTTTTAGCCAAGCTCTAGGTGATAATGCCTGTGGATTTGTTAATGGGTAAAATCCACGAAAACCTCAACGAATTCCAGGACATAGGGTCAAATTGTAAAATAAAACCTTTAATTAAAACATAAGATGATAACATTTATATTAAATCTGGCACAGCCAGATAGCCAGGACACGTTTCGCCGCGTGCTGCGGCTTCCTCAGCTGGTTTACAGAATAGTGTATGGTGCCAATATATATAGTCCCCTTAATTGGGATAAAAATAGTCCCCACATGTCCGGAATCGTCGATTGGCGCGCGTTCCATGCCTCTATCGCCGAACTCCCAATGTGCGCCGCCATTTTGCGCATGCGCTTTGATGATGTATGCGTTTCATGCCCTTCACCCGATACTTCGGGTATCATCTGTTCTTTGCTATACTCGATCGGTCATTTCGTAGAGAGTCTTATTGATGAATATATTCTCTAAACAGTCTCCTGCAAATTGTCCCATATTTAAGAGAGAATATCAGCCCCCCTTCATCTACAAATGCATTATTTACCCACAGACTTTCTTCCAACATATTCCATATAGGAAAACCAGTGTAAATTATTCCATTTTTAAACTGCGATACGTGGTAAATTGTCTGGGTTTAAGTGTGTATATAATCTTATCAATAGAAGCTAAATATTTTATTGATTTTTAGAAACTTTTTTTGGAAACTTTTTTTACATTGTGTAATTGTAATAGTGAAAACTATTAGATTGTCTTAATTACTTATACAAAGTTAATCAATTTTTTTTTTATATTCAAAATTTTTATTTTGAAGTAAGTCATCATACAAGTAAAACGTAAAGTGAGGGCCTCGCAGGGCCGCATATAGTCGTCTGTAATAACTCAGCGTAAAGAAAATAAAGAAAAACAGCATAGCCAAATAAAGAATCACAGAGAGGCTTCCATACAATTTGTCTATATACCCCAGAAGCAAAAACAGTGAGTATCGCAGAATAAAAGGGGGAGCACTTCCAAGCATATGTCAACTTTACAGCATAAATTGGTGTATCAACAAGCCAAGAAAAGGCAGGACTACCTCTAAAAGGAACAGCAAGGAAAAGGATTAAAACAAACAAACCAAAAAAAAAAAGGGAAAAAGTGGTGACTAGTAACGAGAATCTCCAGCCAGCGACGGTGTGTGAAAAGAGAGAGACAGGGAGAATGAAACGGGGAAAAGAGGGGAGAGAAGGAATGAAAAGGAGAAAGAAAGAGAAGAAGAGAAAAAAAAAAAAGGGGGGGAGGGAGGGAGTGGATGGGTATGAGTAGGGATGAAATAAATAAAAAGGGGGGGATAAAAGGCGGCAGAGGCCAAAAAAAATTTATGGCAATTTTCAGGAGGCCCCGTGGAGCGCCACTATGGCACCTACCATGGCTCTGGCTGCCTTACTTGGCCCTCGACCCCTGGGCCGCGTGATATTACCCTTCCAACGGCCTCCCCCGGGAGTGAGCCGGGAAAGTCACAATAATTTGTGACTTTCCCGGCTCACTCCCGGGGGAGGCCGTGGAAGGGTAATATCACGCGGCCCAGGGGGTCGAGGGCCAAGTAAGGCAGCCAGAGCCATGGTAGGTGCCATAGTGGCGCTCCACGGGGCCTCCTGAAAATTGCCATAATTTTTTTTTAAAAAAAAAAATTATTAAAAGGGGGGGAAAGAGGAGAGGAGGAGACACTGCCGCTGGCATAACGTACATCCTAGGGGACAGAAAAGTCCCAGGTACCTCACAAAAAGAATAGGTCGTCATCGGTGTGTGGTGGGGGGAAATCAAAACTGGTGTACTCGGTTGTAGGGGAGGGATATAAGTCTTCTATACATGTATATACACTACAGGAAACTGTGCCATATCCGAAAATCGATAATCCAAAAAAGTCTTAGAGTCCAGGGGTAAAACGCTGGGCCGCAAAGACCAGAGATCCACTCTACAAATGCCGGTTTCAACCCGTGTCCAGACTTGAGGGACCGGTGGGAATACCCAGACTGGGGAATAAAGCCCAGGCCTCCTCCGGGGAAGTTACGATGTGTGGGACATTATCATGGACAATCACTAGAGATCCTGTCGCCCCCCAGCGATACCGGACCTCCTCTGACCGTAGGTGGGCCGTCACCTCGCGGAACCTCTGCCGGGCCAGGATTGTCAGAAAAGGTAAGTCCACAAAAAGTGACAGCTGGGAGGATTCAAAAATAAAAGGGGATCTTGTTTTAGGGAGAGCCAGCAGGCGCATCTTGATTGAAACATCCATAGCGACCGCGATCGTGTCCCTCGGCACTCCCGCGGGAGCCGCTGCTGCCTTCCAGATGCGGAGCGCTGCGCCAAAAATCTCAGGGGCGTCCGGCGGCATTTGCAAAATATAACGGGCCACCCAATTAACATAGTCCAGAAGCGAGGAAGGAGGCTCTGACTCTGGGATCCCCTGAAAGCGAACATTACGCCGTCTGTGTCGAGCCTCCACTGACTCCAGTGCTCTGGAAAGGTGGTCCACTTGGGTCTGCAGGGAATCAATACGGGTCTCCATTTTAGCCTGCGTCGTAACCGTTTCTTCTACACAGTGTTGTACCGACTCCACTGAGGTCCGCAAGGTAGCAACTTCGTCCATCACCTCCTGGAGGTCCGCTTTCCAAAGGGCCCGCATCTCATCTAAAATACGGCGGACGTCACCTCTGGTAGAGGGGCGAGACTCGTCCATGTTATCGGCCTGAGGGAGTCCAGGACCGAGAGTAGGTACAGCCTGCGACTCCACCGCCATGAGTGGGGGAGAACGCGAGTCCCCCCCAGTGTCCGCATCGTCCACGGGAACACTCCCAGCCGTGAGTCGGGTCTCCGACACCCCATCCCCCATCCGGGAGTGGAGCCGGGACCCGACCCCTAGCAGGCCAAGGCCCGGTCCCGAGGGTGGATCCTCGCCTCGGCTCCTCAGTCCTCCAGCCATCGAGTCCCTAATGTCAGCTTGAAGAGAGCCCTCTGCCTTACCAGGCGTCTTTCCACTCTTCTTCCCCATCGTGTCCCTCCTGGTAAATCAGGCGGGTCATTTTTCGGAAGCCGCGCAGGTCTCAAGATGGCTGCCATCACTTAGGCCGCGGAGGCACAGGTTCCGAGTCCAGTGTTAAGTCACCGACGGTCAAATACACCTCCCTAGGTTATCAGTAGCTTCTAAGACTGAGAAGACCGAGATCAGCGAGGAAATCGTGCTAAAAACACCAGAAAAGTCCAGATCCGTGAGGAGCACTTCCAAAACACGACTTCCTCCACTGAGAGTCAGCTCCGCCCCCCCGTTAATCAATTTTAGTGAAAATTAATCCTGCCGTACTGTGTAATAATAGCCAGACACATTATGAAAAGTAAATGTGAATGTGTACAAGGATTGTGCAAAAATCCATAATTCATATTTATCTTAATATATATTGTACATGTGATAAATTAAAAACTGTGGATGTGCTGCTTATATTAAGAGTGAATAAAATTAAATTAGAAATGAAATAAATAAATAAATGTGACTGTTTTAACTGCAATAAACTATATTAAGTATGTACTCGTTTTTTTTCCCTCTCTAAATTAGCGTTAATTTCTCCTATATGGTCAGTGAGAAGGAAGTCTATACATATTTTACAAAAAATGAATGACCTCAAAGTTGTCGTTCAAACCATTTGGTGCTAAGTTTCATTTTCAAAAATGAGTTTTCTTAGATTCATTTCTAATTTTATTTAATTTAATTCACTCTTTAGGCCTGCGTCAGACGAACGCAGTGATCACGTCTGTGTCGCCGCACAGTTTAACGTCCGTCATAGCATAGAATCATGATCAATAGAGACCCACACACGAAGTACGTGCGCACCGAACTGCGCACGCACAGCACGTGGCAAACGGACGCAAGTTAGGCAAGAAAGTAAATGTAACGGGCGCTGTAGCGCTCACACAAGAGTAGCGAGGTTGAAATCTTGTTGGACAGAGATATCTGCTTGATGGTTGCAAAACACACAGTATTTTCAGACTTGTACTCCAAAGCCAAGGAGTATAACAGGACAACTGAACTGCTCCTAAGTTCCAAAGTTTTCGAAGACTAAGCTGTGACGGCAGGACATCATATTCAGCAGCGCCACTTTTATGCTGTACAGTGACTTGTGGACACTTATTTGGTTTTATTTGGTTTTATTCATATTTTGCAAATTTTGCACGAGTACTTTTTGTGGTTTTAGGAATATTTCAATTGAACATTTTATTTAAATAAGGACATTCTCTGTTTTTGTGCACATCACATTTGACACTTTCTGTGTTTGCACTTTATAAGAATAAAGTATATATGAGCACATGCACTTTATGTATGCATTCGCACATGTGGTTTTATCATATACCATTATACTATAGGAAATAGTAATTCCTGCATGTAATAGGAGTTCATCATCACTGTCATTTGGATGAATTAGCGATTTTGCACATATTTGAGATTTTTTATGCCAAGGTTTAACCGTATAATTGCAGGCCTAGATCACATTTACTGTACACAATGACAATGGGTATCCAGACATACGTCTAGGAACATTATCTGTGTATGAGAATTATTGTTTAAAATATCTACTGTGCCACTAGGACCCCCCTAACCTTCCTGTATTACATTTGCACATTTTGTTGAGGTTTATGTGCAACACCCTGTAGGCAGCAAACCCTAGTATCTTATTTCACTAAGCGCCTCCACAGACACCCCTTTTTTCTGATGATGTGTTCCTGTTCCACAGTTAGCTCCTCTTTGGGAATGTCTTTGTACAGGCTCTTGAAGTAGTTGAGCCAGATGTTGCCATTTTGGATGTAGAGGTTGTTTTTCTTGGATCCTGAGCCGATTTGATTCCAGGTTTCCCAGAAAGAGCTTTCTTAAAGAGCCTCTTCCAGTTGTTGAAGGTTTTTTGGAGATGAAGTTTTGTTTTTTCTTTTTGAGGATTTGTTTATAGTTTTTTTCTGCAGGACACCATGAGTGATCCTCAGGTCGATGTTGTCGGGGTCTGTGTGTTTTTTATTTGAGACTGTTCGTAGGTTGTTTCTTAGTGTTCTGCATTCTTTGCCAAACCATTTATTGGGTTGTTTATTGGATGATTTCTTGAAGTTGACTATTTTAATGTGGAAGGTCTCTGCGATGGTGTGTAGTATGCTGTGGAGGGCTTTTGCTGCTCGGTTCACCCCCTGGGGACACCAGAGTTGTACCAGAGATAATCTGTATATCTCGAATCTATATATCACTCACCATGTCAGAAAGACCAAAAAGGACAGGCAGACGCTCCCATACACAGATAAGAGGGCAAGCAGCCTCTGTGTCGGAAGGCCGTGCTCCTGGTCGTGGACGTGGTGCATCCTCTGCAGGGGCACGCTTGTCCTTTCTAACTAGTGCTGGCCGTCTTATTCAGCAGCAACATACAGAGGATTTGGTGGATTGGATAACCAGGCCATCCTCATCCTCCAAGTCCTCTGCCAGCCAGGCTTGTAGTGGTTTACAGTCCACCTCCGCTGCCAAAGCATCTAATTCAGCCTCCATGTCCACAGCTACTCCTGCTGTAGCCTCACCATCATGCACGGAGGAGTCGGCTGAATTGTTTGACCACAATGACAGTGACCTGCTGCTTGAGGATGCGCAGCAACTCCAGTGCTCTGATGTTGACTCTGAGGGTGAGGAAGGGAGTAAAATCGGCCTAGAGGGAGGGGGTGCCAGTAACACACAAAGAACTGGCACTCATGTTCCCCCATACTGCCAGGTTGGCTCCAGTGACAAGGACATGGAGGTGATGACAATGATGAGGTCACTGACTCCACCTGGGTGCCTGATCGAACAGAGGAGTCAAGTGAGGAGGAGGCACAACAACAACGAGGCACAATGTCCTCTATGAGCAACCGTAGCCAGTCCATGGTATCAGAAGTCAGAGCTGCTCAGGTGCAGAGCACTGTTGTCTCGCAGCACACGTCCAGGAACTCTGCTGTCTGGGAGTTCTTCACG
The DNA here is from genome assembly GCA_009667805.1 of Leptobrachium leishanense. NCBI lineage: Eukaryota > Metazoa > Chordata > Amphibia > Anura > Megophryidae > Leptobrachium > Leptobrachium leishanense. Next base: position 247,087,309 of record CM019065.1, read on the forward strand.
ACATGTGCAGCAGACCGCAGCATTGCTATTTGTAAGCTATGTCTGAAGAGGATCAAGCATGGGAAAAACATCAGACGCTTGGGTACCACGTGCTTGATGCAACAGATGACCACCTGCCACGCATCCCTTTGGCACAACACTTCCCATAGGTCCTCATCGGTCTCTACCTCCACTATATGTCATGCCATGTCTACAACCTCCACTGACAGGGATGATGTTACAGCAATGGCTGTACCAGGTACTTCCTCAGAATCTGACAGCATCCCATCAGCTGCAGATTTCGTTGCGCCAGCTGCTGCAGTGGAAGAAAAAAATATTGTCCCAACCATCCCCATGCACAGCGTCTAAATGGCAGCTTTGCAAAATTAATCACATTACAGCTGCTGCCTTTACAGCTGGTGGACTCTGCCCCCTTCCGTGAATTTGCCGAATGTGCTGTACCAAGGTGGCAGGTTCCAAAGCACCAATTGTTTTCACAGAAGGCCATTCCAGCACTATACCAGCAGGTGGAAGGCAATGTTTTGGAGTCATTGGAAAAGGCAGTCAGCAGCAAGGTCCACATTACTTTAGACACGTGGTCCAGCAAGCATGGACAGGGCCGTTACATTTCCTTCACGGTATACTGGGTAACTCTGCTTGCAGCTGGGAGTGGTCCAGGACGGGGCTCTGTGCTGGAGCTTGCTCATCCACCACGCCTCCAGAAAGCTGCTGATAGGAGAAGAAGCTCTGGGTCAGGCGGTGCAATGTCCGCCTGTGTCCCAGATGGCCTGCAAGGGGAATATCAGGTCCGATGTTCAACAGATCACAAAGATATTTCCTTGGCACTACCAGCTGCCGAAGGGGTATCTGCGCTGCCCCCCTCCCCCGGAGATCCTATACAACTTCCCCTGGTCCCACTCAAATCTTACCTCCCCTAGCCCTCCCAGGTCCTGGCCTGCCTATAGTCTATAGGGGGCAAGAGTGATGTTCTCTAGGGTTTCTTTGGCAAAGTCACCCGGGGAAACCCAAGTCATGGGGCAGTATTACAATGTTGGTGCTAACTTAACTAGAGCTGTTGTAAACTTAAAACCTCCATAGGCTATAATGGCTCTGGTAAGTTTACAACAGCTCTGGTTAAGTTAGCACCAACTATGTAATATGGCCCATGGTGGGGCCACTGTCTGGGGAAGGGTCGGGTCTGGAGAGTCTTACCGTGGTCCCTTCCGAGCCTGCAGCTGGGTAGTAACGGGTGTGCCTCTTCGTGGTCGGTGGTTTCGAAGGCTGAGGTTAAAAGTCCAAGATCATTCCCTAGCAACACGTCTGTGGGTAGGTTCTGCATCAGCCCCACCTTGACATCCCGAGCTCCGGTGCCCCAGCCCAGGTGGACACGAGCTGTGGAGACACGTGACCGCCTGCCACTCGGATAGCCACTGAGTAGCCTGTGGTGGCTGCAGGGGAAACAAGGTGCAGCTTGGCTAAGGTAAGAGTGGCCCCGTGTCCCAAAGTCCTTGCACTGGCTGGCCATTGATCCGGACAACCTGTCAATGGAGCGGATGGTTGTCTGCGTCGGCGGTTTGTATCAGGTTGGCCTCATGTAGGATCCCGCAGTCCTCCTCAGTTGATGTAGCCAGCACCAGGTCCATGTCATACTGGTAGCAATACGCCGTGGCTGTGCCTGGAGGGTAAGCTGGGCGATCTGGAGGAGGTCGACTCTGGTTTAGGGGACAGCGATCTCGGATATGTCCAAGCTGATTGCACCCATAGCACCATGGTCCGGTCTGCTGGGGTTGGGGTGGAAGCTGAGGTGTGGGGTTTTCTGCAGGGGGCCCTGCGAGTGAGTGGGGGCCAGTCCAGACCGGGGTGGTGGTCGAGGATGGACTGTGGCTTGTCTCCGGGCATCATGGTATTCATCTGTGAGACGGGTGGCTTCAGATAGAGTGAGGGGTCTTCGGTCCCGGACCCACTTCCGTACCTCCGGTGGTGTAAAATTATAAAATTGTTTAAGCAGGACGAGTTGGGTGAACTGGTCCAGGGTGGTTGCTTGGCACCCCTGGACCCAAGTTTTGACTGCTTGCTGCACCCGTTGACCCCACTCCATATAGCTGTCAGTGGTGCCTTTCCGGAGGTTTCGGAATTTCAGCTGGTAGGCTTCTGGGGTTAGGGCATAACAGGCAAGTAGGTGTTCTCTTACCCGTTTGTATATCGTGCAATCCTCGTCCGCCATGGCATGGAACGCCTCAGCCGCTCTCCCGGTGAGCTTGCTTGGATAGTGTCACGGTTCACGCCGCAGACGCCGGAAGAAAGGGAAGTAGGATCTGTCTCCTTTAAGAACCTGGATCCGGTCCGGCTTTTCCCACTAACTGGACTGAGGTCCAGGCACTCAAGACTCCATCCCTGACTTTCCTATCACGTATCCCTTCACCTCTCCAGGTGTGGGCTGGGCCTGCAATGCCCATTTAAACCAGCCTCACCTCTGAATCAGGCTTCTGCATCGTTTATTCTAACCATAGAAAGACTCATTGCAAGCCTGACCTGAGTGCTATGCACTGACCTGCCTGAGGTTCATCTGAGTACCCCTTCGTTTGGTATCCTGAGAACCCTTCCATTTGGTATCCTGAGGACCCTTCCATCTGGTATCCACCTGCCAGAGGTTCATCTGAGTACCCCTTCGTTTGGTATCCTGAGAACCCTTCCATCTGGTATCCTGAGGACCCTTCCATCTGGTATCCACCTGCCAGAGGTTCATCTGAGTACCCCTTCGTTTGGTATCCTGAGGACCCTTCCATCTGGTATCCACCTGCCTGAGGTTCATCTGAGTACCCCTTCGTTTGGTATCCTGAGAACCCTTCCATCTGATATCCTGAGGACCTTTCCATCTGGTAGCCTGAGAACCCCTCACCATTACTACATTCCTTAAGGACTATATTATCCTGCCTCTTATTGACCTACACGTGTATGACACCGGAATCTGGACTGACTACTTCTATGCTAGCTGCCTGCCACCGACCTAAGCTTGATTTAACCACTCTCCAATCATAACCCTTCTGATACTGCGCCTGATCTTCTTGTGTCTTTTGCCTTCTGTGTCTTTTGATCCTCTTGTGTTTATTCTTTATTCAGCGTCCAGTACCTGTTCTGTTGGCCCTATTGTGCTATTCAGTGTCCTGTCCTGTCTACCCCTTCTGCTAAGTGTACCCTGTCCTCTGTATATATTATCTTGCCCATCCAGCTCCTATCTATAGTTATTAGTTATTCAGATTCCCCTTCTTGGTTTACTTTTGTTTATTTAATAAACCTATGTTTTGGATTACAACCTTCCCTTTTTGCCTCTTCATCATCTGAGTAACCGCATATTGGGCTCGAATCCTTAACCCCTGCAGTGAGCCGTGACAGTATGCAGAAGCCATTAAAACTCGAGCCCGTGGTTACTCAGGCCATTAAGGAGCTGCTCCAAACAGCCATCCAAGAAATCATCATGCACCTGGCAGACTTTCTGAGCAGCATGCTATTGAGCATTGGGAATCCAACTCATAAAAAGTGCTTCCCTGCAAGTCAAAGAATACCGGGTCCGTTATCCGCAGAAGAGCGCAACCGACGATTCGCAGATAATCTCTGCATCTACTGTGGACAAGGTGGGCATTTCTTACCAGTTTGCCCAGTGAGACCCCCCAAAAAGCCAGCGCCCCAAAAAATAACCGCTGCAAAGACTGCTCCCAAATCAAGGTCTGCTCCCCTTCACAGAACTGTTCCCGCACCCCAGTCGTCAACCCCATCAGCTGTCATACCTGCACCGGTACTCCCACCAATACCGGTAGCAGCACCCCCCTATGATGCACCCCAAATGTCTGGCTCTGATTATGAACTTTCTAACAGTACTGAACCCATGGATGTGGAACCCATACTTTCTGGAGAGACCGTACCGGCCTTCATTACAGAGCCTGAGTCCTCCAGAGTTGTGGAAAACAATTCTACAGAACCCATGGAAATCATGTCAATTCGTACCACCGTGGACCTGGTGCCTAACTACACTGCTGGTAGTGCCACCCAAGGCCCTCAGGGTTCTCTGGGTCACGTTGTCACTGCTGATCAGGACACTTGTGACCCAGCTCCCCCCGCAGAAACCCCGGGGGTCGAGCGAGGAGACCTTGAGGTGCCCACTGCCAAAGCAGAAGTGCCACTCACCATGGAGATAGCGGTGCAAACCGACGACATTGTGTATCAGTCAACAGAATTGTCATCAGCTGCCAAGACCATTGCCACGCTGCAACAGCAAGTGACTACCCTTGCCCAAGCCGTGAGTGGACTCCGGCGCAACCAAATATCTCTGCAGCAAGAAACGCAAAGTTCCCAAGAATCTACGCCTATTGCAACCATGATTGACTCTGGTGTACGTATCCCACTGTCCTCAAGGGAGGTGCCCCCTCCTACCGGCTCCGTGGATGTTCTCTTGCCCACTATTGCCACATGTGAGAAACCCATAACCACTCACGGGGACTCCGATGATTGGGACACCACTGACACTGAGACTGACCTTCAGCCACAGACTGCACGACGTAGGCAAGGGCCACCGGGTCAACGCCATACCTACCTGGGTGCCTTACTGCCGGAGCCATCTATAAATCCGGCTACCTATCTGTGTGACTCCATCACCCCTCGGAGGGTCCCTTTCATATCCAAAGGGGACTCTCCTATACCCAACGTTAAAAGGTCACCATCTAAGTCCAGTGTTGTGACTTCTGAATCAGAGCTTCTTGACTTTTCATCGTCTGACACTGAGAGCGTGCCAATCCGAGTGCCACCTGCACAGGAACCCATGTTCAGCAGCACCATATATGCAGTGGCCGCTAACTACGTGTCACCGAAGGTAGTCTGTGCCTCTAATGGGACTTATGTACGACCCGAGGATCTGGAGGCCTTCGAGACTGCTTTAGACGCCCGGAGTGCGTCTTTGAGACAGGGGTTCTGTCACGGTTCACGCCGCAGACGCCGGAAGAAAGGGAAGTAGGATCTGTCTCCTTTAAGAACCTGGATCCGGTCCGGCTTTTCCCACTAACTGGACTGAGGTCCAGGCACTCAAGACTCCATCCCTGACTTTCCTATCACGTATCCCTTCACCTCTCCAGGTGTGGGCTGGGCCTGCAATGCCCATTTAAACCAGCCTCACCTCTGAATCAGGGCTTCTGCATCGTTTATTCTAACCATAGAAAGACTCATTGCAAGCCTGACCTGAGTGCTATGCACTGACCTGCCTGAGGTTCATCTGAGTACCCCTTCGTTTGGTATCCTGAGAACCCTTCCATTTGGTATCCTGAGGACCCTTCCATCTGGTATCCACCTGCCAGAGGTTCATCTGAGTACCCCTTCGTTTGGTATCCTGAGAACCCTTCCATCTGGTATCCTGAGGACCCTTCCATCTGGTATCCACCTGCCAGAGGTTCATCTGAGTACCCCTTCGTTTGGTATCCTGAGGACCCTTCCATCTGGTATCCACCTGCCTGAGGTTCATCTGAGTACCCCTTCGTTTGGTATCCTGAGAACCCTTCCATCTGATATCCTGAGGACCTTTCCATCTGGTAGCCTGAGAACCCCTCACCATTACTACATTCCTTAAGGACTATATTATCCTGCCTCTTATTGACCTACACGTGTATGACACCGGAATCTGGACTGACTACTTCTATGCTAGCTGCCTGCCACCGACCTAAGCTTGATTTAACCACTCTCCAATCATAACCCTTCTGATACTGCGCCTGATCTTCTTGTGTCTTTTGCCTTCTGTGTCTTTTGATCCTCTTGTGTTTATTCTTTATTCAGCGTCCAGTACCTGTTCTGTTGCCCTATTGTGCTATTCAGTGTCCTGTCCTGTCTACCCCTTCTGCTAAGTGTACCCTGTCCTCTGTATATATTATCTTGCCCATCCAGCTCCTATCTATAGTTATTAGTTATTCAGATTCCCCTTCTTGGTTTACTTTTGTTTATTTAATAAACCTATGTTTTGGATTACAACCTTCCCTTTTTGCCTCTTCATCATCTGAGTAACCGCATATTGGGCTCGAATCCTTAACCCCTGCAGTGAGCCGTGACAGATAGGGACCTATTCTGCAGTATCGACCCCCTGTAGCACACACTGCCGTTCAAAGTCCTGCAGGAACCCATCGATATCTTTGCTCCCTTCAGGGAACAGTTTGAATGCGACATAGGGGACTTTGCATCTGGGAGCCGTTGTGGAGTGCTGGGACATGGTGGACCCTCCGGACCGGTGTTGAATCTCGGCTTTTCAGAGCTGGTCCGTATCTGCCAATACGCTGGCAATCACTTCTGCCGCAAGGTTGGCTCCGTACAAGGCCAGCCGCCACTGTACCTCTCACTGCCATTCGGAGGCCTCTGAATTCTCGGAAGGTGCCATGTTCACCCGGTCGTCCTCCATCAGTTCGGTGATGAGCGTTGCCTTGGGTTTCCCGCTGGCCACCTTCACTTGAGCCTCTAGCAAGTCTTTTAGGGTGGTCCGCTTGAGCCTTTCGTAATGCTGGGCCATACGGTTAGGGCCGCTCTGTTGAGGCGGGAGCAGGGGCGGACTGATAAGTAATGGGGCCCCCGGGCAATAGGAGGTCATGGGGCCCCCTTGTTCTGCACCCACAGGAGGCCACACCCATAAAAAAACACTCCCTACAACGCATCACCCACATGTACATTATTGTGCTAGAGAATTTATTTTTGAACTCCTAAAAATAACCTTTTTGAAAATCCACTTGGACCCAGCAGCGAATTGTGCCCCCCCTCCATACTTACAGATGGCCACCACACTTCTGCAGCAGCCATCACCCACTCACTGCAGCTAAGGCTGCGCCACAGCACATAGTCTCACAGTTACAGCACAGCACAAAGTCCCTGTGGAAAATGTGGGAAACTGATCATCACTTTAAAAGATACTGTACAATCCTGACACACTGCACATTACAGAGCTCCACAGAAATAAACCTCACTGGAATGTGCAGTGTGTATGAGCGTATCACAGAATCCACAGCAATAAAACCCACAGTAATGTGCAGTGTGTACGAGAGTATCACAGAGCTCCACAGCAATAAAACTCACATGTAATGTGCAGTGTGTATGAGCGAATCAGAATCCACAGCAATAAAACCCACAGTAATGTGCAGCTCACACATGAATATATATTGCCCCCAGCAGCTCACTCATGGATATATATTGCCCCAGCAGCTCACACATGGATATATATTGCCCCCAATAGCTCACTCAAGGATATATATTGTCCCCAGCAGATCACACATGGGTACATATTGCCCCCAGCAGATCACTCATGGATATATATTGCCCCCATCAGATATATATTGCCCCCAGCAGATCACTCATGGATATATATTACCCCATCAGATATATATTTCCCCCAGCAGATCACTCATGGATATATTGCCCCCATCAGATATATATTGCCCCCATCAGATATATTGCCCCAGCAGATCACTCATGGATATATATTGCCCCCTACAGATATATATTGCCCCAGCAGATCACTCATGGATATATATTGGCACATCAGATATATATTGCCCCCCAGCAGATCACTCATGGATATATATTGCCCCCATCAGATATAAATTGCCCCCAGCAGATCACTCATGGATATATATTGCCCCATCAGATATATATTGCCCCCAGCAGATCACTCATGGATATATATTGCCCCATCAGAAACATATTGCCCCCAGCAGATCACTCATGGATATATATTGTCCCATCAGATATATATTGCCCCATCAGATATATTTCCCCAGCAGATCACTCATGGATATACATTGCCCCTTTCAGATATATATTGACCCCCAGCAGATCACTCATGGATATATATTGCCCCCATCAGATATATATTGCCCCATCAGATATATATTGGCCCAGCAGGTCACTCATGGATATATATTGCCCCATCAGATATATATTGCCCCCAGCAGATCACTCATGGATATATATTGCCCCCTTCAGATATATATTGCCCCAGCAGATCACTCATGGATATATATTGGCACGTCAGATATATATTGCCCCCCAGCAGATCACTCAATGGATATATATTGGCACATCAGATATATATTGCCCCCCAGCAGATCACTCATGGATATATATTGCCCCCATCAGATATATATTGCCCCCAGCAGATCACTCATGGATATATATTGCCCCCAGCAGATATATATTGCCCCCAGCAGATCACTCAAGGATATATATTGCCCCCAGATATATATTGCCCGCCCCCCGGTTCTCACCAGCTCTGTCTGAGGGCAGCCAGCGGCACCCTCAACCCAGTCAACTGGAGCAGGCACGTTGCACTGGTGCCGCCCCTCACGTGACACGTCACATGAGGGGGCGGCGCAGGCACCACCGCAGCGTTTTCCGAGTGCATCGCTGGCTGCATTTTAATTTCTCCCGACGATCATCGGAGGAAACGGACGGGGGCCCACAGTGTTGCCCCAAACCGGGCCCCTACTGACCCGTGGGCCCTCAGGCAGTGCCCGAGAGCCCGATGGGTCAGTCCGCCCCTGGGCGGGAGTCTTGCAAACCTCCGTGAGGTTTCAGGGCTGCTGAGAACGGGGTCAAGCGAGCAGCTGTATCTCCCCCTGCTGGGCTGGTCTCACCTATCCCACTGCTTTGCCACCAATGTGACAAAATCTGCTACTCAGCATGAGTAGATTCGCCGTTAACTCCGTCCTTGCCTTGGAGCACTGGGAGGTAGCATGCCAACCGAGGTGCCAACCCTGGATGCAGTGACGGCTCAGAATAAGCCAATCTGCTGGATGGAGCCTGTAATGCCGCTATTAAGAGGGCATCAATACACTGCTCGTTTCTGCCTGGATCCGAGACTACCGAGGCCCTGTGAGAATAGCCCTGTATCCCTCCCCAATCACTTAGTCGAGACAGAAGTGTAGTTTGAAGGAAAATTAGAGTGTAATCAGAATGGGAACATTCAGTGTTTATATACATTTACAAGATCTTGATAACCCGGCTGGCCATTGTTCTTTACCTGGCCCCTCCAGACTTCCCAGCGCCATTTTTACCACTGCCTCCAGCCATGACCCTTTAGTATACAAAAAATAAGGGGGTGTAGATCCTAGTGGCGCAGTATAATAAACAACTTGTGTGCCTAGGTGGTATTCCTAGACGTATCTCAAACACATCGAATGTGTACTTCAACCAAAGTCGAAATCCGCATTTTATAATAAAGCAGTGATAATCATCAAATGTAAAGAGTATTCCTCAGTGAATCGACAATTATCGGTCCTATACAAAGTCGCAGACACCTCAAGCAAATAGGTGTTAATGTACTAATTTCAACATATATGGAAAGGTTTCAATTACCTATGATAAAGTGCAATGGAAAAAAAACACATGTGCAGATGCATATACAAAGTGCATGTGCTAATATAGAATGTCCTCATAAAAAGTGCATACATGCAATGTGTTGGAAATAAAGTGCACAGTATTCCAGAAATAGTGTCTTTCTCAGAAAGGTTACTTCTCCTAAATGGTCTCTGTTTGATTTTAATTTTCTGTAAATATAAATATCCTGTATTGAAAAGCCTGTTCTGATAGAAAGGGAGGGGTCACAGCCCATTTTAAGTGTTAATTCTGTATGTAGACAGTCTTTTCTTACATAGGATGTTGCTTGTGGAAAATTTAGCCACATTTCCTGTAGGGTCTAATTTACAGGAAGTGCAGGAAAGGGTGCATGGACATTGTAAGCTAGAAAAAAAATCTCTGAATCATATGTAGTAATCTTTGCTAAACCGTGCTGGCCAAAATCTGATGTAGAAATATATCTGTATGCTGATTGGCTAGAAGTTCTTTGAAATCTAATAAACTGGTTTGGCTGAACAAAAGAAAGGCAGACATATTGCGGCTATATCTTGTGTGGCTGGTTTTACTGTCTCCGCCATGGCGTGTGCGCGTCCTTTCTTTTTCTTATGAGAGGAAACTGGAAAAAGGTTTATGGAATTCCATATATGGTAATTATAATAGGAATATTGATTTTGTTTGTTTATGGTTATAATTTAACAGTCTCTAGATCACAAAAGTGCACATGCAAAGTGCAAAAAATCATGCGGAACGTTCATAAGTCATTGGAGAACAGATGAAGTACACTGTAGAAATTGGTGTCCCACTATCGCGTCCTTTCTCCTCAGTTGATGGATCTCAATATAAATACAAAAAGGGGAGAGAAAAGGAAAAAACACAATCATGCAGATTGTTTCATACAAATTCTGGTGAGAATACAATAAAAGCTCACTCACAAATTATGGAGCCTAATGAATCCCCGCTCTAGGTTGAAGCACCTTTTACCAAATATAGGGTGGCGTTCCCCTTCTGTTCGTCTTCAATTGGCCTCAAAACAAACACACACAGAGAGACGGCGCTCCCATAGCATAACACAGTATATGGATATGCAGTAAGATTGTAGCGTCAGCCTAACTCACCGATGTTTGAGCCTCGCATATATCAGGCTCTGCTTGTAAGCGAATGGTACTCCTTATCAGGTGGGTACCTAACCCCTCTTTTGCAGATCAGCTGCCGGGTCTGTTCTGAGATCAGGTGCAATTTCAGCCTTACCTTATGCTCCCTTAAACCTCAAGCAGTCAGTGTCATGGAACGGACATAGCGCTCCCCGCATCAAACCCCAAGACTTTTATTTCCAATGGCGAAAACCCCAAAAGACATAGACAAATGCCTTGGGAAAGACTTTATGTTCATTTATATCGTGTGATTTTAAATATATTTTACATTGCTTGGTTTTAGTTTAAATGTAGTGTAAATTGCATAGCTTTAGTTTTAAATATACTTATAATTCTGTAGGTAAAGGTGTTTTTGTGTAGCCAGTAAACAAGCTTTACTACTGTGTAATTTATGCAAAAATGGCTTTTCCCCTTATCTGGCTGCATGTTTGATTCAAGAAGTCTGGGACAGTGTTTGTCTTTAATCTGATGTGCTAGAACAATAGATTATGTAAATGTTGTGTGAGCTAAAGGCTGAAGAATGTTTATTGTAAATATCTAACTGACATAATGTAATTAGAGACTTTAGGTACATGATCACCATTTGGTATGCAAATTATAACTGAAGAGGACCTGAAGGAAACCTGCAGTGGTCTTGGAACCAACCAATCAGAACCGTTGGGGTGGGTGGGAAGTTTGAATGTGCATTGCTGTATTTTGTATAAATATCCGGTGAAATGTTCCATAAAATGAGAGAACCCTGTTGGAACATACATCTCGCCTGGTGTCTCCTTCAGCTACGCTACACTACACTCAACCTCAGAAGGCACAGAGCGGCCTTCTGGAAATGAAAAGAGGCTCCAAGGCAGAGGTGAAATGAAATGAAAAGAGGCTGCTTGAGGCACTGAGCTCCAAGCAACTCAGAAGCCGGGCTGATCTTGGCAAGGGGGTGTCTGGAGAGTCAGGACAGGCGGAAGAGAACAGTTCCGTCACAGTCAGGATAAGGGAAACATCAGCAGGCAAAGCCAATAAATGATGGCAGATGTGATTAAATAATAAAAAGTAAAAGGATTTTTTTTTATTGGTAAATCAAGATAAAACAGGGGGGTTACTGAAATGTGTTTCGGCACTTAGCCTGTGCCTTCCACAGTCAGTATAGCATGGGGGGGGGGTCAACTGACTGAGGAAGGCACAAGTGCCGAAACGCGTTTCAGTAACCCCCCCTGTTTTATCTTGATTTACCAATAAAATAAAAATAAAAATCTCCTTTTACTTTTTATTATTTATTCACATCTGCCATCATTTTATTGGCTTTGCCTGCTGATTTTTCATACAGGCTGCTGCCCCAAGCAGTTGTTTATTAATAGATTAAAGGAAAACCATTTACAGTCATTTGAAATGTCATTTTTTTCTTTTTAAATGTTTCTGTACATCCTACAGATCCGCCACTTCACGGGCAGGTTATGGGGACCTCCTAGGCACGATATTTTAAGGATTTTTTTATTTCTACTAGGGATGCACCGATACCACTTTTTTAAGACAGAGTACGAGTACCGATACTTTTTAAAAGTACTCACCGATACCAAGTATAAAAATGCCCCCAGCTCACATGTATACAGAATGCCCCCAGCTCACATGTGGGTAGATTGCCCCCAGCTCACCTAGATTGCCAGGCTCTGAGCGCTCTTCCTCCTTCAGTGTCCACCGGCAACGGGTTGCAGCCCGGCCGCTGGGAACTGCGCATGCCGGGGTTTCGCGAGATCCAGGAGTTCACGTGATCTCGTGAACTCCGCGATCTCGCGGCAACCCTTTGGCGGCGGACTCTGAAGGAGGAAGAGCGTCTGCGAAGGAGGGAACGTCTGCCCCACGGATGCCGGCCGGTGGATCCGGTCGTAGGGCTGTGATGCGATCACGCCGCCGCCGGGCCGTGGAGGCCTTGACGCTGCCTCCAGCCGAGATCTCGTGGGAGCCTCCAGCGAGATCTCAGCTGGAGGCAGCGTCACAGCCTCCACGGCCCGGCAGCTGCGTGAACACGTCACAGCCCTGCGACTGGACCCACCGCTGGGTAAGTAATGTGGCCCTGCCGGAGGGGAACGCTGGCCAAATGCTTTCATGCAAGCGGCCAGCTTCCCACTGTTCCACGGATACCGGCAAGCCAGCCCAGCGCTGGCTTCTGGTATCGGGGGGGAAGGTGTCGGGCCATTTGCACGAGTACCAAGTACTCGTGCAAACGGCAGTATCAGCACCGATTCCAGTATCGGTGCATCCCTAATTTCTACTCTTACCCTTTATGTCATGTAAAAATCACTGTTCCTTTAAAAACTTTTTTTTTCTTTCATTGTTCCCTGTCCCCCAGGGCACTACCCGGACCCCCATACACCTTTTATGGCCAATAACTTGCAGATATGTCCTCTTGGAGGGGACCTTCATTTTCAAACGTTCGAGCCCCCTTGACTTACATTGTGTTCGCATTGCGTTCGAGTTTGCGGTCGAACCTTTTCAGGTGTTCGAGTTAGAATGCGAACTGAACACGGGGTGTTCGGCCCATCAATAGTATAGATTATGGTGTCATCTGCGTACATGTGTACAGTTGAGGCTTTGCAGACATTGGGCAGATCATTTATGAATATCGTGAATAGCAGGGGTCCGAGTATTGAGCATTGGGGTACACCGTACGTGACTGTTAGGGGGAGGGAGGAGCTGCCAGAAATGGACACATGTTGCGATCGGTTGGATAAATACGATTGAAACCAGGTTAGCGTTTGATCACTAATACCATAGTTTTTAAGTTTTTGTAATAGGATGCCATGGTCTACTGTGTCAAAGGCCTTGGCAAAATCAAGGAAGATGGCTCCAGTTAGGTCTCCTTGTTACATGCCAGCTTGGGTATCATTGTAAACTTTTAAAAGGGCGGTTGTAGTTGAGTGATTTGGAAGAAAGCCGGATTGATCTGGGGTTAAATAGTTTGAAGATTGATAATAATCACGTAATTGCGTGTACACACATTTTTCCAAAATATATTTATTTATACAAACTATCCGATCCCAACATCTCTTGTATTGAGATTCCCCTGCAGGGCATACATGCCAACTGCTGGGCCCACTAGGAGGCCCAATGGAATTCAGCGGGGGTACTAGTTTGCCCTGCGTCTTCAAGGTCCACCTGTCACAGGTACAGCATAGTACGCCCTGCAGTGGGAAAGGATTAACATCAGGGCCGGTGCTAGACTATTTTGCGCCCTAGGCAAGACCAGCTACTGGCACCCCCCCCAGAAAAAAAAACACAACATGAAACTGCTAAATTTCTTTTTATTTTCAAGAATAAAGTTTGAAAAGCACCAATAGTAAACAATTTTAAATTAACTCTATTAAACAAATTAAAATTAACCGTATTGAACAAATATAAATTACAGCTATACCCTCCTGACGAGGCCTAACAAGGCCGAAACGATCGTCGGGGGTTGCTGCACCTCTCGTGCAGGGATGACGTCCTTGGCAGTCAGTACTGGCCACCCTCATTGGGTGAGAGCAGACTTATTTGCATATGGAGCATTCATCCCTGTAATGGCACAAGCAAGCTAAAACCTTGTGAGACCTGAGCGGGCACCCACTGTAGAGCAGGCTATTAGTGCTGTTGCTAGTCCTCAGGATCCTCACCCCCCCTTTCTCTCACAAATCTAAATTAACTGTATTTTTCTTAACGAAACCAAAAAAAGAAGAGTTGTCACGTAAGTTTCAATTTCAGACACATCAAAATTTCACTGTGCGTGCCTTATCCTTTGCAAATTTTCACATGGATATATTTGCCCCCAGCTCACATGGATATATTACCCCCAGCTCACATGGATATATTGCCCCCCCGCTCACATGGATATATATATTGCCCCCCCGCTCACATGGAAATATTGCCCACCAGCTCACATGGATATATTTGCCCCAGCTCACATGGATATATTTGCCCCAGCTCACATGGGTATATTTGACCCAAGTTCACATGGATATATTTTCCCCCAGCTCACATGGATATATTTGCCCCCAGCTCACATAGCTATATATATTGCCCCAGCTCACATGGATATATTGCCCCAACTCACATGGATAGATTGCCCCAACTCACATGGATATAATATATTGCCCCAGCTCACATGGATATATATATTGCCCTCAGCTTACATGGATATATTGCCCCAACTCACATGGATATAATATATTGCCCCCGGCTCACATGGATATATTGCCCCAACTCACATGGATATAATATATTGCCCCAGCTCACATGGATATATATATTGCCCCCAGCTTACATGGATATATTGCCCCAACTCACAAGGATATAATATATTGCACCCAGCTCACATATATATATTGCCCCCTGCTCACATGGGTATATTTGCCCCCAGTTCACATGGATATAATTGCCCCCAAGCTCACATGGATATATTGCCCCAACTCACATGGCTATAATATATTGCCCCCAACTCACATTGATATATTTGCCCCAGCTCACACATGGATATATTTTCCCCCAGGTCACATGGATATAATATATTGCACCCAGCTCACATGGATATATTGCCCCCAGCTCTCGCGTACCACAGAGACAGTGATAGCCTATTTATCAAACAATAACCTTATGACGGAATGGGATGTTGTCCGCCTGCGGTTGTGCTCTATCTGCGTGCCCCCGGCGCTTACCGCTGGCCCGACTACCGAGTGACGCGGCACTCGGCGTCTCGTGCGGCCTGGCGTGACCCTGGGGAAGGGTTAGCGGGCGGTGGAGGGGACCCCTGCGTAGAACCAGCCCGACCACTGAGCAACACGGTACTCAGCGTCTCGAGCAGCTGGTTCACTGACCTTGTGGGTGTGGGACGTCTGTGGAGCGGCCGGCCGAATACGGAGATCGGATCTGCCGCGGAGGAATATTCGGATCTTAAGTGGAGGAATATTCGTATCTTTAAACGGAGGAATATTCGTATCTTTAAACGGAGGAATATTCGTATCTTTAAACGGAGGACTTTTCGGATCTTACGGGCCGGGGGAATCTTCGGATCTGATCACCGCTCGCTTGGTATACCGAAGCGCGGTACGCGGTCCGCGCCTTCGGTTCGAATCTCACCTCGGTCGATTATTCTTAAGTCCGTCGGCCATACGCTTCACCTCTGTCCTGATGCGGGATGCAGGCACAGGGGCGTTCGGTTCGGATCTTAAGTCTGTTTGGATCTTATGTTAGACACCACATCCTGAGACCGCGGGGATACTCAGACAATCTAATGCGGCGGAGAATAAAAGTCATCAGGCGAGGCTGGATGCACTGGTAAATCTGAGTTTATTATTCACATCACATACATTTATCAACTTTACACAATTATGAATACAATGGGAATCCCTGCCCGCCCACACAAGTCCATTGGCCCTCGCTGGCAGGAGGCACCCGGGCCCCGATTCGTATTGGCCGTTACGAATCGGGGAGTTGCCGATTCGGCCATTTTACGATCCGAGTATTCTGATCAGAACCACGAGGCGATCAGAAAATGGCGGCGGGCGAGGCAGACAAAGGGAATTACATTTCACAATACCAACGGGGGACACTTTATTACACCACACATAAATCCACATCTAAAATAAAAAGTACTTAAAACTCCGTGGGTCCCACAGCACCTAAGTGTCCATGGGTATGAGTGCCACTATGCACCGCCCCTGGCTGAGGGTGTTGGGCCATTCCGTGACAAACCTGCATTAGCAGGAGCAGCTCCGTCTCTCACCTCGTCCAGACTTCTTCAAGCGAGACCCTCCAGCCAGCGACTGTCTTACGTGACGTCACACGTGCCGAGGCGCTTGCTGCCGCCGGCACCAGCATGTGCGGGCACACGTCATCCATGTCAGGAGGAGGAGCTGAATACGGCTCATGCGTAAACGAGGATCGCGGGATTCTTGGGCGACGGAGGCAGGCTGCGGCTCACGGACGGGTGTCCGTGAGCGTGCAGACTGCGGAGTAACTAACTTGACACATAGATGGTCGGGGCCGGCTGCGCACTAGGCGGGCACTGCGCTCTAGGCGCCGGCCCTGGTTAACATATCACACAGTCCTAACCTTGTGACACATTTATCATTCCAGACTTCTCAAATTAGGGATGCCTGACCTGTATACACAGATATCTACACCACAGTGTGTGTGTGTGTGTGTGTGACTCTTTGCATAACCTGACCGTTGCTAAATAAGCCATCCAGTATGGCATTTCACAAACAAGGAGAGTTCTGTGTGAAAACAGACAGTGGATGCAAGAAAGTGGGACATTGAAGACCTCATTTGCATGTCTTACCCAGAGTTCCTTGCTCCATATGAGGAATGTAGAACATGAGCTCTGTGGGCAAAGCAATTCTTTGAATTGCTGGGATGTGTAAATGTCTTCTACAATTATGAACATATTCAGACCAGGCCCAGGCCCATCCCCAGGGCCTGGGGACCAGACCAGGCCCATCCCGGGGACCAGACCGGGCCCAGGCCCATCCCCAGGGCCTAGACTGGGCCCAGGCCCATCCCCAGGGCCTAGACTGGGCCCAGGCCCATCCCCAGGGCCCGGGGACTAGACCGGGCCCAGGCCCATCCCCAGGGCCTAGACCAGGCCCAAGCCCATCCCCAGGGCCCAGGGACCAGACCGGGCCCAGGCCCATCCCCAGGGCCCGGGGTCCAGACCAGGCCCATGCCTGGGGACCAGACAGGGCCCGGGGACCAGACCAGACCCATGCCCGGGGACCAGGCACCAGGGCCCGGGGACCAGACCAGACCCAGGCCCATCCCGGTGACCAGACCAGGCCCAGGCCCATCCCGGGGACCAGGCCAGGCCCAGGCCCATCCCGGGGACCAGGCCCATGCCCAGGGACCAGACCAGGCCCAGGCCCATCCCGGGGACCAGGCCCATGCCCAGGGACCAGACAGGGCCCAGGCCCATCCCCGGGTCCAGCCCCATACCGGGGACCGGGCCCAGGCCCATCCCCAGGCACCAGGGGTCCAGCCCAGGCCCAGGCCCATGGGGCCCAGACAGGGCCCAGGGACCAGACCGGGCCCATCCCCAGGCACCAGGGGTCCAGACTGGGCCCAGGCCCATCCCCAGGGTCCAGACCAGGCCCATGCCCGGGGACCAGACAGGGCCCGGGGACCAGACAGGGCCCAGGCCCATCCCCAGGGCCCGGGGACCAGACGGGGACCAGACCGGGCCCATCCCCAGGGCCCGGGGACCAGACCAGGCCCATCCCCAGGGCCCGGGGACCAGACAGGGACCAGACCGGGCCCATCCCCAGGGCCCGGGGACCAGACCAGGCCCATCCCCAGGGCCCGGGGACCAGACCAGGCCCATCCCCAGGGCCCGGGGACCAGACTGGGCCCAGGCCCATCCCCAGGGCCCGGGGACCAGACCAGGCCCATCCCCAGGGCCCAGGGTCCAGACCAGGCCCATGCCCGGGGACCAGACAGGGCCCGGGGACCAGACAGGGCCCGGGGACCAGACAGGGCCCAGGCCCATCCCCAGGCACCAGTGGTCCAGACCGGGTCCAGGCCCATCCCCAGGCACCAGTGGTCCAGACCGGGTCCAGGCCCATCCCCAGGGCCCGGGGACCAGACCGGGCCCAGGCCCATCCCCAGGGCCCGGGGACCAGACGGAGACCAGACCGGGCCCATCCCCAGGGCCCGGGGACCAGACCAGGCCCATCCCCAGGGCCCAGGGACCAGACGGGGACAAGACCGGGCCCATCCCCAGGGCCCGGGGACCAGACCAGGCCCATCCCCAGGGCCCGGGGACCAGACCAGGCCCATCCCCAGGGCCCGGGGACCAAACCGGGCCCATCCCCAGGGACCAGGGCCCGGGGACCAGACCGGGCTCATCCCCAGGGCCCGGGGACCAGACCGGCCAATCCCCGGGGACCAGGGCCCGGGGTCCAGACTGGGCCCAGGCCCATCCCCAGGCCCATCCCAGGGACCGGGCCCAGGCCCATCCCAGTGACCAGACCAGGCCCAGGCCCATCCCAGTGACCAGGCCATGTTTTAGGTCAAGTTGTTTATTTTATATTTGCTGTTGCATTTTGATTGCTCTTATAGCCTTTTGTATCTGTTGAATTGTTGTTGAATTTGTAAAGACAAGTATTTAATTGCATTTTTGAAATCATTCTTGTTCGATTATTAATATATTTGAAAACTTCCTTAGTTTCAGTGTCTTATCTTTACTGTACGTACCTTTCCTTGTACGTGTTGAATTGTTGTTGAATTTGTAAAGACAAGTATTAAATTGCATTTTTGAAATCATTCTTGTTCGATTATTAATATATTTGAAAACTTCCTTAGTATCAGTGTCTCATATCTTTACTGTACATACCTTTCCTCGTACGTTTTGAATTGTTAAATTTGAAAAGTTTAGTATTTAATTGCACTTTCAAATTGTTCTTGTAAATTTATTATTGTTTGTGCGGGTGGTTTTTGGAGTACGGTTTGGCATGTTTTCTTGTTAAAATAAACCACCATATTGCTGTGGTCTCTATCAAAACTTTCAACATGTATCAACATAAGTCTGGATCACAGAAGAGAAAGGAGAAGAGAGAACGGGAGGAAGAAGAGAAAAAGTTGAAAAACCAAAGTGCCTTATACAGGTTTTTCAAGAAGCCGAAATCCACAGAGAATGTCGCGATCGAGTGTATTGACCCTTCTGGAGAAGTCCGCCAAGAGACGGAGGAGATCGCAACATGCAGCACATCTGAAGCCACTCACCCTGTTCCTGAAGCAAATGAAAATCTCCAACAATTAGAAGGTGGATATACATTCATTGAAACAACAGTGGAAGAACCTGATTGGAAGGATCCGGCGACTTGGCCAGATGTACTTCATGACAAAGACAAAGAGAGAATAGTGACCTGTGGCTTAAGGAAAGAAGCGGAACTCAAGGAAATGATTAACAGTATGGGAAAAGATTCTGAAGAAAAGTTATTTAGTGAATTTCTCCTGTATGCAAAATCTGTAAATGGACGTGAAAAGCAAATACGGGACTGGCTGAGGTGGAGCCCCAGCAAGCATGTATTGTACTGTGTGACATGCTTGGCATTCTCTTCTGATCGTGGCAAAGCTAGCAGTTTTCTTTGTAGAAAAGAAGGGTTTGATCCATCTAAAAACAAGTGGCATGTTTTATATAATAGGCTGCCAGAACATGAACACTCAATTAGTCACAAAGAACACTATTGGAGTTGGAGAAAGTGTCAAATGTCTATTGCAGGCCATGGTGTGGATTCTGAAATGCAGAAGAATCTGGACAGTGAAAAGAAGAAATTTGCTGCTTTATTAGAAAGACTTCTGACGATGACTCTATTTTTGGCATCAAGAAATCTAGCATTTAGGGGAAGCTCTCAGCGAGTTGGAGATCTGCACAATGGCAATTTTCTTGGTGTGCTTGAAACGATAGCAGACTATGATCCACTGTTGCAAGAACATTTGGAAAAGGTGAAGAAAAGCCAAGAGAGTGGACGCAAATTGCATGCTCATTATTTATCTTGGGCAACGCAAAATGAGTTTATAAACATTTGTGGAAAACGTGTTTTGGACACCATACTTGCTGAAAGGGAAAAGGCGATTTATTTTTCTGTGATTTGCGATGCAACACCAGACATTTCACATACTGTATAGAACAAAATGTAATTGTTCTACGCTACGTCAGCAGAGATCCAGGAAGTGAAGAGTGGCTTATTCAAGAATGATTTGTGGAATTTTTTGACTTGTGCCAAAAGACTGGAGCAGAAATAGCTGAAAAACTCCTCTTAAGACTGACTGAACATGGTATCAATGTTGAAGATTGCAGAGGTCAAGGATTTGAAAATGGTGCAAATATGTTGGGGAAAAATAAAGGAGTCCGAGCTCACATACAAAAGAGATATCCCAATGCTATATTTTCTCCTTGTGCTTCCCATTCTTTAAATCTTGTGGGTGTACATGCAGCATCATGCTGCCTTGATGTGTACATATTTTTTGGATATGTTAATCGTCTGTATGTGTTTTTCAGTGGAAGTCCTGAGAGGTGGAATATTTTGAAGGATGAGACTGGAATTTCTTTGCATGCCTTAAGTGACACCAGATGGAGCGCAAGAGTGGAAGCAGTTTGTCCAATTGCACAGACACTGCCAAGCATTATTGATGCCTTAGAAAAAATAATGGATTGTCAAAGACTTTCAAGTGATGCTCATTCTGAAGCAACAGGACTAAAAGATTATTTTTCATCTTTTAAGGCAATTCTATTGGCAACCTTTTGGATAAAAGTTCTGCAGTGCTTTGAAGAGAGGAACAAGATTCTCCAGTCTAGATCAATTTCAATGGAAATCAGAGCAGAAAATATAAAGGCGCTTTCCCTGGAAATGCAATCATTTCGAGAAAGGTGGCTCGATATCTTAGCTGAGGCTAGACTTGTGGCAGAAGAAATGGAAATACCAAAAGTATTGAAAGCACCAAGGCAACTGAAAAGAGCAAAAGGACACCAGTCACAATCCTGTGATGAGGAAATGGATGCAGAAACATCTTTCAAGATCAATGTTTTTCTTACTACACTTGACAGAATAATTACTGAGCTTGACCAACGCTTTCAATCCATGGAAAGAATTTGCTCCTTGTTTACACCAATCTTAAAATTAAGAGCAATATCCGATGAAGAATTGCTGACGTCTGCTAAAACTCTGATAGCGAACTACCCACAGAGCCGGCACTACCTATAAGGCAGGACAGGCGCCTGCCTAGGGGCGCCTGTCCAGCAGAGGGCGCTAAAATCCGGATTTCTCTCATTGAACGCTGGAATCCTCTCAGCCTGTCAGCGCTGTCTCTCTCTGTAGGGAGAGATCAGCGCCGTGCAGGGCAGAGGCCCGCCCCCTCCATGACACTGACCGGATAGAGGAGAGAAAGCAGCCCTCCCACCATCAGGGCTCCCCCCTGCTTGCCCTGTCTGTGTGCCTGGAGAGAGCCAATGGGAGCCTCTTGAAAAATGACCTGCCCCCTTCCTCACACATGATCACCATCAGCACGTGGCTGCAGCTGTGTGGAGGAGGAGGGGAGCCTGCAGCCCTGACACCCTGGCATGCGGTGATCTGCACAGATGCAGGTAACAGGGGGAGAGAGGCAGGGTAACAGGGGCAGACATCTCAGCTCACACATGTCACAGCTCCTCCACTTACATGGATCCATGATGGCTTATAGTCTCCCCCAATATCACGTTCTGCACACACTGCACAGGGAGGAAGGGGAGAGAGCTGGCAGCATATGCTCTATACTGGTCCCTGCTCTCCCCCCTCTGCAGGTGAAAGTCTTCTTCTGCACATGTTTAGAAGTTCTCCCCCAAGTAGCCCAGAGGCAGCAGCAGCAAGACATGGCAGATTCTCCTCGCTCTTTGCCCCCTCCTTCCTCTCCCATAGACAGGGTTAATACTGGTCAGAGCATCCAGGACATTGTGCAAAGAAAATTTGCACATCAGTTTTGCTGAGGGCAAGAGTGCTAAGATAACTTCCATAGATAACAGCCCTGGCTCTGAAGCGTGGCGGCATGTGGGGGGGGGGGTAGCTTTGAAGGTTGCAGGGCTGACACTGAGCCCTGGTGCAAACTTGCTGTAAATGTCAAATATTTGCTACTATTCTCTGGAAGCTCAATATATTAAAGTTAATGCAAGTTTATTCAAGTTATACAAAGACACACAATTGTGTGTAATTATATTTTATAATGGGACATCTTGAAGATAATTCAAGGTTTCTCTAGACTGTAAGCTCCTATGATCAGGGCCCTCTACAACTCTTGTTTCCATCCTATGTCCGTTTATCCATATCTTGTTCCCTTTTTAATTATTGTAAAAGCGCTGCGGAAACTGTTGGCGCTATATAAATGATGATCATATCTGGTCCCTCACTGCTCACACTGGGGTCTGGTGCGTCTGGGTATGTATCTGGAAGTCTTATGCGTCTGGGTATGTATGTATCTGGAGGTCTCATGCGTCTGGGTATGCATGTATCTGGGTTCTGATACGTCTGGGTATGCATGTATCTGGGTTCTGATGCGTCTGGGTATGCATGTATCTGGGTTCTCATGCGTCTGGGTATGCATGTATCTGGGTTCTCATGCGTCTGGGTATGCATGTATCTGGGTTCTGATGCGTCTGGGTATGCATGTATCTGGGTTCTGATGCATCTGGGTATGCATGTATCTGGGTTCTGATGCGTCTGGGTATGCATGCGTCTGGGCTCATGTATCTGGTTCTCATGCGTCTGGGTATGCATGTATCTGGGTTCTCATGCGTCTGTGGGTGCATGTATCTGGGTTCTCATGCGTCTGGGTATGCATGTATCTGGGTTCTCATGCATCTGGGTATGCATGTATCTGGGTTCTGATGCGTCTGGGTATGCATGCATCTGGGTTCTGATGCGTCTGGGTATGCATGTATCTGGGTTCTGATGTGTCTGGGTATGCATGTATCTGGGTTCTGATGTGTCTGGGTATGCATGTATCTGGGTTCTCCTGCGTCTGGGTATGCATGTATCTGGGTTCTGATGCGTCTGGGTATGCATGTATCTGGGTTCTGATGCGTCTGGGTATGCATGTATCTGGGTTCTCCTGCGTCTGGGTATGCATGTATCTGGGTTCTCATGCGTCTGGGTATGCATGTATCTGGGTTCTCATGCGTCTGGGTATGCATGTACCTGGGTTCTCATGCGTCTGGGTATGCATGTATCTGGGTTCTCATGCGTCTGGGTATGCATGTATCTGGGTTCTCATGCGTCTGGGTATGCATGTATCTGGGTTCTCATGCGTCTGGGTATGCATGTATCTGGGTTCTGATGTCGGAGGTTGCGGAGGGTGGCATAGGACACACTAGGTTAGGGAGGATGAGCGGCGACACATTGAGGACTGTAGAGGGTGACAGGGGCTGCGGAAGACAGCGTTTTACATTGGAATGGCTATTAAGCTTAACAGGGGCACAGTGAGGGCTGGAACTGACTCATTGTGGCCCTGGTGAGGGTTTCAGAGGGCACGTAAGGGGACAGGAGAATGACCACAGTCACATTTTGAGTCTGGGAATGGTGGCTGAGTGGGAGCCGATGAGGATGGCAGAGGGCTAAGGAGAGTGGCAGGACACTGGGGCAGTGGAGACCAGCATGGGATCACTGGGTGTGACAGGATGCAGTGAGGCTGGTAGGAATTACAGGGGGCTGAGGAGAAGGGCAGGGATCCCATTGGGGCAAGATGCCAGAGGGTAGAGGATGGTCTTGGGAGGATTAGCAGACAGGACAGAGTGGGAGATGAGGTGGAGGGTAGGAGACACACAGGTGACAGAAGAGATTATATTAGAAGGATTTACTAACACACTCAGGAGATAGAAACACAGAGAATGCAGGATAATAGGTTTGATCATGAAGTATAGGATTATTAGTCACGTTTTTTGTGGGATAGCGAGATACCTGGATTAGTCATGGGGTTTGGGGGGGGGCGCCAAAGCAGTGGCGTAGCGTGGGGGGTGCCTCGGGGGCGGTCGCCCTGGGCGTAATTTTCTTAGGGGGCGCAAAATTTCAAAAGAAATTTGAACTACTAATATTTTCCAGCAGGGATCAGCAAGGTGTCCACCAGTTTTGCCACGCCGGCAGTGATTTAGCACTCAGCATCCATAACGGAGGACCAGGACATAAAATTCTGGTCCTGTCCTGACTCCTCCTCAACGCTGACATGAGTCACATGAAGCAGCGCAGCATTATTCAACGGAACACCCTGTACCACGCTTGTCAGCCCCCCTTGAAGCCCTATTCCAGCCCCCCGCCGCTGGCAGCCCTGCAGCTGGTGAAGAGGAAGGAGGGAGGGAGGGAGGCGCCTGCCCTGCAGCACATTTAAAATCCGGTCTCCACTAAGCCCCCTGGACAGCCCTCCAGCCTGGGCCACCAGCAACGCCACGCAGATAGGCAACACTGTATGACCCCAAAGCAGTGTGACCACCACACAGTGAGGGGGTACAGGGAGAGGGTGACTGGGGTTACGGGGAGAGGGTGACTGGGGGTACGGGGAGAGGGTGACAGGAGGTTCAGGGAGAGAATGACTGGGGATACTGGGAGAGAGTGACTGGGGATATTGGATAGAGTGTGACTGGGGGTACTGGGAGAAAGTGGGGTACTTGGAGAGAGAAAGAGAGTGACTGGGGGTACTGGGAGAGTGTGAGTGACTGGGGGTACTGGGAGAGAGTGAGTGACTGGGGATACTGGGGGGAGAGAGAGTGACTGGGGCTCTTGGAGAGAGAGAGACTGGGGGTACTGGGAAAACGTGGAGGTACTTGGAGAGAGTGACTGGGAGTACTTGGAGAGAGAGTGACTTGGCGTATTTGGAGAAAGTGGGGGTACTGAGAGTGACTGGGGTACTGGGAGAGAGTGACTGGGTTTAGTGTGAGAGTGGAACTATGATAGGGTATACTGGGACAGGGTGATTGTTGCAGTGGCGTAGTGTGGGGGCATGTGTGTTTCATTTTTTTTATTATATCAGTATTTTGTTAATATACAATACATGTGCTTGTGGGGTAATTGGGTTAATACTCTACTGGTGTCAGGGAATCATGGTGTGTTAACGTGTCCACAGGTTGAGGGGGGCGCACAATTCTTGCCATGCCCCGGGCGCTGACAACCCACGCTACGCCACTGCGCCAAAGTGACCCTTCGCCTTTGTTGGCAAAAATTCTTGCACCGGCCCTGACTACCCAGAAGACCTTTCATGTTCTCTAGTACATGAGCTTCGGCACCTTCGCAAAGTGCATGATGCTACCTTTCCATGCAATTTGGGTCCACTTCACTTGTTGAACGCA
The DNA here is from genome assembly GCA_009667805.1 of Leptobrachium leishanense. NCBI lineage: Eukaryota > Metazoa > Chordata > Amphibia > Anura > Megophryidae > Leptobrachium > Leptobrachium leishanense. The sequence continues at coordinate 247,112,623 of CM019065.1, forward strand.
ATCTAAGCTACAGCTTGAAGGAATTTTTGGACAAATCTGCATTGCTCTCAGAATTTTCTTCACCCTTCCACTCTCTGTGGCTGAAGGAGAGAGAGCATTTAGTAAGCGGTCATTGATTAAAAATTATCTGCGCTCAACAATGCGTGAGCAACGTCTGAACAGCCTTGCAATTCTTTCCATTGAGCATGAACGTGCACGAAAACTAAATTTTAAGGATCTAATTGAAGATTTTGCAAGTCTTAAAGTGAGGAGATGGTCAGCTCCCCCATAAGTGAATATGTCCATGTGCATTGAATACGGAATATACCAGCTATTGAATACGGAGATGTAGTGTATGGAGCTGCCCCTCAATCACACCTCCAGAAACTTACTACATTGTATAACTCATTCATTCTGCCGCTTTGTGCTACAATGGAACTACATGACCCACCATTGTGACATGTTAAAAGAACTAAACTGGCCATCGCTGGAATCTAGACTCACCTTTCCAACATGGTGCTTAAGAGCTTTTCTGGGAAGCTACCACCCTACCTGAATAGGCTGCTTCACCCAGCAGTTCCCTCATCCTATAACCTCCGATCCAGGACCAGCACCTTGCTTGCATACCGCAATACAAAAAGAAAGTGGCTCAATCCTCATTTTCCTACAGAGCACCGCAAATATGGAATAACCTCCCAGACGTCATCAAATCTTCCCCCAGTCTAAAGTCCCTTAAGAGTTCCCTATTAACATACCTCAATACGGAATGCAACTGTAAACATGTAGCAGTGACTATATACAGAATGCGCCTGTAAACATGTAACACAGTGACTATATACAGAATGTGCCTGTAAACATGTAACAGTGACTATATACAGAATGCGCCTGTAAGCCTGTAACATAGTGACTATATACAGAATGCACCTGTAACATAGTGACTATATACAGAATGCACCTGTAAACCTGTAACATAGTGACTATATACAGAATGCACCTGTAAACCTGTAACAGTGACTATATACAGAATGCACCTGTAAACATGTAACAGTGACTTCATTTCCTACATCTTTATTTTTCTGTTAATCTGTATATTTGTTTTGTGTTAATATCTTGCATTTTACTATTTTGTATTTCTGTTAAAATTCAATGTTCTTGAACCCAGGACATACTTGAAAACAAGAGAAATCTCAACGTATCCTTCCTGGTAAAATCCTTTATAAATAAATTTAGCTTGTGTGGCATTTGCAGTTCTTTGCCAACTTCTTGTGTTTTTGTTATTACGGCCCATGCCTTCAGACTGTGTGGCATGCACGTTTTACTTATAACATTTGCTGTACTATGGTTATGTAAAGGAAAGGTCCGTTGGGGGCATTTTCTTGATATTTTGTAAAGGAGAGGCCCACTAGGGGCATATATTTGTACTTTATGAAGAAGCGGTCCAATAAGGGCCAATCTTGATATACGAAATATTTCATGATAGGATTTCTCAATATTTTGGCAAAATCTAATCAAACTAAAAGGCTCTTATTTACTTCAGATTAAAGTGTATTTTTACACAATTTTTACAAGCTGTCCTTATTAGAGGGGGAGGCCTGTAATAGGAAGGTTAGTGCAGGGCCCTGCCGAGAAGAGTCTACCTTGACGTGGTGGCAGGCTTCATATTATATTTGCCAAAATATTTGTGCGTGTCATATGGAAAGAGGGGATCACGGGGGGGGCCCCATTCTGAGGGTCAGCAAGGGGCCCCAAAATTTCTGATGGCTGGCCTGACCCCGAGACACACTCGGGCTGTATACATCACCTCTCCCTGTGCTTCCTCGATGATCTCTGCAGTCTCTTCTGGTGATTACGACATAGTGTCACGGTTCCCGGATCCCACCACGCAGCCCTTAAAGCCCAACACTCCACAGAGCCAAAAAGCTACCAACAGAGTAGCCGTAGAACAATCCCTAACTGTCTGGTCCTTAAAAATTGGCCAGGTATAAGTATACTAGCTAGACAGAAAGTGTTAATCAAAGACAATGTCGTAATACAAAACCAGGTCAGCAACATGGGGGTAGTCAGACGAGCCATAGTCAGGGATACAGAGAATAGAATAGTCAAATGGAATAGCTGGGTCGATATCAGTGCAGTAGCGTAGTACAAGGAAAATAGTCTAGGGCAACGGAAGGCAGAATGGTCAGAAAACAAGCAGAGGTCAATAACAGGTTAAATCACGAGCGGGTACAGGGAGTTCATGTATGGATAACCACGATCTGGCACTGCTGAGAAGGAACTGTGGGTTTTTAAAGACCTTCACCAGATGGCGCCCCCCTCTCAAGCCGCGCCTCATGCAGCCACCTCCCTGCCTGTCTCTATTTAAATCGGGTGTTGGTCAGTGAGCAGCATCAGACATGCTGCCTTCAAGCACACTGGAGAGGCTGGAAGCCCCCAACGTTACAGTACCCCCTCTCCACGGGAGGCCACCGGACAACCAACAGGACAAGTGGCAGGACGACCACCGGGGCGAGTGGCAGGACGACCACCAGGGCGATCGGGGTGAGAGGCATGGAACGCCCTGACCAACCTAGAGGCAGACATGTTGGAAGCCGGAATCTAGGACCGGTCCTCCGGACCATAACCCACCCAATCGACCAAGTACTGCAGAGCACCCCTGAACAGCCTAGAATCCAGAACTTTCCTAACCTCATACTGTCTCCCCATCAACCTGAACAGGTGGAGGAGAAGGAACGACCCGCGTGTACCTGTTACACAACAAAGGCTTCAGTAGGGAGGTGTGGAAGACGTTGTGCAAGCGAAGAGGTTTAGGAAGGACAAGAGCATAAGCCACAGGGTTAACACGGCGAATGATCTTGTATGGACCTATAAACCAAGGTGCCATTTTCATAGAAGGCACCCGCAACTTCACATTCCTAGTGGACAACCAAACTCTATCCCTCACGTTATAGGAAGGAGCTTGTAACCTATGCCTGTCAGCCTTGCATTTCTGGACAGCAACATTGCGCTCCATGTTTACGCGAATCTGTCTCCAAATATCCTGTAGTTGTGTGAGATGTTCATCAAGAGCCGGGATGGCCTGTTCAGCAAACTGAAGCGGTAGAGCCAGAGGGAAAAAACCATAGATGGCAGAAAAAGGAGAGTGGCCAGTAGTCTCATTAACGGCGTTATTACGTGCATACTCAGCCCAGGGCAACAACTCCGACCAATTGTCTTGTTGTTGTGTGGTAAAGCAACGTATGTACTGCTCGAGACCCTGATTTGCCCTCTCTGCTGCCCCATTGGTTTGTGGATGGTATGCTGAAGAGAAGGCCAATCGCACCCCCATCTCCGCACAGAAATCCCTCCAGAAACGAGAGACGAACTGAGCTCCTCTGTCAGAGACTATTTCAGACGGAACCCCATGTATTCGTACAATCTCTCTAGCAAAGACAACCGCCAATTCTTTGGCTGTAGGAAGCTTAGGTAAAGGAACAAAATGAGCCATTTTGGAGAAGCGGTCTACAACAGTCAGTACCACAGTATGACCCTTGGACTTCGGCAAGTCCACAATAAAATCCATAGATAGATGAGACCACAGTCTCTTAGGCGTAGGTAAAGGCTGCAATAGACTGACAGGCAAGGTTTTACTGGTTTTGCTTCTTGCACAGATATGACAAGCCAAAACAAACAGACGTACGTCCTGCCGCATGGTGGGCCACCAGAACTGTCTGGAGATACTGGTAAGAGTCTTAGTAATACTAGGATGACCTGCTGGTTTAAAAGCATGAAACATTATGAGTAATTCTTGTCTTTCCTTTTCAGGCACAAACAACATATCTGGAGGCTTGTTAGGTGGAGCCCCCATTTGAGCTGCTTGGAGGCGTTCCAGGAAAGGCGAGGAAACAGACAAGACCGTGGAAGCCACAATACGTTCAGGAGGAACTATAGGATTGTGGTCTTGTGTATTTGATTCATATGGGTCATATTGACGAGATAAGGCATCAGCCTTTACATTGCGGTCACCTGGTCTGTAAGTCAACACAAAATTAAACCGAGACAGTAGAAATGACCACCTGGCCTGTCTCGAGTTCAAACGTTTAGCATCCCCGATGTACGTAAGGTTCTTATGATCAGTGATTATCAACAAAGGGTCAAGAGTACCCTCCAACAAATGTCTCCACTCTGACAGGGTAGACACAATAGCAAGCAATTATCTGTTACCGATATCATAATTGCGTTCTGCTGGTGATAATTTTCTTGAAAAGAACCCACAAGGATGTAGAGGCTTCCCTGGAGACTCTCTTTGAGATAGGCATTAGGACAGCCCCAATGCCTATCTCAGAAGCATCAACCTCAAGGACAAATGGAATTCTGGGATCAGGATGCCGTAACACGGGAGCGGAAGTGAAAGCCTGCTTAAGAGCTTCGATTGCCTGTTTGGATTGTGAAGACCAGACCTGATTCTTCAGACCTTTACGTGTCATATTAATGATAGGAGAGGCTACAGTGGAATAATTCTTGATAAATCTCCTATAATAGTTGGAAAACCCCAAAAACCTCTGTATGGCTTTGAGGCCTTGAGGGAGAGGCCATTCTGAGATGGCCGTGAGTTTGGAAGGATCCATCTCAAAACCTTCTGGAGTGGTAATGTACCCAAGAAAATTTACAGTGGTAATGTCGAATAAACACTTCTCCAGTTTGCAATAAAGACCATTGTCTAGTAATTTTGCTAATACCTGTCTGACATGTTCATGGTGGGTTTTCAGATCGGGAGAGTAAATCAGTATATCGTCTAGGTATACTATAACAAAGGATTGCAAAAAATCTCTGAGCACATCATTAATAAAATCTTGGAATACAGCTGGAGCATTACAAAGATCGAAAGGCATGACCAGATATTCATAATGCCCACTCCTGGTGTTAAATGCTGTTTTCCACTCATGCCCTTCTTTTATACGTATCAGGTTGTAAGCCCCTCTCAAATCGAGTTTTGTGTATACTGCTGATCCCCTTAACCTGTCGAACAGTTCTGATATAAGAGGGATAGGGTACACATTCTTGATGGTGATCTTGTTAAGCCCCCTATAATCAATACACGGGTGTAAATCTCCTTTTTTAGACACAAAAAAGAACCCAGCCCCTGCTGGAGAAGAGAAACGTCTGATAAAATCTCTCTCCAAATTCTCTTTTATGTACTCCTCCATGATTTGGTTCTCTTTTATGGATAGAGGATATACTTTGCCTCGAGGAGGCAAGGTACCTGGATGAATATCTATGGCGCAATCATACGGTCTATGTGGAGGTAGTTTCTCTACCTCTCTTTTATCAAATACAGCTCTGAGGTCGGCATACTGGTCAGGAACCTCTGTAGACAATGGGGGAGCTGTAGGTGTGTTCAGGGCACCAATATGTTGAATGGGGATTAAACAAGTCCCAAAACAAGTAGGACTCCAAGATAGTATCTCTCCCTTAGCCCAATCAATAACAGGATTATGTTCCACCAACCAAGGGAAACCAAGCACAATAGGATTGGAAGGTGAAAGGATAACCTGAAATATGATCTCTTCTTTATGTAAGAGACCAGTGGTAAGAACCACTGTAACCGTATCGTGAGTAATCCTAGGGCAGGATAACGGCCTACCGTCTATGGCTTCGACAGCTAAGGGTGTCTCTCTTACAGGGAGAGAAATGGAAGAAGCATATTCAACATTATGGTCACTGTTTCCCAACTGTTCCTTTACATTAATATTTGAGAAAAGATCCACATTATTTGTTATAACCAGGTCCAGACAGTTATCCTCTCTAGTTGGTGTTTCTACCAGTTGTGACATGAAGGTATCATTTAAAATATTCAGAAACCGGATTCCCTTTGCTGAATTACTAGTCCCACTATCCCAATTAATGTCCGGGTAATTAAAATCTCCAATAATTAAAGTGCTACCATGATGTGCAGACTTCCTAATTTGCTCTAACAGTTGTTCTTCCTCATCATTATCTATATTAGGTGGTTTATAACATATGCCAACCAATAGTTGACTTCCCTGTTTATTCCCCAACGAAATATTTACCCATAAGGATTCCACATTTCCCTCATCGCTTTCCAGTTGTGTAATATTAGGCTTTAAATCCTGATTTACATATAAACACACTCCACCCCCTTTCTTATGTTTCCTATCCTTTCTAAACAGTGTATAACCGTTTAAATTTACAGCCCAGTCATGCGTTTTGTCCCACCACGTTTCTGTTATTCCTATAATGTCGTATTGCTTAGTGTATGCTATTACCTCTAGTTCCCCCATCTTGTTATTAAGGCTTCTTGCATTAGCAAGCATACATTTAATGTTGTCTCTACCCACACATGCTGAATGCGACTTTACATTACATGCCTCCACTGTTCTGACATTACCCATCCCCCCGGCTCCACCCCCCTTAGTCTGAGCTAAAACCCTTGCGCTATCTACTCTGTCTCCATTTTGTAAGATACTGTATCCCTCCCCCTTCCACTAGTTTAAAGTCTCCTCCAACCTTTTAACCATCCTCTCCCCTAGCACAGCAGACCCTCTTCCATTCAGGTGCAATCCATCACGACTATACAGATTGTACCCCAGTGCAAAATGAGCCCAGTGCTCTAAAAACCCAAAGCCCTCCTTCCTGCACCAAGCTTTAAGCCACGCATTGACCTCCCTGATCTCCCGCTGCCTTTCCACTGTAGCACGTGGCACAGGTAGGATCTCAGAAAATACTACCTTGGAGGACCTCTTCTTCAGTTTACTTCCTAATTCCCTGAAATCATTCTTCAGGTCCTTCCATCTTCCGCTTACTTTGTCATCGGTACCAATATGGACCATGACAGCTGGGTCATCTCCAGCCCCTCCCAATAATCTATCAACTCTGTCAACCACATGCCTAGCACGGGCACCCGGCAGACAGCAAACTGTCCGGTTAAGGCGATCAGCGCGACAGATTACCCTGTCTACTCTCTTAATAATAGAGTCCCCTACCACCACAACCTGTCTAGGCTTACTTGCCCTCTTTATCCCTCCCTTACTTGGTGGGCTGATCCCCCGGCTGTTAGAGGGAGCAGCCTCCAGTACTGCTACACCTGAGCTGATGCACCCAACATCTTCGCTCAAAGGGGCAAATCTGTTGGTGTGCGCAAGATCAGGACTAGCCAACCTTTTCCTCTTCCCTCCCCCCCTGCTACCACGTGTCACTGACACCCAGCTACCAACCTGTTCCCCGGTTAACTCCACTCCTCCCACACCCCTAGATTCCTCAACTATACTTTGCTCCGTGAGAAGCAGGCTCCTTTCAAGATTGTCAATCTGCCTCAGCGTTACGATGTGCCCTTCCAGATCTCCAATACGAGCTTCCAGAAGAGCTACACGTTCACACTTGCTACAGAGATATGGACCCTGGAAGGATTCCTCCAGACATGCATACATGCAGCAGGATGTGCACTGGGCCAAACCTTCAAGCTTGCTAACACTCATACCCACAACAAGATAGCAAATATATAAATAACAATTGATACCTGTTATTTGAATTCCTGTTTTTAAACTCCACTTGAAAGTAGCCCACTTAGCAGTAGACCACTGACAACCAGCCCTTGTGAGCAAGCTCAGTGAGCTGCCATTGAGTTTATGTAGCCATACAAGTGAAATCACCTGACAGGCTACACGCCCCCAATTAACAAGTCACCAGCCACCCAGGGGAAAAAAAACAACCAAAAAGCACAACAGAAAAAAAAGGAAAAAAAAAAAACAGCAGAAAAAAAAAACTAAAGAGGAATTAAACAAATTGATAAATAAACCAGAAGTTTCTCTCCCTCGAGATACAAACCACAGACCAGTACAGGTAGAATTCCTGTTTTTAAACTCCACTTGAAAGTAGCCCACTTAGCAGTAGACCACTGACAACAAGCCCTTGTGAGCCTTGTGACTTTTGAAATAAACTCAAAAAAACACATTCATAAGGGGCATGCTAAAACATATAATTTTAAAAAGGCCAACTTTATTAAAATAAAGGAAGCTCTCAATGTCATTGACTGGCAGAAACTCTTTCACGGGAAAAACACTGAGGATAAGTGGAATATCTTTAAACTAACACTAGAAAAGTACACGTCACAATATATTCCACTGGTTAATAAATATAAAAGAAACAGACTGAAACCAATGTGGCTTAGTAGGAAGGTAACTAAGGAAATGAAAAATAAAAAGAAGGCATTTAAAGCTTTTAAATCTGATAAATCTGATGCATCCTATAAGCATATAGGGCAGCCAATAAAGCATGTAAAAATGCGATTAGATGGGCTAAACTAGAAAATTAAAAAGAAATAGCCAAATAGAGCAAGACCAACCCTAAAAGATTCTTTAGGTACATAAATTCTAAAAAACCCAAGAGTGAAAATGTAGGTTCACTAAAATCTGAGTCAGGGTTATTGTTAACTGAAGATCAGGATAAGGCAGAAATTTTGAATGATTATTTTTCTTCAGTATTTATCAAAGAGAAACCTATAACAGGAGACATGCAATTCATTAATAAAAACTTACTAATACAAAGTGACTGGTTGACTCAGGACAAGGTTTTGCAGAAATTAAACAATGTGAATGTGAATAAAGCCCTAGGGCCAGATGGAATTCACCCACGAGTACTGAGAGAGCTATGTGTTGAAATATGTAAACCTCTGTTCTTAATCTTTCAAGATTCTTTTCTTTCAGGAATAGTACCAGAGGATTGGAGAAAAGCTGACGTCGTCCCTATATTTAAGAAAGGTTTAAAATTTGTGCCTGGGAATTATAGACCTGTGAGCTTAACATCTGTGGCTGGGAAAGTATTCGAGGGGTTACTAAGGGATAATATTCAGGAATTTATTGGGAGGTATAATGTTATTGGCAAAAAATCAGCATGGTTTCATGAAACACAGATCATGTCAGACTAACCTAATTACGTTCTATGAGGAAGTAAGTAGAAGTATAGATCAGGGGGTCGCAGTGGATGTGATTTACTTAGATTTTGCCAAAGCTTTCGACACAGTTCCACACAAAAGGTTACTATTTAAATTAAGAAAAATTGGTCTAGATGAAAATACTTGTTCTTGGATAGAAAACTGGATAAAAGATAGGGTACAGAGAGTGGTCATAAATGGTACTTTTTCAAGATGGACACCAGTGGTAAGCGGTGTCCCTCAGGGGTCTGTTATAGGACCAATACTATTCAATTTATTTATAAATGACCTTGAGATAGGCATTGAAAGTCATGTATCAGTGTTTGCAGATGACACAAAACTAGGAAAAGTAATACAATGTGAGCAGGATGTTACTTTGCTGCAGAGGGATTTAGATAGATTGGGGGACTGGGCACTTAAATGGCAGATGAAATTTAATGTAGATAAATGCAAAGTTATGCACTTTGGAGTGAAGAACACACAAGTAATTTATACCCTAAATGGTACGGAGTTAGGGAAATCCAAGCAGGAGAAGGATTTGGGAATAATCATAGACTTCAAACTAAGTAACAATGTGCAATGTCAAACAGCAGCTGCCAAGGCAAGCAAAGTATTGGCATGCATTAAAAGGGGAGTTCACTCACGGGATGAAAACATAATTTTGCCTCTGTATAAATCAATGGTCAGGCCGCACCTTGAATATGCCGTGCAATTTTGGGCACCGGTCTTAAAAAAAGATATTATAGCGTTAGAAAAAGTGCAGAGACGGGCAACTAAATTACTAAGGGGAATGGAAGGGTTAAGTTATGAGGCAAGACTAACAAGCTTAAACCTGTTTAGTTTAGAGAAACGGCGCCTTAGAGGGGATCTGATAACCGTATATAAATATATACGGGGCCATTATCAACCATTGTCTGATAACCTATTCATTAACAGGACTATACATAGGACAAGGGGTCATCCATTTAGACTGGAAGAAATTTTTTTTAGCTTAAAGCATAGGAAGGGTTATTTTACGGTGAGAACAATAAAGCTGTGGAATTCTCTGCCTGTTGAGGTGGTTGGGTCTGAGTCTGTACAGACTTTTAAAAAACGACTGGATGACTTCCTGCAGACACAGAATATTAAGGGTTATAATATTTAATATCTGGGTAAAAGCTTCTTGATCCAATCAGAAATCTGACTGCCATTCTGGGGTCATGAAGGAATTTTTTCCCAGTATGTTGCATATTGGCAAGCATTTCAGACTGGGTTTTTTGCCTTCTTTTGGATCAACAGCAGTAGGTTATGTGGGAGAGGCTGAACCCGATGGACGCATGTCTTTTTTCAGCCTATATAACTATGTAACTATGTAACATCGATAAAATTACCAGCAGCCCCAGAATCAACAAAAGCTGTAGTATGCGTGGTCTTGGTCTCCCAAGCCACAGATACTGGTAACAAAAGTTTAGTGTCTTTGACAGGAGACATGCACGTCACACCCAAGGCCTGTCTCCTCAGCTGCCTTAGGTGCGGTAGTTTTCCAACTTATCATGCATTCTAGGGCGAGTGGAACATTGAAGTCGTAAATGTCCTTTCAAACCACAATACAGGCACAATCCCTCACGAAGACGCCTTGTTCTCTCCTCCTCTGTAAGCCTAGTATGGCCTAGTTGCATAGGCTCAGATGGAGGAGATAACTCTCTGGGTTGTGCCTGAAAGACAGGAGCCAACTTTGGTAACGGTCTCTTAGGTTTCTCTCTTGGAGTTCTTCTGTCCCTTATCTGATCATCCAGATCTATACAAGAGTTCACTCAATACCTCAGGTTAATTTACGAGGAGCCAATTCATGCATCAATGACTCTGATAACCCCTCCATAAAAGCCAGAACCAGAGCCTCATCAGTCCAGTTCACATCAGAAACCAACGTTTTAAATTCTATGGCATAATCAGACACAGTCCTGTTCCCTTGACGTATGCAGAACAAGGATTTGCCAGCTACCTTGGCCTTTCTGGTAGGATTAAACATACGTTTTAACTTGGCTATGAATTCTTTATAGTTCCGTACGATAGGCTTCTCTGCCTCCCATAAAGGATTCGCCCATGTCAACGCTCTGCCAGACAGATGGTTAATAATAAACCCCACTTTGGCTATGTCAGTGATAAACATTTGTGGATTTAATTTAAAATGAATATCCACATGGACCAAAAATCCCAGGCACTCCGAGGGAGTACCGTCAAACCTCATAGGAGCGGTCATGTGTACCTGGGATGTCTGAACGACAGGGGACACAGGTATAGCAGGCAGAGGTGCAAACCCAGCTGGTTCCAGGTGAGCCGTACAAGTCAGGATAGTTTGTAAGGCGAGAGCAAACTGATCCATCCTATGGTCCTGCTCGTCCTGTCTGGATACAAAGTTACTCAAATGTTGTGTTAAGTCTGTGGGATCCATTTTGGCCAGATCGTAATGTCATGGTTCCCGGATCTCACCACGCAGCCCTTAAAGCCCAACACTCCACAGAGCCAAAAAGCTACCAACAGAGTAGCCGTAGAACAATCCCTAACTGTCTGGTCCTTAAAAATTGGCCAGGTATAAGTATACTAGCTAGACAGAAAGGGTTAATCAAAGACAATGTCGTAATACAAAACCAGGTGAGCAAAACGGGGGTAGTCAGACGAGCCAGAGCCAGGGATACAGAGAATAGAAAAGTCAAATGGAATAGCCAGGTCGATATCAGTGCAGTAGCGTAGTACAAGGAAAATAGTCTAGGGCAACGGAAGGCAGAGTGGTCAGAAAACAAGCAGAGGTCAATAACAGGTTAAATCACGAGAGGGTACAGGGAGCTCAGGTATGAATAACCACGATCTGGCACTGCTGAGAAGGAACTGTGGGTTTTTAAAGACCTTCAACAGACGGCGTCCCCCTCTCAAGCCGCGCCTCATGCAGCCACCTCCCTGCCTGTCTCTATTTAAACCGGGTGTTGGTCAGCGAGCAGCATCAGACATGCTGCCTTCAAGCACACTGGAGAGGCTGGAAGCCCCCAACGTTACACATAGTCTTAGATTAGAGGGGCAAAGGTTTAAAAGTAACATCAGGAAGCATTATTTTACTGAGAGGGTGGTGGATACATGGAACAGCCTTCCAAGTGGTAGAGGCCAAAACAGTAATTGAATTTAAGCAGGCATGGGATAGGCATAAGGCTATCCTAAACAAAAGATAAATCCAGGTAAAGTATCCATGTAATTGGGCAGACTAGATGGGCCGAAAGGTTCTTATCTGCCGACATGTTTCTATGTTTCTATGTTTCCTGGATTCCTTCTCGCGAGGAGGAAACCAGGAAGTAATAAGGTCGCGGTCGCTGGAGGAGACAGCTGGGGACTTCGAGGGAGCGCAGGGAGAGGTAATGTATCCAGCGGCATCCCGAGTGTTGAGAGCTTTCTTTGGTTCTCTTGCTAACTCCATCTCTCCCTGCCCCAGATTCTCATCCCCTTTTTCAGTTCTTACTTTCAAAATTGCAGTATAAATAATTATGATCTTTCATATGTTGTATGTGTCTATTTTGAAGAGGCATAGTATAAAGACTTTAAAATATATATGGCACATGCTCATAAAGCTGTGTTCTCTGTTCACCATGATCAATCACCAGGGGCTTATCATATCATACACCTTCTGCCAAAACCCTACGTGTTATGTATAGATAGGGGAAAGTCTTTAAACCCTGCAGATCAATGTTGCTTACATCTTATTACTTTGTAATGGCAGATTTTTCTAAGACAATATAGATGTTTTCCATTACAACCTTTAAGATATGCTTTGATTCAAGGAGCAATCATATTCTAAAGCATTTTAGAAAATGTTTAGATTCTGCAGGGATAGCACTGAAATATGTTTTAACCCTCAAATGAAATATCTGACAAAGAGACCACCACAGCCAAAGAACCTTAAAGTAATTGTCGTACAATATGTATAGATATCAACTTCCTGCTTAAATATTACAGCACACGTTAATCAGTAAAACAGTGAAAAGAACCACAACCTGTATCATAGAAGCTACTGCAATGCAACTCTCATTTTGCCCAGTTAATCGCTACTTTTCAACAATTGCAAGCTAAGTTGCCATAAGCATGCATTAGAAAGATTTCCTTGTGCGTCATTCCACTGTATGTGTATGACTCTCTCGCAACTTCACACTGATGCTATTTTTGAGCAGAGGTGAAGACTGCTAAGACTCCACAGCTTAAAGGACTGAAAAATAATTTTAAAAAAATATAAAGGGGATACCATGCACAAACAAATGTTCATTCATATCCTGCCCTTGGCACCCTCCCCTTTTATTTCATCAAAATTCCTGCTGCTAGTGACAGTAAGTACTCCACATAATGCCTGTATTCTGCAACAGTATGTTTGAGATTTTCATGGTTTTGTGTCACGAAAACTGTTGCAATTTGTGTGATATTTGCATATTATGGGTAGGGTGTTCAGAACTCAACAATAAATTGTACACATGCATATGTATGGATCATGTACCACTTGCATTGATATTTAGGTGTAATCATTGTATGATTGCTCAATCTTTGTATATATATATATATATATATATATATACTGCTTAAAAAAATAAAGGGAACACAAACATAAGACATCCTAGATCTGAATGAATGAAATATTCTTATTAAATACTGTGGTCATTACATAGTTGAATGTGCTGACAACAAAATCACACAAACATTATCAATGGAAATCAAATTGAGCAACCCATGGAGGTCTGGATTTGGAGTTACACTCAAGATTAAAGTGGAAAACAACACTACAGGCTGATCCAACTTTGATGTAATGTCCTTCAAACAAGTCAAAATAAGGCTCTGTAGTGTGTGGCCTCCACGTGCCTGTATGACCTCCCTACAAGGCCTGGGCATGCTCCTGATGAGGTGGTGGATGGTCTCCTGAGGGATCTCCTCCCACACCTGGACAGTCTGTGGTGCAACGTGGCGTTGGTGGATGGAGCGAGACATGATGTCCCAGATGTGCTCAATTGGATTCAGGTCTGGGGAACGGGCGGGCCAGTCCATAGCATCAATGCCTTCGTCTTGCAGGAACTGCTGACACACTCCAGCCACATGAGGTCTAGCATTGTCTTGCATTAGGAGGAACCCAGGGCCAACCGCACCAGCATATGGTCTCACAAGGAGTCTGAGGATCTCATCTCGGTACCTAATGGCAGTCAGGCTACCTCTGGCGAGCACATGGAGGGCTGTGCGGCCCCCTAAAGAAATGCCACCCCACACCATTACTGACCCACTGACTGCCAAACCGTTCATGCTGGAGGATGTTGCACGCAGCAGAACGTTCTCCACGGCTTCTCCACACCCTGTCACGTCTGTCACGTGCTCAGTGTGAGCCTGCTTTCATCTGTGAAGAGCACAGGCCGCCAGTGGCGAAACTGCCAATCTTGGTGTTCTCTGGCAAATGCCAAACGTCCTGCATGGTGTTGGGCTGTAAGCACAACCCCCACCTGTGGATGTCGGGCCCTCATACCACCCTCATGGAGTCTGTTTCTGACCGTTTGAGCAGCCACCTGCACATTTGTGGCCCACTGGAGGTCATTTTGCAGGGCTCTGGCAGTACTCCTCCTGTCCCTCCTTGCACAAAGGCGGAGGTAGCGTCCTGCTGCTGGGTTGTTGCCCTCCTACGGCCTCCTCCACGTCTCCTGATGTACTGGCCTGTCTCCTGGTAGCGCCTCCATGCTCTGGACACTACACTGACAGACACAGCAAACCTTCTTGCCACAGCTCGCATTGATGTGCCATCCTGGATGAGCTGCACTACCTGAGCCACTTGTGTGGGTTGTAGACTCCGTCTGATGCTACCACTATTTATTTATTTATAAAGGATTTTACCAGGAAGGATACATTGAGATTTCTCTCGTTTTCAAGTATGTCCCAAGCTTTCAAGAGTATTACTCTCTTCCTCAGGTCTGGAAGCTTACTAATCAGTTCCTAGAATTAAACATAGGGACATAAGGGATCATATGGGTGGGGAGTTAGATGTCCTAAAGAGTGAGAGTCAAATGGTATGTTCAAGATGGGGAAATGAAAGCATGAGGGATCTTGGGCCCATAATAAAAGAATGGAGATAAAATCATACAACTTGAATGGAAATGAGAAAAAAAAAGGGGAAAAAGAAAAAAACAAAAAACACAGAACGGTAAAGGCTGAAAGAGACATGAAAAAAAAAAGAGTATCAGCCAGAATTATGAATGTTATGTGACAGTATGATAATGGGTTAAAAACCCAGAGTCCACATTGAGACCAGCATTTATACTGTTAACATATGTGATCATTTTCATTACATATGTTTTGCATTCACGGTTGTCTTTAAAACGTCCTTTAAAACTCTGGGACCCCGGCGGGACCAATAGATGCTAGCGCAATGACATCTATTTCAGGCGCCCCCCCCCCGCGAGTGCGGAGGAGGTGCCTGAAAGGGAGGGGGAGGACCTCTCTCCCTCCCGATCGCCTGGGGCCAGTGATTAAAGGCAGGCATTGTTTGGAAGGGCACAGCCTGCCCTTCCAAACGGTGCCTGGCTTTAACCCCTTTGGGGCCGGATCACGATTCAGCGCCGAAAAGCACCGGATCGTGATCCTGTCCCGGAGCTGGCCGACATCTTGGATGTCATAGCGCGATGACGTCAGTTAGAGTTAACCCCTAGCTGCCACCAATGGTGGAGATAGGGGGTTCCAACGGAACAGCACATTAAAAACAAAGATACCTTCTGCGAATAGAAAGGATTACATGATGTGTTACAACATGGTGTGTTACAACATGGAACGGACTTATATGGGAGGGAATAGCAATTATTAGGGACAGAGTGATGTTGCCACATTGATTGACATGCTGATTAATGTGTATCTACACAAACACTGAATACATATTCCGTTCATTGAGGCCCCGTGAGAACACAGTGTCAAGCCTGTGTA
This sequence comes from Leptobrachium leishanense, assembly GCA_009667805.1. Taxonomy (NCBI): domain Eukaryota; kingdom Metazoa; phylum Chordata; class Amphibia; order Anura; family Megophryidae; genus Leptobrachium; species Leptobrachium leishanense. Next base: position 247,128,485 of record CM019065.1, read on the forward strand.
TCCATTGGGCCTCTTTTTTAAGTAACATGAGCGCCCTATCCCCTCCCCTCCTGGGTACAGGGACATGATCTATGGGGACATGATCCTCAGGGACGAAAGCGAGTGACCTAATTCTAAAAACTGGCTTGTCTGAGTGCCCATCCCTGTACGCTGTCCTAATATTAGATCTGTGATTTCTTATTCTATCACATAGTTGGGTAGTTGTTTTGCCCACATACGCTAAACCACAAGGACACAATATTCTATATATAACAAACTCAGTCCTGCATGTTATTGTGTGGCGAATCTGGAAACGTTTCCCTATATGTGGATGGCAAAATTCTTTCCCCGGGACCATGTGACTGCAGGTCACACACCCCCTAGACACCTTTACATCCCACATTACGGAAACGTTCTAGTTCCTGCGTGTGCCCCAGGATAGGGTCAGTGTGGACCAATAGGTCTTTTAAGCTCCTATTGCGCTTATAACAAAACATTGGGGGATGCCTGAACTTGTTTGGTAAGGTCCGGTCGTTCTCTACGACACGCCAGTTTCTTTTAACAGCGGAGGTTAATTTCTCAGTGGCCATACTGTAGGTAATTGGGAACCTTAACCCCTTCACTGCAGAGCCATTTCACGTCTTAAAAAAAACACATTTTTCTTTTCTGTATTATTATTGTTATTATTATTTTTCTTTACTTTAAACATGGTCACGTTTGGTATCACTGGAAAGGCCATGCTCTGGCCTTTCTAATGATACCAAACATGACCCTGCTAGCTGAAAACAGTTGGGAGATATCTGGGTTCAAAGGAACCCTTATCTCCACCCTATCTTTCCTTAGGAGTCAATGAGGATGTTCCCCACACGTCCTCAGCAGTGAAAGGATTAATCTATTCTGTTGTACCCTTCTAACCTGGGGTGATATGGCCCTTTCCAAAGCCTCGTCCAAATTCTGTCTCGACTAACCCCGTTGCTTAAACTTCTCCTGCATCTGATTCAATTGTTCTTGTCTCAACGACCCGTCACTGTTATTTCTAATAACCCTCAAGAACTGGGCATGCGGTAAAGCCTGCTTACAGTGCTCTGGATGTGCATTCGAACTAAGCAATAGGGTGTTATGGTCTGTGGACTTAAAGGGAGTGGTGGAGCTGGTGGTCCCTCACGAAGACCTTAATCTTCAAAAAGTGAATGGACTCCCTGCTAACTAGACATGTGCACAGCACAAAATTTCGTTTTGAACTAATGCATTAGTACTAAAATGCAATTTATTTAGTTGCTAAAGAAATTCGTTTTCAGTTCTTTAGTATGAAAACTAATTTCATTCATCCGAAAACCAGTGGATACAATTACTATTGTAGTGGCTCCTCAGAGGGCTGAGATCGCTGCTTGTTACAGTATCTCTCACTCTCAGCACAATGTGGGCCATATTATATAGCTGGTGCTAACATAACCAGAGCTGTTGTAAACTTCCCAGAGCTATTATAGCCTATGGAGGTTTTCAGTTACAACAGCTCTGATTAAGTTAGCACCAACATTGCAATACTGCCCCGTGTCAGGCAAAGCTGTTACAGTAACTGACTGCTGCTCATCACAGCGCTCAGAGTTTCAGTAAAACTAGTAAATAATATTTTTATATATAAGACGTTAGAACAATATTATTTTCTTGTTTTACTGAAACTCTGAGCGCTGTGATGAGCAGCAGTCAGTTACTGTAACAGCTGAGCCTGATACATTGTACTGAGAGATAATGTAACAAGCAGCCGATCTCCGCGCTCACAGCCACTGGATTTAAAGGGCTAAAAAAAAAAAAAGGCTCCTCTCTGTATAATGTTTAGAACATCCTCCTGCATTAATTAATACCCCTCTCTGTATAATGTATACAACATCCACCTGCATTAATTAATACCCCTCTCTGTATATATATAGAACATCCTCCTGAATTAATGTCCCTCTCTGTATAGAACATCTTCCTGCATTGGCATGTGGAGGGTGCAGAACTTCGGATGTTGCGATGTTGCGCTCTTCATTGCTGGTCTCCTTCACTCATCAATATAATATCACAAAGAGGACTGAAACTAAAATGTAGTGCATTTTATTTTAGTTTCTTTCGTTTTTTGTACTGAGCAGTTTCGTTTCTCTTGAGTCATACTAAAACTAAATTATCCCAAAATTCGGACTAAATCGCTTTAGTACTAAAACGAATGCACATGTCTACTGCTAACCTCACTCGTAACCTTAATAGGACTATCAAGCCCATTAATATACCCCTCCACTGTACCGCACCACAAAATAAACACGTCATCGATAAATCGGACCTGTAACACAATATTTTCATAAAACTGTTTCAATATGTGTTCCTGTTCAAATCTATACATAAACGCATCGGTGTACATGGGGGCCATAGAGGCCCCCATGGACATCCCTGTGCGCTGCACGAACCATTGATCCTCGAATCTAAAGTAGTTGTTCTGTAGGGATAAAGCGAGGAATTCCAGCACAAACTCAATTTTAGCGCCTACGTATTCCGTAGACTGAGACAAGAGTTCCCGCATTGCCTCTATGCCAGCTTGATGAGGGATAACTGTGTAGAGGCTCTTGACATCCATAGTCAAAAACACCAGATTCTCGTCGACATGTGTAATGCCCTTTAATTTTTGTAAAAAATCTGCAGTGTCCTTGACACACGTCGGGATGGCCAATACTGGTCGTTAAACAGGTAGTCCAACCACCTTGTCACAGGGTCTATGACACCACTGATAGAGAAATATTCATCAAGTTTAGAGCGTCTTGGTCTCCAGGACGACCAGGGCGACGTCATAGAGGTGAGCCGGGGAATGGCGCATGCGCATGGGACTCATGGGCACGCTGGACGCATCGCACACCGGGAGGGTGAGTACCCAATGTGATTTTAATTTGTGTGATTTTGTTCCCTATTTAACCTGAGGGTTTGTGGTAGGGGGTAATTGTTTTTTGTCCTGATGAAAGTTCCGGACCGGAACTGAATCGTTGGCGGTTTTAAACATGATTCAATAAAGTGGAAGTTTGAAAATCCTGGAGTGCGGGTGAATCTTTACATCTATATATACCTGAGAGGCCGTCACCAAGCACCGGGTTTGAGCATTCGAGGTGAACCGTGAGTGCAGGCCACATTGAATATATATATATATATATAGTCATGGCCGAAATTGTTGGCACCCCAGAAATTTTTCCAGAGAATCAAGTATTTGTCACAGAGAAGTATTGCAGTAACACATGTTTTGCTATACACATGTTTATTCCCTTTGTGTGTATTGGAACAAAGCAAAAAAAGGGAGGAAAAAAGGAAATTGGACATAATGTCACACAAAACTCCAAAAATGGGCTGAACAAAATTCTTGGCACTCTTTCAAAATTGTGGATAAATAAGATTGTTTCAAGCATGTGATGCTCCAGTAAACTCACCTGGGGCAAGTAACAGGTGTGGGCAATATAAAAATCACACCTGAAAGCAGATAAAAGTGTCAGTGTCAGCAAACTATCCGTCGATATTTAAATGAAATGAAACGCTATGGCAGGAGACCCAGGAGGACCCCACTGCTGACACAGAGACATAAAAAAGCAAGACTACAGTTTGCCAAAATGTACTTGAGTAAGCCAAAATCCTTCTGGGAAAACGTCTTGTGGACAGATGAGACCAAGATAGAGCTTTTTGGTAAAGCACATCATTCTACTGTTTACCGAAAACGGAATGAGGCCTACAAAGAAAAGAACACAGTACCTACAGTGAAATATGGTGGAGGTTCAATTATGTTTTGGGGTTGTTTTGCTGCCTCTGACACTGGGTGCCTTGAATGTGTGCAAGGCATCATGAAATCTGAGGATTACCAAAGGATTTTAGGTCGCACTGTAGAGTCCAGTGTCAGAAAGCTGGGTTTGCGTCCAAGATCTTGGGTCTTCCAGCAGGACAATGACCCCAAACATACGTCAAAAAGCACCCAGAAATGGATGGCAACAAAGCGCTGGAGAGTTCTGAAGTGGCCAGCAATGAGTCCAGATCTAAATCCCATTGAATACCTGTGGAGAGATCTTCAAATTGCTGTTGGGAAAAGGCGCCCTTCCAATAAGAGAGACCTGGAGCAGTTTGCAAAGGAAGAGTGGTCCAAAATTCCGGGTGAGAGGTGTAAGAAGTTTATTGATGGTTATAGGAAGCGACTGATTTCAGTTATTTTTTCCAAAGGGTGTGCAACCAAATATTAAGTTAAGGGTGCCAAGAATTTTGTCCAGCCCATTTTTGGACTTTTGTGTGACATTATGTCCAATTTGCTTTTTTCCTCCTTTTTTTGTTTTATTCCAATACACACAAAGGGAATAAACATGTGTATAGCAAAACATGTGTTACTGCAATACTTTTCTGTGAGAGATACTTGATTTTCTGGAAAAATGTCTGGGGTGCCAACAATTTCGGCCATGACTGTATATACACACACACACACCCACACAATGTTTGTTTTCCTCTAATGTCAGATAAAACAAGGCGCTGTGTGTTTTTTGACAGATTTGGTAAATGTATATTTCTGTAGAGATACGGCTCTACTTGTAAGTGAACTGTACTGAAGTGTGTACAGTATTAGGCCAGCGTCAGATGAACGCAGTGATCACGTCCATATTGCCGCACAGTTTAACATCCGTCGTAGCATAGAATCATGAGAAATAGAGACCCACACACGAAGTACGTGCGCACCGAACTGCGCACACGCACAACGCACGTGGCAAATGGACGCAAGTTAGGCAAGAAAGTATAACTGCTAGACAGAAGCGCAGAGTGCACCACGTTCACTTAGCTTTCTGTGTGAGTGAGATGTCAGACGCAGCGCATTTGCAACTTCCAGCACCTTGACGCACAAAATGCCTTTTCATATCCTTTTCCAATTTTTATCATTTTTCATATTAATTTTGTTTCCCATAATTCCCTTTTTTTTCTATGTCCGTCAAAAACGGACCGTGTGGTGTCTACAGTATCTTCTGTCAGTACATCCGTCCATCGTGCATGCATGCAGAGTGCGCTTCGACTGCGTTCGTCTGACATTAGCCTTAGGCTGTGAAAGCAGCGTGTGTGGTATTGGGTCTGTGTTTTTAAATGCAGCGGTACACTCATAGTAGTGGGAAAGTGTTGGAATGCATTGGGCGCATGCTCCTGTAAAGGTGCATGTTTAGTAGAAGTACCAGCATGATGAGTATGTTTAGATACAGCGGTACATGCATGGTATGCTATATATGGGCCGGATTAACATAGGGGCTAATGGAGCAGCAGTTCCAGGCCCATGCCCCAGAATAGGCCAAGAGAAAGGATAACTATGTCTGCATTGATGGGCATTTGGACCACTGTAACTTTGACTCCATAGCAGCCAAGGTATCATTGGAACGGACAGAGCACAATCTTTCCAATGATACCAAACATGACCAGGTTTTATGTAACAATAAAAATAAAATAAGAAATATTTCTTTATTTTTCTTTCAAACACAGCAAAAGTTTTCACTTTTCAATTATAAAGTGAACAATGACGCTGTACTAACTCACCACCTAATTTCTCATGTCACCAACAAGTGTGGAGGTGATGGCACAATCCGTTATTACGAATTGTTACATCAAAAACCTAAACCGCTGCACTGCAGCGAAGAGCACTGGGGGGGGGGTGACCTTGGAACCCTGCGTCACTAGTATTTACACCTCAGGCTGGGGTCAGACCAGCGCACTTTTAACGTGCGTTCTGGCGCACATAATTACGGCCGCACTAGCAGCAGATGACGGGCAATGACGGCCAATATACGATGTACGGCCGCACAAAAGTCCGGCCGTGCAACGCAAGTGGAATTTGAACGCATTTTTCGGAGAACGCTGAACCGCTAGTACTGACGTACTGAGTGCGCAGCTGCGGCATAGCGGCGTGTGTGCGTGATTAGGAGATGTCAGACACTGCTAATGTCCAGCCTACATAACGTCCAGACGCAAAAAGAGTTTTATTGACGATCCGTACAAAATCACGCCCGAAAATGCGCGTCGTCTGACCGTTTTTGCGCATTCTGTGAAAAAATACGTCAATGCGTTCGGACGCACTTTTTCACGTTCGCGGGGAAAAATGCTTTCGTCTGACCCTAGCCTTACAAGTTCAAGTGAGGTGTCATTGGTCAGGTCAAAGTCTGGCCTTTGCATGGATACCAAATATGACCATACAAAATCTAAAAGAAATGAAAACAAAAAAAACCCTTTTTATTTATTTTTAGTTCTAAAGCGATGGCATTGTCCATTTGTCACATAGAAAATGAGCAATACCACTGCCATTACTCACCTTCTCATTTCCCACGCTGGAATCAAGGTCAGTGTTTTATACATACCGTAGATACTCAAGTATAGTGCGACCCGAAAATAACGCGATGAATAGAGATTTATTATGGAAATGAGAGAATACTCAAGACTCGAATATAACGCGAGGAGCAAACTTTTACTGTACCAGTAAACAATTAAGATCCTTCCAGGATCTCTTAACACAGTCAGGATACCCCTCAGGCCAGGGTGTTCTGCTGTAGAATGATTGCAGTTGTTATGAAGTATGATACCGTCGGCCACCCGTCTTCTTTACTAGCGATTAGATGGCCGGCGGAGGCGAGGTGAAAGATTGGCTTAAACCGAGTGTGCGCTCTAGCAGTGATGGATCCCACCTCTCCCGAATGCGGGAGTTCCTGAAGTGTTTGCAAGCATCAGGCAACCCTCATTCACTTCAGCGAGATTACCGGAACTTCCGGGAGACTTGGGATTCAGTCTGCAAGTGTTATTTTCTTCATTTTTTTTTACACGCCATGCAGATGTCTCGAATATAACGCGACCCCTCCAATTTTAAGGTAAATTTTTGTCACCAAAATCTAGCGGTATACTTGAGTATCTACAGTAGTCATATTATTCAGAAAACACCATCCTCCAATACACAGGAGAAATATTTTGTTTTTAAAATTTTCGGTTAAAATTGTCTATTTTCTCAGAAAAATGTAGTAACAGCTTCCCATTTTTTTTTTTTTAACCAGTATGCACAATAGGATATAGACCCACAAAGGTTTGGATGATAAAATATGAAAAAATTATTTTAGAAGCAGTAAATGATTGAAATCTGAATGGAAATTTCCCCACAAAGCCTGGTTAGATATACCCGTATCTGCAATATTAAATAACCTAAAATATATTTTCATTTCACTAATTCCAAAAAAGCCACCAAAATCTTCAGCTCCAGGCCCATAGAGATCTTAATCCGGCCCTGGCTATATATATATATATATATATATATATATTATATATATATATATATATATGTGTGTTTAGATGCAGTAGTACATGGGTGTTAGTGTACATTCAGACATACTGGTACATGCATGGTACTGTGTAAATATGTATTTGCTTATATGCAGTAGCATGAGTGGTACTGTATGAGCATCTGCTCAGATGATGTGCTCCATGCATGGTACAGTGTGTGTTTAGATGCAATGGTACATGCATGGTACTATGCCAGTAGGTTTGTCTAATTGTTCTTGCATGGCACTGTGTGCCTGTGTGTCCAGAATTGCTTTCTGTCTGCCTGGTTGCTTTAGAGAAGCAGTGTCTGTCATCACAGAGCAGTCTTAGCAGTCTCTCCTTCACGCTCACTCTCTGGGTTTTCTCTCTCTGCTTTCAGCTACGTTTTCTCTCCATTTCCCCTGCTCTCTCATCATTTGTGTATGGTGACAAGCTGTAAGTGTATTCCTCTGTTGCTCTTTTTCATTACCCACCTCCTCTCTCCCCCTTCCTTTTTCTCTCCCTTCAACCCCCCCAAGGGAACAGCAGTTGAAGCAGCAGCAAGCTCTGTCCTCCCCTGGCATCATCAGTGTGAAGGGTTTTATTGTGAGGGGGCTCAATGCCTAGTGTACACTGTGGGGGTCCTGCCCAGCTCTCTTTTGACTTGTCTGTGATTCTGCTCTCCGCTTACAAGGGTCCCCAGACCCTCATCCTCAAAGGTAAGATAAAATGGGAAAATCAGATATGGGGGGGGGGGGTTATTGCTTCAGAGTTTAGACCTGCACAGCCAGGTAGGGCTTGATGTCATGGTATGGTATGGTGGGGGATTGTCTGTATATTGAGCATGTCTAGTAAGAAATATTTACTGCTTATGAACTTGGGGGGCATACCTCCCTCAGTTAGAATCTTAATGCTTCAGTAATATACATTGTTGCATTTCAAAGCAATATTTATAAGATTTATTCTTCCATTGTCTGAAAGGGGGAATGCAACAAGATGGGTTAATGTACCACAGCTCAGCACATACAGACTAATCTACAAGCATAACCGAACACAGAGCAGTGACAGGCAGGCAAGATAAGACAACATCTGACCAGAAGAGCTTGCAATCTACATTGCTATACATGATGTATTCTAAGCCTACGGTACGTGCAGGATTTTAAGAACCCTTGAAACTGTGAGGTTGAAATCACACCATTAAGACAGTGGAGACTGTGCATGGAGTGCAAGACAACACTTAGCAGAGGCATTTACAAGCATATGATACAACTGTACTAGATAACATTCAAGTTTGATGTAGAATATTTCTCCTCCAAATGCAACCCTATTCTTGTCCAACTATTAGTAAGGAATTGTGCTCCTTATATATTTCAGGAAAATTAGACTTTGGGTTCTTTTCATACAGGGTTCAAAAGGAACCTCTAGTAGGGTTAAAGACCAGCCTTGGCCCTTCAGGTTCTTTTTGTTTTGAAAACAAATCCATGCTAAAATAACACAAAACAAAGGCATTTAGGATCTGTGGCAACAGGTGATGTAATCAGTCACAGGGGTGACAAAAGAATGAATACAAATGTGTTACCCAGACAGTAAGCTCAGGTATTGTTTTAGAAGCAAAAAGTTGAATGTGATATTTTTGTATTAAGAATTCACAACAGATTTGCTGCACCTTATTCTTATAGTAGAGTAGGGAGTGGGCCTGTAATGACCTTACAATTAAATTGTATTTCAGCATTTTCTTCTTTGTGTGAGGATGGTTTAGTGAAGGGGTCAGCAAACTGGGCACTCCAGACATTTCCCAAGAGGCTGCCATGCCAACCTAACAAGTAGTTGAGCATCATGGAAGATGTAGTTCAAATACACCTTGGGTGCAAGCCTGCTGACCTCTGGTGTTGTGTGTGTGGTGCTGCTCAAGGTAAGCATTGATAAGGAATGACTGACCACAATATGTTCATCAACCAGAGTTTGTGGTAAACATCTAAAGCAAAATGATATAATTTGAGGTTTGGATTGACATACTAAGGGATTGACATACTGTAGGGTCTACATGTGAGAACTAAATCTACACAAGGATTGTAAATAAACAGGGCCGGATTTAGAATTAGGAAAGTAGGTATATGCCTACAAACACCTACCACAGAGGGGTATTTTTTTTTTATAGTTAAACGCAAAAATGTTCCCTCCTGTGGTGGTAAACCCTTTCTCTCTAAAAAGTAAAAAAATGTAAAAGTAAAATAGGAAAAAAAAATGAAAGCTGAAACATTTAAATCTCCTCCCACACAATTTTTTTTTGCAAAGATGTCCATGTGGTGGGTAACTATAAAATTAAATAAAACATTTGAAAAAATTTACAAAGCTAAAAATTTTTGCACAATTTTCTTTTAAAGTATATATCCGATGAAAAAAACGCAGAAAAAAGCTGCAGTAAAAAAAAGTTGAGTCTTGAAAAAGACACTCATCTGCGGCCAAATTTTGATACCCAGAACTTTAGATACTTAAGCTAAAATGGGCACCATTTCATTAGGTAGGGTTAAAAAGTAGGATTAGGCTAATGTCAGACGAACGCAGTCTGAGCGCACTCTGCGTGCGTGCAAGACAGACTGACGGAAGATACTGTAGACACCACATGGTCCGTTTTTGTTGACTGAAGTAGAAAAAAAAGGGAATTGGGAAACAAAATTAATATGAAAAATGATAAAAATTTGAAAAGCATATGAAAAGCCATTTTGTGCATCAAGGTGCTGGACGTCGCAAATGCGCTGCGTCTGACATCTCATCACTCACACAGAACGCTACGCGGATGTGGCGCACTCTGCACGTCCGTCTTGTAGTTTTACATTCTTAATACAAAATCACAAGAATAGAGTGCGGTGTAAGCGCCGTAAATAACATTTTAAACCCGAACCTAAAAATTTAATTTTGCTGCTATATCGGGCAGGTGCAACACACTCTCTCAAGGGGTTGCCTATTTATAAACATATTATACCGAAATAAGTCCAAAAGCGCAGTTTCAATCTTATGTTGTATCTCGATATATTGCAAATATATATATATCACACCACTTGCATCTTGTTCTAATACAACCATATAATGAGAAAAATACTTATTTTTAAAATCTCCTTTTGCAGCATCCGTCAGGCTGTGGATATCCTTTGCTCTCCAAGGATGAACAGGCTGCGTTTTGAATTGATGTGTATTCCTATATGGGAAGTATGAGGAAGGACTCAGAATCCTTTAGTTGGAAATAAAAAATATATTTATTAAATAAAAATCAGATAAAAAATGGAATTCCATATAAAACCAATTAGGCAATATGATGGGAAGTTAGAATAATAGGGATGGGGGGTGTGTCCGGTGGCCATAGTGGAAGGTCGCGTTTAGAGCGAGCTCCCGCTGACCGGATTTTTCGGCCACAACGGCTCACAGCAGCAGCGAATTGTCACTGCAACAGTCTCTCCTACCTCCGCAGACCTCCGGGCTGCCGGTGGCACCCGCCAAGGCCCAAAAGCCGACAGACCCGGCGAGATCTGGGAAGCCGCGGGATAGGCCGCAAGATGGCGGCACCCAGGGCCCTCGATCCCCGCACTCACCTAGTCCCACAGAGGAAGCAGTGGACACAGATTCCCGGCTTCGGGAACTTCAATCCTCAGCTCCAGCAACCAGTAAGCAAATTCAGGATATGCTGCTTGATCTTCGCTCCACGATCCAGGAAGATTTCCGTACAATTACATCAAGAAATTCGAGAACTTGGGGTACGTACAGATCTTTTGGAGCATAAATCTGACAGTTTATGTTTGGCACATAATGAACTTGTGGCTGCATATAAAGATTTAAAAATGTCTCATGCTGCTCTTCTACTTAAAGTCACGGACTTAGAAGATCGTTCCCGCAGGAATAATATTCAAATCCATGGCGTTCCTGAATCGGTAAAGTCTGATGGCCTGTTTGCATATTTGTTAGACTTGTTTCATATCCTACTGCCTGATACGGAGAATGCGGCTCTATTGCTAGATAGGGCACACTGTGTTCCGAAACCTCGCAACCTGGACGTTGCGGTTCCCAGAGATGTCTTGACACGGGTTCATTTCTGCCACGTTAAAGATGCACTGATGGCGGCTATGTGGAAAACTGCGGTTCTTCCCGACACCTATGCAGGCATTTCCTTTTTTCTAGATCTTTCGGCAAATACGATGCAACGGCGCAGAGAATTCCTGCTGGTCACCAAGGTGCTCCGCGATCATCATATCCCGTATAGATGGGGTTTCCCCTTGAAACTACTGGTTACCTATCGTGGAACACTATCTGTATTTCATACACTGCAGGAGGGTGTTTCTGCTCTTCAGGTGTGGGATCTGATGGGTGAGATGACCCCTCCACACCGGGCTCCACCCTCGCCATCTAAAGTTTTGCCGGAATGGCACCGTGTACGTCCTGAGAAATGAGAAGTGGTTCTGTCTTCGCACTTGCCTTCCTTGCTTTTGGGACTATGGTGCGGTCCTCGGATGCCTGGTCCTGCCCGGTATTTTTTTTTTATCCGATTCATCTGGCCGGTCCGCCGCTGTTGCAGATGTTTTCCACCCCTCTCTGGAAACACCCCCTCTCCCCCCATGGTTTTTGGGGTAGGCCCGATGTTTATCTGTGGCCATGGAGTTCATTTTTGTACAGGGAGCGGTAGTTTGTCGCACAAACTCTATATTTTTTTTTCCCCTTTTCTGTTCCCTGATTTTCTTTTTCTGCTCTTTTCCTCCCCCATTGCACCACTCTGGTATACTGACATGGAACTGAATGGGACAGGTTTGCTATTTTGTGCCGGGAATATTGCCGATTTGTATTTTTGGGTTTTTCTTATACCTTTTAAGTATCTGTTTATGTCTTTTGAGATGAGTCTGAACATTATTTCTTTCAATGTTAAAGGGTTAAACATTCCCTACAAGCGACACTCACTATACACTGACCTGCGCCATAACCCCCCAACGGTAGTGTGTTTACAGGAAACCCATTTTAAACTTTCAGTTCACCCCAAGCTCTACCTTACCCGCACCAATTTCATGCCACTGCCCAGTTAAAACAAGAGGTGTCTCAATAATAATTCATCGTGATGTTTCATTTATTCTACACAGATCGGTGATTGACCCAAATGGCAGTTATTTGTTTTTGATATGCGATATTGATCGGGTTACATATACGATTGCAAATTTCTACTGTCCTAATGTAGACCAACTGACTTTGCTCTCCTGAAATTGATACCGGTATGTACAGGCAACCTTGTGTTATGTGGTGACTTTAATCAATCGTTAGACCTGCCTCCTCAATCGACCCGTTCTTAACGGGATTCGGTACATAAGTTTACTGCCCTCTTAGCGGAGTTTCAACTGTTTGATGCATGACGCCTTTTTCATCCGACTGAGGTTGACTATTCCTTTTACTCTGGGGCACATAAAACTTATTCTAGGATTGATCATTTTTTTCTTAAACGTGATTTATTGTTGAATATCTCAGGTTGTGATCTAGGCTCTAAATCCTGGTCAGATCACGCTTCCGTTTCCCTAACTCTTCAGGGCAACTCTGCTACTCGGGGTTGTGCCCTGTGGAGACTTAATGAATACCTTCTTTCGCGTCACGAGGTGTTAGAGGAAGTAACTCAGACAATGAGCAACTATTTTGCTGACAACAATTCCCCTGACATTTCCCCTTTGACTCTTTGGCAGGCTCATAAGCCTGTGATTAGAGGTGTTCTTAAATGGGGCTCCCACTTTAAAAAAATGCTATTTCACAGACTAGACCTTTTACGCCAAATTCATGATGCCACGCTCCGACATAAATCACGCCAAGATGCAACCTCACAGGCCCTTCTCCAAGACCTTCAAACCCAATTGATTGACCTAGATAGGAAGGACTACTCGTGGGTGGCTCGCCGCCTACAAGTGCAACATTACCTACATGGTAATAAGGCCAGTAGACTAATGGCTAACAAACTTTGTCAACACGCTGCTAAATCTAAAATAGAGACAATGACTTCCAAAACTGGGGAGACCTATTTTCACCCGAAACAGATATCTGATTGTTTTGCGGAATATTATTCTGAATTATATAATTTGAGTAATGATCAATCAATCTCCCAACCCTCATTAACTGAAATTGTCCCTTTTTTACAGCGCTTGCACCTCTCTACTCTGTCGGATGATCAACATCTTGACCTGATGGCCCCGATTTCTCAATTGGAGCTTACTTCTTCTATTGCTTCTCTCAAACCTCGTAAGGCCCCTGGCCCGGACGGGTTCACGGCACTTTACTATCGCTCTTTCCGAACACAATTGTCCCCCTATCTCTTATCCGCGTTTCAGCATATTTTTCAATCTGGCCATGCGTCCCCTGATTGGTTGTCTGCTACTATCGTCACTCTCCCAAAAACATCTCCACCGGCCCGACATGCTCTAAATATAGGCCCATTTCACTGCTTAATACAGATACTAAGTTATACGCTAAGATTTTGACTAATCGGTTAGCGGATTTGTTGCCCACGCTGATTGCAGACGATCAAGTGGGTTTCATTAAACACAGACAGGGTCCTGACAATACCATCAAAGTTACTACCCTCATGGATATGGTGGTTCGTACTGCCACTCCGACTCTGCTTTTGTCCCTTGACGCCGAGAAGGCATTTGACCGCTTACATTGGTTATTCTTAGAACATACCCTTTTAAAATTCAACTTTCCCCGTGCATTAATTACTGCCATTATGGCTCTATATGCAAAATCGTCTCCGTCTGCGTCTGTACTTAATGCAGGTTTTCTTTCCAAACCGATGGATATTACTAATGGGACTAGACAGGGCTGTCCGCTTTCCCCTCTACTGTATGCCTTAGCCCTTGAACCCCTAGCGCAGGCAATCCGACAAGAAGATAAGGTGGAAGGACTCCCTGTGCGTCCTTCTTCATGTCCTTCTTGAGGAGCCGACCTGTAAATTGGCCATATTGGATTTAATACTCACAAATGGAGGTTTGGTATCGGACGTTGTTGTAGGTGAAAATTTGGGATCTAGTGATCACCAGTCAGTGTGGTTTAATATAAGAACAGGGATGGAGCCGCACCACACAAAAACAAAAGTTTTAGACTTTAAAAAAACAGATTTTTCTAAAATGAGACTTTGTGTGAAGGAGTCATTATCAGACTGGAGGAGTTTAAAGGGAGTCCAGGAGAAATGGGATTATTTAAAGGAAGCATTATTGAAGGCCACAGGCAATTGCATTCGACTTGTTAGCAAAAACAAAAAAGGGAAGAAACCACTGTGGTACTCTGCAGAAGTGGCCAAAATAGTGAAGAACAAAAAGACAGCATTCATTAATTATAAAACAACTCAGAGTGAAGAAGATAGGCAAACCTATAAGATTAGGCAGAAAGAGGCAAAGCAATTTATAAGGGCTTCCAAAGCACGCGCAGAAGAGAAAATAGCTCAGTCAGTAAAAAAGGGGGACAAAACATTTTTTAGATACATAAACGAGAAAAGAAAAGTAAAACAAGGATTAGTTAGATTAAAAACAAAGGAAGGAAGGTATGTAGAAGAGGATTAAAGTCTCGCTGACCTCAGTTAGGAGGAAACACTAACGAGACAATTACATATCAGTTTACAGAGGAGGAGGTTCTACAGCAGCTGTCTAAAGTAAAGACAAATAAGTCAATGGGGCCTGATGGGATCCACCCTAAATTATTAAAAGAGCTCAGTGATGTAATAGCAAAACCGTTAACAGATTTATTTAACCAATCCTTGCTAACGGGAGTCGTCCCAGAAGACTGGAAATTAGCAAATGTTGTGCCCATTCACAAGAAGGGTAGTAGGGAGGAATCTGGGAACTATAGGCCAGTTAGTCTTACGTCAGTAGTGGGGAATTAATGGAAACCATGTTAAAGGAAAGGATTGTTGAACATCTAAAAACACATAGATTACAGGATCAGAAACAACATGGGTTTACCTCAGGGAGATCATGCCAAACTAATCTTATTGATTTTTTTGATTGGGTAACAAAAATAATAGACACAGGTGGTGCAGTAGACATTGCTTATTTAGATTTCAGTAAGGCTTTTGATACTGTTCCGCATAGAAGGCTTATCAATAAATTGCAATCTTTGAGCTTGGATTCCAATATTGTTGAATGGATTAGGCAGTGGCTGAGTGACAGGCAACAGAGGGTTGTGGTAAATGGAGTTTATTCGGCGAAAGGTCTTGTTACCAGTGGGGTACCCCAGGGGTCAGTACTTGGACCCATTCTATTTAATATTTTTATTAGTGATATTGCAGAAGGTATTAATGGAAAAGTATGTCTTTTTGCTGATGACACAAAGAGTTGCAACAGGGTTGACGTTCCTGGAGGGATCAGCCAAATGACAAATGATTTAGGTAAACTAAAAAAATGGTCGGAGCTGTGGCAATTGAGTTTTAATGTGGATAAGTGCAAGATAATGCACCTGGGACGTAAAAACCCAAGGGCTGAATATAGAATATTTGATACAGTCCTAACCTCAACATCTGAGGAAAGGGATTTAGGGGTTATTATTTCAGAGGATCTAAGGGTAAGTAGTCAATGTAATAGAGCAGCAGGAAATGCTAGCAGAATGCTTGGTTGTGTAGGGAGAGGTATTAGCAGTAGGAAAAGGGAAGTGCTCATGCCACTGTACAGAGCACTGGTGACCTCACTTGGAGTACTGTGTGCAGTACTGGAGACCGTATCTCCAGAAGGATATAGACATCTTAGAGAGAGTTCAGAGAAGGGCTACTAAAATGGTGTACGGCTTGAAGGAGAAAAGTTACCAGGAAAGGCTTAATGATCTTAACATGTACAGCTTGGAAAAAAGACGAGACAGAGGAGATATGATAGAAACATTTAAATACGTAAAGGGAATCCACAAGGTAGAGGAAGGGAGTATATTTAAAAGGAAACAAAGTAGCAAAACAAGAGGACATAGTCTTAGATTAGAGGGGCAAAGGTTTTAAAGTAACATCAGAAAGCATTATTTTACTGAGAGGGTGGTGGATACATGGAACAGTCTTCCAGTTGAAGTGGTAGAGGCCAAAACAGTAATTGAATTTAAGCAAGCATGGGATAGGCATAAGGCTATCCTAAACAAAAGATAAATCCAGGTAAAGTATCCATGTAATTGGGCAGACTAGATGGGCCGAAAGGTTCTTATCTGCCGACATTTTTCTATGTTTTCTATGTAAACTAAGTTTATTTGCCGATGACATCCTCATTACGATGACTAATCCCCTAACGTCCCTACCTGCCCTATGGACACTTTTGGAAGAATACAGATGGTTATCATTCATAGGCTTAATATAACTAAAACACAAGCACTCCCATATGCTATTCCTGGGCTGGATGTAGCTTTATTGAAAAACATGTATCCCTTTGATTGGAGAACGGGCTCCTTGACCTATTTGGGAATTAAATTGTCCTTCTCTAATGCCCTGTTTGAACTGAATTATAAGCCTCTCATCTCCTTGACTAAAACGTTGTGCCACAGATGGTCTAAGGTCGAGATTTCCTGGGTGGGCAGGATACATACTATTAAAATGATGTTGCTACCGAAACTGTTATATGTTTTCAGGGCCCTTCCTTTACCAGCCCCTCAATTGTTTTTTAAGTCCCTCCTTGCCACTTTATCCCATTTTGTATGGCGTGGGAAACGCCAGCGCCTTAAGGCCGGTTTCACTTGGGGGTCAGTGTCTCCCTAATATTCTGCTCTATTATAGAGCGGCGGGGTTACTAAATCTTGGCCAATTGGATTCCCAAGACAATTTCCCTCAGTGGTCATTGCTGCTTTTTCCACAGTTTCTCCCATATGACTTCGCAACTTTGGCTTGGGCGCCTAAACCTCACTGTCTGCGTATAGACCCCCTCCTGATGCTTCCCAGACTGATATTAGAAACTTGGGATAGAATACGTGCTGGTTTGTCTGCTACGCATCCATTGGCCATGGCATCCCCTATTTCAGTCTTTTCACATTTAATCCCTAATTTTAGTCACCGTCCGTGGGTCTTGAAAGGTGTAACACATATATATAATTTATATGATTCTCAGGGATTTATGTCGTTTCCTACCCTGAGTCAGAAATTCACTTTAGGTCCATCCCTTGGTTATGCTTTCCTACAAATTAGGTCCTGCCTCTCCACATACAATATGTTGAAATTTCCTACTCAATCCTTATTAATGACTCCTTTTGAACAGTATTGTGTGACACCCTCTCCTGACACTCATCCTCTTTCCTTATTGTATAGAATGCTAGTGTCTACTGTTAAATCACCTAAGTGGCGGCTTAAATCGAATTGGGAGAAAGATTTGGGGACCCAGATATCTTATTCAACTTGGGCGGATTGTTTTCTTCTTGATGCCTCTAAATTTTGTTGTGTATCCCTGACGGAGGCCAGGAAAAAAGTGTTATAGAGATGGTATATTACTCCAGATAGGGAACACTATTTTCAATTCCAAGGTCTCAACAGTATGCTGGCGATGTGGAGAGGAAACGGGCTCGTTCTTTCACACATGGTGGACTTGCCGTTTGATAAACCAATTTTGGATCTCGGTAGCCCAATTAAGCTCTGAGATTGTGGGTTCTGAGATCCAAACAGTCCCTGAGATTCTCCTTCTCCAAATTATGCCTGACTCCCTCTCCCGCTTACAGAAGCAGTCTTTAGCCCATGTATTATCTGTGGTAACGACCTTGGTTGCAGCCAGATGGAAGTCTTCCCACTATAAAAGATATTACTGACCGACTAAGTGTATTGAGACTTCTGGATGGGATGGCTAGAGACTTAGCAGGGATTCCACAATCGAGAAAGGACCATTGGTCTGTTTGGGATATCTATACTGTTAAACTGGTTAAATGAATACTGAACATGTCTATATCGAATCTTTATTGTATCGTGGCTGGTTGCAATGTTCCTTTTATCCCCCAACCCCTTTTTCTTCTTTATGTATCCCTTCTCCCCTATGTTTGTACTTTTAAGCACAAAAATAAAAATTTCTTATAGGAAGAATAATAGGGATACGCGTTTTCTCCGACTGCTATGTCGGCTTCATCAGTCCCAAAATAAATGTCTCTGTGTGAGCTTGATTTTCACAGTTTAAATCCTCTTTTTTAATTGATTGGCCTTCCTCGTGGTTCCGGATGTGTTCTCCTCAGCTTCTTCCGTCCACACTGGAGTCCTAAGATGGTGATTCTGTTACATCCGGTATGACGGCTTCCTCTTTCATTGCACATGCGTGCGGTCTCTTATTCCGATCCGACTTTCACTTTCATTTGATTGCCGCGATCTTAGCTATTTCTCCTATCATGCTGCTTTCAGAACTGGTTTCCAATATGATCTAAGTTACAAATACAATTCGTTATGAACTAATCTGGTAATTATATACCTAATTCCGCCTTTATTTTTCTAATGGGAATTTAATCTTACTAGTTTTTAATTCCTGAGATTACTAATACGATGCATAAGGATATTGGAACTAGATTTTACTGGTTATTAATTCCTGAGATTGTTTATATAGTACATGAGGATGGAATAAATTAACATAGGAGGGGGGAGTTGATATTTCCCGAGAAATTACTAGGGATAAATAGTAAAAGAGTTCAAAATATATAGGGGTGTTTACAGAGAGACTACTATGGATTAATTAATAAAATGACAGGGTTCAAAATCACTGTTTAAACCTTCTGGGTGTAATTTATTAAAATGATAAATCATTTTCATCTCCTCTTGTCCTAGAATTTTTTCGATATCCCCTTCTCTTTTCGGCAGGTGTATCCTTATTGCTGTAAATTCTGTTCCTCTAGGATCTTTGTTGTGCTTAAATTCATAATGTAATGAAACACTATGTTTTTCATATCCTTTTTGTATATTCAAGATATGTTCACGTATCCTGACTCCCAATGCCCTTGTTGTTCGTCCCACATATCTCAATCCATATGGACATTTGAGCAGGTAGAGAACATTTTTCGTGAAACACGTCCTGACCGCTCTTATTTTAAGAAACCAAAAACAGCCATATAGTAATCCAATACAAAATTTGCATGGATTGCTAACAGAGGGGATGTGGGTCCCCAATAATACACAACTTATTAAGGGTGTAAATAATCAAATCCATAAATACACATACTAAAAAAACATAGATTGGAGTATATTGTATGTGGAGAGAATATAACACAGCGTGTAACGATAGGTGGAGACTCTTAGAAACCAATATACTTTAATGGTGCTGAAATTCATACAAAGTAGAAATAGTTTTAAAAAAAACTGCTCATGTAGCTATATCAATCAAAAGCCAACAATATTAGCTATCCCCCTACTGAAAGGTCATTATAATTGCATATGTGTCAGATGAACTTGGCATACACATGCCATCCAGTAATTATACCATATGACCATATATAGGAGAGGGAACCATAAGGAGAAAATAAATAAATAAATAAAAAATATCTCAACATCAATTGATGGTACCACACCAAATATACATCAAATTATCAAATTAACCACGCCATCTTGTGCATAGACTCATTATTCCCAAAGGGGAACCACAAAAAACAACCAGAAAAAGACAGGGGATATGAAGGCACCCCAAACAAACAGGGGATTTTAAGGCACCCCAAACAGTTACATGTTTTTAACTGTTTGGGGTGCCTTCAAATCCCCTGTTTGTTTGGTAGTTCTTTAAGTTTTCCATCTTCTACAAAAATAGTCAGGTCTAAAAATGCCACTTTTTCATTACTCCATTTAGTTTCCAATTCTATATTCATGTCATTTGTATTGAGGTGGTGGATAAATTCTTTTAGACTTTCTTCCCCTCCACACCAAATGAAAAATATGTTGTCTATGTATCAACCATATTTTATTAAATCTTGTTCCCAGTCTGCTAGTACTTCTTCCTCCCAGAATGACATAAAAAGGTTAGCTCGGGGCAAATTTTGTGCCCATTGTTGTTCCTGTTATCTGGCAGTAGAATTATTAATAATAATAATTAGGGATGCACCAATACCTCTTTTTTAAGACCGAGTACTGATACATTCTTCAAGTACTCACCGATACCGAGTACTGATACTTTTATTTTATGTCATGTGACCGCTTTCCAATAAGAACAGACCTTATATAAAAATGCCCCAGCTCACATGGATATGCCCCCAGCTCTCATAGATATGCCCCCAGCTCATGGATATGCCCCCCAGCTCATGGATATGCCCCAGCTCATGGATATGCCCCCAGCTCATGGATATGCCCCCAGCCCCTTGGATGGGCTGGGGCTGGGGGCATATCCGCCCCAGCCCCTCTGATGCCGGCAAGCCGGCTCAATGCTGGCTTCTGGTATGGGTGGAAATATCGGGGGTACTGCAGGAGTACCAAGTACTCCTGCAGTACCCAGTATCGGCACCGATACTAGTATCGGTATCGGTGCAACCCTAATAATAATATTATCCTTTATTTATATAGCGCCACATATTCCGCAACGCTTTACAAGTTCAGTGTACAAGGTATTGATACATTAGAATACTACACATGGATGATGACCTGATTCAGGTCCCAAGGGAATTTACAATCTATGAGATGTACAAATATTTTGTGAGGTAGGCGCATGCAACCATATCGTTAGGTGTCTTGCCCAAGGACACTCACTGGTGGTGTCTTCTGAGTGGAATCAAGTCGTCTTTTCCATGATTGTAGCGATGATCAGCGACCTGGTAGTTAAGTTGAACCCACTTCTCGTAAAGTCGAGACTTCTCCACAGTTGTACTGGAGGGATATGCCGAACGTAACCTTGACTTGCTTCTCCACAATCAAAGGGTAGAGATGTTACCACTGGACTCCACAGCCGATATTGTGTTGTAGGCAAGTGTGTACCGTTAGGTGTCTTGCCCAAGGACACTTACTGGAGAGGTGCACTGGCTGGGATTCGAAGCCTGTGACTCCACGGTTTTAGAGCAGTGATGTTACCTCTACTCCATACAGCCGGTACATCTTTAGCTTTTAATTCATCTTTAAAGTTACATTTTTTTTTTATAAAATCAGATCCATTCCCTCCAGAATATATGCTTTTTGTTCTGGTAGAAAACTTCCTATTGTATCGAGAAAATGTGCTGTGGCCCTTATACCTTTTTCATGTGGAATTATACTGTATAAGGATCTCACATCACCAGTGACTAGCAGATGTCCTTCTTTACATTCCATACCTTCCAGAATTTGGAGTACATTTATAGTGTCTTTTAAATGTCTCCTTGTTTTATTGACCAGGGGTTGAAGCAATTTATCTATATATTCTGATATCCGGCAAAAAAAAAAGGATGGTGCAGGGCTCGTATAGATAACCCACCCCAATGTTCTTGAACCCAGGACATACTTGAAAACGAGAAAAATCTCAATGTATCCTTCCTGGTAAAATCCTTTATAAATAAATAAATATTGCACGGGGGGGAAAACTCACATAAATCGAGATGAGATTTCCCTCTAGATGTATTGTCGTACGTCATAAACTAGAGAAATGGCTTTGCATCAGTTCTCTTGGAAAAAAAACATAAACAACAACTCATAGTGTGAATAGGTAGATATAAACAAGTCTTGTTTTTATATCTTATAGTGTACCACTCACATTTAAAAGAGCGTTAGACGCTCAGTGGGTTCAGCGTGCGGGTGTTTTTTGGGCATACCCGTCTGCCTTAACCTCATCAAAGTCCAGGTGTATCTTCTTTTCTCAAAAGAGCAGAAATAATAAGGGATAGTGCAGACCGTTTGTACATGAGTTTGAAACAAGTGGTGGAAAATTAGCACTTACCCCACTGGAGCCGATGACCAGACCCTAAGTATATGTGCTCGAGGTTTGTACCCACTGAGCATCTAACGCTCTTTTAAATATGAGTGGTACACTATAAGATATAAAAACAAGACTTGTTTATATCTACTGATTCACACTATGAGTTGTTTATGGGTTTTTTCATGGTATGGATGCAAAACCATTTCTCTGGTTTATAACGTATGACAATACATCTAGAGGGAAATCTCATCTCGATTTATGTGAGTTTTCCCCCTTTTGCGATACAAATCACCTTGGGGGTGGGTTAACACCATCCTTTTTTTTTTGCCTGATTCTATACAGTAGTTTGGGATCTACTATTTAAGGTGTTCCAGCGACCGAGTTCAATTGCTTTTTTCTTTTCTCCCCCCTCTTAAGCGCCACTGTCCCTTGATTTCATTATATATTCTGATATCCGGCTTGACACGGAATCTATCCCCGCCACTATTGGCCTTCCTGGTGGATTTATTAGGCTTTAGTGTATTTTGGGGAGGTGGTAAAATGTAGGGATCCTAGGAGGATTGATTTTCATATACTGGTATTCCTTTTCCGTTAGAATTCCCAACTCCTCCCCTCTATCCAGATATTCATGGAGTGTGTTTTTCATTAATTCTGAGGGATTGGAGGGCAATTTCCTATACGTTTTCCAATCATTTAGAATGCGTGAAGCTTCTGTTTGGTATTGTGCAGTCGACAGGATTACCACTACCCCACCCTTGTCTGCTGGTTTTATAACCAAATCAGGATCCTCTGCTAGTTGCTTTATGGCGATGCGTTCCTTTTTCGTGAGGTTGTCTCTTCCTTTGTCCAACTTCAGTTTTCCAATATCATGTAACACCATTTTTTCAAACGTTCTAATTTCATTCGATAACATAGACTGAGGGTAAAAGCAGCATGATAGGAGAAATAGTTAAGATCGCGGCAATCAAATGAAAGTGAAAATCAGATCGGAATAGGAGACCATGTGCAATGAAAGAGGAAGCCGTCATACCGGAAGTAACAGAATCACCATCTTAGGACTCCAGTGTGGACGGAAGAAGCTGAGGAGAACACATCTGGAACCACGAGGAAGGCCAATCAATTAAAAAAGAGGATTTAAACTGCGAAAATCAAGCTCACACAGAGACATTTATTTTGGGACTGATGAAGCCGACATAGCAGTCGGAGAAATGATTTTCCCTATTATTCTAACTTCCCATCATATTGCCTAATTGGTTTTATATGGAATTCCATTTTTTATCTGATTTTATTTAATTTTATTTCCAACTAAAGGATTCTGAGTCCTTCCTCATACTTCCCATATAGGAATACATATCAATTCAAAACGCAGCCTGTTCATCCTTGGAGAGCAAAGGATATCCACAGCCTGATTGATGCTGCAAAAGGAAATCCGCAACTTAAAAATAAGTATTTTTCTCATTATATGGTTGTATTAGAACAAGATGAAAGTGGTGTGGTTTTATGTTCTTGCCTAACTTGCGTCCGTTTGCCACGTGTGTTGTGCGTGCACAGTTCGGTGCGCACGTACTTCGTGTGTGGATCTCTATTGATCATTATTCTTTGCTACCACGGATGTTAAACTGTGCGCTGATACGGACGTGATCACTACGTTCGTCTGATGCGGGCCTTAATGGTGTCCGCTGCCACCTGCGTGCGCACTTCGGTGCGCATGTACTTTGTGTGTTGGTCTCTATTGATCACAAATCAATGCTACGATGGACGTTAAACTGTGCCGCGACACGATGTGATGACTGCATTCGTCTGACGCTAGCCTAAAAAAGTAATGTTAGGTTACTATTTGTGCTTGTTTTAAGGTTAGTGTTAACCTAATCCCAAACATTCTGCACCATATTTGCTTCATTTTAAGGCAAATTAAGGCCCCTTTTTTTGATGCAAGTGCAGCGAGAATCTGTTTTTCAATATTTCAAAATATGTAATTATTTTTATGTTTTCCCCAAAAACAACAATTAAAGAAGTATTTCCCCCAGGCATTTTTTTGGGAGGGGCATTTCATATTTCTGTGCCTACAAGCTCCTGAGATGCAAATCTAGCACTTATTATAAAGGATAGGCAACATCTTCATCTGGTTATTTCATGCTTTGTAGTGACTGGAGATTAGGAGTTTACTCTAATACCAGTTAAAATGGTCCTATTTTGTACCATGGATAGCTACTGAACAGGAAGCCAGGGATATGTGTCCATATATTTATTACAGCCAGTTACTGAATATTTCCCAATTTATAGCTGATGTTAGAGTACTGTTGAGACATACAGTATCTTACCACATTGTGTATTATACGTAAGTGCAATCGTTGATAATTAATTTATATAGGAAAAAGTGTACTTTGCCCTTTAAGGGTATATTGTGCAAGCATGTTTGTTTTATTTATAGAGTGCTGAAAGACTTTGTATCTAAAGGTGAAATGCTAACCAATAGTTGGGACTCTGGTACAATAAATAGAATACATATGTAATGCATGCATATTGTACACACTTACAGTCAGGTCCAGAAATATTGGGACATCGACACAATTCTAACATCTTTGGCTCTATACACCACCACAATGGAGTTGGAAAGAAACAAACACAATGTGCTTTAACTGCAGACTGTCAGCTTTAATTTGAGGGTATGTACATCCAACTCAGGTGACCGGTGTAGGACTTACAGCAGTTTTCAGATGTGCCTCCCACTTGTTAAGGGACCAAAGGTAATGGGACAATTGGCTTCTCAGCTGTTCCATGGCCAGGTGTGTGATAGTCCCTCATTACCCCAATTACAATGTGCAGATAAAAGGCCCAGAGTTCATTTCAAGTGTGCTATTTGCATTTGGAATCTGTTGCTGTCAACTCTCAAGATGAGATCCAAAGAGCTGTCACTATCAGTGAAGCAAGCCATCATTAGGCTGAAGAAACAAAACAAAACCATCAAAGAGATAGCAAGAACATTAGGTGTGGCCAAAACAACTGTTTGGAACATTCTCAAAAAGAAGGAACGCACCGGTGAGCTCAGCAACACCAATAGACCTGGGAGACCACGGAAAACAACTGTGGTGGATGACCGAAGAATTCTTTCCCTGGTGAAGAAAATACCCTTCACAACAGTTGGCCAGATCAAGAACACTCTCCAGGAGGTAGGTGTATGTGTGTCAAAGTCAACAATCAAGAGAAGACTTCACCAGAGTGAATATAGAGGGTTCACCACAAGATGTAAACCATTGGTGAGCCTCAAAAACAGGAATGCCAGATTAGAGTTTGCCAAACAACACCTAACAAAGCCTTCACAGTTCTGGAACAAGATCCTATGGACAGATGAGACCAAGATCAACTTGTACCAGAGTGATGGGAAGAGAAGAGTATGGAGAAGGAAAGGAACTGCTCATGATCCTAAGCAGCCACCTCATCAGTGAAGCCTGGTGGTGGTAGTGTCATGGCGTGTTCATGTATGGCTGCCAATGGAACTGGTTCTCTTGTATTTATTGATGATGTGACTGCTGACAAAAGCAGCAGGATGAATTCTGAAGTGTTTCGGGCAATATTATCTGCTCACAGTCAGCCAAATGCTGCAGAACTCATTGGACAGCGCTTCAGAGTTTTTGAAGGGACAGAAGTGGAATGTTATGCAATGGCCAAGTCAATCACCTGACCTGAATCCCATTGGGCATGCATTTCACTCGCTGAAGACAAAACTGAAGGGGAAAATGCCCCAAGAACAAGCAAGAACTGAAGACAGTTGCAGTAGAGGCCTGGCAGAGCATCACCAGGGATGAAACCCAGCGTCTGGTGATGTCTATGCGTTCCAGACTTCAGGCTGTGATTGACTGCAAAGGATTTGCAACCAAGTATTAAGAAGGGAAAGTTTGATTTATGATTATTATTCTGTCCCATTACCTTTGGTCCCTTAACAAGTGGGAGGCACATCTGCAAACTGCTGTAAGTCCTACACCGTTCACCTGAGTTGGATGTACATACCCTCAAATTAAAGCTGACAGTCTGCAGTTAAAGCACATTGTGTTTGTTTCATTCCAACTCCATTGTGGTGGTGTATAGAGCCAAATATGTTAGAATTGTGTTGATGTCCCAATATTTCTGGACCTGACTGTATCTATATTTGTATTGCTTCATACATACTGAGTCATATTCTGTAACATGGTACAGGGGTTACAATTTAAGAGAAGTCATACAAACATGAGGTAGAGAGGGCCCGGTTCCCTAATAAGCATACAATCTAAATATATCCCTTATATCTATAAAAAAAAGTGCCCTCAGGAGGACGTGTATCAAAAAGGAAATTTTATTGTAACAACTTGGAATCACCTAAGAGGTTTTTCACTAATCCCCAAACTTGCCACCAAATTGCATCGAACAGTCAATTTCACTGTTCAGTGCAATTTTGGGGCGGGTTTGTCTATTCACTAAACTGTCAGTTCGCCAAATACAGGCGAACTGATGGCGAAATACCATGCAGTTTGTCGATCTTCGGCGGCAGCGAAATTGTCCCATAGAGAAGTAATGGTTAATTTATTCACTTATAATACATTCAAAAGCACTCTTTAGCATAACAAAACCCAATTTTCACACTTTTAAAGCAGGATTAGTGTGTGGAGAAACAAATCCCACTGTCGTATCCAGGCAGCCTACAGAGAGATAGAAGAAGCTATAGCAGTCCCAAACCTTACTGCAACAAAAAGTACAAACACAATACTGTTGTATTATAGCAGCAAGGGATTTGAAAGAATACAGGCAGAGCTGTAGGGTCGCCCACTGCTGTACAGGAATAAGAGTCAGGGGGTTATAATGACTGAAAATCCCTGTACAGTACAGTACAGATACACATACAGAGAGGTGAAAACCAGGAGAATGACTGGAGAAGCAAAAATTCTAGGTCAAAATAGCCAAACCAGAAAAATTCTCCCATTTATCTCACTTTCCAAATTGGCTATTTGGTCTAGCTTGTTCTCTTCTCCTGACATTCTCTCAGTTGTCACCTTCCTCTGAATAACTCTGACAATGTGCTACTGAAATTTACATAAACGGGTATTATGCCACATACAGATAATATTTTTAAGCTGTGCTCGTATTTTTTGGAAGCTGCATTGCTAATAATTTCATTATGATCACTACAAGTCCCCATAAGAAGGAGATCTGAACATTTTTATTATTTATTTTTATCACAGTTACAGTATTTGACAAAAGAGTAATTTCTGCCTGTATGCTTATAATGCAGACCCCAGGTGACCCTGTGTAAGATAAAGGACACCATTTAGAGTTCAGAATCTTTCATTCCAACAATGTTTTTGTAATGGATAAACAAATGTAATAAAAATAAAAATTTTGCAAATTTACTTTTTTTTTAACTATCTCAGAATAACAGTCTCTGTGCAGAATTTCTATTTTACCCTATACTTAATTGTTAACTTTGCATCTCATGTTTCAAAGGAATGTTGTGATAAGAAAATTCAACAAAAATCACTTGGTAGTGAAGGGGTTAAACAGGCAAATCCCATAGGATTCAAGGTAATAAGTAATATTTATAAAAATATATATATAGTTATTTTCAGCAAAAACCCTTTTTATTTTATTTTTTGTAAAATTAAATTTTTTGTAATTTTTAGATGAAACTTTTGTTTCCCAGTCTTTTAAAAAAGGCTTTTTTTAAATCCATAAAATACCTTTTTATTATTTAAAGGATTTTTAAAAATATTTACAAACATGTTAGGGCATTATCGCATGCCCTGAGCTAAAACCGGAATGCTAAGGGGAAAAATTTGTGTTCACTAATTTCCCCTTAGCATCCTGGTTTCCCCAGCAGATTGGAGGCAGGCGCCGAGTCCGGTAACCTGCCCCTTTGCAATCGCTAAACTCGCAGATGCTGAGGCAGCGCTTCAGTGCCTTCCCCAGCATCCCCTCCATGGCGTCCATAGGACTCCATGGGGGATCATGCTGCCGGGTCACATGACCGGCAAGCTCTCGACTCTTGCGAGATCCTGCTGGTCGGCAGAGTGATTGCGGAAGGAGACGGGGACTTTCTTCCCGGAGTCTCTCTCAACTCCTGGAAGCCAGAAGCAGCAGATCGGGCCGCCGTTCTCGCCGCGGGAAAGCAGGTGAGTATTTGGGGGTTTTTTTTGGGGGGGGGGTTTCGAGCTGCAGGTAACAGATTCTGCAGCAGCGAAATCCGTTACCTACAAATCTGAGCTGGTGGTAACTTTTTCAGTTAGCGCTAGCTCGTAGGATCACTTGGTCCTAACACAAGTTACTAACACTAGTTAATCTGTGCTTTCACTATGCTCTCCCCATGTTAGGTGTAGGAGGTGCAAAGTAAACTAACGCAATGAATTGCTAATTAGCAAGTGCTAACAGGTTTTTTAACTCTTTAACGATTCGAAGGTGATGTGGGCGCAGTGCTATGACCTCCTTTAGCTAGCGCTGAAGTTAGCAGGCCAGCCATCAGAAATTTTGGGGCCCCTTACTGACCCTCAGAATGGGCCCCTCCCCCATGATCCTCTCTTCCCATAATAAATACAATATTTAGTGTGAATCGTGATCACATTACAGAGTGGTAGTCCCAATATCTTAAAATCACACATATTGCTCGCACAACAGCACATTTAACATAAAAAAGTATCTATCTGGTTCAAATAATTTAAGACAGTATGAAATTGTAATTAAAAAATATGAATCAAGATCGTATTACAGAGTGTTGCTCCCAATACCTTAAAAATCACATAAAATGTGTATTAGTGCAAACAATGTAGCATAAAAGTACAGTATAACTAGATAATTCTACTGGTTAAGCATCACAAAGCACCACAGCAATAGAACTCGCGTGGTAAAGGCAATGAGTATGAATGAACACAGGATCCACAGCAATATACCTCTAATGATGAAGGCAGGAAGTATAAACATACACAGGAATTCTGTGTACTAGACATGTGCACAGCACAAAATTTTGTTTTGAACTAATGGTTTTAGTCCTAAAATGCAATTTATTTAGTTGCTAAAGAAATTCGTTTTCAGTTCTTTAGTATGAAAACTATTTTCATTCATCCGAAAACCAGTGGATACAATTACTATTGTAGTGGCTCCTCAGAGGACTGAGATTGCTGCTTGTTACAGTATCTCTCACTCTCAGCACAATGTGTCATGCAAAGCTGTTACAGTAAGTGCTGCTCATCACAGCGCTCAGTTTCTGTAAAACTAGTAAATAATATTTTTATATATAAGAGGTTAGAACAATATTATTTCCTTGTTTTACTGAAACTCTGAGCGCTGTTACAGTCAGTTACTGTAACAGCTGAGCCTGATACATTGTACTGAGAGATAACAAGCTGTCGATCTCAGCGCTCACAGCCACTGGATTTAAAGGGCTAAAAAAAAGGCTCCTCTCTGTATAATATAGATAACATCCTCCTGCATTAATTAATACCCCTCTCTGTATAATGCATAGAACATCCTCCTGAATTAATTAATGTCCCTCTCTGTATAGAACATCCTCCTCAATTTATACCTTTCTCTGTATAATGTATATAACATCCTCCTGCATTAATACCCCTCTCTGTATAATGTATAGAACATCCTCCTGAATTAATTAATGTCCCTCTCTGTATAGAACATCCTCCTCAATTTATACCTTTCTCTGTATAATGTATATAACATCCTCCTGCATTAATACCCCTCTCTGTATAATGTATAGAACATCCTCCTGCATTAATTAATGCCCCTCTCTTGTATGAACATCCTACTGCATTGGCATGTGGAGGGTGCAGAACTTCGGAATGCAATGCTTATCCAGCACAGGAGTGAGAACTTTTACTTAAACTTTGTATCTCTGTGGGGGAGAAGACAGGAATATAAAAGCAGGGGAGGGGGAAAAAATTTACGTAAATCAGTCTGAAAGCTCAGAGAAGAGAAGAGATGAGTGGTGCAAATTTATGTTTATAATAAAATAAAGCACTTTAAATCCAGGGAAAACATTCAAATAAATCACACTGAAGGCTCATAATGACAGAGTAACTGTGAGAGGTGGATAGTAATGTATCTATCAGATGTTAAAAAAAACTTTAGAACAAGCAGCACTGGGAGAGGAGAGGGACTTCATATAAAACGTGTATTATAGATGAGGAAAGGGGGATAGTGCTCCTGGATAATATAAAACGTATCAGACCTAAGCCCCTATTATGCAGAACGGGAGGGGAGATAACAGACGTTTTATAAAGTCCCTCTTTTCTCCCAGCGCTGCTTGTTGTTATAAAGGGGTTTTTACTATCCAGCCCTCCTCTGTCATAAGCTTTCAGTGTGATTTATTTGAATGTTTTCCTTCTCCAGCTGCTTTTATCATCTTGTCTGCCTCATAGACATGCAAGGGTTAAGTAAAGGTTTCCTGTGCTGGCTGTCTGTGCTGCGAGTGAGTATTCTGGAGCTCTATCACTGTCTGAGCTTCGGGTAGGGGTTGGGAAGGATTACGCATACAAACCTTTTCTGTAGCTTTGCGATGTTGCGCTCTTCATTGCTGGTCTCCTTCATTCATCAATGTAATATCACAAAAAGGACTGAAACTAAAATGTAGTGCGTTTTATTTTAGTTTCTTTCGTTTTTTTGTACTGAGCAGTTTCGTTTCTCTTGAGTCATACTAAAACTAAATTATCCCAAAATTCTGACTAAATCGTTTTAGTACTAAAACGAATGCACATGTCTACTGTGTACGTTCATACTCACTGCTTTTACTGTTAAAGGTATATTGCTGTGGATCCTGTGACAGGTTTCACAGCAATAAACCTCCAACGGTAAAGGCAGGGAGTCTCTCCTTTTTCAGGTCCCCCTCCCTTTATCATGTTCATCTCCCCACCACCCTTTTCAGTCCATTTCACCCCACTCTTAGGTCTCATGTTCATTTCATTCCCCCCTCCTCTCTTTTAATTCCCCCCCCCCGTTTTAAATTCATTCCCCACTCCTGTTTTAATTTCACCCCCTCCTCTCTTAATCCCCGTTTTAAATTCATTCCCCACTCCTGTTTTAATTTCATCTTTCATCCTCTTTTAATTTCACCCCTCTCAATTTTAAATTCATCCCCCTCCTCTGTTTTAAATTCACCCCCTATTTTAAATGAATCTCCCCCTCCGTTTTAAATTAATTTCCTCTCCTTCTGTTTTAATTTCACCCCCCATTTTAAATTCATCCCCCTTGTTTTAAATTCACCCACCTCAGTTTTAAATTCACCCCCATCTGTTTTAAATTCACCCCCTCAGTTTTAAATTCACCCCCTCCTCTGTTTTAAATTCACCCCGCTTGTTTTAATTTCACCCCCTTCTGTTTTAAATTCATCTCCTCTCCTTCTGTTTTACATTCACCCTCCGTTTTAAATTCATCTGCTCTCCTTCTGTTTTAATTTCACCCCTTGTTTTAAATTTACCCACTTGTTTTAAATCCACCCCCTTGTTTTAAATTCACCCCCTCCTCTTTTAAATCCACTCCCCTATTTTAAATTAATCTCCCCCTCCATTTTAAATTAATTTCCTCTCCTTCTGTTTTAATTTCACCCCATCTGTTCTAAATTCACCCCCTTGTTTTAAATTCAATCCCCTTGTTTTAAATTCACCCCCTCGTTTTAAATTCACCCCCTCGTTTTTTAAATTCACCCCCTGTTTTAAATTCACCCCCCTCCATTTTAAATTCATCACCCCTCCTGTTTTAAATTCACCCCCCTCCGTTTTAAATTCATCCCCCGTTTTAAATTCACTCCCCCTTGTTTTAATTTCAACCCCCCTTGTTTTAATTTCACCCCCTACTGTTTTACATTCACCCTTCCGTTTTAAATTCATCTCCTCTCCTTCTGTTTTAATTTCACCCCCTTCTGTTTTACATTCATCCCCCCTCCATCTTAAATTAATCTCCTCTCCTTCTGTTTTAATTTCACCCCCTTCTGTTTTACATTCATCCCCCCTCCATCTTAAATTAATCTCCTCTCCTTCTGTTTTAATTTCACCTCCCTTGTTTTAAATTCACCCCTCCTTGTTTTAAATTCACCCCCTCCTCTCTTATAATTTCACCCCCCTCCGTTTTAAAATCATTCCCCCCGTTTTACACCCCCCCCTCCTGTTTCAATTTCAACCACCCTTCCCAGTAATCAACTACCTGGCCTGGATGGGACTCGAGCCGTTGGTTCTCCTCTCTTTCCTCCGCGGCTCCACGTGCATCATGCAGCGCTGGGAGGAAGTGACGTTATAAGACCACTTCCTCCCAGCGCCGCAGAGTACACGTGCGGCAGTGAGACTCGGGAGAAAGACAGGCCCAGGATCGAGTCGGAGGGGGCATGATGCTGGCTGCAGACATTTGGCGCGCCCCCTCTGACATCATCAGTGGGGGCCCGTTGGCTGCCAGCCGCCTTCTTAGGAGTCTCTGCTTGGCGGCCGGGCCCAGGTAGGCCACAGTACCTCCTCTGAGGACTGCCGCCGACGGCGGGCCCCCCCAGTCCCCGGACCACAGCATGGGCCGTAATGCCCTGATGGCGGCCTTGGATGCTAGTGTTAGCTTGAAGGAGGTGATAGAGCCCCTATTCGGAGAGTAAGAGAGTTCAGTTGGGTTTTTTTTGAGTTGCAGGTTTGGTGGAATTTGCCAAGGCCACCTTGCCACTTTTTGGTGCTCTTCGGCAATGTTCTCCAACTTTTTTTTGGGTCTGTGGCGACTTCATCTTTGGTGCACTATGGTGACCATTCGGTAAATAGTGAATTCACTGAAATTTCTGCAAAATGGAATCGCCGTAGTGAAAGTTCAGTGCTTTGTGAATAGACCCTCTACTGTACAAAGGTTTCCATCCTACACGGGATTTCAATGATCGATGCTAATTATTAACGAGTAATATATGTACAACACATATATGTAACCCCTTCAGTACCAAGAAATTTTTGTTGAAAATGTTTTTTATCATAACATTTATTTAAAACAATGTATGGGCAGTTAATAAATATAGAATAAAATAGAAGTTTTGCTAAGCAACTGTTATTCTGAGGCAAAAAAATTATGGAAATTTACTCATTTTTAATTTTTCATGTTTTTGTTTATCCTTTTGCAGAAATATTGTTCAAATGAAAGATTCTGAGCTCTAGATCATGGTCTTTATCTTACACAATTTCAAACAGCGTCTGCATAATTATCATACAGGCAGAAAAGACCTTTGTCCTTTCTTGTCTTGTACCGTAACTTTGATAAAGATAAATAATAAAAATGGCCAGATCTCCATCTTCTGGGGATTTGTAGTGATCACAATGAGATTATTAACAATGCAGCTTCCAAAAAAATACCAATAGAATATAAAAATAATATCTGTATATGGAGATAACTGTAACACTGTATCTATATTGTAAAGGAAATTTCAGTCATTATAACCCCCTGAATCTTATCCCTGTATAGCAGCGAATGACCCAGAGCTCTCCTTGTATTCTGCCAAATCCCTGGCAGGGATTAAGGGCTGCTATTTGCAGATGGTTTTATGTCTCTCCAGGGTGCTTGGAGAGACATAAAACAAAAGAATTTTCTTTCACCACAAGGGACACATTAATCTGGCTTTAAAAAAAAGATGTGAAAATGGTCTATTGATATGCTAATGATCGCTTTTCAATGCAATATATTCAATGCTAAATTGAGGTAACTCAATTTCAGATGTGAAAGGGTTAAGAAGCATCTATACGCCATCCAACACGTCTTAAATTGTACCATAATAACTATGATGCCATCAAAGTGGGAAAAATATAGAAAAAAGGATGCATGAAAAACAAACAGGGTTATTCAGAGAGAGGTGAAAACTAGGAGAATGACTGGAGAATTGAAAATTCTAGGTCAAAATAGCCGATTAGGAAAGTGAGATAATTGGGAGAATTTTTCTGGTTTGGCTATTTTGACCTAGAATTTTCACTTCTCCAGTCATTCTCCTGGTTTTCCCCTCTCTCTGACTAACCCTGATAATGTTAAAAAAATAAAAATAGCATAGTTCAAGAATTCTGTGCAGGGGCAGATATATTATGATAGGTAAAAAAGGGGGGTTCCCGAGGAGTTCAGTCACGACTAAATTCGCTTCCCAACACCCAGAAAATCACAGAAAAAAGGCAGTGGGTGTGGATCAGCGCTTCATAGAAGTCCCCAGAGGAAACCACAGAGGCAAGGGTACCACTTCAGGTGAAGTGGCCAGACATCGAATGGTCACTTAAATGCGGTGGTAGATGGGGTCTTCTTATATACATGGACCTCAAAGAGAACACAGAAAAGTGCATATAGTGCAATATTGTACTACAAGGGAAACGTATATACTTTGCGTGACTATGAGTACTCACACAGAATGAGAGCTGCCAGCTCTCAAATGAAGGCGTGCCAGGTGTTGTAGGGTCACCTGCTTACCCCAAAACGATCCTTCTGGATGCCTCTTCAGCGTGTTGCCAAATAAAGAAATGGAAGTTATTCCACCCCAAAGGCAAAACAGACCATGAATAGAGGTAGAAAAATGGATT
Organism: Leptobrachium leishanense; assembly: GCA_009667805.1. NCBI lineage: Eukaryota > Metazoa > Chordata > Amphibia > Anura > Megophryidae > Leptobrachium > Leptobrachium leishanense. The sequence goes on from CM019065.1 coordinate 247,163,082, forward strand.
TTTATTCAGCAAGAGAAAATAACATAAGCCAAACGCGTTTCGCCTGTTACACAGGCTTCATCAGTAGCAGAAAAGGAAATTACATGGGTTGCATATGTTGAGATATAAATACATACGTCCTCCCTGATTAAATGAATCACCAGCTGGTGTTAATTGCGTTAAGCAGTCTAGCTGTTTCCGCCGGCCAGCGCTGCCCCCATCTTCCTCTCACATCTAGAGGAGAGGCGTCTGTAAAGACCGGAAGTGGGTGGACACAGGTGAATTTACACCAGACTGCGCTTATTTTTAGCTTTTGTATACTGTATGCTTGCCTTAGGTGGATACAGGTGATTTTATTGGGCTGCGCTTATTTTTAGCTTTTATGTATTGCATTAGTGCCCTAGGTGGATAGAAGTGAATTCGCTCTTTTTATTTTTTGACCATCTGAGGATGTATTTGATCAGTAAGTTATAGCATTTTATTAGTTTTCCTCCGGTGCTTTCCCCCAGAATTGTTTTCAGGGAGACAGTGGATTACAAGCGTCTTTCTGATAGAAGATGTGAAGCGCTTCTCCGGGCTCGATTTATTGCCCTGAGGAAGGAGCTGGCCGGGCTGCGCCGAGCGGAGATCCATACTTACACCTTCTACAGGGAGGACACTATCAAAATGTGCGTCCCAAGCTGGGACGCAAGCTAGTTCCCACCGAGGGGTACCACCCACTTCCGGTCTTTATAGACGCCTCTCCTCTAGATGTGAGAGGAAGATAGGGGCAGCACTGGCCGGTGGAAACAGCTAGACTGCTTAACGCAATTAACACCAGCTGGTGATTAATTTAATCAGGGAGGACGTATGTATTTATATCTCAACACATGCAACCCATGTCATTTCCTTTCCTGCCACCGATGAAGCCTGTGTAACAGGCAAAACGCGTTTGGCTTATGTTATTTTCTCTTGCTGATTAAAAATCCCCTTTTCTACCTCTATTCATCGTCTGTTTTGCCTTTGGGTGGAATAGCTACCATTTCTTCATTTGGCAACACGCTGAAAAGGCATCCAGAAGGATCATTTTTGGGGTAAGCAGGTGACCCTACAACACCTGACACGCCTTCATTTGAGAGCTGGCAACTCTCATTCTGTGTGAGTACTCATAATCACGCAAAGTATATACGTTTCCCTTGTAGTACAATATTGCACTATATGCACTTTTCTGTGTTCTCTTTGAGGTCATGTATATAAGAAGACCCCATCTACCACCTCATTTAAGTGAATATTCGATGTCTGGCCACTTCACCGGAAGTGGTACCCTCGCCTCTGTGTTCTCCTCTGGGGACTTCTATGAAGCGCTAATCCACACCCACTATTTTTTTTATATTACGATAGGTAACTAATGCAAATTACAAAGGGAATACGGGATACTGATAATAAGGCCATGAGACCACCCATTAATGACTAGAAATACTTTTCTTCTCCCATTTAAAATTAAAGGAGCCATTGTGTTAAATTTATGGATCCAAAAGGCTACTCTTTGAGTAAATGTCCCAATGGAAGATTTTCACCCTGAGGATGTTCATGTGTGCTGTAACTCAACAGCTGTAAATCAGAACATCGGTGAAACATCATCTTCCCAACAAGATGTGTTGAGCAAACGGCTTATCAAAATGACCTTTTAGGCACTGTGCACATATGACTGCAAATCCTTTAAGCAGAAAATTTCCATTTGTTTTTTGTTCTAAATCATCTGCAAGAGCAGGTCATGATAAACTATGGGCCTGATTCCATTGGAGCCTTGTAAAATTTAGAAATTGGTCAACATCTAGAACAACTCCAATTGTAAATATTAATGACACCCATACTTTTCTAAGTTGAACTGTAACTCTTGCTACTATTCAATTATGCTTCCTATACTTTGCTTAAGAAGCACAAGTTTAATGTGAAATACAGTCACAGTTACAGGTATTTATAAAGCGCTAACATGTTCCGTAGCGCTGTACAATGGGTGAGACAGAATAACAAATATAAATACACGTTAAACACACAGAAAAGTAGGAGAGAGGACCCTGCTTGAGAGCTTACAATCTAAGAGGAGAGGGGTGGCAAATTAAGTGCAGGTAAATAGAGGACCTGGAGTAGCAGGGTGCATGTGGGTTGGATGGGAAGGTGGTGCAAGAAATGTACAGTTGGGGAATCATGGAATGAGCCGATAGGCTTCTCTAAAGTAATTTGTTTTCAGAGACTTCTTGAAAGACTGGAGAGATGGGGAGAGTCTAATGTCGCGATGGAGGGAGTTCCATAGAAAGGGGGCAGCTTGGAGGAAGTCTTGAAGGCGGGAGTTGGGGGTGCGGGTACATGCAGCTGATAGCATCAGATCATTGGCAGAGCGAAGTGGCCAGGACGGGATGTACCTGCTAATAAGGGAGGAGATGTAGGTAGGGGCACGATTATGGAGAGCTTTGTATGTGAGCACCAGTATTTTGAATTGGATTCTAAAGGAAACGGGGCCAGTGTAGAGATTGACAAAAGGGCGTGAGGTGAGGTGGATGTGCCTAGCACAGGCATTCATAACAGACTCCAGCGGGAGAATCTAGGACCTCTTAAGACCAGAGAAAAGGAGGTTACATTAGTCAAGGCTGGAGATAAGAACTGCGATAAGCATTTTAATAGAGTCCTGATTAAGACAGGGACAGACACACGCAATGTTTGTTTTAGGTGGAAGAAGCAAGATTTGGTTAGTGATTGAATGTGAGGAGTGAAGGATAGATCGGAGTAGAAGAGGACCACAAGGCAACGAGCCTGAGAGGTAGAAGTAATGGTGACACCATTCACCTGAACGGAAATGGGTGCAGGAATGTTGGTTTTAGAGGGCGGGAAGACAAGACGTTCAGTTTTGTGGTTGGAGAATAATAAGCAATGCACTTGCTAAAAAAGTTACATAAACTGTAACTAGATTACTTGTGTATTACAAATAAAAACATGTTATAAAACACATGCTGCTGTTTTTTTTCTTTGAAGTAATTGCATGTAAATAGGAAAAATAAAGTGAGGTGTTTTTTTTACCTCCTGTTTACGTTTTGTGGATTTTTCTCATGTTGCAACATTTACAAAAATCTGTGAAAAAGTATTACTTCGTGGACATTGTTTATTTAATCTACAGTATTTACCAGTTAATGAGGTAAAGCAGGAAATGTTTAGATAAGGTTGCAGGAAGCTATTCTATAAGAGATGGCAGCTGAATGAGATAAGGATTAAAGAGTTTTAAACACTTCTAAAGTACCCCTGGTGCTGTCCTTTGAATACATCCCACAAAATACAATGATGTGAGTTGGTGACTGACCCATTCACTCCATTCTCATTCTATGGCCAAAGCCACATAATGCAAGTGATGTAAGATACTGTGGGGGCAGTTTACCAAGATCACACAATGGATGCACTCCATCCAATATTTTCTTAACTAAACATGCAAGAGAAAAACAAAGTACATGTAAGATAGCAGCATAAAATAAACAAAATAAGAACATTTAATTTTTTGGTGGTAGTAGCCCTTTAACACTGTAAAAAAAACACAAAAAAACAACAAGAGACTCTTTGGAGAGGGGGACTTGATCTGCCACCTTGTTGCTCTGTAAATCCCCCCTTCCCCGGAACATTCGACTCCAAAGCAAGCTACTGCAAGATTGCCTACAGATGATCTAGCACAAAACTCCATAGAGTGCCATAAACTTCAGAAGCAAATACCATTTTCTGCCACCACTGCCAGTACTCATTTCTGAAGTCAGAACAATTACAAAACCAGCCACTATTAAATTGAGTTGCATAGACATAATATCTATTACTGGCTCATCAAGAATACCACCATTTGTGTGAGATTGGGCAGAATGTATAGCACAAAATGAGAAAATGCTTGCATGAGTGGGGGTAGCCTAGGTCAGTGATGTCAAATTCCGTTACCCCGATGTTAATGGTCTACAATCTCCAGAAACCTTTCAATGCAATTGACTAGTATTTTTCAACCTTTTTTGTTGAAGTACCCCTGGTGGTCTAAAAAATCTTAAGTACCCCTGTCTCAAGAAACTAATTTCTATTGATTGGGTGTGATGGTTTCTGCGTGTGGGCAATGTCAATATATATGTTTGTGATGGGTTCTGTGTGTCCAATGTCCTTATATGTGAGGTTTTTTGTGTGTGTGCAATATAAGGCCTCGTTCACACTGTGCGATTTATAGCATCGCGCTATGTAGCATCTCCAATGCATTTCAACGGAGCTGTTCACATCTTGCCATGCGAGTCGCGGTAGCATGTCACTGGTACATGACCCTTTTTTTGAGATTTGTGTTTTTCGATTTCCATTGGTGGCGTTTTGCAAAATCGCGTCGTTGCGCAACATTATCGTGCGACGTCGCAAATATGAAAATCGCACGGAAAAACGCATGATTTTCAAAACGCACAGTGTATGTGTGCATGCTGCAATAACAGATACACATAAATAATCCCTAACTAACTAATGGGGAGAGGGAGATAGAAAAGGAAAGTGAGGGAGGTAGAAAACGGGAGAGAGGGAGGTAGAAACAGGGTCGGATTAAGATCTCTATGGGCCTGGAGCTGAATATTTTGGTGGGCTTTTTTTTTAAATTTAGTGAATTGAAAACATATTTTAGGCTATTTAATAGCACAGATATCTAACCAGGCAGATACTGTATTAGGAAATTTCCATTTATATTTCAATCATTTACAGCATGTAAAATGATTGAAATGTAAAATATTTTTTTCACATTTTATCATCCAAACCTTTGTGGTTATATATTCTATAGGGCATTATTGTTAAAAAAAATTAAATGGGATACTGTTACTGCATTTTTCTGATAAAATATACAATTTTAACCAAACAAAATGGGAAACAAAATGAAAAATTTCCCTGGTGTTTTGGAGGATGGTGTTTTATGAATAATATGACTATGTATAAAACACTGACTTTGCTCCCAGCGTGGGAAATGAGAAGGTGAGTAATAGCAGTGGTATTGCTCATTTTATACGTGACAAATGGACAATGCCATCGCTTTGGAAGTAAAAATAAAGATTTTTTAGTTTTTTCTTTTCCAATTTTACATGGTTATGTTTGGTATCAATGCAAAGGCCAAACTTTGACCTGTCCAATGACACCTCACTTGACCTTGTTAGGTCTAAAGATTAGTGACATAGGGTTCCAAAGTCGCACCCATGCTCTTCGTTGCTGTCATGCGTTCAGACTGGGATTAATGCAGCAGGTGGGGTTGTGAGCCCAGGATGCAGTGAAATAGGCAGGTATGCAGGAAAACAAAAGGGTTTATTAAATAATAAACACCAGAACATAAAAGACATGCACTAAAACAACAGATCAGAACTAGACACTGGAGGAGACTGGGCACGATGGGGAATAGATGCAGGGGAGCAGAGGAGATGCAAGAAAAGGAGCTAGAAATAAGAGGGATGGCTGAGAGTTATGGGAAGGGAGGTTAAGGAGAAATATACAGGTTCCAGGGCTAGTAGGAACTAGCTGAACAGGTTAGAGGGAACGTGTATAGGAATACACAGGTTAGAGGGAACGTGTATAGGAATACACAGGTTAGAGGGAACGTGTATAGGAATACACAGGTTAGAGGGAACGTGTATAGGAATACACAGGTTAGAGGGAACGTGTATAGGAATACACAGGTTAGAGGGAACGTGTATAGGAATACACAGGTTAGAGGGAACGTGTATAGAAATACACAGGTTAGACGGAACGTGTATAGAAATACACAGGTTAGACGGAACGTGTATAGAAATACACAGGTTAGACGGAACGTGTATAGGAATACACAGGTTAGAGGGAACGTGTATAGGAATACACAGGTTAGAGGGAACGTGTATAGGAATACACAGGTTAAGAGGGAACGTGTATAGGAATACACAGGTTAGAGGGAACGTGTATAGGAATACACAGGTTAGAGGGAACGTGTATAGAAATACACAGGTTAGAGGGAACGTGTATAGAAATACACAGGTTAGAGGGAACGTGTATAGAAATACACAGGTTAGAGGGAACGTGTATAGAAATACACAGGTTAGAGGGAACGTGTATAGGAATACACAGGTTAGAGGGAACGTGTATAGAAATACACAGGTTAGAGGGAACGTGTATAGAAATACACAGGTTAGACGGAACGTGTATAGAAATACACAGGTTAGACGGAACGTGTATAGGAATACACAGGTTAAGAGGGAACGTGTATAGGAATACACAGGTTAGAGGGAACGTGTATAGGAATACACAGGTTAGAGGGAAACGTGTATAGAATACACAGGTTAGAGGGAACGTGTATAGAAATACACAGGTTAGAGGGACGTGTATAGAAATAAACACAGGTTAGAGGGAACGTGTATAGAAATACACAGGTTAGAGGGAACGTGTATAGGAATACACAGGTTAGAGGGAACGTGTATAGAAATACACAGGTTAGAGGGAACGTGTATAGAATACACAGGTTAGACGGAACGTGTATAGAAATACACAGGTTAGACGGAACGTGTATAGGAATACACAGGTTAAGAGGGAACGTGTATAGGAATACACAGGTTAGAGGGAACGTGTATAGGAATACACAGGTTAAGAGGGAACGTGTATAGGAATACACAGGTTAAGAGGGAACGTGTATAGGAATACACAGATTAGAGGGAACGTGTATAGGAATACACAGGTTAGAGGGAACGTGTATAGGAATACACAGGTTAGAGGGAACGTGTATAGAAATACACAGGTTAGAGGGAACGTGTATAGAAATACACAGGTTAGAGGGAACGTGTATAGAAATACACAGGTTAGAGGGAACGTGTATAGAAATACACAGGTTAGAGGGAACGTGTATAGGAATACACAGGTTAGACGGAACGTGTATAGGAATACACAGGTTAGAGGGAACGTGTATAGAAATACACGGGTTAAGAGGGAACGAGCGGAACCTTAGAAATAAGGGATAGCAAGAGGATAAGAGACTAGAGAGAGAGTGGAAATAGACACAAAGGGAACTTAACAGCACATGGGGCAAGCAATGAATAAACAATAATACAGATATAAACATATAACACAGAGCTTGGAAGTCAGGGTCTCAGGCAAGGGGCAGGCAATAGAATGGTCGTGGGCAAAGCAAGGGGGGGGTCTAGGCAAGGCGGCAATCAGGGTGGTCAAAGTCCAAGATCAAGGGGTCTGGTAGCCAGGGGTTCAAGATGGGGGAATCCGGATGCAAAGGGGTGTTACCGGCTTCAAGGGAAAATGTCCAGGATATAGAGGGTCCTCTGGAAAGGCTTTGGATCAGGCGTTCCTGGGATAAGCTCTGTACTGCAATTCAGTCTGGGACTTCAATGAGGAAGTCCAGGGTAGAGGGTGTGACTTCCTTAAATGCAGGATGATTAGGGAGGATGAAGGGCAGGTGAGGTTTCTAGGTAGAATGTCAGAGTCCAGGAGTGTGCATTGTGCAGGTTGCAGGGTTGACGTGGGTGATCCTGACACTACCCCCCCGTTAAGGGGCAACCTCAGGGTGACCACAATGTGGCCAAATACCGGCAGGGGAAATGTTCAGGAATCCAGAGTCATACAGGTGGATGACAGGCCAAATAAGCGTTGCACCACTGGAGGGCGGATAAAAGTCATGACGATCAGGGGTTCCTTTGGGAAAGGTAAGGGGTTGGGGTAAAGGTGCTGGTTACAGGGTTGGCCAGAACTTTCTTTTTGCAGAGTGATCTCCAGGCACTCTTGGCATTCTTGAACACCTGCCAGTCTGCACTCCTAACACAGTCCCATTTGAGCCATATATGAACCCAGGCGGTATGGGTTCCAGAGAGATGGTGCCTTCTGGGGTAGTGATAGTCTTAACAGCAGCTGGGCTCCGAGACAAGGATGGTGCTTGTGCGGCACAGGTCTGCGGTGATGGAGATACAGTAGCTTGGCTTGGCTGGGCAGCGCCCTTGGCGAGGACCGGAGGGGCAGCGCCCTTGGCGAGGACCGGAGGGGCAGCGCCCTTGGCGAGGACCGGAGGGGCAGCGCCCTTGGCGAGGACCGGAGGGGCAGCGAGGACCGGCTGGGCAGCGAGGACCGGCGGGGCAGCGCCCTTGGCGAGGACCGGCTGGGCAGCGAGGACCGGCGGGGCAGCGCCCTTGGCGAGGACCGGCTGGGCAGCGCCCATGGAAAGGACCGGAGGGGCAGCGCCCATGGAAAGCACCGGAGGGGCAGCGCCCATGGAAAGGACCGGAGGGGCAGCGCCCATGGAAAGGACCGGAGGGGCAGCGCCCATGGAAAGGACCGGAGGGGCAGCGCCCATGGAAAGGACCGGAGGGCAGCGCCCATGGAAGGACCGGAGGGGCAGCGCCCATGGAAAGGACCGGAGGGGCAGCGCCCATGGAAAGGACCGGAGGGGCAGCGCCCAGGAAAGGACCGGAGGGGCAGCGCCCATGGAAAGGACCGGAGGGGCAGCGCCCATGAAAGGACCGGAGGGGCAGCGCCCATGGAAAGGACCGGAGGGGCAGCGCCCATGGAAAGGACCGGAGGGGCAGCGCCCATGGAAAGGACCGGAGGGGCAGCGCCCATGGAAAGGACCGGAGGGGCAGCGCCCATGGAAAGGACCGGAGGGCAGCGCCCATGGAAAGGACCGGAGGGGCAGCGCCCATGGAAAGGACCGGAGGGGCAGCGCCCATGGAAAGGACCGGAGGGGCAGCGCCCATGGAAAGGACCGGAGGGGCAGCGCCCATGGAAAGGACCGGGGGGCAGCGCCCATGGAAAGGACCGGAGGGGCAGCGCCCATGGAAAGGACCGGAGGGGCAGCGCCCATGGAAAGGACCGGAGGGGCAGCGCCCATGGAAAGGACCGGAGGGGCAACTCGGCTGGACAGGGATGCGGCTTGGCTTGCTTGGACACCAACAGCGGCTTGGCTTGTTTGGACACCAACAGCGGCTTGGCTTGTTTGGACACCAACAGCGGCTTGGCTTGCTTGGACACCAACAGCGGCTTGGCTTGCTTGGACACCAACAGCGGCTTGGCTTGCTTGGACACCAACAGCGGCTTGGCTTGCTTGGACACCAACAGCGGCTTGGCTTGCTTGGACACCAACAGCGGCTTGGCTTGCTTGGACACCAACAGCGGCTTGGCTTGCTTGGACACCAACAGCGGCTTGGGTTCTGGGCGCACCGGCTGGGAAGCGCACTTGGGTTCTGGGCGCACCGGCTGGGAAGCGCACTTGGGTTCTGGGCGCACCGGCTGGGAAGCGCACTTGGGTTTCTGGGCGCACCGGCTGGGAAGCGCACTGGTTCTGGGCGCACCGGCTGGGAAGCGCACTTGGGTTCTGGGCGCACCGGCTGGGAGCGCACTTGGTTCTGGGCGCACCGGCTGGGAAGCGCACTTGGTTCTGGGCGCACCGGCTGGGAAGCGCACTTGGGTTTCGGGCGCACCGGCTGGGAAGCGCACTTGGGTTCTGGGCGCACCGGCTGGGAAGCGCACTTGGGTTCTGGGCGCACCGGCTGGGAAGCGCACTTGGGTTCTGGGCGCACCGGCTGGGAAGCGCACTTGGGTTCTGGGCGCACCGGCTGGGAAGCGCACTTGGTTTCTGGGCGCACCGGCTGGGAAGCGCACTTGGGTTCTGGGCGCACCGGCTGGGAAGCGCACTTGGGTTCTGGGCGCACCGGCTGGGAAGCGCACTTGGGTTCTGGGCGCACCGGCTGGGAAGCGCACTTGGGTTCTGGGCGCACCGGCTGGGAAGCGCACTTGGGTTCTGGGCGCACCGGCTGGGAAGCGCACTTGGGTTCTGGGCGCACCGGCTGGGAAGCGCACTTGGGTTCTGGGCGCACCGGCTGCGAGGGGGGTGTTTCTCTAGGCTGAACATGGAAAGTCTTAGGTTTGTCAAGTGCGGGCTTGGTAAAAACAGGAATACATTTTGTGCCTGGCTTCGGTGGGCGCAATTGGCAGGCAGATATTTTGTGTGAGGGACCCCCACAGTAGAAGCAGAGTTCCAGCGCCCTCCTCCTTGCTATTTCTTCTGGGTCAGGGGTCCTCGAGCACCCTCCTGTGTAGAAGGAATGCGCACCTTGGTTGAGGTGCCCCTTAAATTCCGCTGCAGATACTCCAGCAAGGAGTTCAGGTGCTGCTGGATTTGTTTCGTTATAGCCTCTTTCAGGTTTTCCACCAAAGCAGTAATCACTGCGAGCTCACTGGGTTCAGACTTCCTCATTATGTCATGCGTTCAGACTGGGATTAATGCAGCAGGTGGGGTTGTGAGCCCAGGATGCAGTGAAATAGGCAGGTATGCAGGAAAACAAAAGGGTTTATTAAATAATAAACACCAGAACATAAAAGACATGCACTAAAACAACAGATCAGAACTAGACACTGGAGGAGACTGGGCACGATGGGGAATAGATGCAGGGGAGCAGAGGAGATGCAAGAAAAGGAGCTAGAAATAAGAGGGATGGCTGAGAGTTATGGGAAGGGAGGTTAAGGAGAAATATACAGGTTCCAGGGCTAGTAGGAACTAGCTGAACAGGTTAGAGGGAACGTGTATAGGAATACACAGGTTAGAGGGAACGTGTATAGGAATACACAGGTTAGAGGGAACGTGTATAGGAATACACAGGTTAGAGGGAACGTGTATAGAAATACACAGGTTAGAGGGAACGTGTATAGGAATACACAGGTTAGAGGAACGTGTATAGGAATACACAGGTTAGAGGGAACGTGTATAGGAATACACAGGTTAGAGGGAACGTGTATAGGAATACACAGGTTAGAGGGAACGTGTATAGGAATACACAGGTTAGAGGGAACGTGTATAGGAATACACAGGTTAGAGGAACGTGTATAGGAATACACAGGTTAGAGGGAACGTGTATAGAATACACAGGTTAGAGGGAACGTGTATAGAAATACACAGGTTAGACGGAACGTGTATAGGAATACACAGGTTAAGAGGGAACGTGTATAGGAATACACAGGTTAAGAGGGAACGTGTATAGGAATACACAGGTTAAGAGGGAACGTGTATAGGAATACACAGGTTAGAGGGAACGTGTATAGGAATACACAGGTTAGAGGGAACGTGTATAGGAATACACAGGTTAAGAGGGAACGTGTATAGGAATACACAGATTAGAGGGAACGTGTATAGGAATACACAGGTTAGAGGGAACGTGTATAGGAATACACAGGTTAGACGGAACGTGTATAGGAATACACAGGTTAGACGGAACGTGTATAGGAATACACAGGTTAGACGGAACGTGTATAGAAATACACGGGTTAAGAGGGAACGAGCGGAACCTTAGAAATAAGGGATAGCAAGAGGATAAGAGACTAGAGAGAGTGGAAATAGACACAAAGGGAACTTAACAGCACATGGGACAAGCAATGAATAAACAATAATACAGATATAAACATATAACACAGAGCTTGGAAGTCAGGGTCTCAGGCAAGGGGCAGGCAATAGAATGGTCGTGGGCAAAGCAAGGGGGGGTCTAGGCAAGGCGGCAATCAGGGTGGTCAAAGTCCAAGATCAAGGGGGTCTGGTAGCCAGGGGTTCAAGATGGGGGAATCCGGATGCAAAGGGGTGTTACCGGCTTCAAGGGAAAATGTCCAGGATATAGAGGGTCCTCTGGAAAGGCTTTGGATCAGGCGTTCCTGGGATAAGCTCTGTACTGCAATTCAGTCTGGGACTTCAATGAGGAAGTCCAGGGTAGAGGGTGTGACTTCCTTAAATGCAGGATAGATTAGGGAGGATGAAGGGCAGGTGAGGTTCTAGGGTAGAATGTCAGAGTCCAGGAGTGTGCATTGTGCAGGTTGCAGGGTTGACGTGGGTGATCCTGACAGTTGCAGTGTGGCGGTTTAGGTCTTTGATGTAACAATTCGTAATAATGGATTGTGCAATTGCCTCCACACTTGTTTGTGGCATGGGAAATGAGATGGTGAGTCAGTGCAGCATCAATTTTCACTTTATAATTGAAAAGTGAAAAATATTGCTGTGTTAAAAAGAAAAAAAAGATTTTTTACATTTTTACTGTTAAATATAATCTGATCATGTTTGGCATCATTGGAAAGGCCATGACCCCGTGGCTGCTATGGAGTCGAAGATAATGGGGTCCAAATGTCCATCAATGCAGACATAATTATCCTTTCTCTGGGCCTATTCTGGGGCATGGGCCTGGAACTGCTGCTCCATTAGCCCCTATGTTAATCCGGCCCATATATAGCATACCATGCATGTACCGCTGTATCTAAACATACTCATCATGCTGGTACTTCTACTAAACATGCACCTTTACAGGAGCATGCACCCAATGCATTCCAACACTCCTGCTCCATCAGCCCTATGTTAATCCGGTCCTGGGTAGAAAAGGAGAGTGAGTGAGGTAGAAAACGGGAGAGAGGGAGGTAGAAAAAAAGGGGCAGGAGGGAGGTAGAAAAGGGAAGAGAGTGAGGGAGGTAGGAAAAGGGGAAAGTGAGAGGGAGGTAGGAAAGGGGAGAGTGAGGGGGATGGAGAAAAGGTGAGAGGGAGGTGAAGATGGGGAGAAAATGGAGCGTGAGAGTAAGAAAATAGGATGGGAGAAAAGAACATAGAAGGAGAGGGGGTAGAGAGAGGGAAGAGTGGTGGAAGAGAGGGGTTGAAAGCCCCTGCTGCTGGTGCCGGCACAGGGGACGTGAGGCCAGAATGCAGCAGAAACACACAGGTAGTCTCTGCAGCTGGAGCTCTGCATTTACCTCCCCTCTATGTCCTGCATGGTAAGGGACACAGGGGGGAGCATCCAGGAGCAGGGCCGGTGTAAAGTCTTTTGGGAACCTAGGCAAAAACCTATTTTGGTGCCCCCCCCCACCACCATGCCAGCCCATTCATGTAATGTGCGGTGTGTATGAGCATACCACAGAGTGCCACAGCAATAAAACTCACAGTAATGTGCGTTGTGTATGAGCGTATCACAGAGCTCCACAGCAATAAAACTCACAGTAATGTGCAGTGTGTATGTGTACGTTTTATTGCTGTGGAGCTCTGTGATACAGTAATGTGCAGTGTGTATGAATGCTTCACAGAGTGCCACAGCAATAAAACTCACAGTAGTATGCTGTGTGTATGAGCGTATCACAGAGCTCCACAGCAATAAAACTCACAGTAATGTGCGATGTGTATGTGTGTATTACAGAGTGCACAGCAATGAAACTCACAGTAATGTGCTGTGTATGAGTGTATCACAGAGCTCCAAAGCAATATATCTCACAGTAATGTGCGATGTGTGTATCACAGAGGTCTCACAGTAATGTACGTTGTGTATGTACAATGTGTATGTGTGTATCACAGAGCACCACAGCAATAAAACTCACAGTAATGTGCTGTGTATGAGTGTAACACAGAGCTCCACAGCAATTAAACTCACAGTAATGTGCGATGTGTAGGAGGGAAGGGGGGTGAAGGAGAGGGAGGGAAGGGGGTGAAGGAGAGAGGGGGTGAAGGAGAGAGGGAGCGTATGTGGGTGAAGGAGAGAGGGAGGGATGGGGGTTTAAGGAGAGAGGGAGAGAACGGAGGAGGGTGAAGGAGAAGAGAATGTAATAGTGAGAGATGAAAAGACAGAAAGGGAAAGACACAGATCATGGTGAATAGAATATAGAGTGACAGGGAATCTTGTCTGTTTACCTGCCTGCCAGGACCTGCTGCTGCTGCCGGGCTGGAGGGGGCGGGGCCAGCACGCTGGGAGACACGGACAGGCAGGCTGTACAGTCTGTCCCTCGGTGCCCTGAATAATGCAGGCAGCTAAGGAGGAGCCAGCCTACAGCTCCTGATGGGATTCAGGAGTTGGGCTGTGCAGGGCAGGGATCCTGGCACCCTCTGGCTCCCCTGAATTGTGGCCATGTGTAGGGGAGGATCGCGCCCTAATAATGTCATTGAGGGGGCTGGCCGACTCGCCGGGATCTTGGTGGAGACTAAGATAGCGGCAGTGCAGCGCCAGGTTTGAGGCTTGTTATAAAATCAGGATTCCCGGCTAATGACATGGGATCCTGATTTTTGCGCCCCCTTGTCCTGGCAACAGGCCAGCACCCTTAGGCGGCCGCCTGTGCTGCCTTACATTAGCGTCGGCCCTGCGTATCACAGAGCTCCACAGCAATAAAACTTACAGTAATGTGCAGTGTATATGTGTAAGTTTTATTGCTGTGGAGCTCTGTGATACGCTCAAACACTGCACATTACCGTGACTTTTATTGCTGTGGCGCTCTGTGATACGCTCATACACACTGCACATTACTGTGAGTTTTATTGCTGTGGAGCTCTGTGATCTGCTCATACACTCCGCACATTACTGTGGGCTTTATTGCTGTGGCCCTCTGTGATACACACATACACATCGCACATTTCAGAGTTTTATTGTTGTGGATTCTCTGATATGCTCATACACAGCACATTACTGTGAGTGTTATTGCTGTGGCGCTCTGTGATACAGTAATGTGCAGTGTGTATGAGTGTATCACAGAGCGCCACAGCAGTAAAACGCACAGTAATGTGCTGTGTATGAGCATATCACAGAATCCACAGCAATAAAACTCAGCAATGTGCAATATGTACTGTATGTGTGTATCACAGAGCGCCACAGCAATAAAACTCACATTAATGTGCAGTGTGTAGGAGGGAAGGGGGGTGAAGGAGAGAGGGAGGGAAGGGGGGTGAAGGAGAGAGGGAAGGAAGGGGAGTGAAGGAGAGAGGGAGGGAATGGGGGTGAAGGAGAGAGGGACACAGAGAGATCATGGTGCAGAGAGAGAGAGAGAGAGAGAGAGAGAGAGAGAGTGAGTGAGGGAATCCTGTCTGTTTACCTGCCTGCCAGGACCTGCTGCTTTCGGGCTGGAGGGGGCCAGTACACTGGGAGACACGAACAAGCAGGCTGTACAGTCTTTCCCTCGTTGCCCTGAATAATGCAGGCAGCTCCTGATGGGATTCAGGAGTTGGGCTGTGCAGGGCAGGGATCCTGGCACCCTCTGGCTCCCCTGAATTGTGGCCATGTGTAGGGGTGGGTAGCGCCCTAATGATGTCATTGAGGGGGGCTGGCCGACTCGCCGGGATCTTGGTCGAGACCAAGATAGCGGTAGTGCAGCGCCAGGTTTGTTATAAAATCAGGATTCCCGGCCAGTGACAGGGGGATCCTGATTTTTGCACCCTCTTGTCCTGACAACAGGCCAACACCCTTAGGCGGCCCCCTGTGCTGCCTTACATTAGCGCCGGCCCTGTCCAGGAGCTGGGTTGTGCAGGGCCAGGTGCCTGGCATCTTCTGCACCCCTGCTCTATTGATTAATGTTTGCATGTGTAGAACTAGCCTCATCACAAAATCGGGGAGAGGGTTCAAAAACCGGACGGGTGGGAACTAGTGATGCACCAATACCATTTTTTTTAAGACCGAGTGGGAGCACCAATACTTTTTTTCAGGTACTCACCGATACAGATACATTTATTTAATGTCATGTGACCACTTTCCAATAAATAATTTTGGATTTTGCTGAAAACCTGTCCAATTTATGTTCATATTAAAATGTATGGTCAGACACTCCATTTACCTACGCACAGGCCAGCTCACACACGCACACCAGACTTCAGATACATTTATACCCAGACCTCAGATACATGTATACCCAGACACTAGATCTCAGATACAGTTGTGTTCAAAATTATTCAACCCCCACTGAAATTGAGTGTTTTGGCCAGTTTGACATTGATTTTGATCATTCAGTCATCTTGCTTACAATTAAATCAAAGAGGCACGTGTAGGTCAGACAAATATAACATAACATTTATAATGAAATAACCACAAATGTCTTTTCTGTGCTCACATCATTATCAGTTTTATTCAATCCCCAAGTGACATTCAATCTTAGTACTTAGTACAACATCCTTTTACAGTTATAACAGCTTTTAAACGTGAAGCATAGCTTGACACAAGTGTCTTGCAGCGATCTACGGGTATCTTCGCCCATTCGTCATGGCCAAAAGCCTCCAGTTCAGTCACATTCTTAGGCTTGCGCACTGCAACTGCTTTCTTTAAGTCCCACCAGAGGTTCTCAATCGGATTTAAGTCAGGTGACTGCGATGGCCACTCCAAAATGTTCCAGCCTTTAATCTGCAACCATGCTCTAGTGGACTTGGAGGTATGCTTGGGATCATTGTCCTGTTGAAAGGTCCAACGTCTCCCAAGCTTCAGGTTTGTGACAGACTGCATCACATTGTCATCCAATATCTCCTGGTACTGAAGAGAATTCATGGTACCTTGCACACGCTGAAGCTTCCCTGTACCTGCAGAAGCAAAACAGCCCCAAAGCATGATTGACCCCCGCCATGCTTCACAGTAGGCAAGGTGTTCTTTTCTTCATAGGCCTTGTTCTTCCTCCTCCAAACATAGCGTTGATCCATGGGCCCAAACAGTTCTAATTTTGTTTCATCAGTCCACAGAACACTATCCCAAAACTTCTGTGGTTTGTCCACATGACTTTTGGCATACTGCAGTCGACTCTTCTTATTCTTTGGAGACAGCAAGGGGGTGCGCCTGGGAGTTCTGGCATGGAGGCCTTCATTACGCAGTGTGCGCTGTATTGTCTGAGCTGAAACCTCAGTACCCACATCTGACAAATCTTTTCTCAGTTCCTCAGCAGTCACACGGGGACTTTTCTCCACTCTACGCTTCAGGTAGCGCACAGCAGTCGAAGTCAGCATCTTCTTTCTGCCACGACCAGGTAGCGTTTCAACAGTGCCCTTTGCCTTGAATTTGCGAATGATGCTTCCTATGGTCTCTCTTGGTATGTTTAACATCTTTGCAATCTTCTTATAGCCATTGCCCTTCCTGTGAAGAGTAATCACCTCTTCTCTTGTCTTCCTGGACCATTCTCTTGACTTCACCATGTTTGTAACCACACCAGTAAATGTCTAGAAGGAGCTGAGTATCACAGTCATTTTAAAGCTGCCTAATTGGTGCTTATTATGCTTTATTGCTGCTCCGTGACATCCACAGGTGTTTTCAATACCTGATTGAAAACACTTGAATGAACCTCTGTTCTTCAGAGTGGTAGTCTTTAAGGGGTTGAATAATTGTGTCAATGAAGAATTCACAAAAGAAACATTTACTACTGTATTACAAAACCAATTGATGTCATTTTAGTTGCATATGGTTCTTTAAAAAGTCCTTGTAGGATTTCATTCTGAATACAATTACAAATGTACACTAAATTCCCTAAAACCCTTTACAGCATTGGGGGTTGAATAATTTTGAACACAACTGTACATGTATACCCAGATTCAGACTTACCCAGCATGTCCTTGGTGCTTGTTTGGACTAGCAGGGGAGCAGAGCTAATCGTATGGCCTGGACACAAGATCGGTGCTTCTCTACCAGAGAAGGCCACCCCAAACATACAGCTTTGGGAGGAATGTACATGGAGCGGTGAGGGAGGAATGGGACAGCCACCTAACTAGCCAAATCAGCCAAATTAACTCAATCAATGTGATGAAAGATATCCCAGTCAGATCGCCCTCACATCCTCCAGCATGTACTATTTTATGAACCATTTCCACAGTTTACAAGGCCCTATGCACCTTCGTGGCCACCCCAGCTCACATATAGTTTCACAATTGTCTCTTCCAGGTTACATTATGTCATTTTAGAGTATTTTGTACTGGTATCAAACTTTGTCCTTGAGCCAGTGTCAAATGGGAACATGCAAATATTCTGGTGCAAAATTGTGTGTATTTTTCCATCTGGATGCTCAATGGCTTGTCGTGGTAGTTTATAGTACAAAGGGTATATTACATTATTTGTTTTGGTGGTTGTAGTTTTGACCTCAAATTGCCTTCAGTTTTCTTAATCTATTCTGCCTCCCTTTGCTTGTTGCTAGACAGCATTGACACTTTGATTATCTTGAGTAAAGACTGTTTTTTACCTGTAGGTGGTGAGGTTTTTCTCTCAGACTGGCCATCCCTGAGGAGTGAGACCAGTAGCAATGCTGGTATATGGATTTTTATTTTCTATTCTATTCTTTCCCTTGCCTTATGACCAATATCACACAAGTTGGAAGTCTGTTTCTTTAAGCATTATTGCTTAAAAATAATCATGTAATCTCTGGTACTTTCAGGGTCCTCCACTTTATTTCATTCTAATGTTGTGGAAGTTCCCAGTAGTTGGTCAGATGAAATTATAAATATAAAGAACAAGTTAATTATAGACAATAAAACTGATCATCAGTGTAAAATACTTCTGACTTGTTGTATGTTCACACAAAAGACGCTTAGACATTAAAGGATACTAAACGTAAGCGACATGCTCAAGACGTAAAAACATCAAATATGTTTTGCCGTTTTCAAATATAGTAGTGAAGCAAATCACACCAGTGCAAGTGGCTTGTCTCAATGGTTCTGATAAATATAATGTAATATATATATGCTCAAACACACTGCACTTTGTTGGTTTCATTTCTGTGGATTCTGATATGCTCACACACACTGCACTTTGCTTGGGGTTTTATTGCTGTGGATTCTGATATGCTCACACACTGCACTTTTCTTGGGGTTTTATTGCTGTGGATTCTGATACGCTCACCCACTGCACTTTGCTGGGGTTTTTATTTCTGTGGATTCTGATATGCTCACACACACTGCACTTTGTTGGTTTCATTTCTGTGGATTCTGAAATGCTCACACACACTGCACATTACTATTTATTAGGACACGAAAAATAGTCATAATAATCACCGTTTTTTCCCTGGCCGTGAGAGTACCCCCACCTATTTTTCCAGAAAAAAAGCACTGTGTATACCTATTGTATATCTTCAATCAAGGAAGCAATACTACTGAAGGGGTGGGAACACCTCTTCCATATGTGCTCTTTTGGAAAATGTGTGCAAAAAGCAAGCAAACATGAAAAACGTAAGGAGAGGAATCTGTACATCCAAGTAAAGTGCATAAAGTGCTAGAAACATAAAACATAAGAAGATGTATATGCACTATATTCACAATATATATAATTTCTGCATGAACCAAACAATGGAGTAAAACCCTGTTAAATAACCAGGGAATGGTTCAGAATAAATAGAAAATACTTCAGTCCTAGATACTTCAAAGTTGATGAAATTCAGGATGAAAATTGCACCTATGGATCGACGTTTGAGATCACTGGAACTCCTTGTTCACTGCAAAGTGGATAAAAGCGCGAGAAAGAAACATTGTGCAGCACAAAGTGGTACTGTCCCTGTATGTCCTCCTATGGGGTACTCACAATGTTTTGAGCCCCTTAAGGCTAGGGTCAGACGAACGCATTTTTCACGTCTACCGTCAAAAAGTGCGTTGTTGTGTCTGAGTGCATTTTTTCAAGGAAGACACGATAGCGGTCATACGATGCACAATTTCAGCCGTATTATTTGACGGAGCTATAAAAAACAAATGGACGTGATGTTGGCCGGACATGTACAGCGTCTGACGTCTCCTAATCACGCACACACGCCGCTATGCGGACACAGTGACGCAACGCACTCTGTGCGTCAGTACTAGCGGTTCTACGTTCTCTAAAAAATGCGTTCGTTTGCCGCTTGCGTTGCGCGGCCGTATTTCGGATATTGGTGTCATTGGACGTCATTTGCTGCTACTACGGCCGTAATAAAGTGCGGCTGCACGCGCGTTCGTCTGACCCCAACTTAACCCGGCTCCAAGGATGCAGGCCTGTGAGGTCTTTTCCAGGTAGCCTCAGACCCCTCTCTGTGGCTCGTGATCCTCCAATGCTACCTGGCCTCAGCTGGAAAGCAGGAGTACAAAAAAGCACCGAACCAGGTATAACTTAATAAAAGCGAGATTTATTAAATTGATGCATGATAAAACAAGAAAATGCAAAAAATGGGTGGTCTGATATGCGTTTCACCACAACCGAGGCTTCATCAGTCAGCAATGAGATCTCCGGACCTTTCCCAGGTCACATAAATTGATTTTGCCTCCAAAAACCAGCAGCATTCTATGGTGCGTCCCCCATCCTTTCTATATTACTGATATGTGTTTTTTTACTTAGTATTAGCACGTTTGTTTACCACACTAAGCGCTTTAATGTCACTTTTATGTGGTACAATATTGGCAAGAATTGCCAACCACAAGATGACAATTCACACCAGAAACATTTGTGCAACTAATTCCAACCCCAACATGGTGGACGAACAGGTGGAATCATTGGAAATAGGAAATTAGATGATTGGAAGCTGATGAAGCCGCGGTTGCGGTGAAACGTGTGAGGAAGTTTGTGTGAGACAGTGAGTATGTAACCTTGAAAGAGCACAAGTGAGCATGTCAGTGGGTGAGTGTGTGAGCGAGTGAATGTGTGTGAGCAAGTCTGCGGGTGGGTGAATGAGCGTGTCAGACATGGAGTCTTGCTTTCACAGTTCCAGATTTATATATATATACTGAGACACCTTAATGTTTTTTTTGCTGTTTGGTTTTTTTTTCCCTTTATTCTTTCCCCACTCTGACCATGCCATTTGGCGATTTACAACATCTAACACCCCCAACCGTGTGCCCGATCAATGTCCCAATGTTGAATTCTATTATTCTGATCAGTAAGCTTCTAGACCTGACGAGGGGAGGATCACACTCGAAAGCTTGTATTTTAAATGTAACGTTAGTCCAATAAAAAAGGTATCACTACAGACTGCTATACTTGTGATTATATATATAACAAAACCAGGAGGAGAGCACTCCAGTCAAACACATTCAAAAACCTGCAACAACAGCTCCATGCATGGGTGCATTGTCATGGAACTGACGTAGCGCTCCACGCGTCAAACTCCAAGAGACTTTATGTTCAATTATATCGTGTGATTTTAAATATATTTTACATTGTTTGGTTTTAGTTTAAATTAGTTTAGTGTAAATTGCGTAGCTTTAGTTTTAAATATACTTATATTTCTGTAGGTAAATGTGTTTTTGTGTAGCCAGTAAACAAGCTTGAGTAGTGTGTGATTTATGCAAACAGGCTTTTCCCCTTATCTGGCTGCATGTTTGATTCAAGAAGTCTGTAATTAGAGACTTTAGGTACATGTTCACCATTTGGTATGCAAATTATAACTGAAGAGGACCTGAAAGAAACCTGCAGTGGTCTTGGAACCAACCAATCAGAATTGTTGGGATGGGTGGGAAGTTTGAATGTGCATTGCTGTATTTTGTATAAATAGCCAGTGAAATCTTCCATAAAGAGAGAATCCTGTTGGAACATACAGCTCGCCTGGTGTCTCCTTCAACTACGCTACACTACACTCAACTTCAGAAGGCACAGAGCGGCCTTCTGGAAATGCAAAGAGGCTCCAAGGCAGAGGTTCAGATCAAGCAGATCTGGAGCTGCAGATCAGGCTGCTCGAGGCACTGAGCTCCAAGCAACTCAGAGGCCGGGCTGATCTTGGCAAGGGGGTATCTGGAGAGTCAGGACAGGCGGAAGAGAATGGTCCCGTCACATGCATAATACCAGCTTTTACCACATGGTGAAAATTTCTAAACTCTGAGCTTTGTTGAATAAAATGGTGGAAATTTAGTTTGCAATGAACGGCCGTGAATTGCTTAAGCCTGCCAACAGCGTCAATGTAATCCATCCTCTGGCAGGTCCTACTCTGCAAACCTAATGACTGCCCATCATGGGATAAACTCACTTACTGAGGAAAAAGTCCCTTCATTCAACAAAACTCAGAGTTTAGAAATTTTCATCATGTGGTAAAAGCTGGTATTATGCACCCATGCGGTGCTCTCCTCCTGGTTTTGTTTGTATTTTATTTTTGAGACACACCCACACTGAATGCTTAGTTTAGGCTGAGTGCAACCCCCATGTGTTTTTATATATATATATATATATAAGAAAAACCAGGGAGAGGGCACTCCAGTCAACACATTCAAAAACCAGCAACAACAGCTTCATGCATGGGTACATTATACCAGATTTTACCACATGTTGAAAAATTCTTAAATCTGAGCTTTGTTGAATAAAATGGTGAAAATTTAGTTTGCAATGAACGGCCGTGAATTGCTTTAAGCCTGCCAACAACATCAATGTAATCCACCCTCTATATAGATATTCAGTTCTTCAATTGCCCCAGTCTGAGGTCCTGAGCGTGCACTGGGTTTCACGTGCACAGCTTGTGCTAGTTCATGCAAAGCTTTGATGGGTGGAGTAGTGGCTGGCTGGGGAGGAGGTGTGGAATATTCAGGAAGTGGGAGCTGGAGAAACACCCCTAACTGACGGACGTGGCCAAAGAAATTGAAATTACAGAGTTTAATACAAGAAAATAAATATTTTTTCCATATTCTTAAAACTTGTATTGATTTATTCTAGTTTGTCTATTGGTATAATAATGTTTAACTGTCAATTAAAATAATATCTAGACGTACATGTCCCTTTAACACTCTAAGGATAAAGATCTGTGCAAGAATTTAAGCGCATGCAATTTCAATTCCATTTATATTAGGGTTGCCACCTTTCCTTCAAGCCAAACCCGAACACTCAAATGGTACATTAGGTTCTTGGAGATGTTTTTTTTTTTTTAAAATACTGGTTCCAGGTGAGAATCATGAGCGACACGCTTCACATAGACTCATACTGAGTTGAATCTTTCGCTGGTCCATTTGGATGGAATAAAGCTCTCTTAATCCTGGAGTTGGTTGATTACCACTTGCTCATATATTCTTCAGGGACCACTGGACCACAGACCCACATATTGCCAATATGTGTATCCAGATTTTTTTTATACTGACAGACACAGGTAGAGACAATGACAGAGTCACAAACACACATGTAGAAACAAAGATACACTCAGACTCTTAAGTACATAGAGGTATACACTCAGACACAAAGGTACAGACGCTCACAGGTATACACTCACACAGGCTTTCACTGGTATTCAGTCTGGGCCTGGTCCTGTGTGAATCATGTGTCCGGGTGGGGGGGGGGGCGGCTGAAACTGGAAAACAGGATTGCTAACCTGAACTGTCCAGGTGAAACTGGACAGGTGACAACCCTAATGAAAATTCAAGGTGAGAGCTGTGATTGTGTGAAGGGCTGTTTGGGTAAAAAAAATTTTTTTGTGTGGTTGTCTCTTTGGCATGGGAGTATGTCTGAATGAAAGGGACGGGAGTGTTCGTGTGCTAGGGTAAGATCAGAGTATATACAGCTAATGGCTTCTGGCAGCATAAAGCATTTGCCTCTCCGTGGGGAAAAGTTCCCATGTGACCCTCTTCCATAGAAGACAAAAATGACACTCAAGTAAACAAACGGGTTGCCTTCTGGGGCACAAACCAGAAAATCTGTACTTTTTAAATTCTCATGGGAGCCCCCAAAGTTTGTAAATTTACTATTACTATTAATATTGTCAGACAACTGTATATTTTGGTGTTACACCAACTCTTACCTATTTATATTATGATCACATATATCCCATTTCCTCAACCAGTGAATTTACCCCTTCACTGCAGACAACATGTGGGGGTCGTCCTTGGGTGTCCTTGCTGTATGCGACGGACATCACCTAGAGATTGTCTGGTAAATGTACCTTACCAGTGATTCTGCGGGTTATTGACAACTTTTCTCTGCCTGGAATGGCTGACAGGGTGTCTGGCCAATCTGGCATGAGCATCTCAAAGGGGGTACGTCATGACATTTTGCTGTTTCACCCCTTACAGTAACTCCAGCAAAGCTGAAGCAAATTTAAAAAAAGAACAGGGGTATTTTGGACCCTTCTATCATGCAAGGTCATGCGAGGTGTCATTCCATAAATGACCAGACCATGTTTAGTGTACAAACAAAAAATTCCAAAGGAGAATTTTTTTTTTTACATCAAAACTAGCAACACAACACCTTTCAATTAGAAATTGTACAATGTTGCTGCAGCAGCTCACCTTATTATTTCTCAAACCAAGAGCAAATGTGGAGGTCAGTGGCATAACTACCAGGGTCGCAGAGGTCACACTTGCAATGGGCCCTGGCATTCCACCACTGGAGGGGAGGCCCAGGCAATGGTGGATTGTTAACCTTTTAGGACCTAGGGTCTTTAAAGTCATTGCATTTATTAAGGAACAGTTCTGTCATTCGTCCTTAAGGGTTAATTAGGCAGCAGAGGCCTTGTTATCTTTTGTCTGGCTATCCATCATGAGTCTGACACTTTCTGGTGTCTCATTGCAGTGTCTGGTCAGCTTATTAATCTATTCAGTTAAATGGGGAGCGAGTTTTGCATTCTTACTAAAAACATTTTGTTAAAACTCCATAAAAGAGAAAGCTTCATTAAAAAAGGTTATAAAAGAAGGGGGAGAGGGCTATTAAACTAGATCTTAATTAATACTCCACCTTATATCAGTTACAGCTACAAGCATTTATAAAGCGCCAACAAAATTCCTTAGCGCTGTACAATGGGAGACACAGAATAACAAATATACATACATGAAATGAATAAAGAAACTCCAAAGTCCACGGTAAATTTCAATGGATTTAATCCAACAACAGAAAAAAAGGCAACGTTTCGACCATGACTGGTCTTTGTCAAGCCTAAAACACAATGACAGAACAAGGAATAAATAGCACCACAGACTGGTTAAGCAATCAAACAATCATTGCAACCAGTCCGTGTGTGCCAATCCAACAATTAAAAACAATAGTCTACAATTAAATACATCAATTAACATATTAACTTTAGTAATTATATATACGATGCTTATTAACATACAATAATTGGCGATGAATTGTAGAGCAATGCCTATGAGAGAAAGAAGAGACTAAGTAATTATGCATGTGAAGGGAAGGAGTTACCCCTCTACTGGTGAACCTAAGGAAGAAAAGGAACAAATCTATCTATCATAGAGAAGATGCTACCGTAACATATTTATAAAAAAGGTGAGA
Organism: Leptobrachium leishanense; assembly: GCA_009667805.1. Taxonomy (NCBI): domain Eukaryota; kingdom Metazoa; phylum Chordata; class Amphibia; order Anura; family Megophryidae; genus Leptobrachium; species Leptobrachium leishanense. The sequence continues at coordinate 247,187,966 of CM019065.1, forward strand.
GATCTGATTCTCTATTAAGACCATGTGGGAAGAGTGTGTTGAGATGATGGATCCAATATAGTTCTCTCCTTTTAAGTAATTTTTCTCTGTCCCCACCTCTTGTTAACTTAGGCACCTCATCGATAACCTGATAACGTAATTGTGAAATATCATGTCCACAACGTATAAAATGTTCGGGGACCGGGAATTCAATCTTTTTAGTTCTAATATCTGACCTATGTTTAATGAATCGATTTTTAACTTTCTGAGTAGTCTCGCCCACATATATCAACCCACACGGGCATTTCAATAGATACACCACGTATATGTAGAATTACAGGTAAAATAACCTTTAATTTTAGACTTCCTCCCAGAGTGTGGATGGACAAAGGAATCACCCGGTATAACTGCATTGCAGCAAGAACAATTTAGACATGGAAAAGTTCCATTCCTGGGTTTACCAAAAAAGGGTGTTCTGCCTGTGTCTTGTCCAAACTCTGCTTTAACCAGCATCTGTCGAAAAGATCTCCCCTTCTTGTATGACATAAGTGGGATGGTCTGAAACTCTGAAATATCAGGGTATGCATCCCTTAGGATGTACCAGTATTTACATAAAATATTTTTTACTTGTGAAGTATGGGTTCCATATTTGGATACAAATGGGATCCTGCCACAACTTTGGCGTCTCTGAGGAATTGTAGGTTGATTAATTCTGGTACTTTCTCTACTCAGAAGTTGTTTCGGGTAACCCCTGGCTCTAAACCTATCGATCATCTCCTCGAGCCTCTTGTCCCTACTTTCAGGCAAATCAACTACTCTATCAACGCGCACGAGTTGACTCCGTGGGAGAGAGTTGAGTAGTGTAGGTGGATGCGCACTGTCATATCTTAACAGGGAGTTCTTATCGGTAGTTTTCTGTAAAGATCTGTCATTAATTTGCCATTCCTTTTAACCACCAAGGTGTCCAAGAAATTGATTTGTGTAAGACTGCATGACATAGTAAACTTAATGGAGGTAGATCCGTTATTAAGTATACTGAGAAATTCATCTAGTGTATCTCTAGTACCCTCCCATACAAAAATAATATCGTCTATATAGCGAAACCAATGATGGACATATTGAAAAAGGTCGCATTTATAGACTACATTTTCCTCAAATTCAGACATGAAGATATTGGCATAGGTGGGTGCTACATTAGTACCCATAGATGTCCCCCGTATTTGAGTATAAAATACTCGATCAAAGAGAAAAAAGCTGCCACCCAACACCACATCCAACAGATCCAAAAGAAATTGCAATTGATTATCAGAATAACCCAGATCAACAAGAGCATGTTTCATAGCATTTATACCCTCAGAGTTCTGTATAGACGTATACAGGCTGGTGACGTCAAGACTGACCAAAATACTGTGATCACCCACAGCAAGCCCACGAAATTTAGTAAGAAAATCGCCGGTATCCAAAATAAATGATGGAATCCGCTGTAGGTAGGGTCGGGCCACCTTGTCCAAAAAAATGGACAGGGGACTGAAGACCGAATCCACAGCGGATACAATAGGCCTCCCAGGGGCGCAATGAGAGACTTGTGGATCTTGGGCAAGACATACAAAACAGGTATTAAAGGATGTTTTTTCACAAGGAATTTCGACAGACCCTTATCAATAATCTGATTCTCAAGGGCATCATGTATCAAGGTGGAAATTCTACTGGCAATCGCTGCCGTGGGGTCACCATCCAATTTTTTATACGTCTCGACGTCACCAAGCTGACGCTGGATCTCAGCCACATAGTCGCCACTATTCATAATCACCAGAGCACCCCCTTTGTCCGCCGGCTTTATCACAATTGAGGGGTTGTCACATAATTTCTTTAAAATCCCAGAATCAATGGCGGACATATTGGGGGATGCTCTGGTGAAATGACGCCTAGAATATACTTGGGACATTTCCCTCTCTACAATTTTGACATACGTCTCAACAGCATGTTCAACATTCTGAGGCATAAATTTACTTTTCTCTCTCAAACCAAGGTTTTTAGAATTAAAGGGTGCAAGCGGTAAATCAATTTCAGGTTGACCTGAGAATAAACATTTCAATCGAATCGTACGAAAGAAAATCGAAGATCGACTTTAACATCGAACGGATCGATGCGTTCGCTCGGACAATACGATAAGCCCCTCGAAAGAAGCTTAATTTCATCGGCCGTTAATGAAATGTCCGATAGATTAAAGACTAGCGTCTCTTGTACAGGGACTGGTTGTTTCTCATCGGAGGTTTTTTCGTAACACTCTTCTGAGCTTGTTCCTGTACGTTCCCTCCGGGCGATTGTCGCCCTTGGCGCGCTGATCTAAAAAAGACGCTTGGTCATTCGATCGGATTACACCGAGGTCTTCGGATGTATCGGTACCTGTCCCAGACATAGAGTCCTCTGTGAAACGAATAGATTTTTTCGTATATTTACGGCCAGGTCCTCTTCGCATCGTAGTTGGTGTCCTGGAGTAACCTTTTTGCCAGGAATAAACATGACCCTGTACATAGTCATCCAAATCACGTTGGAACTTCCGTCTTTTCCTTGCTTCCACTTCCTTCCGGAAGTGGTCCAGTTGCGGTGCCATCGTGGAACGCAACGCCATGAGTTCCAATTCGGAATTATTATCTCGAAACGATTTTTCCAAGTTTTCGATAGATTCCTGGCATTGTGCAATTTCCTTCGATAAAAAGTCGATCGTGAGTAGCATGACATCCATCGAACATTTGTTCAGAATTTTTTCGAATTTCTCCACATAGTCAGGATTATCTTTATAAAAGATCGGCTGGAGCCCCACTCTTAGGCCACGTGGTATTCGTAGTGCACGATAATATTCAGCCAAAGTAATCGAATGGAGTTGACATCCGATCAATTTACGATTCGATTTTAAAAGATCTTTTTTCCCACAATCATGGATAGAGGTACTCAGAAAAGTATTGTCCTTACCGGCCTGGGCCAGAATCCTCAAAGCTTCAGTCTCATCATAGGCAAAGGTACATGGTGTTGGAGTCGATTCCATAATGGGAAGGGGTTGCATTCAAGTATCGAAGCAAGCAGGGATATACGTGAAAAGTTGTGCCCGAATGCAAAACCCAAAGTGGATAGATGGAGTGGGGGTCTCTTGCTCCACAGCCCCAACAATCACGAAATGAAATAAAAACTCCAAAGTCCACGGTAATTTCAATGGATTTAATCCAACAACAGAAAAAAAGGGCAACGTTTCGACCATGACTGGTCTTTGTCAAGCCTAAAACACAATGACAGAACAAGGAATAAATAGCACCACAGACTGGTTAAGCAATCAAATAATCATTGCAACCAGTCCGTGTGTGCCAATCCAACAATTAAAAACAATAGTCTACAATTAAATACATCAATTAACATATTAACTTTAGTAATTATATATACGATGCTTATTAACATACAATAATTGGCGATGAATTGTAGAGCAATGCCTATGAGAGAAAGAAGAGACTAAGTAATTATGCATGTGAAGGGAAGGAGTTACCCCTCTACTGGTGAACCTAAGGAAGGAAAAGGAACAAATCTATCTATCATAGAGAAATGCTACCGTAACATATTTATAAAAAAGGTGAGAGATCTGATTCTCTATTAAGACCATGTGGGAAGAGTGTGTTGAGATGATGGATCCAATATAGTTATCTCCTTTTAAGTAATTTTTCTCTGTCCCCACCTCTTGTTAACTTAGGCACCTCATCGATAACCTGATAACGTAATTGTGAAATATCATGTCCACAACGTATAAAATGTTCGGGGACCGGGAATTCAATCTTTTTAGTTCTAATATCTGACCTATGTTTAATGAATCGATTTTTAACTTTCTGAGTAGTCTCGCCCACATATATCAACCCACACGGGCATTTCAATAGATACACCACGTATGTAGAATTACAGGTAAAATAACCTTTAATTTTAGACTTCCTCCCAGAGTGTGGATGGACAAAGGAATCACCCCGTATAACTGCATTGCAGCAAGAACAATTTAGACATGGAAAAGTTCCATTCCTGGGTTTACCAAAAAAGGGTGTTCTGCCTGTGTCTTGTCCAAACTCTGCTTTAACCAGCATCTGTCGAAAAGATCTCCCCTTCTTGTATGACATAAGTGGGATGGTCTGAAACTCTGAAATATCAGGGTATGCATCCCTTAGGATGTACCAGTATTTACATAAAATATTTTTTACTTGTGAAGTATGGGTTCCATATTTGGATACAAATGGGATCCTGCCACAACTTTGGCGTCTCTGAGGAATTGTAGGTTGATTAATTCTGGTACTTTCTCTACTCAGAAGTTGTTTCGGGTAACCCCTGGCTCTAAACCTATCGATCATCTCCTCGAGCCTCTTGTCCCTACTTTCAGGCAAATCAACTACTCTATCAACGCGCACGAGTTGACTCCGTGGGAGAGAGTTGAGTAGTGTAGGTGGATGCGCACTGTCATATCTTAACAGGGAGTTCTTATCGTAGGTTTTCTGTAAAGATCTGTCATTAATTTGCCATTCCTTTTAACCACCAAGGTGTCCAAAAATTGATTTGTGTAAGACTGCATGACATAGTAAACTTAATGGAGGTAGATCCGTTATTAAGTATACTGAGAAATTCATCTAGTGTATCTCTAGTACCCTCCCATACAAAAATAATATCGTCTATATAGCGAAACCAATGATGGACATATTGAAAAAGGTCGCATTTATAGACTACTTTTCCTCAAATTCAGACATGAAGATATTGGCATAGGTGGGTGCTACATTAGTACCCTAGATGTCCCCCGTATTTGAGTATAAAATACTCGATCAAAAGAAAAAAAGCTGCCACCCAACACACATCCAACAGATCCAAAAGAAATTGCAATTGATTATCAGAATAACCCAGATCAACAAGAGCATGATCGATAGGTTTAGAGCCAGGGGTTACCCGAAACAACTTCTGAGTAGAGAAAGTACCAGAATTAATCAACCTACAATTCCTCAGAGACGCCAAGTTGTGGCAGGATCCCATTTGTATCCAAATATGGAACCCATACTTCACAAGTAAAAATATTTTATGTAAATACTGGTACATCCTAAGGGATGCATACCCTGATATTTCAGAGTTTCAGACCATCCCACTTATGTCATACAAGAAGGGGAGATCTTTTCGACAGATGCTGGTTTAAGCAGAGTTTGGACAAGACACAGGCAGAACACCCTTTTTTGGTAAACCCAGGAATGGAACTTTTCCATGTCTAAATTGTTCTTGCTGCAATGCAGTTATACGGGGTGATTCCTTTGTCCATCCACACTCTGGGAGGAAGTCTAAAATTAAAGGTTATTTTACCTGTAATTCTACATACGTGGTGTATCTATTGAAATGCCCGTGGGTTGATATATGTGGGCGAGACTACTCAGAAAGTTAAAAATCGATTCATTAAACATAGGTCAGATATTAGAACTAAAAAGATTGAATTCCCGGTCCCCGAACATTTTATACGTTGTGGACATGATATTTCACAATTACGTTATCAGGTTATCGATGAGGTGCCTAAGTTAACAAGAGGTGGGGACAGAGAAAAATTACTTAAAAGGAGAGAACTATATTGGATCATCATCTCAACACACTCTTCCCACATGGTCTTAATAGAGAATCAGATCTCTCACCTTTTTTATAAATATGTTACGGTAGCATTCTCTATGATAGATAGATTTGTTCCTTTTCCTTCTTAGGTTCACCAGTAGAGGGGTAACTCCTTCCCTTCACATGCATAATTACTTAGTCTCTTCTTTCTCTCATAGGCATTGCTCTACAATTCATCGCCAATTATTGTATGTTAATAAGCATCGTATATATAATTACTAAAGTTAATATGTTAATTGATGTATTTAATTGTAGACTATTGTTTTTAATTGTTGGATTGGCACACACGGACTGGTTGCAATGATTATTTGATTGCTTAACCAGTCTGTGGTGCTATTTATTCCTTGTTCTGTCATTGTGTTTTAGGCTTGACAAAGACCAGTCATGGTCGAAACGTTGCCTTTTTTTCTGTTGTTGGATTAAATCCATTGAAATTTACCGTGGACTTTGGAGTTTCTTTATTCATTTCGTGATTGTTGGGGCTGTGGAGCAAGAGACCCCCACTCCATCTATCCACTTTGGGTTTTGCATTCGGGCACAACTTTTCACGTATATCCCTGCTTGCTTCGATACTTGAATGCAACCCCTTCCCATTATGGAATCGACTCCAACACCATGTACCTTTGCCTATGATGAGACTGAAGCTTTGAGGATTCTGGCCCAGGCCGGTAAGGACAATACTTTTCTGAGTACCTCTATCCATGATTGTGGGAAAAAAGATCTTTTAAAATCGAATCGTAAATTGATCGGATGTCAACTCCATTCGATTACTTTGGCTGAATATTATCGTGCACTACGAATACCACGTGGCCTAAGAGTGGGGCTCCAGCCGATCTTTTATAAAGATAATCCTGACTATGTGGAGAAATTCGAAAAAATTCTGAACAAATGTTCGATGGATGTCATGCTACTCACGATCGACTTTTTATCGAAGGAAATTGCACAATGCCAGGAATCTATCGAAAACTTGGAAAAATCGTTTCGAGATAATAATTCCGAATTGGAACTCATGGCGTTGCGTTCCACGATGGCACCGCAACTGGACCACTTCCGGAAGGAAGTGGAAGCAAGGAAAAGACGGAAGTTCCAACGTGATTTGGATGACTATGTACAGGGTCATGTTTATTCCTGGCAAAAAGGTTACTCCAGGACACCAACTACGATGCGAAGAGGACCTGGCCGTAAATATACGAAAAAATCTATTCGTTTCACAGAGGACTCTATGTCTGGGACAGGTACCGATACATCCGAAGACCTCGGTGTAATCCGATCGAATGACCAAGCGTCTTTTTTAGATCAGCGCCAAGGGCGACAATCGCCCGGAGGGAACGTACAGGAACAAGCTCAGAAGAGTGTTACGAAAAAACCTCCGATGAGAAACAACCAGTCCCTGTACAAGAGACGCTAGTCTTTAATCTATCGGACATTTCATTAACGGCCGATGAAATTAAGCTTCTTTCGAGGGGCTTATCGTATTGTCCGAGCGAACGCATCGATCCGTTCGATGTTAAAGTCGATCTTTTTCGATTCTTTCGTACGATTCGATTGAAATGTTTATTCTCAGGTCAACCTGAAATTGATTTACCGCTTGCACCCTTTAATTCTAAAAACCTTGGTTTGAGAGAGAAAAGTAAATTTATGCCTCAGAATGTTGAACATGCTGTTGAGACGTATGTCAAAATTGTAGAGAGGGAAATGTCCCAAGTATATTCTAGGCGTCATTTCACCAGAGCATCCCCCAATATGTCCGCCATTGATTCTGGGATTTTAAAGAAATTATGTGACAACCCCTCAATTGTGATAAAGCCGGCGGACAAAGGGGGTGCTCTGGTGATTATGAATAGTGGCGACTATGTGGCTGAGATCCAGCGTCAGCTTGGTGACGTCGAGACGTATAAAAAATTGGATGGTGACCCCACGGCAGCGATTGCCAGTAGAATTTCCACCTTGATACATGATGCCCTTGAGAATCAGATTATTGATAAGGGTCTGTCGAAATTCCTTGTGAAAAAACATCCTTTAATACCTGTTTTGTATGTCTTGCCCAAGATCCACAAGTCTCTCATTGCGCCCCCTGGGAGGCCTATTGTATCCGCTGTGGATTCGGTCTTCAGTCCCCTGTCCATTTTTTTGGACAGGGTGGCCCGACCCTACCTACAGCGGATTCCATCATTTATTTTGGATACCGGTGATTTTCTTACTAAATTTCGTGGGCTTGCTGTGGGTGATCACAGTATTTTGGTCAGTCTTGACGTCACCAGCCTGTATACGTCTATACAGAACTCTGAGGGTATAAATGCTATGAAACATGCTCTTGTTGATCTGGGTTATTCTGATAATCAATTGCAATTTCTTTTGGATCTGTTGGATGTGGTGTTGGGTGGCAGCTTTTTTCTCTTTGATCGAGTATTTTATACTCAAATACGGGGGACATCTATGGGTACTAATGTAGCACCCACCTATGCCAATATCTTCATGTCTGAATTTGAGGAAAATGTAGTCTATAAATGCGACCTTTTTCAATATGTCCATCATTGGTTTCGCTATATAGACGATATTATTTTTGTATGGGAGGGTACTAGAGATACACTAGATGAATTTCTCAGTATACTTAATAACGGATCTACCTCCATTAAGTTTACTATGTCATGCAGTCTTACACAAATCAATTTCTTGGACACCTTGGTGGTTAAAAGGAATGGCAAATTAATGACAGATCTTTACAGAAAACCTACCGATAAGAACTCCCTGTTAAGATATGACAGTGCGCATCCACCTACACTACTCAACTCTCTCCCACGGAGTCAACTCGTGCGCGTTGATAGAGTAGTTGATTTGCCTGAAAGTAGGGACAAGAGGCTCGAGGAGATGATCGATAGGTTTAGAGCCAGGGGTTACCCGAGACAACTTCTGAGTAGAGAAAGTACCAGAATTAATCAACCTACAATTCCTCAGAGACGCCAAAGTTGTGGCAGGATCCCATTTGTATCCAAATATGGAACCCATACTTCACAAGTAAAAAATATTTTATGTAAATACTGGTACATCCTAAGGGATGCATACCCTGATATTTCAGAGTTTCAGACCATCCCACTTATGTCATACAAGAAGGGGAGATCTTTTCGACAGATGCTGGTTAAAGCAGAGTTTGGACAAGACACAGGCAGAACACCCTTTTTTGGTAAACCCAGGAATGGAACTTTTCCATGTCTAAATTGTTCTTGCTGCAATGCAGTTATACGGGGTGATTCCTTTGTCCATCCACACTCTGGGAGGAAGTCTAAAATTAAAGGTTATTTTACCTGTAATTCTACATACGTGGTGTATCTATTGAAATGCCCGTGTGGGTTGATATATGTGGGCGAGACTACTCAGAAAGTTAAAAATCGATTCATTAAACATAGGTCAGATATTAGAACTAAAAAGATTGAATTCCCGGTCCCCGAACATTTTATACGTTGTGGACATGATATTTCACAATTACGTTATCAGGTTATCGATGAGGTGCCTAAGTTAACAAGAGGTGGGGACAGAGAAAAATTACTTAAAAGGAGAGAATATATTGGATCCATCATCTCAACACACTCTTCCCACATGGTCTTAATAGAGAATCAGATCTCTCACCTTTTTTATAAATATGTTACGGTAGCATTTCTCTATGATAGATAGATTGTTCCTTTTCCTTCCTTAGGTTCACCAGTAGAGGGGTAACTCCTTCCCTTCACATGCATAATTACTTAGTCTCTTCTTTCTCTCATAGGCATTGCTCTACAATTCATCGCCAATTATTGTATGTTAATAAGCATCGTATATATAATTACTAAAGTTAATATGTTAATTGATGTATTTAATTGTAGACTATTGTTTTTAATTGTTGGATTGGCACACACGGACTGGTTGCAATGATTATTTGATTGCTTAACCAGTCTGTGGTGCTATTTATTCCTTGTTCTGTCATTGTGTTTTAGGCTTGACAAAGACCAGTCATGGTCGAAACGTTGCCCTTTTTTTCTGTTGTTGGATTAAATCCATTGAAATTTACCGTGGACTTTGGAGTTTCTTTATTCATTTCGTGATTGTTGGGGCTGTGGAGCAAGAGACCCCCACTCCATCTATCCACTTTGGGTTTTGCATTCGGGCACAACTTTTCAAATATACATACATGTTACACACACTGAACAGGAGGAAGGACCCTGCTCAAGAGCTTACGAAGTTACGATCTATGAGGAGAGGGGTGACACACTAGATGAGGTAACATAACACAAGAGAAATCTATATGAGGACCCATAACCCGTTATTTAAAAATACTTCCAAATTGTATGGCCATTTTAAGAGTGCTAAAAATAGCTGTATACATGTCTCCTGCACTATCCAAAAGTTGCTGTTTTCAAAACCTAATAATACAATAACCTATCGCCTAGTATCCCTATTATATATCCATTAGCTATGGAATTTAATGCTATGGTAATATTAAAACATTTAGCAAAAATACCTGTATACATCTCTCCTGCACTATCGCCTAGCATCCCGATTATATATCCATTAGCTATGGAATTTAATGCTATGGTAATATTAATAAAATCGGGATACTAGGCGATAGTGCAGGAGACATGTATACAGGTATTTTCGCAAAATGTTTGTAGTAAAAATGAAAAATTCTCTCTTGCGCGAGGGGCCTTCATGAATTCTGGCACTGGGGCCCTGAGGTTTCTATTCTGGTGGAGGTGATAAAGTAATGCATTATTACATATTCTTTCATCTAAAACACAAGCTGTCATACTTCTGGAAGGAGGTGGGCGTCGTTTGGAATCCTAAATCTCCATTCTTTACAAGGTCAGTTGTGATGCCCCTGGAAAGATCAGAGTGTGCGCTTTCCAATGATACATTTTTATTTGGCAAAATAATAAATTCTCATTTCCCATGTTGGAAGCAAGTTCAGTGTTTTATACATACAGGGTTATCCAAAAAGATCCGAATGGCTGGAGAAAGGTAACCGAACGCTGAAAATCAGCGTTCGGTTACCTTTCTTGGCCATTCGGCTATCCAGAGAGCAGGCAGTTCGCCAAATCCTGGTGAATTGCCTGTACATCCGGTGCCTGTTCGAGGGCAGTGAATCCCCATAAAAAAGCAATGCTTCGGCTATTCAGAGAGCACAAACCAGCAGTGAAAGGTTCCCGAAATGCCCTGCCATTCCGTGGTTTAATTCGGACGGTTTATTCAGGCGAATCCCATAGGTTTCAATGTTAAAAATATTCCTGTTTTAATTCAATATCTAATAAACCATTCATTATAAAATTCTGCAGTAAAGAGTCTCTTTATTTATAGATTTTTTAGGATATTTTAAGCATTTTTCTGGATTTTTTTTTAAGTTTACTTATTTTTTCTGTAACAGCCCTTTTTATTATCATTCCTTGGACCTCATATGTAAATTTCAGACATTTTCGCTCAGTAGTTTCTTTGCAAACAGCGTTTCACTTTTCAAACATTCAAGCAAACTGTTTTTCTAATTTATTCACTCCATTCGTCTGCGGTGTCGGCTTTCCCGGTGGCTGCGCTGTGTGAGATCGGCTCCTGCTCGGGTTTTTCCGGTGTTTTCGGCAGGTTACTCCAGATGTCTTTGCGGGTTTTCAGAGTGCATTTGCCGGGTTTTGCGGTTAGTTTTCGTCGGGTTTGCGGCGGCCTTTCCCTGCAATTCGGGGACCCTGTAGTGCTTGCTGAATGCACCGCAGGGTCGCCGAAATGGGATCGGCAAAACGAACTGAATTGAAGAGAACGAAAAGTCACCGAACGTGCGGTGACTTTTCGATTCTCTTTGTAGTGCACCAAAATACACATGAAAAAGTGAGGGCATTTTTTTCCCGTTTCGGATAAAACTGTATATTTTCTTTTTTTTTTAAAGGGTTGAATATACAGTTGTGTTCAAAATTATTCAACCCCCACTGAAATTGAGTGTTTTGGCCAGTTTGACATTGATTTTGATCATTCAGTCATCTTGCTTACAATTAAATCAAAGAGGCACGTGTAGGTCAGACAAATATAACATAACATTTATAATGAAATAACCACAAATGTGCTCACATCATTATCAGTTTTATTCAACCCCCAAGTGACATTCAATCTTAGTACTTAGTACAACATCCTTTTACAGTTATAACAGCTTTTAAACGTGAAGCATAGCTTGACACAAGTGTCTTGCAGCGATCTACGGGTATCTTCGCCCATTCGTCATGGGCAAAAGCCTCCAGTTCAGTCACATTCTTAGGCTTGCGCACTGCAACTGCTTTCTTTAAGTCAGGTGACTGCGATGGCCACTCCAAAATGTTCCAGCCTTTAATCTGCAACCATGCTCTAGTGGACTTGGAGGTATGCTTGGGATCATTGTCCTGTTGAAAGGTCCAACGTCTCCCAAGCCTCAGGTTTGTGACGGACTGCATCACATTGTCATCCAATATCTCCTGGTACTGAAGAGAATTCATGGTACCTTGTACACGCTGAAGCTTCCCTGTACCTGCAGAAGCAAAACAGCCCCAAAGCATGATTGACCCCCCGCCATGCTTCACAGTAGGCAAGGTGTTCTTTTCTTCATAGGCCTTGTTCTTCCTCCTCCAAACATAGCGTTGATCCATGGGCCCAAACAGTTCTAATTTTGTTTCATCAGTCCACAGAACACTATCCCAAAACTTCTGTGGTTTGTCCACATGACTTTTGGCATACTGCAGTCGACTCTTCTTATTCTTTGGAGACAGCAAGGGGGTGCGCCTGGGAGTTCTGGCATGGAGGCCTTCATTACGCAGTGTGCGCCGTATTGTCTGAGCTGAAACCTCAGTACCCACATCTGACAAATCTTTTCTCAGTTCCTCAGCAGTCACACGGGGACTTTTCTCCACTCTACGCTTCAGGTAGCGCACAGCAGTCGAAGTCATCATTTTCTTTCTGCCACGACCAGGTAGCGTTTCAACAGTGCCCTTTGCCTTGAATTTGCGAATGATGCTTCCTATGGTCTCTCTTGGTATGTTTAACATCTTTGCAATCTTCTTATAGCCATTGCCCTTCCTGTGAAGAGTAATCACCTCTTCTCTTGTCTTCCTGGACCATTCTCTTGACTTCACCATGTTTGTAACCACACCAGTAAATGTCTAGAAGGAGCTGAGTATCACAGTCATTTTAAAGCTGCCTAATTGGTGCTTATTATGCTTTATTGCTGCTCCGTGACATCCACAGGTGTTTTCAATACCTGATTGAAAACACTTGAATGAACCTCTGTTCTTCAGAGTGGTAGTCTTTAAGGGGTTGAATAATTGTGTCAATGAAGAATTCACAAAAGAAACATTTACTACTGTATTACAAAACCAATTGATGTCATTTTAGTTGCATATGGTTCTTTAAAAAGTCCTTGTAGGATTTCATTCTGAATACAATTACAAATGTACACCAAATTCCCTAAAACCCTTTACAGCATTGGGGGTTGAATAATTTTGAACACAACTGTATAACCAAAGGTTTGGATAATAAAAAGAGGGTAAATAAATTTACATTTCAGCGAAATTTCAGTGCTAGAAAGTTCAGCACTCTTTAGTGATTCCATTTCGCTGGCCCTGCTCTATTCATAGCAGGGTCACGAAGTGCACCGACGATGGAACCGCCAAAGACTGCCGAAACCCCCCCACAAAAGAACTATGCTATTTTTCTAATAGGTGTTTAAACCAATATAAATGCATGAAAATGTGTGTAAATAATAAAAATGGTATTTTAAAAAATAATAAAAAGTCTGTTACAGAATAAAAAAAAGCCTTTTAGGAAAAAATTAGGAATCAAATATTTTGTCTAAAAAATAAAATATAAAAAAAAGGTGTACAAAAAGTAAATAAATAAAAAGATGTTTTTCTGAAAATGAAAAGGATAAACGGTTTAATAAAAAAAAAGCACAATAATATTATTTTACCTGAATCCTATGGGATTCGTATGTTTTAACCACTTGGCTGCTATGGCAGCTAGGGGTTAAAGTTTGGTACTGTTGGATCGGCCAGAGCATGGCCGTTCCAACGATACCAAACACGACTGTGAAAAAAGTTTTAAAATAAAAATTAAAAATAAAAATAAATAAATATTTAAAAATAAAATTATAAAAAAAAAATAAACAAGTTTTTTTTTTTTTTTGTTAATGCAGAAATATTGTTCCAATTTCAATTATAATGTGAACAATGATGCTGCATTAACGATTTTTGTATGCGGTGCGTTTGTTAAAAATCGCGTAATTTCCCCCCAAAAAAAATGTAACGAGACCCCATCTCTAATTTTTTTAACAAGCGCACCCCATACAAAATATAACCGCAATTGCTCGCATGTTAAAATGTGAAAAAAATACACTTTACACATTGTAAATTATTGAAAATTCATATTTTATTGCATTTTTTGTTATAATATACAGACAGGTCATGACGTATACATATAATAATGACATATTATTAATCTGCCGAGTCTGACGGAAAGAACGATATATAATATGTCTGGGTCATATACTAAAATAAGCCTTCAAAACGCATTTAAACATGATGAGCAAAAACGGTAAATATGACCTCAGCACAGAGGGGTGAAACGCCTCAGCAGCGAAAGGGTTAACCTGTCAAACTGAATCACTGAAAATCAGGGCATTTCACTGACACTTCAGTGCAGTTTGGTGTTCTGTGAATAGATTAACCATTATATCTCTATAGAGATATATAGGACAATTTTGCTGCTGCCGCAGATCGACAGAGATCGCAGTTCTGCGGCGAACTCCTGCGTATTTCGCTGTCAATTCGCCACTTTTTTTTAATTGACAGTTTAGTGGATAAACAAACTGCCACAAAATTACACCATATGCTGAACTTCACTGTTCAGTGCAATTCAGTGTCAAGTACGCCCCTTACTGAATAACCCCTTTAGTAATGATATAATTTGAAACTCCTGAGTCGGCTGATAACTATATGTACTTTCCCCTGGATCCTATTATAAAACGCGACTTCAAACACAATGAGCACAAAATGGCAAAAATGAACTCCGCACACTTATCCTAGTGTTAACGGTTACTAATCTGAATACTACAGTTCGTGTTTACTATGGAATTTACCCACAATGTTTAAAGTGAATGTTGTATGCCAGAGATTATTCTTTGCTTAAACTTGAACTATTATAAATTAAAGTAATTTCAAATGTACATTCTAGTTAGTTTATATCAAGATTTATAAATAAGTTGTAATTCCGTTTTCTCTTCACCAACCACATTTTGCAGATAACGTTAAAATCCAAAAATTATCATGACACCACAAAACCCTAATGCTGTTTGTTGTATGCTAGTCTATGCAGGGATACAATAAAAATCTCTGAGTCTACTGAATCAATTTTCTAAAATCTCCAACTCTGTAAGTTATTCTTAACATATGGTTATTTAATTGACATTTAAACTTTGAAGGTTTCCATAGTTACAAACAAACCTGTCAGTTAACTAAAACCCCGTAAACTAAATTTCTGCGCCTCTTCTACTCTTTGTCCCCTTTTTAGTAATCCTTTGGTGGCCTATTCCCATCATTCTGTGTTCCCAGTGACAGAACACTGAACATACTTCTGTATATAACCTAATGTTCTCAGTCTCAGAGCATATATAAAAGCATAATCTTTATAACCTGCCGTGCTTTGTTTGCAGTTAACACCTCATTCCCACGCAGAGAAATCTGCTGTTAATTTCTTTTTTCTACTAAATACCCAACTTCACTAGCAATTTTCACAACTGTTCTGTGCCCACATATACACATATGGGATTTGTTTTTAAAATTTTTGATGTCACTATTTCAAACTACATATCTTTGTCGCTTGTCTTAGTATGATTTTTCTCTGTTTATTTCAGATATGTTTTGAATACTGGGATGTTTACCTGTGCTCGTATAGCAACCCTGGCAGCTTATGCCATTCATGTTTTCTTTGTTATCCATTTTGTTATAAAGTTTTTAAAAATTGAGTCTCTTCAAAGAAATACTAAAATCACATTTTATTCTATAGAACATATTGCCATAACTACACCGCATTAAAACGTCTGATCTATCATTGCAAAAGAAGAATATTTGAGTATATGGCAGCATAAAATATCATATAAACCTAGATTTTTAATTTAGGGCTCTGTTTCTAGAGCTTTACCTTTTCGAGTATATAGATATGGTCCCTAAGAATTGGAGACACAGGTAATGTTTATTATTATTATCCTTTATAGAGCACCTCAAATTCCAACAGCGCATTACAAGATCAGCGTACAAGGGGTTGATACATTAGAATACCACACTTGGATGATATGGCCTGATTCAAGGGTACCCTGTTCCCAAGGGAACTTACAATCTATGAGATGTACAAGTATTTTGTGAGGTAGGCACATCCATATCGTTAGGTGTCTTGCCCAAGGGCACACGCTGGTGGCATCTTCTGAGTGGGATCGAGTTGTCTTTCCATGATTGTAGATCAGCGACCCGATGGTTAGGTTGAACCTGCTTCTCGCAAAGTTGAGACTTGCTTCTCCACAGTGGTATTGGGGGGTTGTGCTGAATGGTATTTTGACTTGCTTCTTCATGGTCAAAGGGTAGAGACGTTACCACTGGACTCCACAGCCGATATTGTGTGGTAAGTAATTATATACCGTTAGGTTTCTTGCCCAAGGACACTTACTTGAGAGGTACTCTGGCCGGGATACAAATCTGGGTCTCCACGGTTATAGAGCAGTGATGCTATCTCTACTCCATCCAGACAGTTTTACCTGGTTTAGAGCAAATGGAGCTGCAGTCCACATTGTTCTAAATTGTAGTCATTCATAACATAGCATCTTAATAGGAGTTGTATGGATGCTTGATGTGAATGAACAGAATTGAGATATGATATCCAATCCCCTGAAAGTAGGGGACGTAGTAGACGTACGTGTGTCTGATTGCCAATTTAGCTTCTTGAACATGGTTACTAAAGTCTTAAAAAAGCAACACCATTCTCTACCATTTATGCTCCAACCAAGACCACTCCATTAGCAAGATAGAACAGAATGAAATTATTACCATTTGTATGCATTGGGGTATATATATATTTGATATTTTACAATCCAAGAGCCATTCTCCCTTGTAATCTAGCCCTACTTTAGGTTAGATTCTTTTTTGTGTGCAATATTTAAATAATGTAGCTGCAGGTTAAAATGAATTATGGTTATGAGTTATAATACAATACTGGTGAGAAGCCGTATCCAGCACAATACCATTTGCCAGCCAATGGCAGAATGATGGAGAGTGTAGAATCAGCAACATTAAAACAACATGTGGACCCATTGTGACCTGGAAGGGCATTATTGCCAGTAACACAGGCAAAGAGATGACACTAGAACCCATTCAAAACACGCAAGGTGAGCATTCCTGTCAATTTGTTGGAATAGAGCTATTAATAGTGAGTCGCCAAAGGATGACTGTTCACGTGCAGTTTACCCATTAGAAAGTACTTATTAAAGGAACACTCTACACATCCTGACCACTATATCTTTTTAAAGTGGTCAGGATGTGAGCAGTGCCCTTACCCTGCCCTGACCTGGTTATACCGCTGGGTGGAGAGTAGGAGTTTCCTCTACCCCACCCAGCATCACCAGCAGCCATGATTTTGCATTTCCTGGCTGCCAGTCACCAGTGATGCCAGCGCACAGAGCATGCTGATGTCACCCTCTCTCAGACCATCCACAATAGCGAGCATCAGAGAGAGGTAGCTGATGGATTGGTTTTGTCCATGTACGCACAGCTCCAAGCCATCAGTTTGCGCAGATCCAGCCGAACTTGCATATGTATAGTGTACAAGTCTGTAGCGATGTGCGATTTGTTTAGGAAAGCAAATTGTGTAGAACAGTTTAACCCCTTAAGGACCCCTGACGTACCCTGTACGTCCTGTCCACAGGTCTCCCTAAGGCTAGGGTCAGACTAACGCATTTTTCATGTTGTACGTGAAAAAGTGCGTTCGAACGAATGGACGTATTTTTTCACGGAATACGCGATAGCGGTCATACGATGCGCATTTTCGTCCGTGATTTTGTACGGATCATCAATAAAACCCTTTTTGCATCTGGACGTTATGTTGGCCGGACGTGTGCAGCGTCTGACGTCTCCCAATCACGCAAACACGCCGCTATGCGGACGCAGCGCACTCTGTACGTCAGTAGTAGCGGTTTGACGTTCTAGAAAAAATGCGTTCATTTGCCACTTGCGTTGCGCAGACGGACTTTCGTGCGGCCGTTCTTCGTATGTTACCCGGCATTGGACGTCATTTGCTGCTAGCACGGCTGTGATTTCGTGCGGTTAAACGCACGTTAAAAATGCTTTCGTCTGACCTTAGCCTTAGACCCATGGACGTACAGGGTACGTCAGCGGCGCCTAATCCCCCTCCCGCCCGATACTCACCTCCCTCGCTGGATCCCACGGCGATCTGGCAGGGAGGAAGCCTGGCCATGTGATTTACATGGGCAGGCGAGGCTGATGACGTCGCCACGCTGCGTGGTGACGTCATCAGCAGGTGTCCCCATGCAATTCAATGGAGGGGAGGGGGGCTCCTTCGGAGCCCTCTATCTCCCCAACCATTGAAGCTAGGGAGATGCCGTTTGCACTGCTGGAGAGGGGAGAGTCTCCCCTTTTCAGCGGTGTATGGCATTAACCTTTTTGCTGCCGAATCGCATTTCGGCACTAATTGGCGCCAAAACGCGATTCGAACCTGGAGGGGGACTGACATCTTGGATGTCAGCCAAGCCTCCAGGTCCCCTCCCACCCACTGACAACCTCACCATATGTGTGAGGATGTCAGTGGGCCAGTTAACCATCTAGCTGCCATGTAGAGATAAGGGAATCCTAAGGATCCCTTTATCTCCCGATCCATGGCAGCTAGATGGTCATATTTGATATCATTTGAAAGGCCTGATTATGGCCTTTCCAATGATACCAAACAGGACCAGGTTTGGTTTAAAAAAAAAAAAAAAGGTTTTTTCTTTAAGTTTTTTTTGTCTGGGAGGGGTTTAATTAAATAGGACCTAGGCTTTTATCTAAAAATAATTAGCACAAAATGGTCAGAATGAGCGCAGCGCACATAGGTGAACTGTCTCAGCAGTTACATAGTTACATAGTTACATAGTTATATAGGCTGAAAAAAGACATGCGTCCATCGGGTTCAGCCTCTCCCACATAACCTACTGCTGTTGATCCAAAAGAAGGCAAAAAACCCAGTCTGAATGCTTGCCAATATGCAACATACTGGGAAAAAATTCCTTCTTGACCCCAGAATGGCAGTCAGATTTCTCCTTGGATCAAGAAGCTTTTACCCACATATTAAATATTATAACCCTTAATATTCTGTGTCTGCAGGAAGTCATCCAGTCGTTTTTTAAAAGTCTGTACAGACTCTGACCCAACCACCTCAACAGGCAGAGAATTCCACAGCTTGATTGTTCTCACCGTAAAATAACCCTTCCTATGCTTTAAGCTAAATTTTCTTTCTTCCAGTCTAAATGGATGACCCCTTGTCCTATGTATAGTCCTGTTAATGAATAGGTTATCAGACAATGGTTGATAATGGCCCCGTATATATTTATATAAGGTTATCAGATCCCCTCTAAGGCGCCTTTTCTCTAAACTAAACAGGTTTAAGCTTGTTAGTCTTTCCTCATAACTTAACCCTTCCATCCCCCTTATTAATTTAGTTGCCCGTCTCTGCACTTTTTCTAACGATATAATATCTTTTTTTAAGACAGGTGCCCAAAATTGCACGGCATATTCAAGGTGCGGCCTGACCATTGATTTATACAGAGGCAAAATTATGTTTTCATCCCGTGAGTGAACTCCCCTTTTAATGCATGCCAGTACTTTGCTGGCCTTGGCGGCTGCTGTTTGACATTGCACATTGTTACTTAGTTTGAAGTCTATGATTATTCCCAAATCCTTCTCCTGCTTGGATTTCCCTAACTCCGTACCATTTAGGGTATAAATTGCTTGTGTGTTCTTCACTCCAAAGTGCATAACTTTACATTTATCTAGATTAAATCTCATCTGCCATTTAAGTGCCCAGTCCCCCAATATATCTAAATCCCTCTGCAGCGAAGTAACATCCTGCTCACATTGTATTACTTTTCCTAGCTTTGTGTCATCTGCAAACACGGATACATGACTTTCAATGCCTATCTCAAGGTCATTTATAAATAAATTGAATAGTATTGGTCCTATAACAGACCCCTGAGGGACACCACTTACCACTGGTGTCCATCTTGAAAATGTACCATTTATGACCACTCTCTGTACCCTATCTTTTAGCCAGTTTTCTATCCAAGAACAAGTATTTTCATCTAGACCATTTTTTCTTAATTTAAGTAGTAACCTTTTGTGTGGAACTGTGTCGAAAGCTTTGGCAAAATCTAAGTAGATCACATCCACTGCGACCCCCTGATCTATACTTCTACTTACTTCCTCATAGAACGTAATTAGGTTAGTCTGACATGATCTGTGTTTCATGAAACCATGCTGATTTTTGCCAATTACATTATACCTCCCAATAAATTCCTGAATATTATCCCTTAGTAACCCCTCAAATACTTTCCCAGCCACAGATGTTAAGCTCACAGGTCTATAATTCCCAGGCACAAATTTTAAACCTTTCTTAAATATAGGGATCACGTCAGCTTTTCTCCAATCCTCTGGTACTATTCCTGAAAGAAAGGAATCTTGAAAGATTAAGAACAGAGGTTTACATATTTCAACACATAGCTCTCTTAGTACTCGCGGGTGAATTCCATCTGGCCCTGGGGCTTTATTAGCATTCACATTGTTTAATTTGTGTAAAACCTTGTCCTGAGTCAACCAGTCACTTTGTATTAGTAAGTTTTTATTAATGAATTTCATGTCTCCTGTTATAGGTTTCTCTTTGATAAATACTGAAGAAAAATAATCATTTAAAATTTCTGCCTTATCCTGATCTTCAGTTAACAATAACCCTGACTCAGATTTTAATGAACCTACATTTTCACTCTTGGGTTTTTTAGAATTTATGTACCTAAAGAATCTTTTAGGGTTGATCTTGCTCTCTTTGGCTATTTCTTTTTCATTTTCTAGTTTAGCCCATCTAATCGCATTTTTACATGCTTTATTGGCTGCCCTATATGCTTTATAGGATGCCTCAGATTTATCAAATTTAAAAGCTTTAAATGCCTTCTTTTTATTTTTCATTTCCTTAGTTACCTTCCTACTAAGCCACATTGGTTTCAGTCTGTTTCTTTTATATTTATTAACCAGTGGAATATATTGTGACGTGTACTTTTCTAGTGTTAGTTTAAAGATATTCCACTTATCCTCAGTGTTTTTCCCGTGAAAGAGTTTCTGCCAGTCAATGACATTGAGAGCTTCCTTTATTTTAATAAAGTTGGCCTTTTTAAAATTATATATTTTAGCATGCCCCTTATGAATGTGTTTTTTTGAGTTTATTTCAAAAGTCACCATGTTATGGTCGCTATTTCCCAACTGTTCTTTTACATTAATATTTGAGAAAAGATCCACATTATTTGTTATAACCAGGTCCAGACAGTTATCCTCTCTAGTTGGTGTTTCTACCAGTTGTGACATGAAGGTATCATTTAAAATGTTCAGGAACCGGATTCCCTTTGCTGAATTACTAGTCCCACTATCCCAATTTATGTCCGGGTAATTAAAATCTCCAATAATTAAAGTGCTGCCATGATGTGCAGCCTTCCTAATTTGCTCTAACAGTTGTTCTTCCTCATCATTATCTATATTAGGTGGTTTATAGCATATGCCAACCAATAATTGACTTCCCTGTTTATTCCCCAACGAAATATTTACCCATAAGGATTCCACATTTCCCTCATCGCTTTCCAGTTGTGTAATATTAGGCTTTAAATCCTGATTTACATATAAACACACTCCACCCCCTTTCTTATATTTCCTATCCTTTCTAAACAATGTATAACCGTTTAAGTTTACAGCCCAGTCATGCGTTTCGTCCCACCATGTTTCTGTTATTCCTATAATGTCGTATTGCTTAGTGTATGCTATTACCTCTAGTTCCCCCATCTTGTTATTGAGGCTCCTTGCATTAGCAAGCATACATTTAATGTTGTCTCTATCCACACATGCTGAATGCGACTTTACATTACATGCCTCCACTGTTCTTACATTACCCATCCCCCCGGCTCCACCCCCCTTAGTCTGAACTGAAACCCTTCCGCTATCTGCTCTGTCTCCATTTTGTAAGATACTGTATCCCTCCCCCCCTTCCACTAGTTTAAAGTCTCCTCCAACCTTTTAACCATCCTCTCCCCTAGCACAGCAGACCCTCTTCCATTCAGGTGCAATCTATCACAACTATACAGATTGTACCCCAGTGCAAAATGAGCCCAGTGCTCTAAAAACCCAAAGCCCTCCTTCCTGCACCAAGCTTTAAGCCACGCATTGACCTCCCTAATCTCCCGCTGCCTTCCACTGTAGCACGTGGCACAGGTAGGATCTCAGAAAATACTACCTTGGAGGACCTCTTCTTCAGTTTACTTCCTAATTCCCTGAAATCATTCTTCAGGTCCTTCCATCTTCCGCTTACTTTGTCATTGGTACCAATATGGACCATGACAGCTGGGTCATCTCCAGCCCCTCCCAATAATCTATCAACTCTGTCAACCACATGCCTAACACGGGCACCCGGCAGACAGCAAACTGTCCGGTTAAGGCGATCAGCGCGACAGATTACCCTGTCTACTCTCTTAATAATAGAGTCCCCTACCACCACAACCTGTCTAGGCTTACTTGCCCTCTTTATCCCTCCCTTACTTGGTGGGCTGATCCCCCGGCTGTTAGAGGGAGCAGCCTCCAGTACTGCTACACCTGAGCTGCTGCACCCAACATCTTCGCTCAAGGGGGCAAATCTGTTGGTGTGCGCAAGATCAGGACTAGCCAACCTTTTCCTCTTCCCTCCCCCCTGCTACCACGTGTCACTGACACCCAGCTACCAACCTGTTCCCCGGTTAACTCCACTCCTCCCACACCCCTAGATTCCTCAACTATACTTTGCTCCGTGAGAAGCAGGCTCCTTTCAAGATTGTCAATCTGCCTCAGCGTTACGATGTGCCCTTCCAGATCTCCAATACGAGCTTCCAGAAGAGCTACACGTTCACACTTGCTACAGAGATATGGACCCTGGAAGGATTCCTCCAGACATGCATACATGCAGCAGGATGTGCACTGGGTCAAACCTTCAAGCTTGCTAACACTCATACCCAAAACAAGATAACAAATATATAAACAACAATTGATACCTGTTATTTAAACTCCTGTTTTTAACTCCACTTGAAAATAGCCCACTTAAAAGTAGACCACCTCAAGCCCCTGTAAGCAAGCTCAGTGAGTTGCCCCTGAGATTATGTAGCCATACAAGTGAAATCACCTGACAGGCTACACGCCCCCAATTAACAAGTCACCAGCCACCCAGGGAAAAAAAACCAAAAAAGCACAACAGAGAAAAAAAAACCAGCAGAAAAAAAAAAAAAGAGAAATTAAATTGACAAATAAACCAGAGGTTTCTCTCCCTCTAAAGATACAAACCAGACCAGTACAGGTAGAATTCCTGTTTTTAACTCCACTTGAAAATAGCCCACTTAAAAGTAGACCACCTCAAGCCCCTGTAAGGGGTTAAAAAGCAAACGCATGTAAATATTGGGTATTTCTAGTCTCGGGACAAAATTTTGAACCTATTTAGCCGGGGTCTTTTTGGGTGCTTGTAGATTTTGGGGATTAAATTACGAAAAAGTGTGTTTTTACCATTTTTTTCATCATATTTCATATTTTTTTTATAGTAAATTATTGGATATGATGGAAATAATGGTATTTCTAGAAAGTCCATTTAATGGCGGGAAAAAGGGTGTATAATATGTGTGGGTTGAATAAACGAGTAAGAGGAAAATTTGACCTAAACACTAACAGCGCAGAAACGTAAAAACAGCATCAGTCACTAAAAGACGGATTTGTGTAAAACCGCCCGGTCACTAAGGGGTTAAAGGACTTCCTGAGTCGGAAACCCCTGAAGGGCTGGAGCTCTGAGTGGCAAGGGAGGAAAGGCAAGTACTGTAAGTTCTCCTAAAAAAAACCAAAAAATAATAATTGGGCAGATGCTGTGAGCAGCATCTGACAAGTTATTTAAGGGCAAAACGAGGGACAATGATTACTTTGAGGTACCGTGTTACTTTAACGGTTTAGTAGGAATAGGGCGCAGGATGAGAGAGAAAAAACAAAAAGAACACAAAGGGATGAGCTATTAATCCTTCCTGAGCCCCACCCTAGTTCCCCCTGTTTTTATCATAGAGAGAGTGGAAAAACTCACCCTATTTCCAGTGCTGTGGGCTTACTTGGCTCCCTTTTGGAAAGACAATGCCTTCTGCTGTGTGCAGCAGATGTTATCTACACTGTGCAGAGCTTTGCAAGGCATTTGCTGAACAACGCTGCCAAACTTGTGCAGACATCTGGGGAAGAAAAGTAGCACACCATGACTATTACTTTAGTTAAGTTGCTCATGGTGGCTATGGTGTACTATTATAGTGAGGTAGCTAGCATCCTCTTATTGTGTCATTTTGAAATTTATTTTAAAAAAAATTCAATCATTAAGTTATCATTTGACACATGCAAAATATTGTTGCGTAATTTGTTACTGAAAAAATTTGCAACATTTGCTGCAGTCATACAGATTGCACAGCACACGCATATTGTGAGTCTTTCATTCAATTGCTCAACTGAAAAGAGGAATCACAAACATCGCCCGCTGACCTATGCCACTGAAGGGGATGGTGTATAGCTCTGGTGAAGTTTTGTAAATTGATGCAGTTATATGACACTGTGTGCAGGGAAATGAGGACAGGGGACCTCATTACACAATAAACTTTGCAAGGAACATAAGCTGTTATGGTGATTGATGTGTCCCTTTAATGCTTTGGAAATTCTATCCCAGAGGATATACAAACTGCAAAACTAGGCCCGAGCATTCATTACCTTTATGTTAATCAACAACACACTCCAGACTGATAACCTTGAAAAGAAAAAGGTCAATTTATTCCCCCATGAATTTGGAAAAAAGAAAAAAAAACTGTAAGCTCTGATGAGCAAATGAACACAGACAATGCAATATACATTTACTCTCTCTAGCCTAGCAAAATGTCTATACAAATTAGATTATCTCTCAGAATTGGGTGAATTCTATTAATTACACAGCAATATTGCTGAGAAAGGAAAGGAGTGAAAACAGGGAGAGTGGAAGCGAACCGGGGAGGGGAGAGATAAAAAGCTAGATAACAGTGGGTTCAATAAAATTCATTTGTTTGAGAAAGTATAGGAAAATTGCTTGGCTTTTCAGAACTAACAAAGTGCACAAATTCCCTAATGAATAAAGTAGAGCTGCGTCAATCCGTATTTTGTGTTAATGGTTTTATCCCTAGTTAGCAATGGAGGGCTAACCGGGCAGCGCTCCACCAATAAAGCAGCAAATAACAACTATAGTAGTTTTTTTGTATGTAATAAATTTCAATAAAAGGGTATTTACAAATAAATGGTAACTGTTATAAAGCTGTTTAGATATTTCTTTAGTATATGCAATTCAGGAATGCCTGTACCTCCTCCAAGATTATTTAAGATGTTTTTATTGAGAGGTTCTCCCTAAGTATTCAATAGAAAGTCTGTCAAAATCATCAACATTTCGGTTAACCAACCTGTGACATTGTGCAAAAGTCAGAATAGAAGACTTGAGCAATATAGCACAAGTCAGCGCTGTATTGAAAAGCAGTTTTGCTCCTCCCTGACTGTTGGCTGTCAGGACACGATTTTGTGAGCAACTAAGTAGGTCTTAAGCTTTTTTTGAAACTGCCTTTTCCGAGGCCCTTTAAGGCATACTCAGTACGCTACCAGAAGAGATGTCACACATTCATGCATCGGCCATTCAGCTGCAGGAGTAACTGGAGAGCTGTCCTAGAGAATGGCCCTTCCGCTCACAGCTGTCATTCATGCTGGTGGCCTATAACTGGAAGTATATTTTTTTTATAGGAAATTACTACTGTGTCAGAAAAAAAATGGAAGCTTGTAGATATTGGGAGTGATTCTCTATCAAAAGAGCCCAATGTGTGGTGGGCATGACAGATGCACTTTAACCTCCCTGGCGGTCTATTTTTTTCAAAATTTCGTGTCTAAAAGCGTCTCAATTTTTTTTTAAAGGAAACGTGTTTTTGTACATAGTTAGCCTGTAATAATTAGGAATCACACACTGAAATCTGTGCAATCAAGAGTCCTTACTGGTAAAATCCTTTATAAATAAATAAATAGTAAATACACTGAGTCCGATAAAGTTTGAAACACGACATAATAATAATTTATTATCCCAAATATAATTATCCAAAATAATGCAAATAAATGATATTCAATAAAATACAACAAAAAACACTGAAATCTGTCTGAAAACAAGAGTAAGAGGATGTGTGGTCTATTTCTTATCCTGTACTGCCACCTAGTGGCCGTTCATAAACTTTGCACTTTGTTTTCTACAGTGTAAAATTATATTTTTTAAAGTGTTCTGCTGGTCCCGCCCACCCTGCATCATGTGACTCGCAGCGAGCCTTCCAGGAAGCAGCTCGCCGTGATCAAACTGCGGGGGACAGCGAGGGAGCCAGGAGGAGGCGAGTATGTATCCAGCCCGAGTGTGGCTCGGGGTTACCGTTCACGGTAGTGAAATTTAACCCGGAGTCACACTCGGGAATACCGCCAGGGAGGTTAATGACAGAATATATATGTTATACACATATTGCAATCTGAATGTACAATACATTCTCTATTCATGCTAATAGTGTTATGTTTGATGTTATAATTTTAGCTTTCTTCTCAGACTCCTTTGACTGTCCTTGCTGTTCTTCAACAAAAATAGCACATGATATGGGATGCTGGAGTCATACACTTCATTTCATTTATTTATGTAAGAATTGCTATGCGTATGGGCATGGGCGCTCCCCCTGGATCAACAGGCTTAAATTATGATAATTTATTCACTGCACTGCTGCAGTTCCTGGGCTCTTCACTAGGCTGCACGAGCGGCACATCCCCACTCCACATCCAACCCACCACATGTTCCCACTCACTTTGCATGCTGAGAGAGGCAGTGCTGAGGTGCAGCTGCTCCTATGGGCAACAGGCTGGGATGCTGGACACAAGAAAAAAGCTGATAATTTTCAAATAAATTAGGGCTGGTAACGATTAAAATTTTTGTGTTCGATTGATCAAATTTTTTTTAATCGATTAATTATAGCGCACGTACAGATCCAACTACTTTTAGCTGATCTGCTTGCATTGCAACTCTGCATTAGTCAGTGGTAAATGTGGTATACACTATATACAATCACCCGACACTAGTTAGTTTCAACAATCCATTACTTTACTTCACAGTTCACACAAATACGTCTTTTCAAACTGTAGCACTGATGTAAGTTATTATATTGCCCCAGCTCACACATGGATATGTTGATTTGCCCCCAGCACACATGGATATATTGCCCCAGCACACATGGATATATTGCCCCAGCACACATGGATAAACTGCCCCAGCACACATGGATAAAATGCCCCAGCACACATGGATAAAATGCCCCAGCACACATGGATATACTGCCCCAGCTCACATGGATACTGCCCCAGCACACCTGGATACTGCCCCAGCTCACATGGATACTGCCCCAGCACACATGGATACTGCCCCAGCACACATGGATACTGCCCCAGCACACATGGATATGCCCCAGCACACATGGATATGCCCCAGCACACATGGATATGCCCCAGCACACATGGATACTGCCCCAGCACACATGGATATGCCCCAGCACACATGGATACTGCCCCAGCACACATGGATACTGCCCCAGCACACATGGATATATTGCCCCAGCACACATGGATATGCCCCAGCTCACATGGATATGCCCCAGCTCACATGGATACTGCCCCAGCACACATGGATACTGCCCCAGCACACATGGATATGCCCCAGCACACATGGATATTGCCCCAGCACACATGGATATTGCCCCCAACTCACATGGATATTGCCCCCAGCTCACATAGATATTGCCCCCAGCTCACATAGATATTGCCCCCAGCTCACATAGATATGCCCCAGCTCACATGGATATGCCCCAGCTCACATGGATATGCCCAAGCTCACATGGATATGCACCAGAACACATGGATATGCACCAGCACACATGGATATGCCTCAGCACACATGGATATGGCCCAGCTCACATGGATATACTGCCCCCAGCTCACCTGGATATACTGCCCCCAGCTCACCTGCCGCCGCGTGTTCGGCTCCCTATGAGCTTCCGGCGGCAAGGAGCTTGGGCGCTCGCCTGGGGGAGCCACGTGACCAGCCGCGATATCGCGAGAACTCGGCTGGTGACGTGGTTCCCCCAGGCGAGCGCCCAAAGCTCCATGCCTTCGGATGCTCACAGGGAGCCGAACACGCGGCACAAAGCACGTGGTGGCGCCGCCGCATGCTGTGCGCCGCTGGTCGATTAAAATATTTTTAATCAACCAAAAAAATTAACGATTAATCGAATGATTAATCGTTAATTTCTGCAGCCCTAAAATAAATACATTTTTATGAAGCATGATGCCAGTGTCTTTATGAGAGGCCGCTGATCTGAGGTCTAGTTTATCTGTCTGGGGAGGAAGGACACAAAATGATTAGTAGGAATCTGGTGGGGCCTGTGTTAAGCTCACAGAGCTTGCATGAGGTACAGCCCAGGGCAATATTGGCAGTATACAGGCACTCTAGGCAGGGTCTTGCCTGGGCAGTGGGGATGAGGACCCTGCTCCAGAGCTTATAATCTAAGAGGAGAGGGGGCCCTGCTCAAGAGTTTACAATCTAAGAGAAGAGGGCGCCGTGCTTCAGAGTTTACAATCTAAGAGGAGAGGTGGCCGTGCTCCAGAGTTTACAATCTAAGAGGAGAGGGGGCCGTGCTCCAGAGCTTACAATCTAAGAGGAGAAGGGACCCTGCTCAAGAGCTTACAATCTAAGAGGAGAGGGGGGACCTTTCTCCGGCCCCCACACACTTGTTCGGGCTGGCTCACACATTCGCTGGCAGCACTCCCCCTCCTCCTGTCTCATGGCAGGGGGCCGGCATATTTGACTTTTGTTTGCGCCAGTGCGCTAGAGATCATCCACATAGTAAAACATTCTTTAATATGACGATTTCTTCACAAAGCCAACCTCATCTTTTCTTACTCTTGATTTTTATTTATTAAATGTATTATCTATTTATGTATGTGGGTGGGGGGGTCTGGTGTGTGTGTGTGCATATATATGTACGTGCAGGGAGGGTGTGTGTTATATATATGTGTAGAAAAAGGGGCTGGTGTGTGTGCATAAATATAGAAACATAGAAACATAGAAAAATGTCGGCAGATAACCTTTCGGCCCATCTAGTCTGCCCAATTACATGGATACTTTACCTGGATTTATCTTTTGTTTAGGATAGCCTTATGCCTATCCCATGCCTGCTTAAATTCAATTACTGTTTTGGCCTCTACCACTTCTACTGGAAGACTGTTCCATGTATCCACCACCCTCTCAGTAAAATAATGCTTCCTAATGTTACTTTTAAACCTTTGCCCCTCTAATCTAAGACTATGTCCTCTTGTTTTGCTATTTTGTTTCCTTTTAAATATACTCCCTTCCTCTACCTTGTGGATTCCCTTTACGTATTTAAATGTTTCTATCATATCTCCTCTGTCTCGTCTTTTTTCCAAGCTGTACATGTACATGTTAAGATCATTAAGCCTTTCCTGGTAACTTTTCTCCTTCAAGCCATACACCATTTTAGTAGCCCTTCTCTGAACTCTCTCTAAGATGTCTATATCCTTTTGGAGATATGGTCTCCAGTACTGCACACAGTACTCCAAGTGAGGTCTCACCAGTGCTCTGTACAGTGGCATGAGCACTTCCCTTTTCCTACTGCTAATACCTCTCCCTACACAACCAAGCATTCTGCTAGCATTTCCTGCTGCTCTATTACATTGACTACTTACCCTTAGATCCTCTGAAATAATGACCCCTAAATCCCTTTCCTCAGATGTTGAGGTTAGGACTGTATCAAATATTCTATATTCAGCCCTTGGGTTTTTACGTCCCAGGTGCATTATCTTGCACTTATCCACATTAAAACTCAATTGCCACAACTCCGACCATTTTTTTAGTTTACCTAAATCATTTGTCATTTGGCTGATCCCTCCAGGAACGTCAACCCTGTTGCAAATCTTTGTGTCATCAGCAAAAAGACATACTTTTCCATTAATACCTTCTGCAATATCACTAATAAAAATATTAAAGAGAATGGGTCCAAGTACTGACCCCTGAGGTACCCCACTGGTAACAAGACCTTGCGCCGAATAAACTCCATTTACCACAACCCTCTGTTGTCTGTCACTCAGCCACTGCCTAATCCAGTCAACAATATTGGAATCCAAGCTCAAAGATTGCAATTTATTGATAAGCCTTCTATGCGGAACAGTATCAAAAGCCTTACTGAAATCTAAATAAGCAATGTCTACTGCACCACCTGTGTCTATTATTTTTGTTACCCAATCAAAAAAATCAATAAGATTAGTTTGGCATGATCTCCCTGAGGTAAACCCATGTTGTTTCTGATCCTGTAATCTATGTGTTTTTAGATGTTCAACAATCCTTTCCTTTAACATGGTTTCCATTAATTTCCCCATATATATATAATGTTTGGAGTGGGGGGCCCTGGTGTGTGTGCCAGTATCTGTGGGGGGGGGGGGTGTCATGGTTTGTGTATACAGAGATGGCCTTAAAAAATACTCTTACTTTAGTGCCTTGATCATGGGGGTATGACTAGTGTGGTGCATTGAAAAGCGTTAGGCTAGGGTCAGACGAACGCATTTTTCACGTCTACCGTCAAAAAGTGTGTTGATGCGTCCGAACGCGTTTTGTCACGGAAGACGCGACAGCTGTCATACGATGCGCAATTTCGGCTGTATTTTTTGACAGAGCTATAAAAAAACAAATGTACGTGATGTTGGCCGGACATGTACAGCGTTTGACGTGTCCTAATCACACACACACGCTGATATGCCGGCGCAGCGCACTCTGTGCGTCAGTACTAGCGGCTCCACATTCTCTAAAAAATGCGTTTGGTTGCCGCTTGCGTTGCGTGGCCGAACTTTCTTGCGGCCGTACTTCGTATATTGGCCGTCATTGGACATCATTTGCTGCTACTACGGCCGTAATAAAGTGCGGCTCAACGCACGTTCGCACTCCGTTCGTCTGACTCCAGCCTAAACAGACTAGAAAATGCAACCCTCAGATCAGACACTTACACCTTTATTCTTCTATTAGACTTGCATCATGTTTCACAGCCTCTGTATTACTACGCTTTATTTTAGGACTGTCCCCTTCATGACATTGTCAAAAGGGCAGAATATGGTGATGCCAGTAAAATTTTTCCCCCCCCCACCAGAAAAATTTCTGCGGACGCCCATGCGTAAGGGAGAACTATAATAATAACAGGTAGATACATGCTTCACCGATCTGTTGAGACAGATTGCTGTTTCTAAATAGTCAGGTTTATTTTTCACATATATTGGAAAAAATAATACATTCATCCACCCAGAGAAACAGAAGCAGAATGAAGCTACAGGGCTTTCAGTGAAGTCCCTGCACACGTGATACTAATAATAAAAAAGGAGTATTACAGTTTTTGTATTATTTACTTACGGAATGGACTAACGGTGTTATGGGAGATAACCTAATTACCGCATCGGAAAACAGGGGATATGCAGGGCTGGATTTATAACTAGTCAGAGTAGACATGTGCCAAAAGGCGCCTGCCACAACAGGGCAACTTGCATTTTTAAAAATATATATATTTTTGTTTTGCTTTACAATCATTTAGACCACTGTATCTCTGAAGCCCTAACGGCTAGACGGACATATGAGTATCATTGGTAAGGCCAGATTATGGTCTTTTCCAGTGATATCAAACATAATCAGGTTAGATTTATGTATAAATAAAATAACAGATTAAATATTATTTTTCTCTTTTTTTTTAACGCAGCACTGTTTACAATTATAAAGTGAACAGTGATGCTGTACTAACTCACCTTCTCATTTCCCACACTGCCAGCAAGTGTGGAGCTGATGATGCAAAGCAGGGGCGGATCCAGGGGGGGCAACGGGGCAATTGCCCCCCCCCCCGAGATTCTGAGAAAATTAATTTATTTCCTGAAGCAGCAAATTTTTGCGCCACCATCGCCGACACCGCGGCCGCTGCACTATCTTTTGTCAGAACGAACAGCGTCAGCGCAGCACCATCTAATTTGGCGGCCGGGGCATGGATACAGGGAGTGATGCCGCCGCTGACCACGCCCACTCCACACACATGCGTCCCAGCGTCCACATGGGAGCGCGGGATCGAGACGCGTGGTGGATGCTCAGGCACGGTGATTGCATCAGAGCAGCGGCAGCCACAACAACTTGTCTGTTCCCTCTCCTCCAGCTCCCGCTGGGCCCTGGACAAGCCAGCTACTACCCACCAGCGTATGTGTCAGCCTGCTGGGAGTCTGGGATTGAGCGGAGGAGGAGAGTTGTCCAGACACCCTCAGCAGGCTGGGCTGAAGGAGCAGATCAGCTCCAGGCAGGCCCTGTGTGTGAGTCCCTCCAACGCTGCACCTTGTCTTCGTCTACAGAAAGGTGAGCTCTTACCCTAGACACGCATCCACTGCACTCACTGGCACTGCCCTCTCCTCTGTGCTTCTCATGCCTGGATAATCAGCAAACTTTCCCACTTCAAGGAAATTCAGGGACACGCACCACTCTGAAGCTGTGATGCTATGTCCACTCACTCCGGCAGAGCAGACCTCACTAAGTGTGCAGGCCTCACAGCTGCTCCCCCGGCTACACTCCACAGCTCTCTTGCCTCCACTACTCCTTAGCTACTACGTGTCTCCTCATTTGCTGATGGCAGCACCCAAACAATGCCTGTCCACCCCATGCATTCCTATAGGGTCGGGTCCCCCCCTCCCCTTAGGTACAATCAAATTAGCACTTTAAGTTTTAGCCTCAGATTGAAAGTCTTTGCGCAGTATGTGGAGATATGAAGAGCCCCCCCCCCCCGCTCTGTGCAGCTTCATTTCCTCTCATTGAGCTGCTACTTGGTTGTTCTTGCTACCTGCAGATCCTTGTGTGAAGCTGAGGTGCATCTAGAGGGGTGATAGTTAATGAAAAGCACAATGTTGTAATAAGATAAGGCTCTGACATCCTTTTTATGGAAAATAGTGCCAGGGCTGGGCATGCAGCTATAGATACATGCAGGAAATGGGGAAGCTACATGATACATTGCATTTGTTTGTATCTGTGGTTTGTTTGTGTGTTTTTTTTCTTTTTATATATATATATATATATATATATATATACACATTACATATAGATGTAATGTAAGTTATGAAGACGGACAGGTGAGCAGCTGATGAATGTCCTATATGACAATTACTGTGCTGTAATGAGTCAGTAAATAGAGAATAAGCATTACTCAAGAAGCTTGTGTTACAAGCCTTTAAGCATAGCAATCCCTATAGCCTAGGCTGCAGGGCAGCCATCAGAAATGATGGGGCCCCTTACTAAACCTCACGATGGGGCCCCCCAGGGCCCCCCCTCAACCTCTAACAGCTTTTCTCCCCCTTCAAAAAAAAAGGACATAACATAGCACCACAGCAATAAAACTCCCAGTAATGTGCAGTGTGTATTAGCTTATCACAGTATCCACAGCAATAAAACTCACAGTAATGAGCGGTGTGTCTGAACATATCACAGAATCCACAGCAATAAATCTCACAGAAACGGGCTGTGTATGATGGCCTTTGGGTCTGGGTCTGGGCCTGGGGCCTGGGTCTGGTCCCTGAGACTGGGCCTTGGGGTCTGGTCCCTGAGGTCTGGGCCCTGAGGTCTGGTCCCTGGGGTCTAGCCTGGGCCCTGGTCTCTGGGTCTGGTCCCTGGGCCTTGGGGTCTGGGTCCTAGGGTCTGGGCCCTGGGTCTAGGCCTTGGGGTCTGGGCCCTAGGGTCTGGGCCCTGGGTCTGGGCCTTGGGGTCTGGGCCCTGGGTCTGGGCCCTGGGTATGGGGTCTGGACCCTAGGGTCTGGGCCCTGGGTCTGTATTTGGGCTTTGGGGTCTGGGCCCTGGGTCTGGGCCCTGGGTTTGGCCTAGGGGTCTGGGCCCTGGGTTTGGCCCTAGGGGTCTGGGCCCTGGGTCTTAGCCCTAGGGTCTGGGCCCTGGGTTTGGGCCTAGGGGGTCTGGGCCCTGGGTTTGGGCCTAGGGGGTCTGGGCCCTGGGCCTTAGGGTCTGGGCCCTGGGTCTGGCCTTAGGGTCTGGGCCCTGGGTTTGGGCCTAGGGGGTCTGGGCCTTAGGGTCTGGGCCTAGGGGGTCTGGGCCTTAGGGTCTGGGCCTAGGGGGTCTGGGCCCAGGGTCTGGGCCCAGGGTCGGGCCTAGGGGGTCTGGGCCCTGGGTTTGGGCCTAGGGGGTCTGGGCCCAGGGTCTGGGCCTTGGGTCTTGGCCCTGGGTCTGGGCCTTGGGTCCTGGGTTTGGGCCTAGGGGTCTGGGCCCTGGGTCTGGGCCCTGGGTTTGGGCCTAGGGGGTCTGGGCCCAGGGTCTGGGCCCTGGGCCCTAGTGTCTGGGGTCTGGGCCTTGGGCCTGGGCCTTGGGGTCTGGGCCCTGGATTTGGGCGTAGGGGTCTGGGCCCTAGGGTCTGGGCCCTGCGCCCTAG
Source organism: Leptobrachium leishanense (assembly GCA_009667805.1). Classification (NCBI taxonomy): domain Eukaryota; kingdom Metazoa; phylum Chordata; class Amphibia; order Anura; family Megophryidae; genus Leptobrachium; species Leptobrachium leishanense. The sequence continues at coordinate 247,222,485 of CM019065.1, forward strand.
GGTCTGGGTCCTGGGCCTTGGGGTCTGGGCCATGGGTTTGGGCCTAGGGGTCTGGGTCTGGGCCTAGGGGTCTGGGCCCTGGGTCTGGGCCTTTGCCCTGGGTCTGGGCCATAGGGTCTGGGCCTGGGTCTGGGCCCTGGGTTTGGGTCTTGGGGTCTGGGCCCTGGGCATTTGCCCTGGGTCTGGGCCCTGGGTCTGGCCCTTGGCCCTGGGCCTAGGGGTCTGGCCCTAGGGTCTGGGCCCTAGGGTCTGGGCCTTGGGGTCTGGGCCTTGGGTCTGGGGTCTGGGCCTAGAGGTCTGGGTCCTGGTCTGAGCCCTGGGTCTGAGCCTAGAGGTCTGGGCCTAGGGGTCTGGGCCTTGGGGTCTGGGTCCTGGCCTTGGGGTCTGGACCCTGGGTTTGGGCCTAGGGGTCTGGGCCTTGGGGTCTGGGCCTTGGGTCCTGGGTTTGGGCCTAGGGGTCTGGGCCCTGGGCCCTAGGTCTGAGCCCTGGGTTTGGGCCTTGGGTCTGGGCCTTAGGTCTGGGCCCTGGGTTTGGGCCTAGGGGGTCTGGGCCCAGGGTCTGGGCCTTGGTCTGGGCCCTGGGTCTGGGCCTTGGGTCCTGGGTTTGGGCCTAGGGGTCTGGGCCCTGGGTCTGGGCCCTGGGTTTGGGCCTAGGGGGTCTGGGCCTTGGGTCTGGGCCTTGGGTCTGGGCCCTGGGTCTGGGCCTAGAGGTCTGGGTCCTGGGTCTGGGCCCTGGGTCTGAGCCTAGAGGTCTGGGCCTAGGGGTCTGGGCCTTGGGGTCTGGGTCCTGGGCCTTGGGGTCTGGGCCCTGGGTTTGGGCCTAGGGGTCTGGGCCCAGGGTCTGGGCCTTGGGTCCTGGGTTGGGCCTAGGGGTCTGGGCCCTGGGTCTGGGCCCTGGGTTTGGGCCTAGGGGTCTGGGCCCAGGGTCTGGGCCCTGGGCCCTAGTGTCTGGGGTCTGGGCCTTGGGCCTGGGCCTTGGGGTCTGGGCCCTGGATTTGGGCGTAGGGGTCTGGGCCCTAGGGTCTGGGCCCTGCGCCCTAGGGTCTGGGTCCTGGCCTTGGGTCTGGGCCATGGGTTTGGGCCTAGGGGTCTGGGTCTGGGCCTAGGGGTCTGGGCCCTGGGTCTGGGCCTTTGCCCTGGGTCTGGGCCATAGGGTCTGGGCCCTGGGTCTGGGCCCTGGGTTTGGGTCTTGGGGTCTGGGCCCTGGGCATTTGCCCTGGGTCTGGGCCCTGGGTCTGGCCCTTGGCCCTGGGCCTAGGGGTCTGGGCCCTAGGGTCTGGGCCCTAGGGTCTGGGCCTTGGGGTCTGGGCCTTGGGGTCTGGGGTCTGGGCCTAGAGGTCTGGGTCCTGGGTCTGAGCCCTGGGTCTGAGCCTAGAGGTCTGGGCCTAGGGGTCTGGGCCTTGGGGTCTGGGTCCTGGGCCTTGGGGTCTGGACCCTGGGTTTGGGCCTAGGGGGTCTGGGCCTTGGGGTCTGGGCCTTGGGTCCTGGGTTTGGGCCTAGGGGTCTGGGCCCTGGGCCCTAGGGTCTGAGCCCTGGGTTTGGGCCTTGGGTCTGGGCCTTAGGGTCTGGGCCCTGGGTTTGGGCCTAGGGGGTCTGGGCCCAGGGTCTGGGCCTTGGTCTGGGCCCTGGGTCTGGGCTTGGGTCCTGGGTTTGGGCCTAGGGGTCTGGGCCTGGGTCTGGGCCCTGGGTTTGGGCCTAGGGGGTCTGGGCCTTGGGTCTGGGCCTTGGGGTCTGGGCCCTGGGTCTGGGCCTAGAGGTCTGGGTCCTGGGTCTGGGCCCTGGGTCTGAGCCTAGAGGTCTGGGCCTAGGGGTCTGGGCCTTGGGTCTGGGTCCTGGGCCTTGGGGTCTGGGCCCTGGGTTTGGGCCTAGGGGTCTGGGCCCAGGGTCTGGGCCTTGGGTCCTGGTTTGGGCCTAGGGGTCTGGGCCCTGGGTCTTAGGGTCTGGGCCCTAGGGTCTGAGCCCTGGGTTTGGGCCTTAGGGTCTGGGCCCTGGGTTTGGGCCTAGGGGGTCTGGGCCCAGGGTCTGGGCCTTGGGTCTGGGCCTTGGGTCTGGGCCCTGGGTCTGGGCCTTGGGTTTGGGCCTAGGGGTCTGGGCCCTGGGTTTGGGCCTAGGGGGTCTGGGCCCAGGGTCTGGGCCCTGGGCCCTAGTGTCTGGGCCCTGGGTCTGGGCCTTGGGTCTGGGTCCTGGGCCTTGGGGTCTGGGCCCTGGGTTTGGGCTTAGGGGTCTGGGCCCTGGGTCTGGGCCTTGGGGTCTGGGCCCTGGGTTTGGGTCTAGGGGGTCTGGGCCCTGGGTTTGGGCCTAGGGGTCTGGGCCCTGGGTCTGGGCCCTAGGGTCTGGGTCCTGGGCCTTGGGGTCTGGGCCATGGGTCTGGGCCCTGGGTCTGGGCCTTGGGGTCTGAGCCTAGGGGTCTGGGCCTAGGGGTCTGGGCCTTGGGGTCTGGGTCCTGGGCACTGGGTTTGGGCCTAGGGGTCTGGGCCCTGGGTCTGGGCCCTGGGTCTTAGGGTCTGGGCCCTGGCTCACCACTCGCTGTCTTCTATCTTCTTTTCTTCTGTCTTCAGCTCTTCTTTTCTTCACCTTTTCTTTAATTTTCTTCTCTTCTTTTCTTCTGTCTTCTTCCCGGTCCCTCCAGCTCCGGCGCGCAGCTTCACTGAGTGGAGGGGCGGAGCCAAAGCAACGTGCTTGGGAGGCCCCTCACACGCTGCTTGGCCCCGCCCAGCCAGGAAGTGAAGCTGCCAGGAGCCGGAGGAGACACAGTGTCTCAGTCTCCTCCGGCTCCTGCAGCAGCAGCAGGGACACAGCTCCGGATTCGGACTCATCGAGTCCGATACCGGAGCTGTTAAAGGGCGACGCCGCTGCCGTCGGGGGCCCGGGATCCTCCCCCCAGGCCCCGGCGGCCCGGGCCCCCACCGGGCCCGGGCCCCTTACGGCAGTATTGGGCGTAATGCCCTGATGGCGGCCCTGCTAGGCTGTGTTACTGCCCTACCTAGTGCATGGCCGCATATGTTACATAGATAGTACTTTCCGACTGTGTCACACAGACATATCAGGCACAGTGTGTGGCTTTGTAGGTGCTGAAAACACAGGAGATGCTGCTCTCTGTAAATAGACTCACCTGTAACTTGGATGTACCTAACTGTACCTAATGGGTGTTACAGTTCAGTTATGTCAAACTATGAGTGCTTCTCTGCTGGAATATCCTCACACTATAGGGTCTATTCACTAAGCACCTAAATTGCACTGCTTCTAACTTTGGTGATTCTGTTACGTCGACAGTACAGTGACCGCGCCGTGCCGAATTTCCAGATTAAGTCACTGTCTGTGACACCCAGACTTTACCTGTGCCAGGTAGCAGTGGTGTATTTAGGTTTTGTGCTGCCCTAGGCCTGACTAAACTCGGGCACCCCCTAATTTAAATTTGAGGCACCCCTTCCTGTCAAGGGCACACCTCTTCCTGGTTAAACCCCACCCTTCCTCTTTAAGCTCCACCTTTTCCTCTTAGAGCTCCGCCTTTTCCTCTCTTTATATTAAAAGTGGATACCAAGTGCCTACTTGTATATTTTGTATACCATTTCAAATATATCTATTGAGATAAAGAAAATTATGAAATGTTTAAATTCAAGCATTTTTACAAAGAACAGCCACACATGTCAAGTATACTGGATCACAGCCGCTCTAATTGGTTGAACAATAAAATCCACAGAAACGTGCACTGCATATGAGTGTATCACAGAGCTGCACAGCAATAAAACCCACAGAAATGGGCACTGTGTATGAGCATATCAGAACTGCACAGCAATAAAACTCACAGTAATGTGCAGTGTGTATGAGCGTATCCCAGAGCTCCAGGGCAATAAATCTCACAGTAATATGCAGTGTGTATCACAGAATCCACAGCAATAAAACTCCCAGCAATGCAATGTGCAGTGTGTGTGTCAGTGTATCAGAATTCACAGCAATAAAACTCACAGCAATGCAATGTGTGGTGTGTGTCAGCGTATCAGAATCCACAGCAATAAAACTCCCAGCAATGCAATGTACGGTGTGTATGAGTGCATCAGAATCCACTGCAATAAGACTCCCAGCAAACTGAGTGAATATGAGCACACAGCAATTATTTATTCTATATTTACCGGCCTCCGTCTGTGGTAGGGCTGTGTGCAGAGTCAGCAGGGACTGTGTACGGACTCAGCAGGAGGTCCCTCCAGGCCACGTTAGGATCGCGACTGTGCCTGTGCGTGGAGCCATCTTGTCAGCAGTGGGGTGCCACTGCCAGAGGGTGCACCGTGGCTTTTATTCCCTTCCCGGTGGGTGTTCAGTCCAGAATAGAGTCTGTGTTAACGAAAGGGCGGGCAGCTGCGCGCGTGCGTTTCACGTGGTTCAGCCAGTCATGTGGTACTGAGACTCAGAGAAATGGCAGTGAAATGCCCTGATGTTCAGTGGTTTCAATCAGCAGGTTTATTCAGGCGAACCCCATAGGTTTCAATGTTAAAAATATTCCCGTTTATATGCAATATCTAATAAATCATTTATTATTTTAATCTGCAGTAAAAAGTCTTTACTTATTGATTTTTTTTTTTAGTACCTGTTAGTCATTTTCCAGATTTTTTTGGGCAAAATTCCCCCCCCCTTTTTTTAATAGCGGTTTTTCTTTTTTCTGTAACAGAACTTTTTATTATCAATCATAGGATCTTATATGTAAATTCCAGACATTTTCGTTCAGTAGTTCTTTTGAAAACAGCAGGTCACGGGTTTGCGGTGGCAGCATTCAGCGGCCGACTCCATGCACTTTGGGGACCCTGCGGTGAATGGTGAATTCACTGCAGGGTGGGGAAATTTTATTCTCCTAAGTGCAGAGAACTACAGAACACCAAAAAGTTGGCGTCATTTCGGTGCTCTGTGAGTAACCCATTTAGTGGTGAGGTTTTTTGCTGTCCCCTGGAAAGTGAAATTGAAAGTGTAAATTAGTGAAATCTCAATGTATCCTTCCTGGTAAAATACTTTGCAAAAGTAAAAAAAAAGAAAAAAAAAATATATATATATATTTTTTTAGGGGTGGGGCCACCCAGTGCGGGCCGCCGCCCCCTGGAAAGTGCCGCCCTAGGCCTGGGCCTAGTCGACCTAGGCCAAAATACACCAGTGCCAGGTAGACATCTATACATCAGAGACCTGACATTTCAAGCCATATCCTGCAGGAGTATCTGTACTAGTGCCATGATCTTATCTACACCTAGCAGGGGCAAGTGGCACACTAATGTGCACTGTACATTATTGTGAGTTTTATTGCAGTGGATTATGTGATGCGCTCATGCACATTACTGTGAGTTTTATTGCAGTGGAGGTCAGCGATACATGCATACACAGCGCACATTACTGTGAGATTTATTGCTGTGGAGCTCTCTGATACACTCATACATGTCACGTTTTTTTGGGGGGCAGCATTTCATCCATTGCTCCAGGCAGCACAGTGGCTTGGGCCGGCCCTGGTCATAAAACACAAGAGAGATGAATATACAGTTCAGTTCTGTAAGCAACACCTTATTTTCGGTCATTGCCCCTCCCGTGAATAGGCTCTGGATCCGCCCCTGATGCAAAGCATTGTTTCATCAACAACCTCCTAGACCGTGGCAGTGCAGTGAGGCGAGACCGGAGGACTTTGGAACCCTACATCTCTGAATTGTACAACGCATAAGGTTAAGTGAGGTGTCATTGGAAAGGTCAGAGTCTGGTCTTTACAATGATACCAAACATGACCTTGTAATGTATAAAAATAAAAAAAATTCAAAAGTTAAATGCAAAATATTTTTTTTTCTCTATTCTACAGCAGATGCAATACATGCTTTTACATATAAACCAAACAATGCCACTGCACTAACTCAACTACACAACAGATTCTGCCCCCTCTTTTGATTTGAGAACAAAGAGAAACCGTTTCAGTTTTTATAACCCCTTTTTTTTTTTTTTTTACATTTTTATGTTTTTTATGTTTTGTTGGGGGGGGGTAGGGGTACTCCACATTTCTGTGCCTACAGGCTCCTGAGATGCAAATTCGGCCTTGGCGATATGCTGATCATTTGGCATACAGTCAATTCAATAAGAAAGGTACAAAGATAAAACATTGCTGCCCTTAACCCTTTCGCTGCGGAGGATGCGCTCAGCGCGTCCACCCGCAGGTAACGTTTTTTGCGGTGGACGCGCTGAGCGCGTCCTCCCTTTGGGGCCAGCGTTCGTCCGGGTTCCGGCCGATCGCTGACATCCTCGATGTCAGCCCAGCACCCGGAACCGCCGCCGGCCTAATTAGGTGTCATTGCGGCGGCGCGATGACACCTAATTCAGGCACCCCCCCGCATGTGCGGAGGAGGCGCCTGAAAGGGAGGGGGGAGCCTGCCCTTCCTAACGGTACCTGGAATTAACCCCATGGGGGCTGGATCATGAATCGGCGCCGAAAAGCGCCGGTTCGTGATCTTGGATGTCGGCCAAGCTTCCGGGAATGCCCCGAGGCCTGGCGTCATCGTGCATAGCACGATGACGCCAGTCCTGGAGTTAACCCCTAACTGCCACCAATGGTGGAGATAGGGGGTTCCAATGAACCCCCTATCTCCTGATCCGTGGCAGTTAGGGGTTAATGTTTGATAATGTTGGATCGGCCAGAGCATGGCCGTTCCAACAATACCAAACTTGACTATGAAAAAAGTTTTTTTAAAAAAAATTAAAAATAAAAATAAAAAAATATTTAAAAAAAAATAATAAAAAAAAAATAAACAAGTTATTTTTTCTTTTTTTTGGTTCATTAATGCAGCAACATTGTTCCCATTTCAATTATAATGTGAACAATGATGCTGCACTAACGATTTTTGTATGCGGTGCGTTTGTTAAAAATCTCGTAATTTTCCCCAAAAAAAAATGTAACGAGACCCCATCTCTAATTTTTTTAACAAGCGCACCCCATACAAAATATAACTGCAATTGCTCGCATGTTAAAATGTGAAAAAAAAACACTTTACACGTTGTAAATTATTGAAAATTCATATTTTATTGCATTTTTTGTTATAATATACAGACAGGTCATGACGTATACATATAATAATGACATATTATGAATCTGCCGAGTCTGACGGAAAGAATATATAATATGTCTGGGTCATATACTAAAATAAGCCTTCAAAACACGTTTAAACATGATGAGCAAAATCGGTAAAAATGACCTCAGCACAGAGGCGGGAAATGCCTCAGCAGCGAAAGGGTTAATGATCTCTCCTTAAAATTAGTACAATCCATCCGTAAGCCTATAACAACCTAGCTTAGTGTTCTTGCTGCAGAAGGGAAATAGGCTATCCCTGTCACTCCCTCTTTCAATATGGCATATTTCTGCCTCTAATTGATCTTTCAAATAACTGGATGGAGGTCACTCTCCACGGGGAGAGTAATGCAGGTAAATTGCTGATAATATTGGTAAAATTTGATCAAATACCACCTGGAACATTGATATCGCCCGAAAAAAGCTCCATTTAGTTATCTGACTAAACAATACTTTGTAAATTGTCAAAACCCTATTCTTAGGGACCCTACCACTTAATTCTTTCTACATTTCCTCTGAGGGGTGAGGTTTAGAGCAAGGTCATGCAGGGCTTGCGGCCTGGCAGCGCAACTCTCCATGGAGTCCTATGGACTCCAAGAGCTGATACTCGAAGTGGTGCGGTAACGCATGGTTCCGGGTCAAGCTGCTGAAGTGGTGCCTGCCCCGAAATTTCACGCTAAAATGGGGACGCAGGTGCAGATTTTCCTCATTAGTATCCCCATTTTAGCGTGAGCTATGTAAGCTTGCCCTTAATGTACACAGCACACTATCTTTGTAATATTTTTTTATAATTTCACTGTTACCCAAGTAGAAACCCGGTTTAATGAACTGTGCCTGAATATACAAATGGAATGTTATAGAAAAAGAAAGCATTAATAACATTTCGCCTCTCCAACACTTATCAAATGCAAGCTATGTGCGTAAATAGGGTAAAAATGTGTGAATACATGGATAGGTAACATAAATAATGAAGTATGAAAGAGCCTTAGATATCACTAACCATCCACAGTCATTTAAATCCCCTCTGGGAAATATACAAACACAAGCGTGCAGCTAATTAACATGACATATTCCCATATACATTATTGATTAGAAGAGTAAAAACAGACTTGAATAAACCTTTTTGCATTGTTTTACAGACAACTCATTTCCTCCGAATACACAAACAGCTCATAAACCTATAACCTCCTAATACGTAGACATAAATACACGTTATTTTACCTCCTGTAGGAGCAGAGATTGGTATATGGATTAAACCAGTGTTTCCAAACTGTCCTCGGCACCCTCAACCAGGCCAGATTTTGAAGATCACCTTGGGGAAATACAGACGCCTGTATTTCCCCAAGGTGATCTTCAAAATCTGGCCTGGTTGAGGGTCCCGAGGACAGTTTGGGAAACACTGGTTTAATCCATATGCAGATCCACCCTTCTTGTATATATATCTACCATTTGTGACGTCACTAGGAGGAGACGCCGGGGTGAGATCAGCGTTATCGTAACACAGTATCACTCTGTTTTTGAGCAGAGATTGGGACAGACATCAAATGATCTCCTAATACATAGCCTTTATGATACAGACTTTTCCCCTCCTCCCAATACACAGACATCAGGAAACAGACATATCCTCTCCTAATCCATC